>CM077164.1:72773721-73977533 GCA_039583875.1 Platanthera guangdongensis | reverse complement strand
GGAGATATAGCTAAGTTTGTCTCAGAATGTTTTACTTGCAAGCGAGTTAAGGGCGATCAGGGAAGGCCTAGAGGCAAGTTGACGTCGTTAGAAATTCCAAGTTGGAAGTGGGAGAGTATTTCAATGGAATTCATTACTGGATTGTCAAGATCTCCTCAAGGACACGATTCAGTTTGGGTTATAGTAGACAGATTGATGAAGTGTTCTCACTTTATGTCATTCAAGATCGACTACTCTATGAAGAAAATAGCTGAGTTATACCTGGATGAAGTCATCAGATTACATGGAGTGCCTGTCAGTATTGTATCAAATCGAAACTCCAGGTTTATGTCTCATTTTGGGAAAATTTTACAGGAGGGGTTGGGTAACGATTTGAGATATTCCACCACCTATCATCCGCAGACAAATTGTTTAACCAAGAGAGTAAATTAGATCGTGAAGGAAAACATCAGATGTTATATTTTGGACCACCGAGGAGCGTGGGATGAGCATTTGAGATTGATGGAATTTACATACAACAACAATTTTTAAGAGAGTTTGCAGATGGCCCCGTTTGAGGCTTTGTATGGGAGGTATTATAGAACTCCCTTGTTTTGGGCCGAGGATGGTGAGAGACCGTTGTTGGGTCAGGAGGCCTTGGAAGAAATAGATATTTCTATTTGGCATATTCGAGAGAAGCTTCAGATAGCTCAGGATCATTATGAAAACAACATCCATCATCGAAGGACTGAGTTAGAATTTATTGTTGGGGACATGGTGTTTCTTAAGATTTCCCCAATGTCTAGTGTTAAGAGGTTTGGTAAGAACCATATGTTGGTAGGTATGTGGGACTTTTCAAAGTGGTTGAGCGGATTGGTGTGTTAGCTTATATGCTGGAATTGCCAACAAGTTTTCTTGGGGTGCACGATGTTTTCCACATGAGCCAATTGTGGAAGTGTGAAATGAGTGGTAAGAAAATTCTTGATGTTGTGCCCCAGTTAGAGCCTAACCTTTCCTACATAGAGGTTCCTGTTTGTGTCTTGGATACTCAAGATCTGGTATTGCGAAAGAAGATAATACCCATGGTTAAAGTTTTGTGGAGGAATCAAGACGTGGAGAGTACAACTTGGGAGTTAGAGTCAGCTATGAGGGACGCTCATGCTCATCTGTTCTCCTGATGTTTTGTTAAGTGATTTCTTTGATAGCCTATATCTTTTTTCTTCTGTTTTGTATTTGATCCTTTTTTATGTCAAGTTTCAGGACAAAACTTCTTTTTTGGCGGGGTGGCTGTAACGCCCGTGATTTTTCGGTGTTTATTTTAAATACCATAGCAACGTATTTTTGACATCAGGGCGTTACGTTGACGTGTGGTTAACGGGTGTCGTTTGTTAGAGCATGGGTTTGCTCAGTGGGTTTTCCTGTGTGGTTGGTTTTGTTTTTGTTGTACGCCTTCCCTCGCGAGTCAGGTTTGTTTTGGTGACTCGGTGGAGCTTTTTATAGAGATGTGGTGGTGTTTTACCAGGGTTTGGTTTGTCGGATTTTGATTTCGGCTTCGTTGTTAGTTTCATAGCATCGTTATTTAGCTACGGTGTGATTTTTATAAGATTCTGAGTTGGTTTGTATTTCGAGTCGTTTTGACGTTGTATAAATAATTAATATTATTATATATATATATATAAATATAAGTATAAATAGGAAATTCGGCACGTCAAACCCCACCTTTCCTATTCATCTTCTTCCCGAGCATAAGCACCAAACGTTTCGTGGGAGAAGCGAATGGCGGACTTCGTGTGCGTTCTGGCCGGCGATAGGGAGAGATCTGGTGGTTGTTTTCGTTCTCGGAGTAGAGATTCGGAAAGCTCTCGCCAAGATCTATGCGATCGTGGTATGTTTTCCTGATTCCCTGACTTCTAGGCATTAGGATTAGTGATTTTGACCTCCTTCTTCCTCCAAACGTTTCAGGAAATGTTGTTAAGTTTATTTGGCGGCCGATCCTTGTCGTGGTGCGAGTGGGAGTCGTTTTTCCGGAGTTTCAATGCAAGTGGATTTTACCCCCTTGCATTTTCATTTCTTGCTTATTTTCTTCCTTTCTTTCCTCCTCCCTTGGAGAGTAGGATTAGTGTAAGCTAACTATAAAAGAACTCCTAGAGTAGGGTAATTTTCGGACAACACATAGATAATAGGTTTAGCGATTTAACTAAAATTCGGCTTATATCGTAAGTGAAAGTATCTACCGTCTACCTAAATCACGTAGAGGGGTGAATAAGTGATGTTTGCATCTTTTTTTGGAATAAAAATATTTAAAAGACAAGCACACAAACACAAAAATGTTTATAGTGGTTCCCGTATTGCATACATCCAATGTCCCGCCTCGCCTATCTACCACAAAGGGTACAATTCAGCTAAATCACATAGAGGGGGGTGAATAGGTGAGTTGTGCGTCTTTTGCGGAATAAAAAATCTCAGAACAAAGCACAGATCTATCTACCAAATTATCACAGATGAGACAAGATTTATAGTGGTTCCCCGATCTTGGGTACATCCACTTTCCCTCACCGATCTAGCAATATACGAGACTCGGCTACTCCACTATCTCGGATTGAAAATCAATCCTACCCGCGGAACAAAGTTCCTACAATCTCAATCCAACCAACTGGATCTACAACTCAGAAGCCAAAACTTCCTACAAACTCGGAGTTGAAAACTCCTACACTTGGAGAAAAGTTCTCCTACAAGAATGAAAATTGTTTTAGAAAATACAAACAATGATTTCTCTGTCAGATTTGCAAGCAAGCTTTGCGGCACTTTCAGAAAGATGAAGAAAATCTCGGCAACAGATCTGGAATCTTCTTTGTCTTACACGATCGGGAGAAAATGAGCAGTTGAGAAATGATCTCAATTTGTAAAACTTCTTCAGTCTATTTCCTCTGAAAATCGAAACCCTTGCCGAAGAAGAACAGCGGCGGCGGCGGCTTTCGTTCCGTAAACAGAGAGAGTGGAAACAACGACTTGGAGAGAGAAACGGCTGCAGAAAGTTTTCCAATAATATTTGATCTTGAAAGCTTGTATTCTTGTTAGGGTTTGTCGATTTGACATGACATTATATAAGAATACCAATAACAGTAATAATTGGTTTTAATGACGTACACGTGGACCAATCATGTCACGGAATTTGAAAATCTGTCAAATATGGACTTAGAAGAAATTTCGGAGAAAAGGAAGAGATATACACGAGTGGGTATATAACTACTCAAGTAGGTAAAGGACTACTCGAGTAAGTGAAGGAAAGTACTCGGGTATATAATTCATGATTACTCGAGTAGGTTTGAAGACAACTACTCGAGTACATATAATCAACTACTCGAATACTTAAAAGATCTACTCGAGTATACAGAAAATTTCACGGGAAGTGGAGTTGAACTACTCGAGTACAAGTTATACTACTCGAGTAGGTGAGAAAAACTACTCGAGTGGTTTGATGAACTACTCGAGTGATAAGACTTAGAAAAAAATTTCTGAACACTAGAAAATGAGCTACTCGAGTAGTCAGACTGAACTACTCGAGAGGATATAGTCTACTCGAGTATATAAAAGGACTTACTCGAGTAAATGACTTAGAATATATTTAGGAGAAGAGAAATTTAGTTTACTCGAGTATGAATCTTGAACTACTCGAGTAGAAAGTGAACTACTCGAGTTTATAACTTATACTACTCGAGTATATAGAAAATTTACTCTTTGAGATAGAAGATAGTTACACGAGTCAGAAACTATAACTACTCGAGTATATATATACTTACTCGAGTGTTTTACTTAGAAAAACTTGGAGAGTGAAATTTGAGCAACTCGAGTAAGAAGAAGTATCTACTCGAGTAGTTAAGTAAGCTACTCGAGTAAGTGACAGTCTACTCGAGTATATGGACTTAACTTCACGAGAGGAAGATTTACTTACTCGAGTATAAGAATTTTGACTCGAGTATAAAGCAAGTATTTCACTCGAGTAGTTAATGACCTACACGAGTAGAATACTTAGAAAAATTTAAAGGTGGAAATTCTATCTTCTTTGGTGAAATCAGCATCCAACTCTATTCACATAGTCCAAGTGCTTGAATATGAAGTGTATCCCAATAGAGAGGCTACACATGAGTCAACACCTTGGGTCATACAATGAGGGATTACATTGTATGGTCCTGTGTTTGGTGACTCATTGTAGACTGACATTGGTCTACACTTTCCATTGGAATCCTGCAACCACATAACTCAAACAAAGCATCAAATACAACCTAATTCATCTTAGTTCCAGGATGACTTCATGAAATCTGGGTTAATGTGGACATAGGTCCCAACAATCTCCCCCTATTTGTTGAAGTCAGAACCCTTTACACTAAGATGAATTAAAGAAATAAAAAGAAGCTAAGTAGAAAAATTAGTGCAAACAAGCAATAGACTATGAGAAAAGATAATAAGAGCAAAAACTTAGAATTATATAAATAAGTATATCCAAAATTATCAATTCTACAGTCAATCATTTCACACTCTCAAATATCCTTGAAAATCAGCCTTGATGTTGTTGTCTGTCCAATTTCTCTTGTTGTCTCCTCTGGTAATAGAAAGGTTTTGGATAATACTTGGGAGGTCTAGGAGGGGCTGCAGGGTTGTTCCTCACATATTCTCTGTCATAGATTCTCCTTTTGGTCATGGATTTTTCATAAAGTTCCCATTCATATGAGTTGTAATGAATATTCCTGTTCTCATGGAATTCCATAACTAATCTGAGAGTTTCCAGAATCAGGGATTTGGAGGTTGGAGACCAAACTTCAGCATGTTCAGGAGCTTTAGCAGGAACAGACTTGCTAGCAGAAGGACCTTCACCATATTTCCTTTTCTTCTTGGAGGTTTTGATCTCTGGAGGAGCATGAAGGAAAATATCAGCAGGATCTTCTTCCCAGCCTTGAACATAAGTGTCCGGAGGAGCAACTGAGTCTCCAGGCCTGGGAGAGAAGGTAGGTTACAGAGGAGCAGCTGAGGCAGAGGCATCTGTAGCTAGAGGATTTAAATGATGGGGAATAATGGAGGGATCAGCAGCAAATTCTGGTAGAATCTGGTTATGCATCCAGACAACAGTGTCATAGGTATGAAATTTGACACTCTGTATCTGGGCTAGCACATCATCATGAATTTTCTTCACATGAGTTTCCCATAAATCGGACTTCAGAGCAGCTGATTTTTCTAATTGTTCTTTGACCAAGCTCTCCACCTTTCTGATTTCAATAGATAACTTCTCTATAGCATCTTCTTTAAAGAGACCAACTTCTTCACATATTTTCACTTTGTTGGCTTCATTTCACTTGTCCAGTTCTATTTGATTATTTGCAAGGGTGACACCCTGTTCTATAACTTCTCCAACACTAGTTATAGTGTGGTCGAGGGCTTTTCCACCAAGTTGAAATAAGTACTTGAGCTTGTCAGTGTTATGCTGGATTTCAGCAAAGCCTCTGCTCATCTCAGTCTCGAGAGCAATTACCTTATCTGTGATGGTTTTTAGACAAGTATCAAAATAAGTCCTCTGGTCTTGAAGAAGGAGTGTAATCTGTTGCATCAAATCTGAGGAGGAAGAGTCTGTAGCAGTAGCAGTTGAAGGAGCAGTAGATGAAGGAAGAGCAGAATGAAGAGGAGGAGCTACCCATGGAGCTATTTCTCCAATAATCATAGAGCTTGCAGCTCTTGTTGTATGAATGATAACATCCCTTTCTTCTATATCATAAGGTATAGAGAAATCTAAGTTTCTGAGAGGAGCTTCAGCTGGCTCAGGGGAAGAGTCATCAGAAAGGAGAATTGAGTCTTGCTGGTCTTTGAGGGCAGTAGGAGATTTTGCTGGAGTCCTAGTTGGAGAGTTGTCTGGAGATTGTTCAGGAGTTGAGTCTTTGTGAATTTTAGAGGATGGAGCTGGAGGAGATAGAAAAGGAGGAGGAAAAGGCAGCACTTCTTCTTTGAGTTCTGCAATCATTGCATCTATAGCAGTAACTGTTGAGAGAAGAGATTCTTGAGGTATCTAATCTGAAGGAGTTGCTGGAGTTTGTGGTGTATGAGGTAGGGGAGAAGTTGCTGGCTGAGGAGATGAGGTAGTTTTTGGTGGAGAGGGCTTCCTGACTGGGATAGAAGGAGCATGTTCCCCCTCACTTGGTGCACCAGAGGAGCTCGCCACATGATGAGGAGTGGGAGATGGAGTCCTATCCTCGAAGGCTGGAACTTCTGAAATCTTAGCAGCTTGGGCAGTATTTTTCAGTTTGAGCTCCCATCTCTAAATAGAAAAAATGGAGACCTTTTTCATGTGGTGAAGAGGGGTCCTTTGGAGAAGTTGAATGCCTGAGGATTTGTTGCATGGAGGAGTAGAGAGATTATTCTGGCGAAGTTGGGGGATTTTAAGCTGTCCTTGATTTTGTCCAGAATCAGCATGCCAAACTGGAATTTCTTGCGGCAGACAATGGCTTGAATTATGTCGAAGAAATACAGTGGAATGTCTCTTATGGAGTTAGTCTTGCACAGCAAAATATTTCCAATAACATCAACCAGAAACTTTCCTTCTGCGTTCATGTCTGACCGTTTGATATACTGAGCGTCAGCCGAAATACCACATAATAAGCTTGTTCTGTCAGAATATTCGTCATCTAGGTCATCTTCTTCGTCCACTATCGGTAATCAGAGAAGTTGAGAGACAATGGTCTTGGTGAGTTTGATTTTCATACCTCTCACTTTGGATTTCAGAACTTGTCCATGTCGTTTGACCTTCAGATTGGTGAAGAATTCTGCTACCTCGGGGAGGAGGATCCGGCAGGGTTCTTGCAGGATGAAGGAGAGCCTTGCGGTGTCTAGAAGAATCAGCAAGTTGTGGAAGTCATCTGAAAGCTCGAAAATCCCAGCGGTAATAAGTTCTGAACCTACACCAATCTTGGAGACAGCGGCCATGATCCAGAAACTGGTAAAAGCTCTGTCGGAGGGAAGAGGAAAAGTCGCGGCTCTGCAACTTCTCGAAAGAAGACGAAGCGGTAGACAGGTACTCGAGAGATTGAAAATGATTTCGTGTAGAAATAATTTGGAATTTCGAATTTATAAACCCTAGGTTTAAGTTTATTATCGAGAAGGAAATAACTTAAAAGGAAAAGGTGGCATAAGCCTTGGTTGGCGTATAAGAACATTTGAAGACCAAAGAGGCACATACACGAGAGATAAAGAGGTACTCGAGTGGATGGGGAGTTACTCGAGTAGGAGAATTGACTGACTCGAGTAGATGAAGTATACTACACGAGTACATGAATTGCCTTACTCGCGTAAGTTAAATGGACTACTCGAGTAGGTCCTTTGATTTCTCGAGTAGGTCAAGTCTATATATATATATATATATATATATATATATATATATATATATATATATATATATATATATATATATATATATATATATAAATGAAATGCCAAATTTTGACTAACCCTTTATTGTCCCTGCCTTTTTGAAATCCAAACTTCTCTAATCTTCCTTGTTGAGCATCCCAAGTTCAGTTTTGAAGAATGAGAACTTGGTCTCGTCTAGCGGCTTCGTGAAAATATCTGCAACTTGCTTGTCTGTGGAGACATATTGGAGATCTGTCCCCATGCTCTACATGCTCCCGGATGAAATGATACCTTAGCTCGATATGCTTTGTCTGGCTGTCCGAGACTGGATTGTTGGCTATTGCAATTGCGCTGGAAGAGTCGCAAAATAATGGGATATTCTTGAACTTCATGTTGTAATCCTCAAATTGATTCTTTATCCAGAGTAACTGTGCATAACAACTGCCTGCAGGGATGTAGTCTAACTCGGCCATTGAGATTGCGACACAGTTCCGTTTCTTACTTCTCCAGGAGATTAGCCTTCTTCCAAAGAAATGGCACGTCCCGGAGGTGCTTTTCCTGTCATCGTTGCTTCCTGCAAAATCTGCATCTGAGAAACCAATTAGTTCGCTGTCATTACATCTTGGGTACCATAAGCCAAGATTTGGTGTACCTTTAAGGTATCTCAAAATCTTCTGATTGATTCTTATTTTTTATTGATTGATACTTTACTGTTGAAGGAGAAAGGCCTTTATATAGTCTTCCTCCAAGGTAACCGGCTGATCCGGTTTCTAATGAACTTCTGACAGCTCTGACAGTTGCAGTAGACCGGCTGAAATGGCAGCTGTCAAGTCATCTACTCACTTCTTGAAATCAATATCTCTATCTAAAAGTGTCGAGACTGTTCTTCATTATGTGTCGACACAAATAGACCAAGTGTCGACACAAGTGGACTAAGTGTCGACACTTGCCTTGGTGGTGTCGACACAACTCCTTCCGTTGTTGTAACAGCTTCTCGACACTGCTTCTTCAGAATGTGTCAACACTGATTCTATGTGTCGGCACAAGCCTTCTGTTGAATGTGTCGACACTGATTCTGTGTGTCGACACAAGTAGTTCTTCTTTAACACTTAGTTGAATTCTGCTGTGTGTTGACACATCTCCTTTGTGTCGACATATGCCTTCTTGTGTTGAAACTTGCTGAGTGTGTTGACACATCTCCTTTATGTCGACACAAGTACTTATTTTACTTTAACTTTGTTGAAGCTTGCTGAGTGTCGACACAGCCTCCTGGTGTCGACACATTTGATGTCGACAAAGCTTCTCTGGGTGTCGACACTGCCTCCAAGTGTCGACACAGAATTATGTTGACAATTCTTCACAGTGTGTCGACACTGCCTGTATGTGTCGACACTTTTCTTATGGTGTCGACTCTGCCTTTCCTGATGTCGACACGAATACTCCAAGTGTCGACACAGCTTCTCTAGGTGTCGAGCGTAGTGAGATTCCTCAGAGTTCTCCTGAAATCTAGCACAGACACATGTTGAAAACATTATGTCGGGTCTACTGGCAGTAAGATAGAGCAAGGATCCAATTATGCTTATGTACTTGGTTTCATCAAAAGGTTTCCCTTTTTATCCTTGTCCAGAGACATAGTTGAGCCCATTGGAGTTCTCATAGAGGTTGCGTTCTCCATTCCGAATTTCTTAATTAGCTCTTTGGTGAACTTAGTCTGCGAGATGAAAATTCCATCTTCATATTATTTCACCTGAAGCCCTAAGAAATACTTCAGCTCGCCCATACTGCTCATTTAGAACTTCCCTTGCATAAGTTTTGAGAACTTTTTGCAAAGGTTGTCGTCTGTAGAGCCAAAAATAATGTCGTCGACATAGATTGCACTAGCAAAATCTTGCCTTTAATTTCCCTAAGAAATAATGTCTTGTCTATCTTTCCCCTTGTGAACTTATTCTCAAGTAGAAAGCTAGACAGCGTCTCATACCAAGCTCGAGGAGCATGTTTCAGACCATATAGTGTTTTATGCAGTAAATAAACGTAATCAGGAAGGTTAGGATCAACGAAACCTGGAGGTCGTTCCACATACACTTCCTCCTTTATGTTACCATTTAGGAAGGCAGACTTCACATCCATCTGATAGACGGTGAAGCCTTTGAATGCAGCATATGCATGCTTGGTATAACCTTATTTCCTCCAGCCTTGCCACTGGAGCATATGTCTGGTCGAAATCGATTCCTTCTTCTTGACGGTAGCCTTTAGCGACAAGTCTGGCCTTGTTCTTTATGATTGTCCCGTCTTCATCCATCTTGTTCCTGTAGACCTATTTTGTTCCAATGACGTTCTTTCCTTTGGGTCTTGGAACAAGTTTCCATACATTACAGCGCTTGAATTGATTTAGCTCTTCTTCCATTGCCATTATCCACGATGCGTCCGAGTTTGCTTCCTCAGACTTCTTTGGTTCAACCTGTGAGAGAAAACTCAAATATAAATTCTCATTAGTTGTACCTCTTCAAGTTCTGACACCGTCCCGGGGATCTCCTATGATCTGGTCCATGGGGTGATCCTTCAGATATCTGAGCTCTAAAGTTCTTGCATCTGGATTATCTTCAATCACTGGAGTGATTTCTTCATCTTGGATGACTCCTTCATCTTGATCATCAGCCTCTCCAATAGGGGTTGGAGTGGTGATCTTGATGAACTTTTCGTCTTTGTCTTCGGACGGTTCATCCAAGCTAATTTCTTTCAGTTTTGCACCTGCATCTTCAATGAGCACACTAGACGGATTGCTTTGTAGCAAGATCGTCTCATCAAATACAACATGTATCGATTCTTCTACCACCAGGGTTTTTCTATTAAATATTCTATATGCCTTACTATGGCTACTATAACCTACAAAAATACCTTCAAAGCTATTTTCGCTGAACTTGGTGGTATGATACTTACCATTGTTAAGTACGAAGCATTTACAGCCAAAGATTCTAAAATATGAGATGGTTGGCTTCTTTCCCTTTAGAAGTTCGTAAGGTGTCTTATCATGGTTTTTGTTTATGAGTGCTCGATTTTTCACGTGGCATGCAGTGTTGACGGCTTCAGCCCAGAAGTACTCCGGAAGTGAAGCATCACTCAACATTGTCCTACGGGCCTCTATGAGTGTTCTGTTCCTTCTCTCAGCCACTCCGTTCTGTTGTGGAGTACGAGGAGAGGAAAACTCATGAAAGATACCTAAGCTTTCACAGAATTCTGTCATGGCCCTAGATTTGAACTCTGTTCCGTTGTCACTTCTGATTTTGACTATTGAGCAGTTGTGTTCATTCTGGATTTGCCTGACAAAATTAGTAAAGATGTCGAAGGTATCTGACTTGTGTTTCAGAAAGAACACCCACGCAAAGCGCGAGTAATCATCAACAATTTCCAACGTATAATCCTTACCTCCCAAACTTCTAATTTGCAGTGGACCAAACAAGTCCATGTGCAGTAGATGAAGACATCTATTAGAGTCTTTGCCAATAATGCTTTTAAAGGTAGCCCTTGTTTGCTTGCCTCTTACACATGCATGACAAGGTCTATCTTTCACGCACTTGACATTTGGGGCATCACATACTAAATTCATTGAAAATAATTTATTAATAGTTTTGAAATTAATATGTGCTAGTCTCTTGTGCCATTAGTCAACAAGAGACGCACTATCTTTTGCTAAAAGGCACACTAGTGTAGAGGAATCTATGTAAATAAAATTTAGACAGAAAATATTCCTGCTTTGAGTGTCGGATAGAATCATTTCCATATTGTCAACGGATTTTATCAAGCACTTATTAGCATGGAATTCAACTATGTATCCTTTATCGCAGAGTTGGCTTATGCTTATGAGATTATGTTCCAATACTTCGACATAAGCCACATCCGAGAAGGATACATTGCCGTTAGTGATCATACCATAGCCTCTAGTAATTCCACGGTCTGAACATCCAAAGATGACCTTTGGTCCATTCACGACTGGAGTAAAGTTCAGAATAAGGCTTCTAGTCCCGGTCATATGCCGAGAGCATCCGCAGTCCAAATACCAGATTAGCATTTTGTTGGCCTTTGGACATACCTGCAATCATAATCAATTTGCCTTAGGAACCCAAACACGTTTGGGTACTTGGTCTCGGGTTAGAATACTCCCCCTACGAGTGTTAGCATTATGAGCGGTCTTTCTCATATTGCTGACATGAGGAGTTGCAGTGTTTCTAGGATTGAACCAGAAATCAATGGCGAAGTGCCCAACCTTGCCATAGCACCAACAGTCAAATCTATTATACCTTTGCCTCATGATCTCCTGCTTGACCTTTTGGAATTGTGGTCTAGTAGGGGCAGCATTCTTGGAGGAAGATGCCTCATGATGATGTCAATCACATGGCTTCTTCTCCTTTATAGGCTTTTCTACAACAGGCCTTGTCTTTGGTGCCTTCTTGAAGTTATGACCATGATTGAAAGGGCCATATCTCTTAAGAACAACTTCTTCATAAGGTGCCTTGAAGACACTTTCACCGAAGTTTCTGGGGCGAGTCCACCCTTGATAGCGGGACTTTGGCTCTACATAGGTAGGCCTAGCAAAGTGCCCGTAGGATGAGTCAAGATCAAACCCATTTGATGGAAATATGACTTTCTTGAATGTAGTCTGATCTTGAGGGGCTTTCCCCTTCTCTTTGGCTAAGGCCTTTTTGGTGGCCTTATTCTTCCGTTGAGGCTTATTTCTCCTAGAGGATTTACTAGGAGCTTCTTCATGGCCTAGCCCAGCTCCCTTGGCCTTTGCTGAGAATTCAACAACAAATGGAAGAACTGTTTTGGGCTTCGAGAAACTTTCAACAAGTTTCTTTTCAGCGGCAAGTTGTCCATCCAATTCCATGATGATTTTCTCTTTGAGGTCAAGGTGCTCAAGAGCCTTGTTATATTCTTAAATAGCTTTATTGAAGTTTTCTTCGAGGGAGTCAGTCTTTGTGACTTTCTCTCTCAAGATGCTCTCTTCGTCTTTTAGAGATTTGATCTCTTTAGCCTGAGTCTTCACGACTCGACAACATTTGTCGTAAGCCATGATTAACTCCTTGTACTGGGCCATTAGTTCTAACTCATCGTCAGAGGAGCTATCCTCACAATCATGTTCAGAGACTTCAGAATCTGAAAGAGGGGTATGAGAGTTTACCTTCCCAGTGAACTGGGGCTCTTGATCATCATCTGTTTGAGCCATAAGCCCAAAATAAGCTTCTTATTCTTCACTCGACTCAGATGAGTCGGAGTCACTAAGATTCTTGCTCTTTTTGTCTATCAGGCTCTTTTCTTTCCTCTTTTTGTTGTACGAGGATTTCTTTTCTTCTCTTCTACCACCCTCCGTCTTCTTATGAGGGCTGTTGGCGATGACGGGCCTGGCTTATTACAAAAATAGCAAATGATGTCATTCGAAACATATTTGTTCTGTTTAGAGGAATACCTGTCATGTCTACTTGAGCCTTTTCTTTGCCGATCACCATCGTGTCGTGATCTTCTATAGGAGGCATCCTTGCCTTTCCATTGCTTCTTCTTGTTCAAGAATTTCTTGAACTGACGTGAGAGCAGTGAGAACTCTCCTTCTGATAGCTCAGAGCCTGAGGTACTAGGCTCAGAAGTTTCTTCTTCTTCACTAATTTCTGGAGCTGGAGCAGGGGAGGCAGCCTTTATCTTTCTAGAGGTGTCTGCTTTTAGAGCAATAGACTTTTCTTTGAGAGCAGACCTGCTCTTCTCTTCTTCAGATTTCTTGGCGTTGAGTTGAAGCTCATATGTCATAAGCTTCCCGAAGAGATTTTGTGGGTCTGTCTCAGCCAGCTTCCCAAACTCCCTAATGACAAAGACCTTATTTGAAAGTCCACCTAGTGTCGGCTATGTGCACCTATGGGGGGGGGGGGAATAGGTGACGTGTGGTTCTTTTGCGGAATTTACGGATGTACCTGCATAATAAAAACAAAAACCACAGCACACAGAATACACAGCAAATTTATAGTGGTTCCCCGACTTGGGTACATCCACTTTCCCCCTTCGACCTATCTCCCCAACAAGGGACGACTCGGTCACTTCACCAACGGGATTGAAATCCAATCCCTGCACTAACGGAAGGAGCCCTTCCACACGTGAGAGTCAACACTCCCACAAAGCGGGTTGCACCCAACCCTTACAACTTGGAACAAAAGTTCCTTTACAACGAAATGAAAATGTAGAATGTACACGTGATACAAACTTCTTTTGGAGACTACGGTGTTCCTCTTTGTTCGACGACGTGTTCTTGAAGTCGATGAAGAGTCTACGACCTTGGTCTCTCTTGGAGAGGATCTCCCGAAACCGGCGGCGGCAATCCGAGCGGCGGCTTGGTTCGGAGTTGGCGGCGACGAAGGTGCGCTGCTGCAGTGCTTTGAGATCCAAACTTCCTTGCGAAGCAAACTAGGTCTACCAACGGTCACTCTAGGATCGGTCGTCTCGATCGATTCGGACGGGGGAGTGTTACCCGGTCAACAAATCGAGAGACAAGAGATCTCTGGATAGACGCGTGAGACGCAAGCTTTGCTAAGCCACTGTCGCCGGAGATCGGGAGGAAGAATGATCAGCGGCGGCGACGTACTAGCCCGAGCGCGACGGCGGCGGAGAAGAGAAATCGCGATATTAGGGTTTCGTGCTCGTCTTCTTTTCTCGGTGTCTATTCCGTTCAAAATACCCGAGTATAAATACTGTAGCTACAGCAAATTTGACCGTTGTGGGACCCACAAAAGAAATCCCCAAAATCCGGTTCAGACAAGTCCAAAAGCAGAATCCGGTCCAGCAGCATTCTGAGAAAACGCCAAGTCAAAATCGGCGAGAATCGCAGACGATTCTCGACGAATCGACGAGAATCACCAAGTGATTCTCGACGATTCGTCGAGAATCGTTTGTGATTCTCGTCGAATCACTTGTCGATTCTCAACGAATTTTACTTTATACATGGGCTGCTTGACCACTCGTTCGGTGGGAATCACAAGTGATTCTCGCCGAATCTTACTTGGCACTATTTTGAGATGGCCAAAAGGAGTCGGCGAGAATCACTGATGATTCTCGTCGATTCGGCGAGAATCACTAGTGATTCTCGCCGATTCGACGAGAATCACTTCGAATTTGCCTTGGACGATTTTTCGTCTTCCACCTAGGAGCTGCTCCTTGATCCTCCATGCTCCTTGTCTTCTCTTGCATATGAACGACCCTGTACTTGAAAGTAAGTGCACTCCAATAGAGAGAGTACACATAGGCCAACACACTGATCTGCTCAACGAGGGATTACGTCGTGCAGACCCGTGTATATTGACCTACTGCACCCTGACATTGGTGTGCACTTAGCGTGGAGAAACTGCAAGTACAACTTGAAAAAGTTTATCAAATACATAGTCTATTGACCTTAGCTTGTCCAGGGGCTTCTTCAAATCAGGTACATTGTGGATACAATACCCAACAATCTCCCCCTATTTGAAGAAGCCTAAACCCTACAAGCTAAGGTGAATGGAGCGAATGAAAATGAAAGCAAATGAAATTCATAAAATTAACATTGGGTGGAGTCATCCCTTACCAATACCGATTGCTTGGGAGCAAGCTGGAGCCACACCTTAGCCTTGACCCCGAGAGGGTAATCTCCCCCTTTTCGGCTTCTACAAATCGGGGTCTGTAGCGATTGACTCTTTGCTCCCCCTCAGTTCTTGCAGCTGTACGCACGCTGGAGTTCCTTGCTCCCCCTCGGTTCTTGCACGAGCCTGGAGCTTCTGTAGTCTTCACTCCGCATAGTTGAGCATTCCCAATTCAGTCTTGAAAAGATTGAACTTGGCCTCGTCTAGGGGCTTTGTGAATATATCAGCAATCTGCTTGTCCGTGGGGACATAACAGAGAGAGATATCCTTGTTCTCCACGTGCTCCCGAATGAAGTGGTAGCGTACTTCAATATGCTTCGTTCTGCTGTGCGACACCGGATTGTTGGCAATGGCAATTGCACTGGAGGAGTCGCAGTACATTGGAACTTCCTTGAACTGAAGGTTGTAGTCGGCCAACTGATTTCTGATCCAAAGGAGTTGTGCGCAACAGCTTCCTGCCGAGATATACTCTGACTCTGCTGTGGAGGTTGCAACACAATTCTGTTTCTTGCTGTTCCATGAGATAAGCCTCCTGCCGAGGAATTGACACGTCCCGGAGGTGCTTTTCCTGTCATCCCTGCTCCCTGCAAAATCAGCATCTGAAAAGCCTATTAGCTCGACATCATTGTTCCTCGGGTACCACAAGCCAAGATTAGGAGTACCTTTAAGGTATCTTAGAATTCGCTTTGCAGCGACATAGTGAGATTCCTTAGTGTTCACCTGATATCGGGCACATACACATGTGGAGAACATAATATCCGGTCTACTGGCAGTAAGGTAGAGCAGGGATCCAATGATGCTTCTGTATTTGGTTTCATCGAAAGGTTTACCTTTCTCATCCTTATCCAGAGACATGGTGGATCCCATTGGAGTCCTCATAGAGGTTGCACTCTCCATACCGAATTTCTTAAGGAGTTCATTTGTGAACTTCGTCTGAGAGATGAAGATTCCATCCTCAGACTGTTTCACTTGAAGGCCTAAGAAATACTTGAGCTCTCCCATACTGCTCATTTCAAACTTTCCTTGCATAAGTTTAGAAAACTTTTTGCAAAGATTGTTGTCCGTTGAGCCGAATATTATGTCATCGACATAGATTTGCACCAGCAAAATCTTGCCTTTGACTTCCCTGAGAAACAATGTTTTATCTATTTTACCTCTGGAGAACTTGTTCTCGAGAAGAAAACTAGATAAAGTCTCATACCAAGCTCGTGGAGCTTGTTTCAACCCATATAAGGCCTTATTGAGAAAATAAACGTGATTGGGATAAGTAGGATCGACAGAACCTGGGGGTTGAGCGACGTATACTTCCTCTTTCAGGTCTCCGTTCAGGAATGCCGATTTCACATCCATTTGGTAGACTGTGAATCCTTTGTGTGAAGCATACGCCAGGAACAACCGGATTGCCTCGAGCCTTGCTACTGGTGCAAAGGTCTGGTCGAAATCAATCCCTTCCTCCTGTCGGTAACCTTGAGCCACCAGCCTGGCTTTGTTCTTTACGATGACACCATGTTCATCCAACTTGTTTCTGAAGATCCACTTTGTGCCGATCACATTCTGCTTGTATGGTCTGGGAACCAGCGTCCAAACTTTGCACCGTTCGAATTGATGTAGTTCCTCTTGCATGGCCAAAATCCATGCCGCATCCTTGTTCGCCTCGTCGAACTTCTTTGGCTCTACCTGTGACAGGAAGCTGAGATGCAATACTTCGTTAGTTGTACCTCTTCGAGTTCTGACGCCTACACGAGGATCTCCGATGATCTGTTCTCTAGGATGATCTCTCACGTGACGGAGCTCTAGAAGTCTGGCGTCTGGGGCTTCAGCTACTTCTTGTGCTTCTCTTTCTTCTAAAAGATTTGTTCCATCTTGATCTTCAACATTTTCAGATGACGTGGAGGTGGAAACTTTGACGTACTTGGGTGCGTCATCTTTAGGGGTCTCATCCAGATTCAGCTGGTCAAGTCTAGCACCTGCATCTTCAAGAATACTACTGGAAGAATTGCTGTTAAGCAAACTTCCTTCATCAAATACAACATTTATTGATTCTTCTACCACTAGGGTTTTCTTATTGAAGACCCTATATGCCCGACTATGGGAACTATAGCCCATGAATATGCCTTCGAAGCATTTTTCACCGAATTTAGTACGCGGGTACTTCCCATTATTCAGTACATAGCATCTGCAGCCAAAAATCCTCAAGTAGGACATGGTTGGTTTCCTGCCTTTCAGTAGCTCGTAGGGCGTCTTACGATGATGCTTGTTGATCAAAGCTCGGTTTTGTACATGACATGCCGTATTGACACCCTCTGCCCAGAAGTATTCCGGGAGAGAAGCATCTTTCAACATAGTCGTGCAGGCTTCAATGAGAGTTCTATTTCTCCTCTCCGCAACTCCATTTTGCTGAGGAGTGCGCGGGGAGGAAAACTCATGAAAGATACCTTGTTCTTCACAAAATTCTGTCATAGCACCAGATTCGAATTCTGTTCCATGGTCACTTCGGATTTTGACCACGGAGCAGTTAAATTCGTTCTGAACCTGCTTGACAAAATTAGTGAAGATGTCAAAAGTATCTGACTTTCGTTTCAAAAAGAACACCCATGTAAACCGTGAGTGATCATCAACTATCACTAGCGTATATGACTTGCCTCCCAAGCTATGAACTTGCATTGGGCCAAACAAGTCCATATGTAACAGGTAAAGACATCGGGAGGAGTCTTTGTCTGCAATGCTCTTGAAGGTAGCCCGAGTCTGTTTGCCCATCTGGCATGCAGGACAGGGGCTATCTTTGATGCACTTGATACTGGGAGCATCTCTTACTAAGTTCTTAGAAAATAGCATACTAATTGTCTTGAAATTAATATGTGCCAATCTCTTGTGCCATTGTTCACAAAGAGATGCACTGCCTGTTGCAACAAGGCATACGGGGGTAGATGAATCCAAACTGAGAAAATCTAAGCAAAAGATATTTCTGCTCCTAATGCCTGATAATACCGTCTCAGAAGAGATACGTGAAATTATCAGACATTTATCCTTGCAGAACTTAACGTCATAACCTTTATCACATAACTGACTTACACTGATCAGGTTATGGTTTAACCCTTCAACATAAGCCACGTCGGTGATAGAGAGTATACCGTTGGAAATCATACCATAACCTCTGGTGACTCCTCGATCTGACCCTCCAAAGATGACTTTGGGTCCATTCTCGACTGGAGTGTAATCACGCAGCAGGCTTCTTGTCCCGGTCATATGCCGGGAGCATCCACTGTCCAAATACCAGATTGGCGTTTTGGTGGCCTTTGGACATTCCTGCAAAACAAAATTAATTTGCCTTAGGAACCCAATCGAACTTGGGTACTAGATTCCTGATTAGCACACTCCCCCTTGGTTGGTTAACCCTACGAGTGGTCGGTCTCGCATTGTTAACATGGGGAGTCTCGTAGTTCCTTGGATTAAACCAACAATCCACGGCAAAGTGACCGACTTTGCCACAGCACCAACAGTCGAACCTGCTGTATCTCTTCCTAGGCTCCTGCCTTACCCTGGGAACGGTGGGTGCGGCTGGGGCCTTGGATCTGGAGGTGGAGACCTCATGGTGACAACAGTCACATGACTTTGTCACCTTCTGTATAACTGGTTTGGCCTTTGGTGCCTGCTTTCCATTATGGCCGCTAGAGAACGGACCATAATTTCCTATGTGGATTTCCTCATAAGGTGCCTTGAAGGCACTCTCACCAAAGTTCCGGGGGAAGTTCCAACCGTCATACCAGCTCTTAGGCTTTGCAACCGAGGGCCGGAAATGATGCCCAAATGTTGACTCAAAGTCATGTTGGTTGCAAGGAAAGCCAGGCTTCCTGAACGCAACAGGACTAAGAGGAGTCTTCCCCTTTTCATCAGCAGAGGCCTTCTTGGCGGCCTTATTCTTCCTCTGGTTCTTGTTTCTCCTAGATGAAGAACCAGATGCCCCAATATGCCCCAAGCCAGCTCCTTTGGCCTGAGCAGAGAAGGTGTCAACGACTGGAAGCACTGTTTTTGGCATAGAGAAGCTCTGTACGATCTTCCTTTCTGCCGCAAGTAGTTCTCCCAATTTGTTGACTTCCTCCTGCTTGAGATCAAGGAGCTTCAAGGACTCTGAGTGCTTTGAAGTTAGGTCAAGGTGCTCCTGTCTGAGAGAGATCAAGCTAGTGACCTCTTCCCTTAGGGATACACACTCACCCTTAAGGAATTTTACTTCCTTCTTCTCAGCCTTCAGTCTCTTGCGGCACTCGTCGAAAGTGTTGAGCAGAAGCTCATACTTTTCGAGGAGTTCAGCTTCGCGGGCCGAAGGGCCATCCTCAGGTTCATCATCCTGAGACTCAGGATCAGAGTCGGAGTCTGAGAGAGGGGTGTGAGCTTTTACCTTCCCAGTAAATGGGGGGCATTCTCCTTCTGAGTCCGAGCGACCCACCAGCCCGAAGTAGGCTTCCTCATCATCACTGGAGTCTGAGGAATCAGACTCACTTAGTGTCTTTGGTCTTCTAGCGATGTAGCTCTGCTCCTTCTTCTTATCTCTGGAGGATTTGAGCTCCTCTCCTTTCCCTTTATCTCTTTTGCTTTGATGGCAGTCGGCCACGACGTGACCTGGCTTATTGCATCCAAAGCAAATAATATCAGAAGAACGATGTTTGTTAGGTTTAGATGCATACCTGTCAGAAGAGTAGTTTTTCTTCTGATGTCTGGAAGAGGAGCCGTCTCTCTTTCTTTGATTCCTCATCTTGAGGAATTTCTTGAACTCTCGAGTGATGAGGGAGAAATCCTCTTCCGACAGTTCTGAGCTGGAGGAGCATGGATCGGAGTCCTCCTCTTCTTCCTTATTTCTGGCACGGTATGACACCGCACCCTTCCCTTTTCTGGAGTGACTGGCTTTTAGGGCCACAGTCTTTTCTTTTGCAGCAGCCTTCTCTGCTTCTTCCTCTGCCTTTCTGGTGTTCAGCTGAAGTTCATAGGACATCAGCTTCCCGAACAGGATTTGTGGATCAGTTTCTGCTAGTCTGCCAAATTCTCTGATGGCGCAGAACTTTGTGTCCCATTCCTTAGTAAGGGACCTAAGGAATTTGTCATTGAGTTCACCATTGGTGAACACTCTTCCATAGCCCTTGAGGGCGTTGACAATCTTCAGGAAGTTCTCGTATGTGACTCCGATTTCTTCCTTAGGCCCTTGCCGGAAGGCCTCATACTTCTGGTTCAGGAGGGATCTCCGATCATCCCTTACTTCATCTGTGCCCTCCATTAGAATGATCAGACACTGCCATATCTCCTGAGCTGTCCTGCAGTTGCTGAAGTTTTGCATCATCGAGTCATCAACTGCACTGACCAGGATGTTTCTTGCCTTCATGTCAAGACCCACTAGGACCATCTCATCCTTGTCCATTTCAGAGAGTGTCTTCGGCACTTTCTTGGTGGGATCAATGGTGGAGGCCTTAGTGGGGACATAAGGTCCCTCCAGCACGATCATGAACAGTCGAGGGTCCACTGCTTCCATGTAGAACCTGATTCTTTCCTTCCAGATAGGAAAGTTGAGTCTGTTGCACACTGGGATCTTGCCGGAGTACTTGAGTCCGTCCATAGTAGATGTATGTCTCCTTGTTGACACTAGTGGCAGGATTCACCTCAAGGTGTTAACCTTTTTGTTGAGGAACCTCCCTCTGATACCACTTGAAAGTCCACCTAGTGTCGGCTATGTGCACCTATGGGGGGGGGGAATAGGTGACGTGTGGTTCTTTTGCGGAATTTACGGATGTACCTGCACAATAAAAACAAAAACCACAGCACACAGAATACACAGCAAATTTATAGTGGTTCCCCGACTTGGGTACATCCACTTTCCCCCTTCGACCTATCTCCCCAACAAGGGACGACTCGGTCACTTCACCAACGGGATTGAAATCCAATCCCTGCACTAACGGAAGGAGCCCTTCCACACGTGAGAGTCAACACTCCCACAAAGCGGGTTGCACCCAACCCTTACAACTTGGAACAAAAGTTCCTTTACAACGAAATGAAAATGTAGAATGTACACGTGATACAAACTTCTTTTGGAGACTACGGTGTTCCTCTTTGTTCGACGACGTGTTCTTGAAGTCGATGAAGAGTCTACGACCTTGGTCTCTCTTGGAGAGGATCTCCCGAAACCGGCGGCGGCAATCCGAGCGGCGGCTTGGTTCGGAGTTGGCGGCGACGAAGGTGCGCTGCTGGAGTGCTTTGAGATCCAAACTTCCTTGCGAAGCAAACTAGGTCTACCAACGGTCACTCTAGGATCGGTCGTCTCGATCGATTCGGACGGGGGAGTGTTACCCGGTCAACAAATCGAGAGACAAGAGATCTCTGGATAGACGCGTGAGACGCAAGCTTTGCTAAGCCACTGTCGCCGGAGATCGGGAGGAAGAATGATCAGCGGCGGCGACGTACTAGCCCGAGCGCGACGGCGGCGGAGAAGAGAAATCGCGATATTAGGGTTTCGTGCTCGGCTTCTTTTCTCGGTGTCTATTCCGTTCAAAATACCCGAGTATAAATACTGTAGCTACAGCAAATTTGACCGTTGTGGGACCCACAAAAGAAATCCCCAAAATCCGGTTCAGACAAGTCCAAAAGCAGAATCCGGTCCAGCAGCATTCTGAGAAAACGCCAAGTCAAAATCGGCGAGAATCGCAGACGATTCTCGAAGAATCGGCGAGAATCACCAAGTGATTCTCGACGATTCGTCGAGAATCGTTTGTGATTCTCGTCGAATCACTTGTCGATTCTCAACGAATTTTACTTTATACATGGGCTGCTTGACCACTCGTTCGGCGGGAATCACAAGTGATTCTCGCCGAATCTTACTTGGCACTATTTTGAGATGGCCAAAAGGAGTCGGCGAGAATCACTGATGATTCTCGTCGATTCGGCGAGAATCACTAGTGATTCTCGCCGATTCGGCGAGAATCACTTGGTGATTCTCGTCGAATTTGCCTTGGACGATTTTTCGTCTTCCACCTAGGAGCTGCTCCTTGATCCTCCATGCTCCTTGTCTTCTCTTGCATATGAACGACCCTGTACTTGAAAGTAAGTGCACTCCAATAGAGAGAGTACACATAGGCCAACACACTGATCTGCTCAACGAGGGATTACGTCGTGCAGACCCGTGTATATTGACCTACTGCACCCTGACATTGGTGTGCACTTAGCGTGGAGAAACTGCAAGTACAACTTGAAAAAGTTTATCAAATACATAGTCTATTGACCTTAGCTTGTCCAGGGGCTTCTTCAAATCAGGTACATTGTGGATACAATACCCAACATTATTGTCCCATTCTTTTGTCAGGGATATCAGGAAATTGTCATTTATTTCTCCATTAGTGAATACTCTGCCATAGACTCTTAGGCCATTCACTATCTTGAAAAATTTCTCAAATGTATCAGCAATTGTCTCTTTGCTTTCCTGTCGGAAGGCTTCATACTTCTGATTGAGGAGGGATCTCCGATCATCCCTCACTTCTTCTGTACCTTCCATTAAGGTAACCAATGACTGCCACATCTTCTTTGCAGATTGGCAGTGGATTAAGTTCTACAACATTGAGTCATCAACTGCACTTGCTATAATGTTTTTAGGTTTCTTGTCTAGTGAGACAAGTGCAATCTCGTCCTTGTCTAAATCCATCAGCTTCTTTGGAACCTTCTTGGTAGGATCTATAGTGGAGACAGTCATAGGGATATACAGACCTTTTTCAACTATCATGAAGATCCTCGGATCCACAGCTTCCATAAAGAATTTGATCCTTTCTTTCCACATCGGAAAGTTGTTCTTGTTGCATAAGAGAAGCTTGGCAAAATCCTTTGCCTTGTCCATGATAGGTAGATCTCAAATAACAACTATTGCAGGAACTGATCAAGGTGTTAACCTTTTAACGATCAACCTGCCTCTGATACCAATAGAAAGATAATAGTTGTCAACCTAAATCACCTATAGGGGGGTGAATAGGTGAGTTGTCCGTCATTTGCGGAATAAAAAATCTCAGAACAAAGCACAAATCTATCTATCAAATTATCACAGATGAGACAAGATTTATAGTGGTTCCCCGATCTTGGGTACATCCACTTTCCCTCACCGATCTAGCAATATACTAGGCTCGGCTACTCCACTATCTCGGATTGAAAATCAATCCTACCCTCGTAACAAAGTTCCTACACTCTCAATCCAACCAACTGGATCTACAACTCGGAAGCCAAAACGTCCTACAAACTCGGAGTTGAAAACTCCTACACTAGGAGAAAACTTCTCCTACAAGAATGAAAAATTATTTTATAAAATACAAACAATGATTTTTCTGTCAGATCTGCAAACGAGCAACAAGGATCTTCTTCTTGTAAGCTTTGCGGCACTTTCAACAAGATGAAGAAAATCTCGGCAACAGATCTGGAATCTTCTTTGTGTTACACGATCGGGAAGAGAATGAGAAGTTGAGAAACGATCTCAATTTGTAAAACTTCTTCAGTCTATTTCCTCTGAAAATCTAAACCCTTGCCGGAGAAGAACAGCGGCGGCGGCGGCTTTCGTTCCGTAAACAGAGAGAGAGGAAACAACGACTTGGAGAGAGAAATGGCTGCAGAAATTTTTCCAATAATATCTGATCTTGAAAGCTTGTATTCCTGTTAGGGTTTGTCGATTAGACATGACATTATATAAGAATACTAATAACAGTAATAATTGGTTTTAATGACATACACGTGGAACAATCATGTCACGGAATTTGAAAATCTGTCAAATATGGACTTAGAAGAAATTTCGGAGAAAAGGAAGAGATATACACGAATGGGTATATAACTACTCGAGTAGGTAAAGGACTACTCGAGTAAGTGAAGGAAAGTACTCAGGTATATAATTCATGATTACTCGAGTAGGTTTGAAGACAACTACTCGAGTACATATAATCAACTACTCGAGTACTTAAAAGATCTACTCGAGTATACAGAAAATTTCACGGGAAGTGGAGTTGAACTACTCGAGTACAAGTTGTACTACTCGAGTAGGTGAGAAAAACTACTCGAGTGGTTTGATGAACTACTCGAGTGATAAGACTTAGAAAAAAATTTCTGAACACTAGAAAATGAGCTACTCGAGTAGTCAGACTGAACTACTCGAGAGGATATAGTCTACTCGAGTATATAAAAGGTCTTACTCGAGCAAATGACTTAGAATATATTTAGGAGAAGAGAAATTTAGTTTACTCGAGTATGAATCTTGAACTACTCGAGTAGAAAGTGAACTACTCGAGTAGAAAGTGAACTACTCGAGTAGAAAGTGAACTACTCGAGTTTATAACTTATACTACTCGAGTATATAGAAAATTTACTCTTTGAGATAGAAGATAGTTACACGAGTCAGAAACTATAAGTACTCGAGTATATATATACTTACTCGAGTGTTTTACTTAGAAAAACTTGGAGAGTGAAATTTGAGCAACTCGAGTAAGAAGAAGTATCTACTCGAGTAGTTAAGTAAGCTACTCGAGTAAGTGACAGTCTACTCGAGTATATGGACTTAACTTCACGAGAGGAAGATTTACTTACTCGAGTATAAGAATTTTGACTCGAGTATAAAGCAAATATTTCACTCGAGTAGTTAATGACCTACACGAGTAAAATACTTAGAAAAATTTTCAAGGTGGAAATTCTTTCTTCTTTGGTGAAATCAGCATCCAACTCTATTCACATAGTCCAAGTGCTTGAATATGAAGTGTATCCCAATAGAGAGGCTACACATGAGTCAACACCTTGGGTCATACAATGAGGGATTACATTGTATGGTCCTGTGTTTGGTGACCCATTGTAGACTGACATTGGTCTACACTTCCCATTGAAATCCTGCAACCACATAACTCAAACAAAGCATCAAATACAACCTAATTCATCTTAGTTCCAGGATGACTTCATCAAATCTGGGTTAATGTGGACATAGGTCCCAACACAAATTTCAACAATAAGAAAACTATTTTACTCTTCAGATCTGAATTCTTCTTGAATCTTCCATCTTGAACCTTAAACAACTTGATGAAGAAGGTTAAGGAAGAAAACTGAGAAGACTGATATGAAATCTAGTATCCGACCCGATCGAATAGAAGTTAAAGAATCTGTTGATCTTGGATCGGTCGAATCTTTTCTTGCTTTGAATCATTGTATCTTGAGAGAGGGACAGAAAGGACTTACGATGAAGATGATCGACTTTTCTCCCGAAAATGGAAAGTGCTTGAGTGTTTTTAATTTCGTGAAAATTATTCTTCTTCTGATTGATTCTTCTTGTCGGCTAAACCTTGAAATGACTTTATATATGTCATCGACCAACAGTTAATCATCATTAAGGTAGGAACCACTTAGTTAAGGAAAGATCAAACATATAAACTTAGGTTAATTTGAATTCCGTCAAAAAATTAGAAGCAAAAATGGATAAATTTCTCAAGAAAAGGACTTTGCCTCTCGAAAAAAACTTGAAGAAAATTTTTTGTGAAGTAAACCACTGATTTCTCGAGAAGGACAATATTTCTCGAGAAAACGATTTGATTTCTCGAGAAACAATACAGCCTCTCGAGAAATTGACTTAGCCCAAAATTCGTGAAGTGAAGAACTTATTTCTTGAGAATAACATGCTTTCTTGAGAAAAGAATTTCTTTCTCGAGAAATCATATAGCTTCTCGAGAAATTTACATAGAAAAAATTCTGGAACATAAGACAGATTTCTTGAGAAGAAGACTTAGCTTTCTCAAGAAATACTTTGTTTTTCTCGAGAACAACTTGGCTTCTCGAGAAATGTAGAAGGCATTTCTCGAGAAAATGACTTCGAGATTTTTCAGATGACTTCCCGAGAAGTCTTAAAGTTTCTCGAGAGTAGCAATGCTCTCTCGAAAAATTTACTTAGACTTCTCGAGAAATACATGTCATTTCTCGAGAAAAATACTTAGAAAATTTTTCAGAGAAATTTTTCTTTTCATCTAAGTTGAAACCAACAACCCTTCCTTTCTTCCATTTATTTAGTACTTGAAAATAAAGTTCATCCCAATAGAGTGGTTATACACGAGTCAACACCATGATGACACAATGAGGGATTACATTGCTTGGTCGTTTGTTTGGTGACTCATTGTAAACTGACATTGGTCTACACATATAAATATTAACCTGCAAGAACTCAACTAAAATATGACATCAAATACAACCTTAATTCATCTTAGTTCAAGGGTGACTTCATACAAATCTGGGTTATTGTGGATACAATGCCCAACAATCTTCCACTATTTGTAGAAATCAGAACACTCTACACTAAGGTGAATTATATCAAGATAAATAAAGAAATAATAAGTAAAGCAGAGTATGTATGTAAAGACTGATAAGAAATAACTAGTTCAACAAAACTCAAATATATATATATATATATATATATATATATATATATATATATATATATATATATATATATATAAGGTTTGTCCACATAAATGTCTTAGCCAATAAAATTCTATAGGACTGATGAACATAGAATCATTTGAATTTATGTTGTTGATGTCTTTCCTTCTTTTTTTCTGTCTGTTTTGATAGCAGAAAGGCTTGGGGTAGTACTTTGAAGGTTTAGGAGGGCTTTGGGATTGATTCTGCCAAATTCTCTGTCATAGATCCTCTTCTTGGTCATTGATATTTCATACAGCTCCCACTCCTGGGGACTATAATGATCTTTTATGTCTTCATTGTAATCGACAACAAACTTTAGAGTCTCAAGAATAAGTGACTTGGAGGTTGGGCTCCACACCATAGCAAATTCTTGTGCTTTTTTTTCTCAGCTCCTTGACTTGGAATGGATCGGCTGCCAGAGGCACCCTCACCATACTTCCTTCTTTTTGGCACTTACACTTTAGGAGGAGGATCTTGAGGATACTCTTATTGATCAGAAGTCCAAACATGAGAGTTGTCTATAGGAGGAGCTTCATAAAGTTCTGGTCCAGGAGAGAATGTAGGCATGCAGACAGTTAGATTAAGTTGAGGAGGTGGAGCCGCATTTGGATTGACTGGAATGTCTAGCAAGATCTGATTATGCATCTATACAACATTGTCATAAGTGTGAAACTTTACACCATGAATATTTTTTTGTACATCTGTATTTATCTCTTTCAATTGTGCATCCCACTAGTTTTTCATCTCAAGAATTTTCTTGTCAAGAACTTCTTTTACTCTGTCATCCCCCTTTCTGACTTCTATAGAGATGGTTTCTATGGCATCTTCTTTGAATTCCCAACTTCATCACATGTCTTGAAGTTGTGTTCTTGACCCTTCTTTTCCAATAGGATCTGATTGTTTGAAAGTAAGACTGATTCATCCATAACTTGACCAATACTAGTAATGGTGTGATCTATGGCTTTTCCAACAATTTGCAACAACCTTTTGAATTCTTCTATGTTGTGTTTAATCTCAGCAAAGCCTCTGCTCATCTCTTTCTCTAGAGCAGTGACTTCTTTGAGAGACTTATCAAAGTACTCTCATTGCTTTGTAAGCAAAGATTCAATTTTACCTAGAAGGGTATCATCTAGAATGATT
This sequence comes from Platanthera guangdongensis, assembly GCA_039583875.1. NCBI lineage: Eukaryota > Viridiplantae > Streptophyta > Magnoliopsida > Asparagales > Orchidaceae > Platanthera > Platanthera guangdongensis. Next base: position 73,949,928 of record CM077164.1, on the reverse strand, counting down.
TCAGTTGGAGGGGGTGGACGAGTAAGATCTGGAGTAGTCCAGATAGGTATCTCTTCAATCACAACTGAACTCTTGCCTTTGTGAATAGGTAGAATCTCATCCCCTTCCTCACCTAGGATAGTGGGGAGAGGGAAATCCAAACTCCTCATGGGAGGTTCTGCAGGTTCTGGGATAAGCACTTCTTCATCAGATAATACGACTTCATTCTCCCCCTCAATGTGTGCCTGGGGCTGAGAGCCTTTTGGTATCTCTTCTGGAGGAATTTCTTCAGGGGTCTCTTCAAGGATACCTTCAGGGGACTTTACAGTAGTCTTTTTAGTAGGCTTATCAGGAAGGATGAACAGGTGGTCATTTGAATTGAGTTCTTCTATCACTTTGTTGATGGCCTATGTAGTATTTTCCAGTAAAGTGTCATGATTAGAGGAGGAGCCAACATTCATACCTAAGATGACATCATGTGCAGGGGTGCTCTGCTCTTCTTCATACTGGTCAATGTTTTTCTCTTCCACTGCAACATCAACATCAACCACTTTCTCAGGAATCTGATCTACAGGAACATCTAGGTGAACCTCTGTCTCTGGTATCTCAGCTTGTTGTACTTCTACAAGAACTGAAGGAGCAGGATCCCACTCAATAGCTACACCAGATATGTCAGCTGTATCTATGTGAGGATGAGATGGGATTCTATCCTCCTCATCAAATATAATTCTTAAAACAGGTGGAGCCTGACCTGGCCTTTGTATTTTGATCTCCCATCTCTAGATGGAGGATATATAGACTTTCTTGAGGTGGTGAATTGCCACACCTTTAGTTATGTCAAAGATCTCTGGGTGAGCCTGATTCAAGTATAGAGAAATAATTCTTCCAAAATTTGGTGCCTTCAAACTCTCCTTGATCTTTTCAAATAGAAGTCAGCCCCACTAGAATTTCTTTCTGCACATAATTGCAGTTATCATATCAAAGACCTCTGTAGAAATATATCCAATTTACCCTATTTTTCATAGAAGAACCTTGTCGAGAATGTCGGCCAAAAGTTTACTTTCATCAGTCATGTTCTGTATTTTCACTGAAGTGGCGGAATCTGAAAGACCATATAAGGAGTAGGCTCTAGAATAATCATCTGATTCCAGATAATCTTCTTCATCTATGGACGACAATCACAGAAACTCTGTGATAGAGGATGGCTTGATATTTAGTTTCATACCTCTGACTGTAGTTTTCAACAATTTCCCGCTTCTCTTGATCTTGGCATGACGGAAAAACTCTTCAACATCAGGTAATAAGACCTTGCAAGGATGTTCTAGGATAAAGGAGAGGCCGACAGATTCCAGAAGTATCAGAACATATTTGAAGTCGTCAGAGAGTTCTTCTATGCCGACACGAATGGATTTGCTTCCTACCCTGATCTTGTAAGATGGAGCCATCGATTGCAGAGAATGAAAAATTTCTGATTTGGAGGAGAAGAAGTAGTGTATTTTTCAAGAAGAATGGTGGTGACCTTCGCGGAACTGAACCGTCTTTCTCGAGAAAATTTTTTAATTTGTGGGTTTGGTTATTTCTATGGACTTTTCACTTATTTATATAAAATTAAAAATCTAGAAGAAATAAAAGAGGCGTACCTGGAGCGGCGGTTCAGATTCTTCATCAAAAAGAAAAATAATTCTGGCGGAATAGGGCATTTCTCGAGAAAAGTAGGCTTCTCGAGAAATCCATAAGGCTTTTCTCGAGAAATAGAAGTAGTGTTTCGAGAAATCCAGACGCCATTTCTCGATAAGAAGAGAGAATTCCGAGAAGTCCCGAAACATTTTCACGAGAAATGTAGAGCCTTTCGAGAAATCTAAATCCTTTTAGAAAAATCCAAGAAAATGACTTGTTTTCGAGAAATCCACATAAGTTTCTGAGAAATACAGGATCTTGTTTAGAATTTGTCCTTGACTTCAAAAATGATCACTTCAGGATTCCATGTTAAGCATGCCAAGTTCTGTCTTTAAAAGAGCAGAACTTGGCCTCGTCTGGTGACTCGTGAAAATATTTGCCACCTGTTTGTCCATCAGCACATAGATGAGGGCTATGTCCTTGTTCTCTCCATGCTCTCAGATGAAATGGTAGTGAACTTCAATGTGCTTGGTCCGGCTGTGGTAAACTGGATTGTTCGCGATAGCTATTGCGCTGGAAGAGTTGCATTACATTAGAATTTCTCTGAACTTCAAATTATAGTCTTCGAGTTGGTTTCTGATCCATAGAAGCTGTGTACAACAACTACCCACAGAGATATACTCTGACTCGGCAGTAGATGTTGCCACACAATTTTGCTTCTTACTGCTCCAAGAGATAAGTCGTCTTCCGAGGAATTGGAATGTCCCAGAAGTGCTTTTCATATCGTCCCTACTTCTTGCAAAATCAGCATCTGAAAATCCAATTAGCTAGATGTCATTAGTTTTGGGTACTATAACCCAAGATTGGGTGTACCCTTAAGGTATCTTAAAATTCGAATTGCAACAACATAATGAGATTCCTTAGTGTTCACCTGATATCAAGCGCAGACACATGTTGAGAACATTATATCTGGTCTACTAGCAGTTAGGTAGAGCAAGGATCCAATTATGCTTCTATATTTGGTTTCATCAAATGGTTTCCATTTTTCATCCTTGTCCAGAGACACAGCTGAACCCATTGGAGTCCTTATAGAGGTTGCGCTCTCCATTCCAAATTTCTTAAGAATCTCTTTGGTGAACTTTGTTTGAGAGATGAAAATCCCATCTTTAGATTTCCTCCCCTGAAGTCCTAAGAAATACTTCAACTCACCCATACTGCTCATTTCAAACTTCCCTTGCATAAGTTTAGAGAACTTTTTGCAAAGTCTTTATTCCGTAGAGCCAAATATTATGTCGTCGACATAGATTTGCACTAGCAAAATCTTGCCTTTAACTTCCATTAAAAATAATGTCTTGTATATCTTTCCCCTTGTGAATTTGTTCTCAAGAAGAAAGCTAGATAATGTCTCATACCAAGCTCGGGGAGCTAGCTTTAAACCATATAATGCTTTATGTAAAAAATAAACATAGTCATGGAATTGAGAATTGACAAAACCTGAGGGTTGCGCTATGTATACTTCCTCTTTCAGATTCTCATTGAGGAATGCTGACTTCATGTTCATTTGGTAGATGGTGAAGCCTTTGAGGAAAGCATACGCAAGAAACGACCTGATCTTCTCGAGCCGAACCACTGGAGAAAATGTCTGGTCGAAGTCGATCCCCTCTTCTTATATGTATCATTGTGCAACAAGACAGCTTTGTTCTTGATAATTACTTCGTATTTGTCCAGCTTGTTTCTGAATATCCACTTGGTGTCAATTATGTTCTGTCCCTTTGGCCTGGGCAGTAGGTCTCATACTTTGCATCGTTAAAACTGGTTGAGCTCCACTTGCATTGCCATAATCCAAGAGGCATCTTTATTCTCTTCCTCGAACTTCTTTGGTTCAACCTGAGACAGAAAACTCAGATGCAAAACTTCATTAGTTGTACCACGTCTAGTTCTAACACCGTCGCTAGACTCTCCAATAATTTGATCAGCTGGATGATCTTGTAGGTGTCTGAGCCCTAGGTTCCTTACTCTACCTCCAACAGGCTCTGCAACATCTGGTGTTGTCTCTATAGGTTGAAGAAATTCTTCGTCTATGGGTTCTTCATTCACCAAGCCTGAATTGACGAGCTTGACTAAGCTTGGAGCTTCTTCCCTGATAGCTTCATCCAAGCTAAGTTCCTTGAACCGGGTACCTACATCTACACCAATAACATTAAACGAGCTGCTATGAATCAAGCTAGTCTCATCAAATATAATATTTATTGACTCTTCTATCACTAGAGTTTTCTTGTTGAAAATCCTATATGCCTTACTATGGCTACTATATCCTACAGAGATACCTTCAAAACATTTTTCACTAAACTTAGTTCGGTAATACTTTCCATTATTAATTACGAAGCATTTGCTTCCAAAGATTCTAAAGTAGGACACAGTCGGTTTTCTGCCCTTCAATAGCTCATAGGGGGTCTTACGGTAGTTTTTGTTGATTAGTGCTTTGTTTTTCACATGACAAGCTGTGTTGACTGCTTCAGCCCAGAAGAACTCCGGAAGTGAAGCGTCATTCAACATGGTTGTACATGCTTCAAACAGGGTTCTATTCCTTCTCTTAGCAACTTAATTTTGATATGGAGTGCACGGGGAGGAAAACTTATGAAAGATACCTTGGCTTTCATAAAGTTTTGTTATGGCACTAGACTCGAACTCTATTCCATGTTCACTTCTGATTTTGACCACTGAGCAATCCAATTCGTTATGAATTTGCCAGACAAAATTAGTGAAAGAATCGAAGGTGTATAACTTGTGTTCCAGAAAGAACACCCAAGTGAAATGTGAGTAGTCATCAACAATTACTAACGTATAGACCTTACCTCCTAAGCTGTGAATAGGCATAGGACCGAATAAGTCCATATGAAGCAATTATAAGCTTCGTGAAGAATCTTTCTCAGTAATATCCTTAAAGGAAACCCGTATCTGCTTACCCATTTGACAAGAGTGATATGGACTCTCTTTAAGACACTTAATGTTGGGGGCATCACACACTAAATTGTGAGAAAATAGCATATTTAAGGTTTTAAAATTAATATGTGGTAATCTCTTGTGTCATTGTTCATAGAGAGACGCACTAATTTTTGTCATAAAACACACAGGGGTAGAAGTATCTAAGCAAAGAAAATTTAAATAGAAAATATTTCTGCCCCAAGTGCCTGTTAAGACCGTATCCAAATTTGTAGATGATTTTATCAAACACTTATCCTTGCAAAACTCAACGATGTAGCATTTGTCACATAGTTGACTTATGCTTATGAGATTATGGTGTAATCCTTCAACGTAAGTAACATATGTAAAAAAGACTACGTCGTTGGAAATCATACCGTAATATTTTGTTGTTCCCCTTTCTGAACCTCCAAAAATGACCTTTGGTCCATCTTTGACTAGGGTCTAGTCAAGCAAAAGACTTCTTGTCCTGGTCATGTTCCGAGAGCATCCACTGTCCAAATACCAGATTGGAGTTCTGTTGGCCTTTGGACATACCTGCAAAAACAAGTCAGTTTACCTTAGGAACCCAAACATATTTGGGTCCTTGGTTCCTGGTCAGCTTACTCCCCGTATGAACATTAGCCTTACGAGTGTTCGACCTCACATAGCTAACCCGTGGGGTTACGAAATTGGTAGGGTTGTATCAACAATCTGCCCCAAAATGATCAATTTTGTCGCAGCACCAACAGTCAAATCTGTTTATCTCCTTTTGTACTCCTGCTTTACCCTTTGAATGTGAGGTCTAGTAGGGGTAGCATTCATAGATGTGGAAGCCTCATTATTGCTACACGCATAAGGGCTTCCCATCTCTTTAGCCTTAGACACAACAGATTTAGCTTTAGGTGCCTTCTTATTGTTATGGACAGGTACATACAGACCATATGTAACATCCCAATTTCAACTAGACCCCCCTAAGGGTGATTTTGGGCAAGGCTAGGTCAAGACCAACCCTAGGAAGACCTTGGGGACCAAGTGGGCCTAGGTAGGAGGATGAAAGCTACCATGGTCTGCAAATAGTAAAATTCAAAACAATAATTTAGAAGGACATTAGGGCTTCACCATGACTCCATGACCCCATCACAACATTATTAACCTAGCAAAGGGGGGGGGGGGGGTCAACCCAAGCTCAACCCCTTTTTCCTTTTAAGTTAACCACAATATAATGAAATATTATGGGTGGAAAGGGCTGCCAATAGGCTGGGGAGTCAGCATGGTCAGCTTTGGTGACTAGGAAAGAGAGAGAAAGCTTCATTCCATACTAATGGAGGAGAGAGAAAAGGGGAAAGAGAGTTGAAGGAGGAGATTGGCCAAGGAAAGGCCAATGGTCCCCATTGATGGCAGCATTCATCTCCTCCAGTGAAGGGGAGGAGTTTCCAGCCGTTTTCCTGGCTGTCAAGGGGCTGTTACAGCCTCCACCATCATGGCTGAAACAAGCCTTTAATGGCCATGATGGCCATGGCAGTTTCTTCCATTCTTCTCCCCCTCTGATGTTTTAAACATCATCAGTGAGCTTGGAGAAGAATTTCCCAATCCTTAACTGAAGAAATCCGGCGAGTTTACTGGGAGATTGCAGAATTCCGATCGGCGGCGCCACCACCATGTCAACCCGCAGATCCGCACGTCTCCAGGCCGCCAACAAGGTCCTCCTCCTCCTCTTTTCTCATGGGTAGATCTTAGGTTTCATTAGGGCCAAGGTTCGGGCACAATTGAGCCCGATCCAATTCGCAAAATTCATGGCTTTCGGCCGAAAATTTTATTGGTTGGATCGCCGGAATCCGCCCCTCCGGCGGCTGTGCCGCCGTCTGGCGATAGCCACCACCTCAACGGAGGTGATGGTGGCGGTGGCCGGCCGGGGAAGGGACTGGGTGGCCGGCGGCAGACGCTTGAAGTCGGCACAGGAAGAAGCAATCCTGGCCGTTGGCTCATCGGGGACGATAACCCAGCGTCGTCGATCTGCGCCAAGATTCGCGCGGCATCAAATCAGATACTTTAGGATTTAAATAAATATCATTTCATTTCTGTCACATTAGATGTATTTAATGTATTTAATTTTTAAAAATACTTAGGGACCCTGAATGGAAATCTGCCCAACATGAAAGTTGTAGCTTCGGGTGTCTAGTTTGTAGCAAAAATTGCTTGGACCCTTTTGGGCCACTGGTTAGACCAGGGTACCCCTTTTTGGTAGGACCTATACCTAGGCCTAAACAGAAATTATTTTTGGTGCCCACACTTCATTCCTCGTCCAAACAAGTTGAAATTTGGGCAGTGAGAAAGTCTTAGTCATATCTAGAACCTGTCCAAAATTTAGAATTTCTGGAGAATATTTTTCTATAGTTTTTAGAAAAATTTAATAAATCATGATTAATTTAATTATGTGACCTAATTAATTTAAAACTCCCACAAATTTTGGTGGGTGGTCTTAGATGTCATGATAGGTATAGGGTTAAAACTTTAGCTCATTTGGAGATGTTTAGGATAGGTAATTTACCCACCCTATATATGACCTTATAAGGGTATTTTGGTCAAAAGCCACTATTTGATGGTTGAGTGGCCAAATTCCCTCATCAAAGGCTGAAATTTTGGCCACTGATATAATTTGACTTTTTACACTCACTTATGAAGTTTGGAGTGGTTTGGACTAGGGTAGCCCTAGAATTTTAGGGTAGGCCCTTTAGGGTAAATTTCTAGGGTTTGAATAATTTGGGGTCAAAAGACCTTGGATGGACTTGAAACTTGGGAATGATGTCCATAGGGTTACTATGGTCCTGTGGTTAAAATTTTAGGGCATTTGGAAGAATTTAAACCCCTTAAATCTATAACCCTAGTTTAGGGCACTAGCTTTGAAATCATAAGATCTAATACCAAAACTTTCTGAAAAGGGCTGAGTTTTTGAATGGGTAGTTGTTTAGGGTATATATATCTCCGGAAATTTTATAATAAATTTTGGATGAATATTTTTGGTACTTTATTCACAAAGTCATGTTTTACAATTTTCACTTAGGAATTTTTGGAGAAATGTATACTTGATTAAATCTAATGAAACTTATCAATGGGTCTTGTAATCATGGTACCCATCTCTGTAAAGTTTTATGAAATTTTTGAAGAATGATATTTAGTAGTTGCTTCTTTAATTATTTAATTCTATGGAACATTGGTAAATTTAATAATGACATTTAAATGGTCTAAATAAATTTTAATTTCTTCATCATGATGTTTCTAGTTCCTTATGAAGCCCTAGTAATTTTTACATAATTATTGGAGACATATTTGTGGCACTTCCTTCATTATATTTCATCTTAAGAATTATTTTTAATAAATCCTTTAGAGGTCAAGAACTATCTGGAAAATTATGAAAATTTGCAACCAATAATATTTCTCTGTTATTTAGTGAATAAAAATTTTAGGAGGCCATTACCTGAGAAAAGCTTATGGTTCATGTTCAAATTGACTATGGCCTGGTTTTTGAGGAAAATTCAATAAATAGTAGATTAATTGGGAAAAATATGATTTTCTGAATTTAGACTATATTTATCATAATAGACCTCTGGTAAAATTTGTAGAGTTATTGGAGGAGAATTTAGAGTATCACCTATTGAGTACATCATATTAGCTTAGGGAGGTCTGCAATTAGTAAAAACAGCAGAAATCAAATTAAAGTGCACAATGAGTTTAGGAAGTTGGAATAATAGGGCAGTCTAGCACAGGAGTTCAGACAGCTGGGACCGTGAGGCCCTTACTCTAGTAGTGTTTATTTTATTTCCACATGAGAGATCTTGTGGTGAGGAATTGTTGTATCGGGCATAAGCCCTTATTTACAGTGCTTGGTTTTGTGGACTCTCCCATCGTGGAGATATTTTACTTGATGTGATATTTCTGTGGACTTTTACTTAGAGTTTTGCTTCGCATGTTATTACTCTAATTTTGTTACTATGCTGCGATCGAATTGGCCGGCAGAAACGGCATTTTGTGCTGATGACGCTTCCGGGCGAGAAGGTGTCACCGCAAAGCGGCGGTTCTGGGCGTAAGACCCTGTGTAAAAAAAAATGGGGCCTTACAAATGGTATCAGAGGGAAACCCCGATCGAAAGGTAACAGTCCACAACCCCTGGTCCACCCCCGCGCGAGCTTAGTTTGCGGACAAACTAGCAGCGGAAGCAGTGGTGAGACCCTAAGGAGGAATCACTTGTAAAATAGTCCACTTTGCATATATTTGAGCTGATTACCCACTAATATAGTTTGTTTCGCAGCCTCCAGCTCAGCCCACACCACAAGGCGGGGCCCAGCGGACTCCGGACGTTGCACCACCTCCCCCGGTCCCTACTCCTTTCCTACAGTCGGAGGTGGGACAGACGTTGACAGCCATTTTGGATGCTTTCAGGGCTCAACAGGTTCTGGCTCCGCAGCCAAACCCGGGGGCCAACTGGCTGAGTATCTTTCGAGGACTCGCTCCCCCATCCTACTGTGGGACTGAGTCTGCCGTCCGGACAGAGGAGTGGCTAGATATCATGTACGAGATGTTGACTGGGATCAAGTGCCCGTGGGAGGAAAGGGTGCCCTTGGTCGTGTCTTGCTTGGAATCTCATGCTAAGAGGTGGTGGAAGACTTCCCTGGATACGATTTTTGCTGACAGGACGGCTGCGGAGATAGCTTGGGAGGAATTCAAGGGCGCGCTATTGGAGCACTTTGTTCCGCAATCAGCCAGAGATGAGCTGGAGGATAGGTTTTTGCAGTTGAGGCAAGGGAGCAAGACGGTGGTGGAGTACCACCGAGAGTTTGATCATTTAGCCCGGTTTGCAGACTCATATCAGTTGGACGAAGCTGGGTATACGAAAAGGTTCTACAAGGGCCTGCGGGAGGAGCTGAGGGAGACCTTACTATTTGTATCTGACGGGCCCATCTCCCGGATTTTGGAGATGGCGAAAAGAATCGAGGCGGATTGGCTTACTACTCGGGGCCGGAAGCGGCCAAATGAAGACCAGAGCCGGGGAGCCCGAAATGATCAGCGGCGGGGCCGCATCACAGATGGAAGAAGGGTAGAAGACCAGCCTCATCAGGAGGCGAGACAGGAGATAGGAAGACCAGTGTTGATGGCTCCACCACCAGTTCAGAGGCAGGGTTCGTCCGGCCAAGTTCTTCACCGTGGGGAGCCCCGGTGCTGTTTGTCAAGAAGAAGGACGGAAGTCTCCGCCTGTGCATAGACTATCGAGCACTGAATAGACTCACGGTTCGGAATACCTACCCACTCCCACGAATCGATGAGTTGTTCGACCAGCTGGAGGGAGCACATTTCTTCTCGAAACTTGACTTAAGGTCAGGTTATTATCAGCTGCGGATCCGAGAAGAGGACATTCCGAAGACCGCTTTCAGTAGCCGATACGGGCTGTTCGAGTTCACAGTGATGCCGTTCGGGCTCACGAATGCACCATCAGCATTTACGAGCCTTATGAACAGGGTGTTCAAGGAATATTTGGATGTATTCGTCATCATCTTTATTGACGACATCCTTGTCTACTCAAAGACGGAAGGGGAGCACGCATGACACCTGGCCTTGACATTGGAAAGGTTACGGGAGCATCAGCTGTACGCAAAATTCAGCAAATGCCAGTTTTGGCTAAAGGAGGTGGCCTTCTTGGGCCATATCGTCAGTGGGGCTGGGTTGGCGGTAGACCCGGCCAAGATTCGGGCCGTTCAGGATTGGCCACCATTGAAGACGGCGACAGATGTACGGAGCTTCTTGGGACTTGCCGGGTACTACCGGAAGTTTGTAGAGGGATTCTCCCGGATCGCGCTCCCTCTTACGACTCTGACGAAGAAGGAATCCCCTTTTATTTGGACACCACAGTGCGAGGCAGCCTTCGTGGAGCTGAAGAGTCGGCTCACTTCGGCTCCCATCCTCGCTATTCCGTCAGGAAGGGAGGGATTCCAGGTGTATACCGACGCCTCCTACCAAGGGATGGGTGCCGTTCTGATGCAAAACGGGCATGTGATAGCTTATGCCTCTCGACAGTTGAAGATTCACGAGAAAAATTACCCGGTCCACGATCTGGAGATGGGCGCGGTAATCTTCGCCTTGAAGATTTGGCGGCACTATCTGTACGGGGTTCATTGCGACATCTTCTCCGACCACCAGAACCTGAGATACGTGGACACGCAAAAAGACCTCAACATCAGACAAAGGCGTTGGGTGGAGTTCCTGACAGATTATGAGTATACTATGCACTACCACCCCGGGAAGGCGAACGTGGTGGCGGATTCGTTGAGCCGGAGAGGAGATGCTGCAGGGAAGGGACCTCAGCTTATGTCTATGGAGCTGGTCCGGTCTTTCGGGGACATGCAGATATCCCTAGTATCCGAGGACGATCCAGAATTATACATGGAGTATCTAGCGTCGATGATCGCTATTGATGATATCCGGGACCGCATCAGGGAAGGCCAGAAGACAGACCCTCGGGCGGAACCGATATTTCGAACCTTGGAGGAGGGTTCGACGGGGGATTATTTCTTAAAGGATGGGCTATTGTACTTCAGAGGAAGGATTTATATACCCGCAGGAGGTCAGATCCGGGAGGATATCATGGCGGAAGCGCATTGCAGTAGGTATTCGATACACCCGGGAATCACCAAGATGATGGCCGATCTGAAGAGGATGATGTTCTGGCCAGGAATGAAGAGGGATATTACACACTTCGTGACCCATTGCGAAGCCTGCCAGTTGGTGAAGGCGGAATGCAGAAACCCCGCGGGATTGTTGCAACCTCTTCCAGTGCCAGAGTGGAAGTTTGAGGATATTGCGATGGATTTTATTCATGGTCTCCCCCGATCACGAACGGGAAATGATTCGATTTGGGTCATCGTAGATCGATTGACGAAGGTGGCTAGATTTATACCAGTCAGGAAGGACGATTCAGTGGGGGTTCTGGTTCGGAAGTTTGTGGAGCAGTACATTCGCTATCATGGAGTACCCAGGACGATCGTGTCAGATCGGGACGGTCGGTTTACATCCAGGGAATGGTGGTCGGTTCAGGCATACTTGGGCACTCGACTGACTTTTAGCACCGCCTTCCACCCTCAGACGGACGGGCAGACAGAGCGCACAAATCGGACACTGGAAGACCTGCTACGTCTATGCATCCTAGACCGAGGAGAGCCTTGGGAAAAGATGTTACCGATGGTGGAATTCTCGTACAACAACAGTCATCAGGCCAGCATAGGCATGGCCCCCTACGAGGCTCTATATGGACGGAAATGCAGAACCCCACTCTCTTGGATTCAGGACGAGGACCCGAAGGCTTTGGGATCGGATTTTGTTGAAGACACCGAGGCTCAGGTGAGGTTGATCAGGGACAGGATGTTAGAGGCACAGAGCAGGCAGGCCAAGTATTATGACGCCCGCCATCGTCAGGTGGAATTTCAGGTCGGGGACCGAGTGTTTTTGAAGATCCGGCCTATGCATGGAGTTTCTCGGATGAGTGGCCGAAGGAAGAAGCTCAGCCCCAGATATATGGGCCCTTACAGGATCCTGGAGCGGATAGGGGTCCTGGCTTACAGGCTGGAGTTGCCACCAGAGCTGGCAGCTCTGCATGATGTTTTCCACATATCCTCGCTGAGAAGGGCTCTACTACGCCCGGAGCAGCGGATTACGACCACCGAAGGGCCGGTAGCTTTGGACCGATCTGTTCACTTGGAGCCAGTGCGGATCGATGATAAAGGAGTACGGATCCTGCGACGCAAAAAGATTCCCTTAGTCAAGGTTCTGTGGAGGAACCACGGCCAAGAGGAGCATACTTGGGAGCCGCAGGATCTGATGCAACAGAAATATCCAGAGCTGTTTGGTCAGGTATACCTCTCAACCACTCAAGAAGTTTAAATTAATTACTTGACTTTAACAGGTAAGACTACTTTAGTAGGAGTAGGGGTTAATCTTCCTATTTAATAACAACTATAAGTTCATTTTCTTCGGTAAGAAGATTACCGTAGGCAAGATCGTGATTTCGAGGACGAAATCCTTTTTTTGACTTGTTGGATTTGTAACATCCCAATTTCAACTAGACCCCCCTAAGGGTGATTTTGGGCAAGGCTAGGTCAAGACCAACCCTAGGAAGACCTTGGGGACCAAGTGGGCCTAGGTAGGAGGATGAAAGCTACCATGGTCTGCAAATAGTAAAATTCAAAACAATAATTTAGAAGGACATTAGGGCTTCACCATGACTCCATGACCCCATCACAACATTATTAACCTAGCAAAGGGGGGGGGGGGGTCAACCCAAGCTCAACCCCTTTTTCCTTTTAAGTTAACCACAATATAATGAAATATTATGGGTGGAAAGGGCTGCCAATAGGCTGGGGAGTCAGCATGGTCAGCTTTGGTGACTAGGAAAGAGAGAGAAAGCTTCATTCCATACTAATGGAGGAGAGAGAAAAGGGGAAAGAGAGTTGAAGGAGGAGATTGGCCAAGGAAAGGCCAATGGTCCCCATTGATGGCAGCATTCATCTCCTCCAGTGAAGGGGAGGAGTTTCCAGCCGTTTTCCTGGCTGTCAAGGGGCTGTTACAGCCTCCACCATCATGGCCGAAACAAGCCTTTAATGGCCATGATGGCCATGGCAGTTTCTTCCATTCTTCTCCCCCTCTGATGTTTTAAACATCATCAATGAGCTTGGAGAAGAATTTCCCAATCCTTAACTGAAGAAATCCGGCGAGTTTACTGGGAGATTGCAGAATTCCGATCGGCGGCGCCACCACCATGTCAACCCACAGATCCGCTCGTCTCCAGGCCGCCAACAAGGTCCTCCTCCTCCTCTTTTCTCATGGGTAGATCTTAGGTTTCATTAGGGCCAAGGTTCGGGCACAATTGAGCCCGATCCAATTCGCAAAATTCATGGCTTTCGGCCGAAAATTTTATTGGTTGGATCGTCGGAATCCGCCCCTCCGGCGGCTGTGCCGCCGTCTGGCGATAGCCACCACCTCAATGGAGGTGATGGTGGACCTAAAACTAGCAATTTATATAGTAACTAAACATATTTGTAAACAAGTAAAGTAAAGTAACCTTAACTTATATGGGTACATATAAGCAAGGGGTCTTTTGCAAGGCTCCCATCGTATAAAGAGTCCCATACCAATTTATACGTTGGGGTGTCGGTTATTAACAGCAATATATATATGTAAAGAAAATTAACCTTAATTTATAAACTTGCCCACACAAGCTTATAGACCAAGGGGTCGTTTTGCAGGGCCTAATGTATAAGTGTCCCATACCACTTATATTTTAGGTGTCAAAGTGTTAAATGAATCGCTTATGCTATGACATGCAAGTGGGTATGATGGATCAAGCAAGTGCAACACACACACCCGACTCTGTGCACACAGACCTTTAGTTCCCCCTTTCTGGAGCCTCACCTCCCAGGATACCTCCGTAGTGGCAGACGGAAGCGGTGGGTTGGGCCTCGCCCACCTCTAATCCAGTATAGCACTACTGGTCAGACCTATCGTACGCCTCAACGCTGGTGCACTAAGCGGACTCCTGCGTACTCTTGCCGGCTGGCGCACCGGACTTCTGTTGGCGAAGTGCTATCACAACACTTGCCGAGTCAACGTATTGGTGTCTGTGCTAAGATCCTCCAATACCGAAGACCCACCACCTTAATTTCATTCCTTTTATGCACATGCAAATTTACGTACCAACACCGAGCCGAAGCTCACCGGGCCATCCTGCCCTCTTACCACAACGACCGAGCCTACTGCTTGATCATCTAGCCAAAATTACTTCCCGTAACCTCGGGGTGTGTGAGAGTGAAACCCTAATTATTCTAGTTACTCTTGAAGTTTCATTATTCCTATGAGTTGCGTTAGCCCAGGACTGCCCAAGGTATTCCCCGTGAAGGGCTCTCGAAGGCACTAGGAACTACGATGGGATTACGCCCAAAGCTCCCTTTCGCAAGGCACTTATTATTATTGGTTACTACACAAATCTCTCAATCCCTTAGGGTTATAATTGAATTCTAACCCAAGTGTATATGACTCCTTCTTTTCAACGAGGATGAGTGATCCTTTGTCGATCCCGAACCCCACACAACTCTAACCAACCTCCACTACTCATCTACACTTCTGATGACAAACCTAATTCACCTACCAGACTAATGCCCCATAATACTTGGCCTGCCTGCTTTGTGCCTCTAACATCCTGTCCCTGATCAACCTCACCTGAGCCTCGGTGTCTTCAACAAAATCCGATCCCAAAGCCTTCGGGTCCTCGTCCTGAATCCAAGAGAGTGGGGTTCTGCATTTCCGTCCATATAGAGCCTCGTAGGGGGCCATGCCTATGCTGGCCTGATGACTGTTATTGTACGAGAATTCCACCATCGGTAACATCTTTTCCCAAGGCTCTCCTCGGTCTAGGATGCATAGACGTAGCAGGTCTTCCAGTGTCCGATTTGTGCGCTCTGTCTGCCCGTCTGTCTGAGGGTGGAAGGCGGTGCTAAAAGTCAGTCGAGTGCCCAAGTATGCCTGAACCAACCGCCATTCCCTGGATGTAAACCGACCGTCCCGATCTGACACGATCGTCCTGGGTACTCCATGATAGCGAATGTACTGCTCCACAAACTTCCGAACCAGAACCCCTACTGAATCGTCCTCCCTGACTGGTATAAATCTAGCCACCTTCGTCAATCGATCTACGATGACCCAAATCGAATCATTTCCCGTTCGTGATCGGGGGAGACCATGAATAAAATCCATCGCAATATCCTCAAACTTCCACTCTGGCACTGGAAGAGGTTGCAACAATCCCGCGGGGTTTCTGCATTCCGCCTTCACCAACTGGCAGGCTTCGCAATGGGTCACGAAGTGTGTAATATCCCTCTTCATTCCTGGCCAGAACATCATCCTCTTCAGATCGGCCATCATCTTGGTGATTCCCGGGTGTATCGAATACCTACTGCAATGCGCTTCCGCCATGATATCCTCCCGGATCTGACCTCCTGCGGGTATATAAATCCTTCCTCTGAAGTACAATAGCCCATCCTTCAAGGAATAATCCCCCGTCGAACCCTCCTCCAAGGTTCGAAATATCGGTTCCGCCCGAGGGTCTGTCTTCTGCCCTTCCCTGATGCGGTCCCGGATATCATCAATAGCGATCATCGACGCCAGATACTCCATGTATAATTCTGGATCGTCCTCGGATACTAGGGATATCTGCATGTCCCCGAAAGACCGGACCAGCTCCATAGACATAAGCTGAGGTCCCTTCCCTGCAGCATCTCCTCTCCGGCTCAACGCATCCGCCACCACGTTCGCCTTCCCGGGGTGGTAGTGCATAGTATACTCATAATCTGTCAGGAACTCCACCCAACGCCTTTGTCTGATGTTGAGGTTTTTTTGCGTGTCCACGTATCTCAGGTTCTGGTGGTCGGAAAAGATGTCGCAATGAACCCCGTACAGATAGTGCCGCTAAATCTTCAAGGCGAAGATTACCGCGCCCATCTCCAGATCGTGGACCGGGTAATTTTTCTCGTGAATCTTCAACTGTCGAGAGGCATAAGCTATCACATGCCCGTTCTGCATCAGAACGACACCCATCCCTTGGTAGGAGGCGTCGGTATACACCTGGAATCCCTCCCTTCCTGACGGAATAGCGAGGATGGGAGCCGAAGTGAGCCGACTCTTCAGCTCCACGAAGGCTGCCTCGCACTGTGGTGTCCAAATAAAAGGGGATTCCTTCTTCGTCAGAGTCGTAAGAGGGAGCACGATCCGGGAGAATCCCTCTACAAACTTCCGGTAGTACCCGGCAAGTCCCAAGAAGCTCCGTACATCTGTCGCCGTCTTCAATGGTGGCCAATCCTGAACGGCCCGAATCTTGGTCGGGTCTACCGCCAACCCAGCCCCACTGACGATATGGCCCAAGAAGGCCACCTCCTTTAGCCAAAACTGGCATTTGCTGAATTTTGCGTACAGCTGATGCTCCCGTAACCTTTCCAATGTCAAGGCCAGGTGTCGTGCGTGCTCCCCTTCCGTCTTTGAGTAGACAAGGATGTCGTCAATAAAGATGATGACGAATACATCCAAATATTCCTTGAACACCCTGTTCATAAGGCTCGTAAATGCTGATGGTGCATTCGTGAGCCCGAACGGCATCACTGTGAACTCGAACAGCCCGTATCGGCTACTGAAAGCGGTCTTCGGAATGTCCTCTTCTCGGATCCGCAGCTGATAATAACCTGACCTTAAGTCAAGTTTCGAGAAGAAATGTGCTCCCTCCAGCTGGTCGAACAACTCATCGATTCGTGGGAGTGGGTAGGTATTCCGAACCGTGAGTCTATTCAGCGCTCGATAGTCTATGCACAGGCGGAGACTTCCGTCCTTCTTCTTGACAAACAGCACCGGGGCTCCCCACGGTGAAGAACTTGGCCGGACGAACCCTGCCTCTGAACTGGTGGGCCCATAACCCACAGGTCCCAGGATCGAAACCTGGCTCTGATACCATTTGTAAGGGCTGCAGGCCCTTACAAAATATGAAATATTATGGGTGGAAAGGGCTGCCAATAGGCTGGGGAGTCAGCATGGTCAGAGAAGATGTCGTGGTGGGTTATGGGCCCACCACGCAGCGGAAGCGTGGTGGGCCCATAACCCACAGGTCCCAGGATCGAAACCTGGCTCTGATACCATTTGTAAGACCCCATTTTTTTTAACTAAATCATTAGTGCACATTAGTATAGCACTACTGCCAGCTCTGCATGATGGCTGTTAACATTTCCCCATACCAGCGGAAGCGTGGTGGGCCCATAACCCACAGGTCGGAGGATCGAAACCTCCCTCTGATACCATTTGTAAGACCCCATTTTTTTTTACACAGGGTCTTATGCCCAGAACCGCCGCTTTGCGGTGACACCTTCTCGCCCGGAAGCGTCATCACCACAAAACGCCGTTTCTGCCGGCCAATTCGATCGCAGCATAGTAACAAAATTAGAGTAATAACATGCGAAGCAAAACTCTAAGTAAAAGTCCACAAAAATATCACATCAAGTAAAATATCTCGACGATGGGAGAGTCCACAAAACCAAGCACTGTAAATAAGGGCTTATGCCCGATACAACAATTCCTCACCACAAGATCTCTCATGTGGAAATAAAATAAACACTACTAGAGTAAGGGCCTCACGGTCCCAGCTGTCTGAACTCCTGTGCTAGACTGCCCTATCTCCAAGCGTGTCGACCTCTGGGGCTGCTCCTCCAATCTGGGCTCCGCGATCCCCTAAATGATGAGGTTTGAAAACCGTTAGTCTAAAAGACTAAGTCCTATCATCCCCCACCCCTTCCCCCATGGCTCCTAGGCACCGAGCGGAGAGGAAGAAAGGGAGGACTTGAAAGTGGAGAGTATATCAAATGCAGGTGACGGTGGACCTAAAACTAGCAATTTATATAGTAACTAAACATATTTGTAAACAAGTAAAGTAAAGTAACCTTAACTTATATGGGTACATATAAGCAAGGGGTCTTTTGCAAGGCTCCCATCGTATAAAGAGTCCCATACCAATTTATACGTTGGGGTGTCGGTTATTAACAGCAATATATATATGTAAAGAAAATTAACCTTAATTTATAAACTTGCCCACACAAGCTTATAGACCAAGGGGTCGTTTTGCAGGGCCTAATGTATAAGTGTCCCATACCACTTATATTTTAGGTGTCAAAGTGTTAAATGAATCGCTTATGCTATGACATGCAAGTGGGTATGATGGATCAAGCAAGTGCAACACACACACCCGACTCTGTGCACACAGACCTTTAGTTCCCCCTTTCTGGAGCCTCACCTCCCAGGATACCTCCGTAGTGGCAGACGGAAGCGGTGGGTTGGGCCTCGCCCACCTCTAAACCAGTATAGCACTACTGGTCAGACCTATCGTACGCCTCAACGCTGGTGCACTAAGCGGACTCCTGCGTACTCTTACCGGCTGGCGCACCGGACTTCTGTTGGCGAAGTGCTATCACAACACTTGCCGAGTCAACGTATTGGTGTCTGTGCTAAGATCCTCCAATACCAAAGACCCACCACCTTAATTTCATTCCTTTTATGCACATGCAAATTTACGTACCAACACCGAGCCGAAGCTCACCGGGCCATCCTGCCCTCTTACCACAACGACCGAGCCTACTGCTTGATCATCTAGCCAAAATTACTTCCCGTAACCTCGGGGTGTGTGAGAGTGAAACCCTAATTATTCTAGTTACTCTTGAAGTTTCATTATTCCTATGAGTTGCGTTAGCCCAGGACTGCCCAAGGTATTCCCCGTGAAGGGCTCTCGAAGGCACTAGGAACTACGATGGGATTACGCCCAAAGCTCCCTTTCGCAAGGCACTTATTATTATTGGTTACTACACAAATCTCTCAATCCCTTAGGGTTATAATTGAATTCTAACCCAAGTGTATATGACTCCTTCTTTTCAACGAGGATGAGTGATCCTTTGTCGATCCCGAACCCCACACAACTCTAACCAACCTCCACTACTCATCTACACTTCTGATGACAAACCTAATTCACCTACCAGACTAATGCCCCATTAGTCCAACTTCCTAAACTCATTGTGCACTTTAATTTGATTTCTGCTGTTTTTACTAATTGCAGACCTCCCTAAGCTAATATGATGTACTCAATAGGTGATACTCTAAATTCTCCTCCAATAACTCTACAAATTTTACCAGAGGTCTATTATGATAAATATAGTCTAAATTCAGAAAATCATATTTTTCTCAATTAATCTACTATTTATTGAATTTTCCTCAAAAACTAGGCCATAGTCAATTTGAACATGAACCATAAGATTTTCTCAGGTAATGGCCTCCTAAAATTTGTATTCACTAAATAACAGAGAAATATTATTGGTTGCCAATTTTCATAATTTCCCAGATAGTGTTTGACCTCTAAAGGATTTATTAAAAATAATTCCTAAGATCAAATATAATGAAGGAAGTGCCACAAATATGTCTCCAATAATTATGTAAAAATTACTAGGGCTTCATAAGGAACTCGAAACATCATGATGAAGAAATTAAAATTTTTTAGACCATTTAAATGTCATTATTAAATTTACCAAAGTTCCATAGAATTAAATAATTAAAGAAGCAACTACTAAATATCATTCTTCAAAAATTTCATAAACCTTTACAGAGATGGGTACCATGATTACAAGCCCCTTTGCTAAGTTTCATCAGATTTAATCAAGTATACTTTTCTCCAAAAATTCCTAAGTGAAAATTGTAAAACATGACTTTGTGAATAAAGTACCAAAAATACTCATCCAAAATTTATTATAAATTTCCAGAGATATATATACCCTAAACAACTACCCATTCAAAAACTCAGCCCTTTTCAGAAAGTTTTGGTATTAGATCTTATGATTTCAAAGCTAGTGCCCTAAACTAGGGTTATAGATTTAAGGGGTTTAAATTCTTCCAAATGCCCTAAAATTTTAACCACAGGACCATAGTAACCCTATGGACATCATTCCCAAGTTTCAAGTCCATCCAAGGTCTTTTGACCCCAAATTCTTCAAACCCTAGAAATTTACCCTAAAGGGCCTACCCTAAAATTCTAGGGCTACCCTAGTCCAAACCACTCCAAACTTCATAAGTGAGTGTAAAAAGTCAAATTATATCAGTGGCCAAAATTTCAGCCTCTGATGAGGGAATTTGGCCACTCAACCATCAAATAGTGGCTTTTGACCAAAATACCCTTATAAGGTCATATATAGGGTGGGTAAATTACCTATCCTAAACATCTCCAAATGAGCTAAAGTTTTAACCCTATACCTATCATGACATCTAAGACCACCCACCAAAATTTGGGGGAGTTTTAAATTAATTAGGTCACATAATTAAATTAATCATGATTTATTAAATTTTTCTAAAAACTATAGAAAAATATTCTCCAAAAATTCTAAATTTTGGACAGGTTCTAGATATGACTAAGACTTTCTCACTGCCCAAATTTGAACTTGTTTGGACCAGGAATGAAGTGTGGGCACCAAAAATAATTTCTGTTTAGGCCTAGGTATAGGTCCTACCAAAAAGGGGTACCCTGGTCTAACCAGTGGCCCAAAAGGGTCCAAGCAATTTTTGCTACAAACTAGACACCCGAAGCTACAATTTTCATGTTGGGCAGATTTCCATTCAGGGTCCCTAAGTATTTTTAAAAATTAAATACATTAAATACATCTAATGTGACAGAAATGAAATGATATTTATTTAAATCCTAAAGTATCTGATTTGATGCCGCGCGAATCTTGGCGCAGATCGACGGCGCTGGGTTATCGTCCCCGATGAGCCAACGGCCAGGATTGCTTCTTCCTGTGCCGACTTCAAGCGTCTGCCGCCGGCCACCCAGTCCCTTCCCCGGCCGGCCACCGCCACCATCACCTCCGTTGAGGTGGTGGCTATCGCCAGACGGCGGCACAGCCGCCGGAGGGGCGGATTCCGGCGATCCAACCAATAAAATTTTCGGCCAAAAGCCATGAATTTTGCGAATTGGATCGGGCTCAATTGTGCCCGAACCTTGGCCCTAATGAAACCTAAGATCTACCCATGAGAAAAGAGGAGGAGGAGGACCTTGTTGGCGGCCTGGAGACGAGCGGATCTGCGGGTTGACATGGTGGTGGCGCCGCCGATCGGAATTCTGCAATCTCCCAGTAAACTCGCCGGATTTCTTCAGTTAAGGATTGGGAAATTCTTCTCCAAGCTCACTGATGATGTTTAAAACATCAGAGGGGGAGAAGAATGGAAGAAACTGCCATGGCCATCATGGCCATTAAAGGCTTGTTTCGGCCATGATGGTGGAGGCTGTAACAGCCCCTTGACAGCCAGGAAAACGGCTGGAAACTCCTCCCCTTCACTGGAGGAGATGAATGCTGCCATCAATGGGGACCATTGGCCTTTCCTTGGCCAATCTCCTCCTTCAACTCTCTTTCCCCTTTTCTCTCTCCTCCATTAGTATGGAATGAAGCTTTCTCTCTCTTTCCTAGTCACCAAAGCTGACCATGATGACTCCCCAGCCTATTGGCAGCCCTTTCCACCCATAATATTTCATTATATTGTGGTTAACTTAAAAGGAAAAAGGGGTTGAGCTTGGGTTGACCCCCCCCCCCCCCCCCCTTTGCTAGGTTAATAATGTTGTGATGGGGTCATGGAGTCATGGTGAAGCCCTAATGTCCTTCTAAATTATTGTTTTGAATTTTACTATTTGCAGACCATGGTAGCTTTCATCCTCCTACCTAGGCCCACTTGGTCCCCAAGGTCTTCCTAGGGTTGGTCTTGACCTAGCCTTGCCCAAAATCACCCTTAGGGGGGTCTAGTTGAAATTGGGATGTTACAAATCCAACAAGTCAAAAAAAGGATTTCATCCTCGAAATCACGATCTCGCCTACGGTAATCTTCTTACCGAAGAAAATGAACTTATAGTTGTTATTAAATAGGAAGATTAACCCCTACTCCTACTAAAGTAGTCTTACCTGTTAAAGTCAAGTAATTAATTTAAACTTCTTGAGTGGTTGAGAGGTATACCTGACCAAACAGCTCTGGATATTTCTGTTGCATCAGATCCTGCGGCTCCCAAGTATGCTCCTCTTGGCCGTGGTTCCTCCACAGAACCTTGACTAAGGGAATCTTTTTGCGTCGCAGGATCCGTACTCCTTTATCATCGATCCGCACCGGCTCCAAGTGAACAGATCGGTCCGAAGCTACCGGCCCTTCGGTGGTCGTAATCCGCTGCTCCGGGCATAGTAGAGCCCTTCTCAGCGAGGATATGTGGAAAACATCATGCAGAGCTGCCAGCTCTGCATGATGGCTGTCAAAAGATTAAGGGGAAAGAGAAAAGGGGAAAGAGAGTTTAATCAAAGGGAAGTACAAGATTGGTTTCATTAGGATGATCGAATTGGCCCTTGGTCGTGTCTTGCTTGGAATCTTACAGCCATTCCCCCAGCCCCTTGACAGCCAGGAAAACGGCTGAAAACTCCTCCCCTTCACTGGAGGAGATGAATGCTGCCATCAATGGGGACCATTGGCCTTTCCTTGGCCAATCTCCTCCTTCAACTCTCTTTCCCCTTTTCTCTCTCCTCCATTAGTATGGAATGAAGCTATCACAACACTTGCCGAGTCAACGTATTGGTGTCTGCCCATATTTTGGGCAGTGTTTTTCGCCATCTTTTCCCAAGGCTCTCCCCTCAACGGAGGTGATGGTGGCGGTGGCCGGCCGGGGAAGGGACTGGGTGGCCGGCGGCAGACGCTTGAAGTCGGCACAGGAAGAAGCAATCCTGGCCGTTGGATCATCGGGGACGATAACCCAGCGCCGTCGATCTGCGCCAAGATTCGCGCGGCATCAAATCAGATACTTTAGGATTTAAATAAATATCATTTCATTTCTGTCACATTAGATGTATTTAATGTATTTAATTTTTAAAAATACTTAGGGACCCTGAATGGAAATCTGCCCAACATGAAAATTGTAGCTTCGGGTGTCTAGTTTGTAGCAAAAATTGCTTGGACCCTTTTGGGCCACTGGTTAGACCAGGGTACCCCTTTTTGGTAGGACCTATACCTAGGCCTAAACAGAAATTATTTTTGGTGCCCACACTTCATTCCTCGTCCAAACAAGTTGAAATTTGGGCAGTGAGAAAGTCTTAGTCATATCTAGAACCTGTCCAAAATTTAGAATTTTTGGAGAATATGTTTCTATAGTTTTTAGAAAAAATTAATAAATCATGATTAATTTAATTATGTGACCTAATTAATTTAAAACTCCCCCAAATTTTGGTGGGTGGTCTTAGATGTCATGATAGGTATAGGGTTAAAACGTTAGCTCATTTGGAGATGTTTAGGATAGGTAATTTACCCACCCTATATATGACCTTATAAGGGTATTTTGGTCAAAAAGCCACTATTTGATGGTTGAGTGGCCAAATTCCCTCATCAGAGGCTGAAATTTTGGCCACTGATATAATTTGACTTTTTACACTCACTTATGAAGTTTGGAGTGGTTTGGACTAGGGTAGCCCTAGAATTTTAGGGTAGGCCCTTTAGGGTAAATTTCTAGGGTTTGAAGAATTTGGGGTCAAAAGACCTTGGATGGACTTGAAACTTGGGAATGATGTCCATATGGTTACTATGGTCCTGTGGTTAAAATTTTAGGGAATTTGGAAGAATTTAAACCCCTTAAATCTATAACCCTAGTTTAGGGCACTAGCTTTGAAATCATAAGATCTAATACCAAAACTTTCTGAAAAGGGCTGAGTTTTTGAATGGGTAGTTGTTTAGGGTATATATATCTCCGGAAATTTTATAATAAATTTTGTATGAATAGTTTTGGTACTTTATTCACAACGTCATGTTTTACAATTTTCACTTAGGAATTTTTGGAGAAAAGTATACTTGATTAAATCTGATGAAACTTAGCAAAGGGGCTTGTAATCATGGTACCCATCTCTGTAAAGTTTTATGAAATTTTTGAAGAATGATATTTAGTAGTTGCTTCTTTAATTATTTAATTCTATGGAACTTTGGTAAATTTAATAATGACATTTAAATGGTCTAAAAAAATTTTAATTTCTTCATCATGATGTTTCTAGTTCCTTATGAATCCCTAGTAATTTTTACATAATTATTGGAGACATATTTGTGGCACTTCCTTCATTATATTTGATCTTAGGAATTATTTTTAATAAATCCTTTAGAGGTCAAGAACTATCTGGAAAATTATGAAAATTGGCAACCAATAATATTTCTTTGTTATTTAGTGAATAAAAATTTTAGGAGGCCATTACCTGAGAAAATCTTATGGTTCATGTTCAAATTGACTATGGCCTAGTTTTTGAGGAAAATTCAATAAATAGTAGATTAATTGGGAAAAATATGATTTTCTGAATTTAGACTATATTTATCATAATAGACCTCTGGTAAAATTTGTAGAGTTATTGGAGGAGAATTTAGAGTATCACCTATTGAGTACATCATATTAGCTTAGGGAGGTCTGCAATTAGTAAAAACAGCAGAAATCAAATTAAAATGCACAATGAGTTTAGGAAGTTGGAATAATAGGGCAGTCTAGCACAGGAGTTCAGACAGCTGGGACCGTGAGGCCCTTACTCTAGTAGTGTTTATTTTATTTCCACATGAGAGATCTTATGGTGAGGAATTGTTGTATCGGGCATAAGCCCTTATTTACAGTGCTTGGTTTTGTGGACTCTCCCATCGTGGAGATATTTTACTTGATGTGATATTTCTGTGGACTTTTACTTAGAGTTTTGCTTCGCATGTTATTACTCTAATTTTGTTACTATGCTGCGATCGAATTGGCCGGCAGAAACGGCGTTTTGTGGTGATGACGCTTCCGGGCGAGAAGGTGTCACCGCAAAGAGGCGGTTCTGGGCATAAGACCCTGTGTAAAAAAAAATGGGGTCTTACACCATAACTTCTCATTTGAATCTCCTCATAAGGTTCTTTGAATATGCTGAAACCAAAGTCATGGGGACAGGTCCATCCCTAGTATATGGTCTTGGGCTCTACTTGATTAGTCCTTGCATGATGACCATAGGATGACTCAAGGTCAAACGTGTTTGTTGGAAAGATGACTTTCCTGAACGAAGATTGACTCATGGGGGCTTTCCCCTTTCCTTTGGCTCTACCCTTCTTGGCAGCCTTACCCTTACCATCGATGTGGCCAAGACCAATGCCCTTCTTTTGAGCTAAGAACTCACCGATGAGAGGTAGAACAGTCTTCGGCTTAGAGAAACTCTCAATGAGTTTTCTCTCCACCACGAGCTTTTCTTCCAGCACATCAAGATACTTTTCTTTCAGTTTTAATGTCTCAGCAAACTCCTTGAGTTCCTCTTTCAAGGAGTGGACTTCCTCTCTGAGAGCAAGTAATTGTGCAATTTCTTCTTTTAGATTTGCTTCCACTGCCTTGAGGGAGGCAATCTCTTTAACTTTCTTTCGGACTACCTTTCAGCATTTGTCGAAAGCCTTTAACAACTACTCGTGCTGAGCCATCAATTCTAATTCGTTCTCATCAGAGGAGTAGTCTTCATGACTATTCAAGGAAGTTTTATATTCGGAGAGAATGGGGTGCGATTTAACCTTTCTATGGTATTCTGAGTCGCCCACTTCCTCGTCAGATTGAGTCATCAGCCCAAAATAGGCTTCTTCATTTTCAGAACTTGAGTCACTTGAGTGACTATCACTGAGATTCTTCGTCTTTTTGGCGATTAAGCTCTTCTCTTCTTTCTTTTTTCCCTTTGAAAGATCTTTTCACTTCCTTCTAGGAGCTATCCTTCTTCTTATAAGGACACTCCGCAATCATGTGACCTGATTTGTTACAACAATAGTAATAAACGTCAGAAGAAAACTATTTATTCTATTTGGACTTATACTTGTCTTCCTTGTTGTAGCTTTTCTTGGTTTGATCACCATCACGTCGTGATCTTCTATAGTCCGAAGAGATCCAGACGTACTAGGCTCAGAGTCTTCGAGAGTGTCTGGATCTTGTGTCCTTATTGGTGATAGAGCTTTAGACTTTCTTGAACCTTCTGCCTTTAGGGATGTAGACTTCTCTTTGCTTGAAGATCGATTGGCTTGCTCCTCCTTCTTACTGGTGTTCATTTGGAGTTTGTAGGAGTGTAATTTACCGAAACAATTTTGTGGGTCGATCTCAGACAACTTTCCAAATTCTCTAATGGCAAAAACCTTTGTGCCCCAGTCCTTTGTGAGGGATCTAAGGAACTTGTCATTTAGTTCACCATAAGTGAAGACACGACCGTAGTTCCTGAGACCGTTCACCATCTTTACTTTAAAGCTTCATACTCCTGGTTCAACAATGATCTGCGATCGTCTCTCACTTTCCCAGTACCTTCCATCAGGACAACAAGATAATCCTACATCTCTTTAGCTGACTTGCAGTGGAATAAGTTCTGGAGCATGGAATCGTCCAATGCACTCGCTATGATATTCTTAGCCTTCTTATCAAGGGAGACTAATGCAATCATCTCCTTAGTAATATCCATCATCTTCTTTGGAATCATGATTGCTGGATTTATTGTTGATGGCTACGTAGGAATGTGAGGTCCCTCTTCCACTATCTGAAAGATCCTTGGATCAACAGCCTCCATGAAGAACCGTTGTTGGAACCGAAACCCGGCTTCCAGTGGAGCTCGCCCTTGGGGAAGGGGGTGGTCTCGCGCCTACTTTGTTCCTGCAAGAAAAACGACGAAAGCAAGGAGAAACAGACCCAAGGGCTCGGCAGGGACGTCCCACCACAAACCTGGAAGATCTCGGAGCGCTTCCCATCCTTAGCCAGAAGCCGAGCTAAGGTACCCTCGGAAAGCACTTGAAGATTTCAGAGAGAAGAGCACAGGAGAGAAAAACCTGCCTTCTGGGGTACCCCTTGGGTCCTATTTACAGCTTTTGAAATCCGGACTGCCAATAACCAAAATAAATGACCTGAAATTACCAGAAAACCCCCAGTTGGGTCTGCCAACAGCCAAACTCCACTGTTTTGAAGGGCTATGGGCAGACCAGCATGGGTAAAACAGTAGAAAGTACCTCTGACCCCCAGGCGAGCTGGGAGCTCTGGTCTCCCCGGCGTGTTCTGCTCGCCCGCTGCTGCCGAGCTCCACTGCGAGGGCACGAGTTTCAGCCCGCTCGGCGAGTGCCGAGCTCGGGGTCGCCGATCGACAATCTCTGGCTGACGTTTGCCGAGCTCAACCTCGCTCCTATCGCTGTCGAGCTCGCCTGCTGCTTCTATCCTGATCTGCTCGCCCCCTGGTGATCCCGCTCGCCGGACACGGGGTTGTACAACTGTACTCTCTCTTTCCACATGGGAAAGTTTCCCTTGGTACACACCGATAGCTTCATAGATGTTTGTGGGGGAATATGTGATGTTTGTGTCTTTTTGCGGAATAAAAATATTTAAAAGACAAGCACACAAACACAGATATTTTTATAGTGGTTCCCCTTATTGGGTACGTCCACTGTCACACCTCGCCTATCTACCACAAAGGGTACGATTCAGTTTCTTCACCTTTCTTAGATTATCATAATCTTACACCTCGGAGCAATGCTCCTACAACTCAATACACAATGAATCTACAAACTCGATCCACAAGCTGGATCTACACCTCGATCAACAAATCGGATCGACAAACTCGTTCCTCTAACGGATCTACAACCTCAAAGATAAAACTCCTACAAACTCGGAGACAAAGCTCCTACAAATGTAAAAACAAATTTCAATAATAAGAAAACTATTTTACTCTTCAGATTTGAATTCTTCTTGAATCCTCTTTCTTGAAACTTTAGCAACTTGATAAAGAATGTTGAGGAAGAAGACTGAGAAGGTTGATATGAAAGCTAGGATCCGACCCGATCGAACAGAAGTTGAAGAATCTGTTGATCTTGGATCGGTCGAATCTTGTCTTGCTTTGAATTGTTGGATCTGGAGAGAGCGACAAAAAGGATAACGATGAAGATGATCGGCTTTTCTCCCGAAAATGGAAAGCGCTTGAGCGATTCTAATTCCATGAAAATTATTCTTCATCAAATTGATTCTTCTTGTCGGCGAATCCTTGAACTGACTTTATATATGTCATCGACCAACGGTCAATCGTCATTAAGGTTGGATCCACGTAATTAAGGAAAGATCAAACATACTAAACTTAGGTTAATTTGAATTCCGTCAGAAAATTAGAAACAGAAATTCTGCAAGTCCATTTCTTGAGAAGAAGTAGATTTCTCGAGAAATGGATATCTTTCTTGAGAAAAGGACTTTGCTTCTCGAAAAAAAACATGAAGAAAATTTTCTGTGAATCAAACCACTGATTTCTCATGAAGGACAATATTTCTAGAGAAAACGATTTGATTTCTCGAGAAACAATACGACCTCTCGAGAAATTGACTTAGCTCAAAATTCGTGAAGTGAAGAACTTGTTTCTCGAGAATAACATGCTTTCTCGAGAAAAGATTTTCTTTCTCAATAAATCATATGGCTTCTCGAGAAATTTAATTAGCGAAAATTCTGGATCTGAAGACAGATTTCTCGATAAGAAGACTTAGATTTCTCGAGAAATTCTCTGCTTTTCTCGAGAACAACTTGGCTTCTCGAGAAATGTACAAGGCATTTCTCGAGAGAATGACTTATAGATTTTTCAGATGACTTCCCGAGAAGTCTTAAAGTTTCTCGAGAGTAGCAATGCTTTCTCGAAAAATTTAATTAGCCTTCTAGAGAAATACATGTCATTTCTCGAGAAAAATACTTTGGTAATTTTTCAGAGAAAATTTTCTTTTCATCTAAGTTGAAACCAACAACCCTTCCTTTATTCCACTTCTTTAGTACTTGAAAATGAAGTGCATCCCAATAGAGAGGTGACGGGGGTTAAAAGTCCAAAAATTATTCACGATACGCGGCGCCCCATGTGGTTTATTTAGAAAAAGTGGATTTGGTTTTATTTAGGAAGATGGGGCGAGCGGATTTATTATTTGGATATAAAATAGTTGAAATCGAGTTTAAACGAGAGGAGGCAAGTGCACCTATCACGTGTTGTACAAGATATTCCGGTGAGGAATATCGGGGTCGTATTATCCTCGGGGACGAGTTGATTATTTCTACTCTTCCCCATAGGGGAGTATTATTTTACCGAAAATTATCTTGTCGGGATATTATTTATATATATATAAATAGAAAATAAAAGCATTAAAATGCAGCAGATGAATAACTTAGCACAAATGTATCTAAAAGAATTTGAACTAAAATAAACTTTTAATAAAAAGAGATCCTAAATTTCAAATTTATTAAGGCGTAGACTTGGCCGTAGAGGTTCCACAAAAATGAGCTCACCTATCTCTAGGAATATCTCCCACCTGAACATTAAGACTATTCGGTCGGGCTCTCGTCAAATGAAGGATTCCTCTTAATGCCCGCATTATGCTAAGAACCCCGCTATTGGGTGAGGAACCCAATCCGATAGAATTTTGTACCTCCTCTCTTGAGGGTTAGTGCGGAAGTCCATTTACCAAGGGGCGATCGGTCCATACGCACGACCTCTCGGCTAGCTAGTGTATGGACTACGAAAATAGAGCCCACACATCGATATGTGGTTCTACACATCGTAAACCCAAGGAAAACCTTAAATAATTTAATTAATTTGAAAAACAGGACCTTTAATTATTTAAAGCGATGTTATCTATCCCAATGCTCTTCGATACTAAGGGCTAAGAGTGGTTAGCCACTCATCGGAATGGGGACGGATTGCGAAAAGAAAATTACAGAATTTGAAAGAGCAAGTCCTACTCAAACGAGTGGGCGGGAAAGGAAAACAGTAAAAGAAAGCTTAAAATGAAAGCTGAAAATGAATGCAGTAAATTGCGAGTCCTACTAAAACGAGTTGGCGAGAAATGAAAGCAAAAAATCACGAGTCCTACACAAACGTGTAGGCGGGAAATGAAAGTGAGTCCTACTCAAACGAGTAGGAGGAAATAAATGCACACACGCATGCACTCTATAAAAATGAAAACGCACACACTCTACAGAAATGAAAACACACTCACTCACTCTATAGAAAATAAAAACACACACACACACACACTACATAAATTAAAAACTCCACTCTACAGAAATGAAAAACTCCACTCTACAAAAATAAAACACACACACTCTACAAAAATAAAAACAAACACACTCTACAGAAAGTAAAACACACACACTCTACAGAAAGTAAAACACACACACTCTACAAAAATAAAAACGTACACACACACTCTACAGAAATTAAAGTAAGGTATAAAAATTAACGCATACACGCACACACACATACAAAAAATGCGAAAAAATGAAGTTATCTAAAAATTAAAATAACTACATTTTTACCGCCAGAATGTGGTAGAAATGCATTGAAAGAAAAAATAAAAATTAAAGGAGCAATAAGTTTTGCAAATAAAAGGGAAAATCAAAGTGCTCGAAAAATTAAAATGACTACATTTCCACCGCTAGAATGCGATAGCAATGCATAAAAAGAGAAAATAAAAATTAAACGAGCAAAAGTTTCTGCAAATAAAAGAAAAAATTGAAGTGTTCAAAAAATTAAAATGATAACTTTTAAATTCTTATGATTTTATAAAAGAGCTTATGAAAGTTATTAGTTGTCTGCCTAAATCACCTAGAGGGGGTGAATAGGTGAGATGTGCGTCTTTTTGCGGAATGAAAATTTTAGATCTATGTACAGAACTATCTACCAAACAATCACAGATGAAGTAAGATTTATAGTGGTTCCCCAATCTTGGGTACATCCACTTTCCCTCACCGATCTAGCAATAAACTAGACTCGGCTACTCCACTATCTCGGACTGAAAACCAATCCTACGCCTCAGAACAACGTTCCTACAATCTCGATCCACAAAACGGATCTACACTCGGAAGATAAAACTTCCTACAATCTTGGAGGCAAAAGCTCCTACACTCGGAGAAATATTCTCCTACAAGAATGAAATATAATGTATATAGAAATACAAACAATGAATCTTTGTCAGATCTGCAAGTAATCGGCCAGGATCTTCCTCTTCTAGGCTTTGCGGCTTTATCAGAGAAGTTAAGAAAATCTCGTCGAAATCAGATCTGGATCTTCTTGGCTTCACGTGATCGGATAGAAGATGAAGAAATTAAGCGATGATCTCGATCTGTAAACCTTCTTGATCTGAATCCTATGAAATTGAAAACCCTGGCCGAATGAGAATCGGCGGCGGCGACTTTTGCTTCTTGGAGAGAGAGAGAGGAAATCAGAGAACTGAGAAATTCGGCTGCAAAAACTTCTGATTAATCTTCTTCTTCTTTTTTTCTTTGGGTTTGTCGGTTTGACAAGACCTTATATATGATTCTCAATAACCGTCATAATTAATTCATAATGAGGTACACGTGGACCAATCACGTCAAGGCTCATTAAGGAATCTGTTAATCTGGACTTTACAAAATTTTCAGAAAACTGAAGTAAAATAATCGAGTGAAGAAGTGACAACTCGAGTACTTTACAGAACAACTCGAGAGAGATGAAGATAAATACTCGAGTACTTAGAGACAGTTGCTCGAGTAACCTGAAGAAATCTACTCGAGTACTTCTTGAAGAAAATTTAGAAGTTGATCAGCTACTCGAGTATTAAAAAGACTTACTCGAGTACTTAAGGAATTACACGGGAAGTGTCGTTAGACAACTCATGTACAAGTAATACTACTCGAGTGGTAGATGAACTACTCGAGTCAGGGACTAAGAATATTTTTTGGAATAGAATTCTAAGTTACTCGAGTAGTGAAGTTGAGCTACTCGAGATGATAAGAACTACTCGAGTATATGGAAATGACTACTCGAGTAATTGACTTAGAAATTTTGAGGGAAGAAAATTCTGGTTACTCGAGTATAAACTCTGGACTACTCGAGTAGAAAATGAACTACTCGAGTACATGACTTAGCTACTCGAGTTAATAGAAATTACATGAGGTGCAGACTTATGAAACTCGGGACAGAATGTATAAGCTACTCGAGTACTATAAAGTACTACTCAAGTAATTTACTTAGAATATATCTAGAGAAGAAAATCAGTCAACTAGAGAATAAGAAGGAAACTACTCGAGTAGTTGTCTTAACTACTTAAGAGCCATGAAAAGACTACTCGGGATCTATCATCCTTACTCGAGTAAGGATAATTTTATTCGTGTATTAATTACACTATTCACTCGAGTAGGTATAGAACTACTCGAGTAAAATGCTTAGTAAAATCATTTTGACAGAAATCTCTTCTTCTTTGGTGAAACCAGCATCAAGTCTTTTCCAATTTATCCTAGTGCTTGAATATGAAGTGTATCCCAATAGAGAGGCTACACATGTGTCAACACCTTGGATCACACAATGAGGGATTACACTGTATGTTCCTGTGTTTGGTGACCCATTGTAGACTGATATTGGTCTACACTTGCCATTAGAATCCTGCAAACACATAACTTAAACAAAGCATCAAATATAACTTAATTCATCTTAGTTCAAGGATGACTTCATCAAATCTGAGTTAGTGTGGATACAATACCCAACAATATCCCCCTATTTGTAGAAGTCAGAACCATTTACACTAAGGTGAATTATAGACATAAAAAGTACTAGATAGATAAATCAGTGTATGCAAGCAGAAGACTAGAAACAAAGTATATATGATCAAAAACTTAGAATTATATAAATGTGATTTCCAAAGTATCATTTCTACAACAAGATCATTTCCACATCTTCACATGTCCTAGTAGCTTAGACTTGGTGGTGTTGCCTGTCTTGCTTCTCTTGCTGTCTCCTCTGGTAGCTGTATGGCTTGAGGTAGTACTTAGGAGGTCTTGGAGGAGCAGCAGGATTATTCCTCCCAAATTCTCTGTCATATAGTCTCCTCTTGGTCATAGATTTCTCATATAACTCTCATTCCTGGGAACTATAATGAATGTTCCTGCTTTCATGGAAGTCCATAACAAGTTTGAGATTATCCAAGATGAGGGACTTAGAGGTAGGAGACCAGATCTCTTCAAATTCTGGAGCTTTCCTCTTATCAGCATCAAAAACTGGAATTAACCTGCTGGCAGAGGGACCTTCACCATACTTTCTTTTCTTTCTAGAAGTTCGTATCTCAGGAGGAGCTTAGAGAAAACTATCTGCAGGGTCATCCTCCCAGAGTTGAGCATAAGACTCTGAGGAGGACCTTCCTGGCCTTCAGGTCTGGGAGAGAAAGTAGGTTGCAGAGGAGGAGCTCGAGCAGGAACAACAACAGCTAAGGGGTTTAGGTGATTAGGAATGATATTTGGATCAACAGCAAACTCAGGAAGGATTTGATTGTGAATCCATACAGTGGTCTCATAGGTATAGAATTTGACACTATGAATTTATGCTAAGAGATCATCATGGATTTCCTGCATTTTGGCTTTCCAAAGCTCTTGCATAGTAGCATCTGACTTCTCAAGATATTCGTTTACTAAACTCGCCCCCTTTATGACTTCTACAGACAGTTTAGAGATAGTCTCTTCTTTGAAAGTTGCAACCTCTTCACAGATCTTCATTTTGGTAGCTTCGGCTCATTTGTCCAATTCAATTTGATTACCAGCAATGGTTACACCTTGCTCCATCACTTGACCAACACTAGTAATAGTGTGGTCTAGAGCCTTCCTACCAATTTGGAAAAGGTGTCGTAGTTGGTCAGTATTATGCTGGATTTCTGAAAATCCTCTGCTCATCTCAGTCTCCAGAGCAGTGATGTTTTCAGTAACAACTTTAATAGAAGCATCAAAGTAAGTTCTTTGTTCTTGAAGCACAAGGACAACTTGAGTCATCAAATCATTAGATGTAGCAGCAGTAGCAGTAGGAGGAGCACTATTAGAGGGAACTAGAGGAGGAGGAGCTACCCATGGAGCTATTTCTGTAATGGTGACAGAGCTTTTTGCTCTTGTAGTGTGAGTCAGGGCATCCCCTTCATCAATGACGATGGGTATGGTGAAGTCCAAGTTCCTTAAAGGAACTTCAGCTGGCTCAGGGGATTGCTCATCAACAATGAAAATGGTCTAAACCTGCTCTTGGTGTGCAGCAGGAGACTTTTCTGGAGAAAGAACAGGAGCTGGGGATTGAACTGGAGTGGAGGATGATGGTATGTCAATAGAGAGTTCCTTTAGAGAGACAGAAGGAGGAAGATCATGTGCATTCAATTCTTCTATCAACTCACTGATAGCAGCTTTTGTGTAGAGGAGAGCTTCTTGAAGTTGTTGTTCAGATGGAATCTCTTCTGGAGTATGAGGTGGAGGAGGAGTAGGCGCTGGAGGTGTGAATACCTTTGCTAAAGTAGAAGGAACAGGCTCCCCATCAAGAGATGCACCAGAGGAGCTGGAAACCTGATGTGGAGAGGGAGATGAGGTCCTGTCCTCTATGGCTGGAACCTCTTGACCTTTGGCAACTTGGGTAGGATTTTGAAGATTCAATTCCCGTCTGTATATGGAGGATAGAGAGACTTTCTTCATGTGGTGAAGAACAGTCCCTTTAGAAAAACTGAAGACCTCTGGGTTGATTTCATGGAGGAGCAGAGAAATAATTTTGGCATAATTTTGAGCTTTAATGTTGTCTCTGATCTTATCTAAAATCATCATGCCAAATTGGATTTTCTTTCTGCAGATTATTGCTTGCATAATGTCAAAGAATGAGAGAGAGATATCTCTGATGGAATTAGTTTTGCAAAGAAGGTCCTTCCCTATAATATCCACAAGTAATTTTCATTCAGGATTCATCTGAGATCGTTTGATATATTGTTCCTCAGGAGAATGGCCACATAACAGACATGTTTTGTCAGACTCAGCAGGCCCTAGATGATCTTCTTCATCTACAATCAGCATTCGAAGAAGTTGAGAAATAGATGTTTTAGTAAGTTTGATTTTGATACCTCTGACTTTTGATTTGAGAACGACACCATTGCGCTTAACCTTGACATTTCTGAAAAACTCGGTAACTTCGGGAAAGAGAATTTTATAGGGTTCTTGGAGAATGAAGGTAAGTCCGGCGGTGTCCAGGAGGATCATAAGGTTATGGAAATCATCAGATAATTTGGCTATGCCGGTGGCGACAAGTTCGGAACCAATCCCAATCTTCGAAGAGGCGACCATGATTCTTAAACCTTTGGAAAAACGATGGCGGGAATGAAGAAGACACTGCTCTGCAACTTCTGGATGAAGGCAAAGAGACAGTCGGGGTACTCGAGAGCGGAAATGGTTTCATGTAGAAAGATTATGGAATTTCTTATTTATATAACCCTAAGTTAATGTCTAATAGAAGGAGAAATAATGGAATCATACCT
This sequence comes from Platanthera guangdongensis, assembly GCA_039583875.1. Classification (NCBI taxonomy): domain Eukaryota; kingdom Viridiplantae; phylum Streptophyta; class Magnoliopsida; order Asparagales; family Orchidaceae; genus Platanthera; species Platanthera guangdongensis. Next base: position 73,914,435 of record CM077164.1, on the reverse strand, counting down.
TAGAAGTGGCAGCATAAGCCTCGGGTTGCGAATAAGAAAATTTGAATCAAGGAGAGAAATCACTGTCATATACTCGAGTGACATAATATTACTCGAGTGAAGAATTGGAGATACTCGAGTAGATAGGCTGGAAGTAATCGAGTAGTTGGGTTGGGGTACTCAAGTAGGTGAGCTGATGTACTCGAGTAGGTCATTCTTACCACTCGAGTAGGTCATTTTGAACTACTCGTGTACTTTACTGCTTACTCGAGTAAAGCAGTTGGCAAAATGTAAAATTCTAGCTTTTGGCTGATTCTTGATCTCTGAGCCTCCTTGTGAGTCCATCTTCTCTAATCTCCTTTGTTGAGCATTCCAAGTTCAGTTTTGAAGAATGAGAACTTGGTCTCGTCCAGCGGCTTCGTGAAAATGTCTGCAATTTATCTGTCTGTAGAGACATATTGGAGATCTATGTCCTCATGCTCTACATGCTCCCGGATGAAGTGATACCTTAGCTCTATATGCTTTGTCCAGCTGTGCGAGACTGGGTTGTTGGCTATTGCAATTGCGCTGGAGGAGTCACAAAATAATGGAATCTTTTGGAACTTCATGTTATAATCTTCAAATTGGTTCTTTATTCATAGCAGTTGTGCACATCAACTGCCTGTAGAGATGTAATCTGACTCAGCTGTTGAGATTGCAACATAGTTTTGCTTCTTGCTACTCCATGAGATAAGCCTTCTTCCAAAGAATTGACAAGTCTCGGAAGTGCTTTTCCTGTCATCTTTGCTCCCTGCAAAATCTGCATCTGAAAAACCTATTAGCTCGCTATCATTACTTCTTGGGTACCATAAGACAAGATTTTGCATACCTTTAAGGTATCTTAAAATCCTTTTTGCAGCAGCGTAGTGAGATTCCTTAGAGTTCACCTGAAATCTAGCATACACACATGTTGAGAACATTATGTCAGGTCTACTTGCAGTAAGGTAGAGCAAGGATCCAATTATTCTTTTGTACTTGGTTTCATCAAAAGGTTTCCCTTTTTCATCCTTGTCCAGATACATTGTTGAACCCATTGGAGTCCTCATCGAGGTTGTGTTCTCCATTCTGAATTTCTTAATCAACATTTTGGTGAACTTGGTCTGCGAGATGAAAATTCCATCTTCAGATTGTTTCACTTGAAGCCCTAAGAAATACTTCAGCTCGCCCATACTGCTCATTTCAAATTTCTCTTGCATAAGTTTTGAAAACTTCTTGCAGAGGTTGTCATCTGTAGAGCCAAAAATAATGCCATCGACATAGATTTGCACTAGCAAAATCTTGCCTTTTATTTACCTAAGAAATTATGCCTTCTCTATCTTTCCCCTTATGAACTTATTCTCAATTAGAAAGCTAGACAGCATCTCATACCAAACTCGAGGAGCTTGTTTCAGACCATATAAGGCTTTATGCAATAAATAAACATAATCAGGAAAGTTAGAGTCAACAAAACCTAGAGGTTGTTCCACATACACCTCTTCCTTTATGTCACCATTAAGGAAGGCAGACTTCACGTCCATTTGATAGACAATGAAGCCTTTGAGTGCAGCATATGCTAGGAATAACCTTATTTCCTCCAGCCTTGCCACTAGAGAATACGTCTGGTCGAAGTCAATTCCTTCTTCTTGACGATATCCTTTAGCGACGAGTCTGGCCTTGTTCTTTATGATCGTTCCATCCTCGTCCATCTTATTCCTGTAGACCCATTTTGTGCCGATGATGTTCTTACATTTGGGTCTTGGAATAAGTTTCCATACTTTGCAGTGCTTGAACTAGTTAAGTTCTTCTTCCATTGCCATTATAAACGATGCGTCTCAGTTTGCTTCCTCAAACTTCTTTGGTTCAACATGCGAGAGAAAACTTAAATATAGATTCTCATTAGTTGTACCTCTACGAGTTATGACGCCATCCCGGGGATCTCCTATGATTTGGACCATGGGGTGATCCTTCAGATGTCTGAGCTCTAGAGTCCTTGCATCTGGACTGTCTTCAATCACCGGAGTGACTTTTTCATCTTGGATGATTTCTTCATCTTGATCATCAACCTCTCCAATAGGGGTTAGAGTGGTGATCTTCATGAACTTTTCGCCTTTATCTTCAGACGAATCATCCAAGCTAAGTTCTTTCGACTTTGTACTTGCATCTTCAATGAGCATACTAGAGGAGTTGCCATGCAGCAAGCTCGTTTCGTCAAATACAACATGTATTGATTCCTCTACGACCAGGGTTTTTCTATTAAATACCCTGTATGCCTTACTTTGGCTACTATATCATACAAAAATACCTTCAAAACTCTTTTCTCTAAACTTGGTAGTATGATACTTACCATTGTTAAGCACGAAGCATTTACAACCAAAAATTCTAAAATATGAGACAGTTGGTTTCCTGCCCTTTAGAAGTTCATAAGGTGTCTTATCGTGGTTCTTGTTTATGAGTGCTCGATTTTGAACATGGCATGCAGTTTTGACGGCTTCAGCCCAGAAGTACTCCGGAAGTGAAGCATCACTCAACATGGTCGTGCATGCTGCTATGAGTGTTCTATTCCTTCTCTCAGCCACTCCGTTCTGTTACGGAGTACGAGGAGAGGAAAACTCATGAAAGATACCCAAGCTTTCACAAAATTTTGTCATGGCCCCAGACTTGAACTCTGTTCCATTATCACTTCTAATTTTGACTATGGAGTAGTTGTACTCATTCTCAACTTGCCTGACAAAATTAGTAAAGATGTCAAAGGTATCTGACTTGTGTTTCAGAAAGAACACACACGCAAAGTGCGAGTAATCATCAACAATTTCTAACGTATAATCCTTACCTCTCAAACGTCTAATTTGCAGTGGACCAAATAAGTCCATATGGAATAAATGTAAATATCTATTAGAATCTTTGCCGATAACGTTTTTAAAGGTAGCCCTTGTTTGCTTGTCTTTACACATGCATGATAAGGTCTATCTTTGACGTACTTGACATTTGGGGCATCACGTACTAAGTTCATTGAAAATAATTTATTAATAGTTTTGAAATTAATATGTGCTAGTCTCTTGTTCCATTGGTCACCAAGAGACACACTATCTTTTGCTAAAAGGCACACTGGTGTAGAAGAATCTATACAAATGAAATTTAAACAAAATATGTTTCTTTTTCAAGTGATGGATAGAATTGTTTCCATATTGTCAACGGATTTTATCAAACACTTATCAGCGTGAAACTCAACTATGTATCCTTTATCATAGAGTTGACTTATGCTTATAAGGTTATGTTCCAAACCTTCAACATAAGCTACATCTGAGAAGGATACACTACCATTTGTGATCATACCGTAGCCTTTGGTGATTCCTTGGTCTGAACCTCCAAAAATGACCTTTGGTCCATTCACGATTGGAGAAAAATTTTGAATTAGGCTTCTTGTCCCGGTCATATGCTGAGAGCATCCACTATCCAAATACCAGATTGACATTTTGGTGTCCTTTGGACATACCTGCAATCATAATCAGTTTCCCTTAGGAACCTAAATATGTTTAGGTCCTTGGTCTCGGGTTAGAACACTCCCCCTACGAATATTAGCATTAGGAGTGGTCTTTCTCATATTGCCAACATGAGAGGTTGCAGCATTTCTGGGATTAAACCGGCAATCTATGGCAAAGTGACCAATTTAGCCATAGCACCAACAGTTAAATCTGATGTATCTTTGCCTTATTTTCTCCTGCTTGACCTTTTGAAGTTGTGGTCTGGCAGGGGCAACATTCTTGGAAGAAGATGCTTCATGATGATGGAAATTACATGATTTCTTCTCCTTTATTGGTCTTTCCACAACGAGCTTTGCCTTTGGTGCCTTCTTGAAGTTATGACCATGATTGAAAGAGCCATAGCTCTGAAGAGTCCCTTCTTCATAAGGTGCCTTAAAGACACTCTCACCAAAATTTTTGGGGCGAGTCTATCCTTGATAACGGGACTTTGGCTCTACATGGGTAGGCCTAGCAAAGTGTACGTAGGATGAGTCAAGATCAAACTCATTTGAAGGAAACATAACATTTTTGAAAGAAGTCTGATCTTGTGGGGCTTTCCCCTTCACTTTGGCCAAGGCCTTCCTAGCAGCCTTATTCTTTCTTTGAGCCTTGTTCCTCCTAGAAGATTTGCTAGGAGCTTCTTCATGGCCTAGCCCAGCACCCTTGGCCTTCGCTGAGAATTCAGCAACGAGTGGAAGAACAGTCTTAGGATTCGAGAAACTTTCAACAAGTTCCCTCTCAGCAGTGAGTTGTTCTTCCAACTCTTTGATGATCTTCTCTTTTAGTTCAAGGTGCTCAAGAGCTTTGTTGTATTCTTCAATAGCTTTATTGAATTTCTCCTTGAGTGAGTCGGTCTTGGCGACTTCCTCTCTCAATGTGATTTCTTCAGCTTTTAGAGACTTTATATCTTTAGCCTAAGTTTTCACGACTCGGCTTCATTTGTCGAAAGCCATGATCAACTCTTTGTACTGGGCCATGAGTTCAGACTCATCATTAGAAGAGCTGTCCTCTCGATCATGCTTAGAAACTTCAGATTCTGAAAGAGGAGTGTAAGAGTTTACCTTCCCAGTGAACGGGGGCTCTTGTTCGTCATTTGTCTGAGCCATGAGCCCACAATAGGCTTCTTCTTCTTCACTCGACTCTGATGAGTCGGAGTCACTAAGAGTCTTGCCCTTTTTGTCTATTAGGCTCTTCTCTGTCCTCTTCTTATTGTATGAGGACTTATTTTCCTCTCTTCTTCCACCCTCCTTTTTCTTATGGGGGCAGTCAGCAATGACGTGACCTGGCTTATTACAGCAGTAACAAACAATGTCAGTAGAAATATGTTTATTCTGTTTAGAACCATACCTGTCGTGGCTACTTGAGCCTTTTATTTGACGATCATCATCACGTCATGATCTTCTATAAGTGGCATCCTTGCCTTTCCAGTGCTTCTTCTTATTCAAGAATTTCTTGAACTGACGTGAGAGTAATGAGAACTCTCCTTCAGATAGCTCAGAGTCTGAGGTACTTGGCTCCGAAGTTTCTTCTTCACTAACTTCTTGAGCTGGAGTAGGAGGAACAGCCTTTGACTTCTTAGAGGTATCTGCCTTTAAAGCAACAAACTTCTCTCTGACTGCAGACCTACTCTTCTCTTCTTCAGCCTTTCTGGTATTGAGTTGAAGCGCATATGACATAAGCTTCCCGAAGAGATTTTGCGGGTCTGTCTCGGCTAGCTTTCCAAACTCTCTGATGGCACAAACCTTGTTATCCCATTCCTTGGTTAGGGATCTCATGAACTTGTCATTCAATTCTCCGTTAGTGAAGACTCTGCCATAGACCCTTAGGCCATTTACTCTCTTGAAGAAATTCTCAAATGTGTCATCAATGGTGTCCTTGTTTCCTTGTCGAAAATCTTCATACTTTTGATTTAGAAGGGATCTTCTATCATCCCTGACTTCTTCTGTACCTTCCATTAAGGTAACTAGAGATTGCCACATCTCTTTTGCAGACTTGCAGTGGATCAGGTTTTGCAGCATAGAGTCATCGACTACACTTGCTATTATATTTTTGTCATTTTTATCTAATGACACAAGTGCAATCTCGTCCTTATCTAGATCCATGAGTTTCTTTGGGACTTTCTTAGTTGGATCTATTATGGAGATTGTCATGGGAATGTAAGGACCTTCTTCAATTATCATGAAGATCCTTGGATCCATAGCTTCGATAAAGAATTTGATTCTCTCTTTCCACATGGGAAAGTTATTCTTGATGCACAAAGGAAGCTTGGCAAAATCTTTAGCCTTGTCAATATTTGGTAGAACTCAAAAGACAACTATAGAATTATCTAATCAAGGTGTTAACCTTTTAATGATTAACCTCCCTCTGATACCAACTGAAAGTTATTAGTTGTTTGCCTAAATCACCTAGAGGGGGGTGAATAGGTGAGATGTGCGTCTTTATGCGGAATGAAAATTTTAGATCTATGCACAAAACTATCTACCAAACAATCACAGACGAAGAAAGATTTGTAGTGGTTCCCCAATCTTGGGTACATCCACATTCCCTCACTGATCTATCAATAAACTAGACTCGGCTACTCCACTATCTCGAATTGAAAACCAATCCTACACCTCAGAACAATGTTCCTACAATCTCGATCCACAAAACGGATCCACACTCGGAAGATAAAACTTCCTACAATCTCGGAGGCAAAAGCTCCTACACTCGGAGAAAAATTCTCCTACAAGAATGAAATATAATGTATATAGAAATACAATCAATGAATCTTTGTCAGATCTGCAAGTAATCGGCCAGGATCTTCCTCTTCTAGGCTTTGCAGCTTTATCAGAGAAGTGAAGAAAATCTCGACGAAATCAGATATAGATCTTCTTAGCTTCACACGATCGGATAAAATATGAAGAAATTAAGCGACGATCTTGATCTGTAAACCTTCTTGATCTGAATCCTCTAAAATTGAAAACCCTAGACGAATGAGAATCAGCGGCGGCGGCTTTTGCATCTTGGAGAGAGAGAGGAAATCAGAGAACTTAGAAATTCGGCTGCAAAAACTGCTGATTAATCTTCTTCTTCTTTTTTTCTTAGGGTTTGTCAGTTTGAGAAGACCTTATATATGATTCTCAATAACAGTCATAATTAATTCATAATGAGGTACATGTGGACCAATCACGTCAAGGCTCATTAAGGAATCTGTTAATCTGGACTTATCACAATTTTCAGAAAACTGAAGTAAAATACTCGAGTGAAGAAGTGACCACTCGAGTACTTTGCAGAACTACTCAAGAGAGATGAAGATAACTACTCAAGTACTTGGAGACAGTTACTCAAGTAACCTGAAGAAAACTACTCGAGTACTTCTTGAAGAAAATTTATAAGTTGATTAGCTACTCGAGTATTAAAAAGACTTACTCGTGTACTTAAGGAATTACACGGGAAGTGAAGTTAGACTACTCAAGTACACGTAATACTACTCAAGTAAATGAGAATAAGCTACTCGAGTGGTAGATGAATTACTCGAGTCAGGGACTAAGAATATTTACTGGAATAGAATTCTGAGTTACTCGAGTAGTGAATTTGAACTACTCGAGATGATAAAAACTACTTGAGTATATGGAAATGACTACTCGAGTAATTGACTTAGAAATTTTGAGGGAAGAAAATTCTAGTTACTCGAGTATAAACTCTGGAATTCTCGAGTAGAAAATGAACTACTCGAGTACATGACTTAGCTACTCGAGTAAATAGAAATTACACGAGGTGTAGACTTATTAAACTCAAGACAGAATGTATAAGCTACTCGAGTACTATAAAGTACTACTCGAGTAATTTACTTAGAATATATCCAGAGAAGAAAATCAGTCAACCAGAGAATAAGAAGGAAACTACTCGAGTAGTTGTCTTAACTACTCAAGAGCCATGAAAAGACTACTCGGGATCTATCATCCTTACTCGAGTAAGGATAATTTTACTTGTGTATTAACTAATCTATTCACTCGGATTTGTATAGAACTACTCGAGTAAAACACTTAGTAAAATCTTTTTGACAGAAATCTCTTCTTCTTTGGTGAAACCAGCATCAAGTCTTTTCCAATTTGTCTTAGTTCTTTAATATGAAGTGTATCCCAATAGAGAAGCTACACATGAGTCAACACCTTGGATCACAAAATGAGGGATTACATTGTATGCTTTTGTGTTTGGTGACCCATTGTAGACTGACATTGTTCTACACTTGCCATTAGAATCCCGCAAACACATAACTTAAACAAAGCATCAAATACAACTTAATTCATCTTAGTTCAAGGATGACTTCATCAAATCTGGGTTAGTGTGGATACAATACCCAACAGCTTAAAAAGTGGAAATAAAGCAGAAAAAAAACGAAAAGTTTTACATCATAACAAAAAAACTAAGTTAAAGAAAAATCAAAACCATTGTTAAGGCATCTTTATAAACTCATAAGAATGAAAATAAAGAGTACTAAAAAGTTAAACTATGAAAACCATGAACGCTATTAAAGCATAAAACTAAACTCATACACACACATACCCATTTTAAAGATGAGAAAAATAAAGATAAAACAAAAATAAATAAGATTGCTTAAGGAGGGGCACATAGATGCATTCCAAAACAACATGAGGAGACAAAAATCTAAACATTTTATTAAGCTAAAAAGAGTGTTACAAAAAGCTAAAATTAAACATAAGAGAGGGGGAGAAAGTCCCTTATATGTCCTTGGAAATACATATAAACAGCACAGCCCTAAGGCAAAATGGTTCAAAAAAGAGAACATGAATTCAAACAGAAAACTTAAATTTAGAGGCAAAATTTTCTAAGTACACGCCTTAGGTCACGGGCGTGTAAGGGGGCGTGTAACTATAGTTAGTGACTCGGTGTTAAGATTTGACGGCTGGTTTGACTTTGCGGCTATACACATGGCTGTCACAGGCGTGACTCTGCTGACTCGGGCGTGTAGCATGGGCGTGTCGGGATGGTTGAACTGCGGACGGTGTCGTGTCAATAAGTTGTCGGCGACATCGTGTCTAGGCCACGTGAAGAGGTCACGGTCTTGTCGCATCTTGACACGGGCGTGTCAGTCGAGTCAACGATCTTCGAGCGCAAAACATCGAGCTGGCGTGACATGGGGCTTGGTCACGGCCGTGTCATATTGGACACGGGCGTGTACTTGGGCGTGACTTGGCTATTTCTTTTCGGGCCGCTGATTTCACTGGAATCAAAGGTACACACCCAGGTCACGAGCATGACCGAGAAGTACACGGGCGTGTACTATAAATTTTTGACAATTTTCTGAAAATTTTTAGAAAATAAATTTACAACTAAGTTAGAAAATATTTACAAAAAACAAACATTTTATTAAAGAAAAGTAACTAAAAATAAAAAAATTTAACTAAAATAACTTAAATAACGTACATAAAAATACGTATATTTACAACTTATCAAATACCCTAATACTTAAGCTTTTGTTATTCCAGAGCAAAAGTTGGAGATATACTTATAAAGAATTTAAAAAATCATAAGTTTAACTACCGCTTGAATTAATTGAAAGAAAGATCAAAATAATTATCTGGGTATAGGAGTTAAGTCCTAAATTATGACCAAAATTTAAGTTAAGGAAGAGTTTGAGCTAAAAATGTCTGATATAATCAAATAGATGGCAAAAAAAATTATTTGTTAGGTTAACAAAAATAGATTGGATTATGGAAACTTTAGCTTAAAAGAATTAAAGAAAATAATTCAATTTAATAATTATCTCTCAAAAACTTTTAGATTAATTCTAGCATCATTTGAAATTGGCGGAGGGGGATGTTGAGGTTTTTGAAGAGGGCTTTGGTTTTTAGAGGCGGAAGATATTTTTCACTCAAACCTCTAATGAATTTATTTTTTGAATATGTATGTTTAGGAAAACGAAATCTTATTTTCCATAACATATAAAAGTTTTTAACAACTTCATAATAACCCAATGTATATGTATAGGAGTAATAAATTTTATCCTCTTACTCTGTAACATATAATCTTTTCAAATATTAGATTCCTATGTTTACGGAACGAAATCTTATTCTCATCGACATAGGATCTTTTAAGGATCAAAATTATGTCAAGTCAGACATGAAAAAAAGAGATAGTTTTTTTTAAAAAAAGAAAACTAGGTTTAATAAAAAAAATTTGAGAGCAACCTTTATAAATTAAATATTCCTATATTTTAAAAAAAGCTTGGAGTAAACATAATTGAAATTTAAGGTTGTAATTTTCTAACAAAATAAATGTGTAACTATTTAGATAAGTTAGAAGTGGTGCTGAAAATAGGTACCTTATCTAAAAAAAACAAAGCATAAGAAATTCTTTAAAACTTAATCCAAGATATCTAAATCTATCGATCTCCAATTAATAAACGAATAGTAAACCAAGAATTAATAAAATTTGATTATAAATAAACTCGTAACAAAATTTTTGAAGAGCGAAAATGGTTAAAAATGAGACATTCGATTTATTCGTTGCATAATAAATAATTTTTTTGTGTGATTTTAGGGTTTTTATTTTTTTTGCACTTGTTTTTGATTTATTATCTTTTTTAATATTTTTTTTTAAAAAAATTGTTTTCAATTTTTTTATTTTTTTAATATTTTTATCAATTTATTTACAAGAAATGGGAAAGAAAGATGTGTTATTTACAAAGAAAAGAGCGGGGAAAGAGAAAGATTTTTTTAATTTTTTTGTTTTATAATTGTTTTGTGATATTTATGTTTTATGAATTTTTTTGTGATTTTTAAATATAAAAAAAGCAAAAATTGGTTTATTATAAAATTTTTTTTTTGAAGTTTTATAATTTTTTTATGAAATTTTTTTTAGTTTTTTTTTTAATTATAACAACAAAAAAAAATTTAATTTTAATTTTTTTTGCATTTTTGGTATTTTTGATGAGTATTGAATATAAAAGTGCATAATTGAAAAATAAGAAAACACCCTCATACTTAAATCCAACATTATCTCCAATGTTGCAATCTAAGTATGTGGGACAATAATAGACAAAATACAATATGTATAAAAATAAAAAAGGGAGGGTAGAAGTTTCCCTGAGATGAGTTCCGGGAGGCCCGGGTTGAAACCCTAAATTATTAATAACAAATGAAAAAAAGAGAATGGAAACTGAAAAAAAAAATAAACTTGGCCACAAGTGTGCAGGTGGTAAGGGAAAGTGTGTGTGTGACTCGTAACTAACGTCTTAGCATATGAGCGCAACAGAAGCGTGTTCCCCTAACGCGCACAATAGTGTGAAGCATGCCGAAAAAAGAAATATATAAGTCTTAAAATATGTTTTATTTTTTTCAAAAAACTGTTAAAATAAAATTTATATACAAAAAAGGTTTTTGTGGTTATTAGTGGTTATTTTTAGATATATACAATTTTAATAACAAAATATTAAATTATTTAGTGTTTTTAAATAGGTTTTTGTATTTTTTTAGCTGGTTTGTACGCATGTTTTTAAGATTTTTGTTTTTTGTGGTTCTTAGTGTTGGAGGTTTTTGAGTTTCTTAGTTTTTATATTTTTGTTTGGTTTTTAGTTTTTTAAGTTTTATAGATTTTTAGAGTTTTTAGTTTTATAATTTTTTTTAGTTTTTAGTTTTTTGTAGTGTTTAGAGTTTTTTGGTTTTATAGTTTTTGTTAAGTTTTTTGGTTTATAGTTTTTGTTTTTTAGATTTTATTGATTTTTAGTGTTTAGTTTTGATAGTTTTTAAAGAGAAATATATGAAATAATAATATAATAATTTTTTTAAGTTGTTTTTTGTTTTTTTATATATATATTTTTATTTTTTTTGTTTTTTGATTTTTTATTTGGTTTTTTTTTGCTTTTTTAGGAAACGACGTCATTTCAAAAAAAAATTTATAGATAATAATAATATGATAATTTTTTTAAAAAACTTTTGTTTGTTCTTTTTAAAAAGTAGTTTTATTATTATTATTATTGTGTAGGCCAAATTATATATATATAGGTAAAATTAATAGATATCCTGAGTTTGAAATAACAATACGAAATTCCCCAGTAACGGCGCCAAAAACTTGATGGGGGTTAAAACACCAAAAATTACTTAGGTCACGCGGCGCCCCGAGCGGTCTATTTAGAAAAAGTGGATTTGGTTTTATTTAGGAAGACGGGGCGCGTGGATTTATTATTTAGATATAAAACAGTTGATATCGAGTTTTAACGAGAGTAGGCAAGTGCACCAATCGCGTGTAGTACAGGATATTCCGGTGAGGAATATCAGGGTCGTATTGTTCTTGGGGACGGGTTGATTATTTCTACTCTTCCATTGAGGAGACTATTATTTTACCGAAAATTATATTGTTGGGATATTATTTATATATATATAAATAGAAAATAAAAGAATTAAAATGGAGTCGATGAATAACTTAGCGCAACGGTATCTAAAAGAATTTGAACTAAAATAAAGGTTTAATAAAAAGAGATCCTAAATTTCAAATTAATTAAGGCGGAGACTTGGCCGTGGAGGATCAATAAAAATGAGCTCACCTATCTCTACGACTATCGCTCACCTGAACATTAAGACTATTCGACCAGGCTCTCATCCGACGAAGGATTCCTCTTAATGCTCGCATTATGCTAAGAACCCCGCAATTGGGTGGGGAACCCAATCCGGTAGAATTCTGCGCCTTCTCTCTCGAGGGTTAGTGCGAAACTCCATTTACCAAGGGGTGATCGGTCCATACGCATGACCTCTCGGCTAGCTAGCGTATGGACTATGGAAATAGAGCCCACACATCGATATGTGGTTCTACGAGTCGTAAACCCGGGGAAAAACTAAGTAATTTAATTAATGTGAAAAACATGACCTTTAATTATTTAAAGAAATGTTATCTGTCCCAATGCTCTTCGATACTGAGGGATAAGAGCGGTTAGCCACTTATCAAAATGGGGACGATTTGCAAAAAGAAAATTGCAGAATTTGAAAGAGCAAGTACTACTCAAACGAGTAGGCGGGAAAGGATAACATTAAAAGAAAGCTGAAAATGACAGTAGTAAATTGCGAGTCCAACTCAAATGAGTAGGCGGGAAATGAAAGCAAAAAATTGAGAGTCCTACTCAAACGAGTAGGAGGGAAATAAAAGCGAGTCCTACTCAAATGAGTAGGTGGAAATAAATGCACACACGCACACACTCTATAGAAATGAAAACGCACACACTCTACAGAAATGAAAACACACTCACTCTATAGAAAATAAAAACACACACACACACACACACTCAACAGAAATTAAAAACTCCACTCTACAGAAATGAAAAACTCCACTTTACAGAAATAACATACACACACACACACACTCTACTGAAATAAAAACACACACACTCTACAGAAAGTAAAATACACACACTCTACAGAAAGTAAAAAACACACACACACTATAGAAATAAAAATGCACACAAACACTCTATAGAAATTAAAGTAAGCTATAAAAATTAACTCATACACGCACGCAGACATACGAAAAATGCGAAAAAATAAAGTTATCTTAAAATTAAAACAACTACATTTCTACCGCTAGAATGTGGTAGAAATGCATAAAAAGAAGAAAATAAAATTTAAAGGAGCAAAAAGTTTTGTAAATAAAAGGGAAAATCAAAGTGCTTGAAAAATTAAAACGACCACATTTCTACTGCTAGAATGCGATAGAAATGCATAAAAAGAGAAAATAAAAATTAAACGAACAAAAGTTTCGTCAAATAAAAGCAATAATTGAACCATTCGAAAAATTAAAATGATAACTTTTCATTCTTATAATTTTATAAAAGTGCTTAAAAGTGTAAATAAAGCAGAAAAATAACGAAAAGTTTTACATCCTAACAAAAAACTAAGTTAAAGAAAAATCAAAACCATTTTAAGGCATCTTTATAAACTCGTAAAAATGAAAATAAAGAGTACTAAAAAGTTAAACTATGAAAACCATGAAAACTATGAAAACATAAAACTAAACTCATACACACACACACACACACTCATTTTAAAGACGAGAAAAATAAAGATAAAACAAAAATAAATAAGATTGCTTAAGGAGGGGCACATAGATGCATTCCAAGACAACATAAGGAGACAAAAATTTAAACATTTTATTAAGCTAAAAAGAGTGTTACAAAAAGCTAAAAACAAATATAAGAGAGGGGGAGAAAGTCCCTTACATAGCCTTGGAAATACATCTAAACAGCATAACCCTAAGGCAAAATGGTTCAAAAAAGAGAACCGGAATTCTAACAGAAAACTTCAGTTTATAGGCAAAATTTTCTAAGTACATGCCCTAGGTCACGGGCGTGTAGGGGGGCGTGTTACTATTGTTGGTTGTTGCAGTATGGAGGCCGGACGGTCTATTCATGTTCGGAAACCGGGCGGTCTGGCGGTTTATCCTAGCCGGCCTGTCTTCCGGACTGTTTTTGTTTGGTATCACACGGTCTGGCAGTTTGTCTCAGACGACTTGGAGACCGGGCGTACTAGCAGGTCTCCTATGGCAGCATGCTCTCTGTGGCGATGGTTCTCCTTCTTTTGGTTGTCGGGCGGTTAGCTGGCTTATCTAACCGCACGACCTGTCCGGTTTGTTTACTTGTAAAGCCACATATACTTGTAAATTTGTAGTTCCATATTACTTAATTGTAATCTCTCTCATCTCCTCCATTCTGTAAAAGGGAGGTTATACCATTGTAATTGATACCTTTTTTGGATAATAAAATGTGTATTACTCGAAACTTTCAGTCTGCCTTTTTATGTTCGCATATGGTATCAGAGGACTCGGTCCTTTCTCCTGATTGTTTGAGCGCTCTTTGACTTTGCAGGTTGTTTCTTCTTTCCGCGACATGTTTTCGCGGCTTGATTCCTCTTCCGACCGTTGACTTGTTCACACGGCTTGCTTCTCCCTATTACAACATTTTGTGTTTGTGGCCTCTTGTTTCCTCTCTCTTGCCACACACTTTGCTTAGTCGTCGGCTTCCCTTTTCTAGCCGCTTCTCTTCTTTGTCGCCGCGACCCGTCCTTAAGTTTTCGCGACCTGTTCTAGCCACTCTCCGCTTCTTTGTCGCCTCGACATATCCTTAAGTTGTCGCGACCTTGTTAGCCGCTCTCCTTCTCATTACTTCTCCTTCTAGCCGCGGCTTATTTCTCTCGTTGCCTTCTTCTATGGACACCTCTGATATCTCCACCGCCACTACTCCTATTGTCGCTCATCCTCCTACACCTCCCACTCCTTCCGGTATCTTGGCACCGTTTCCAAGCTTATTGGTCCCAACTATCCGGATTGGAGTGTCTCCTTCACCTTCATCCTCTGCTCTCAACGCAAACATTATCATCTCACAAATGACCCTCCTCCGTATGATTCCCCTCTCTTTGACGACTGGGATGCCAGCGATGCTCTTGTCTGCACATGGCTGGCTAACAGCCTCTCTGATGAATGCCTCCCTGTCATCCGTCATGATGAAACTATCAAGGCCGCTTGGCTGCATCTTGCCACTCTCTACTCAAAGGGGCCTCAGACGTCTCGCATCTATACTTTATATGCGGACCTCTTTGCCTGTCCCTCCATGTCTCCAGCGGCTGCTTACCAGCAAGTTCAGGCTCTCGGAGCTGAAATTCTACAAAATTGCCCCTTCTCTACTGATCTCGCTGAGCAACACAAACACTTCCAGGAGCTTCTGGTGGTGTGTTATCTTCTACACCTTCCAGAGTCATATGACATGATCCGTCAACATATCCTTGGTGAGGAGTCTCTCAACATTTATGTCACCGCTGCCCGCATCGCTGCTGTTACTACTTTGCTCCAACGACCACTGTTATCCTCCCCTCCTACATCGGACAACTCCGCTCACCATACTCAACATAGTGGCTCTGGTGGCCGCCACCTCCCCTCCTGTGACCATGGTGCTTCCCATATTCTTTGCTCTCACTGTGGCCGCACAGGCCACACGGTTGATCGTTGTTGGAAGAAGCATCCTCATCTTCGACCATCTGGTGATGCCTCCACTTCCTCTTCAAAGCCGTCCGCCTCTGTGGTCATGTCTTCAGGTAGTTCCCACGTCGTTACTCAAGGTAAATGACTGATCGACTATGGTGGTACCAATCATATGACCGGCAATCCGCACTATTTTTATCTCCCACAACAGCATCATCGGTTACCCCCGGTCCTTGTTGCGGACGGCTCTCCCTCACTGGTCAATGGAACGGGGGTTGTTCAAGTAACTCGGTCTCTTCGCTTGGCGAATACTCTCTACGTGCCCAAGTTCCCTTGTAACTTGTTATCTGTTACTTCTCTTTGCAAACAACTACAATGCTCTGTAACATTCATGTATACTACTTGTTTTTTTCAGGATCCAGGCACCAAGCGGACGATTGCTACTGAGACTGAGAGTGGCAGCCTCTACTTCCTCGACAAAATTTCTGAACTCTCTGCCTTCTCCGCATCTTCTACTGATCTTTTCCAGTGGCACCTTCATCTTGGTCATGCTCCTCCCCGTCTTCTTCGTCGGCTTATACCACATCTTCCTCTGCAAAGCCCACCGCTCAACTTTGAAGCATGTCAACTTGGCAAGCATCACCGCTCCTCCTTCCCACCAAAGCAAGGTCGTGGATCTTCCCGACCATTTGAACTTGTTCACACCGACATCTGGGGTCCTGCTCCTACCCTCACCATTGGTCGGGGTAATTCATATTTTGTAACGTTTATTGATGACTTTTCTAGATGTACATGGGTGTATCTTTTAAAGGATCGCTCAGAACATTTCTCTGTATGGACATCTTTTTATCATATGGTTAAAAATCAATTTGATATGTCTATTAAAATTTTTCATTCTAATAACGCTAAGGAATATCTTAGCAATGCTTTCACTTTTTGTGTGCAAAATGGTATTCTTCATCAAACTATATACCTCGTAACAAAATGGGGGTGGCGGAACGCAAGAACCGTCACCTTCTTGATGTCTCCCGTACTCTGATGACACAAATGCATGTTCCTCGCTCCTATTGGGGATACGCTGTCATTAATCGCATTCCGTCCACAGTTCTCCAAGGCCAAACTCCTTTCTCTCTTCTCTATCCTGGCAAGGAAGCATTTCATGTTCCTCTGTGTATCTTTGGGTGCACGACCTTTGTGCACAATCCTTCCGCAATATATGACAAACTTGACTCACGTGCCACCAAATGTATCTTTTTGGGTTACTCAACTACCTAAAAAGGCTACTGTTATTTTGATCCCGTTCTTTGGAAACAATACGTCGCCGCAGATGTGACCTTCTTCGAGAATGTGTCCTAATTCTCCTCCGACCCAACTCCACCTCCTCCGACCATCCCCTCCACATCATCTACTCTCGTCGAGATTTTCCCACCATCACCTCCACCGTCTCCTCCTTCCCTCTCTTCCCCATCACCACCACCATCTCCTTCTTCTCCGCGGTCGACTCTCTCCTCTCCCGGGCCAGCTCTCTCTGCCATGGATGCTCTGGTTACTGAGGAACATGCCGACCTGGATCTTCCCATTGCTCTTCACAAAGGGGTGCTGATGTGTACCCATCACCCGCTGGCTATTGTTGTTTCATATGATCGTCTCACTCCTTCTTGCAGGGCGTTTATATTGGCTATCTCCGCGAATTCCACTCCACACACCTACCAGGAGGCTCTCACTATTTCTCATTGGAAGGCTTCCATGGATGAGGAAATTGCTACCATTACTAAATGTGGTACCTGGACCCTGGTTCCCCCTCCTTTGGGCACAGATGTCATTGGCTGTCGCTGGGTCTTTTGTTGTCAAATTCCATCCCGATGGCAGCATGGATCGCTATAAGGCCTGCCTAGTGGCCAAAGGATTCACTCAGACCTATGGTGTTGATTACTTTGACATCTTCTCTCCTATTGCTCGTCTCAGCACCATTCAGGTCCTTCTCTCTGTCGCTGTCAACAGGGATTGGCCCATATCATAGCTGGATGTTAAGAATGCTTTCCTCTACAGTGATCTGCAGGAAGATGTTTACATGGAGCAACCTCCTTGGTATGTTGCTCCGGGGGAGGTACAAGTATGTCGGCTAAAGAAGGCTATCTATGGACTCAAGCAGAGTCCTCATGCCTAGTTTGAAAAGTTTAGCGGCATTGTTGCGGCCATTGGTTTTACAAGAAGCTCAGCCGATCACTCCTTGTTTGTTCGAAAAACCACCTCTGGTCTCGTAGTTCTTACGGTTTATGTTGATGACATTCTTCTTACTGGCGATGACCAGGATGAGGTAACGTTGACAAAGAAACACCTCCATCAACATCTGCTCACAAAGGATATGGGCTGCCCGAAATACTTTCTGGGGATTGAAATCTCTAGGAAGCCCAACTCTATGGTCATTTCCCAACAGAAGTATGCTCTTGATCTTCTAAAGGAGGCAGGATTGACTTGTGCTAAACCTGCCCATTGTCCCATGGCTGCTGGAGAAGACAAAACTTGGACAGATGACTTGCCTCTTCTATCTGATCTTACGAGGTACCGACATATGGTGGGCAAACTCATTTATCTCACGATAACCAGAACCGACACCTCTTATGTTATTGGAAAGGTGAGCCAGTTCATGCAAGCTCCTAGGGAGTGTCATCTATAATCTGCCCTGAGGACATTGGAGTATATTAAAGAAGCACCAGGGAAAGGACTCCTTTTTCAGAAGAATGGTCACCTAAGGGTTGAAGCGTACTTTGATTCGAGCTATGCTGATGACAAAGGGGACCTCAAGTCGACATCAAGTTTCTGCACGTTTGTTGGAGGCAATCTTGTGAGTTGGAAGAGCAAGAAACAGTCTGTGCTCTCCAGGTCTAGTGTAGAGGCGGAATATCACAGTATGACATCGACAACGTGTGAGTTGAAATGGTTACGAGCTCTCATGCTTGATTTAGGAGAGGTCTACAACTATCCTCTTCATATATTCTATGACAATAAGGCCGCGATATAATTTCCAAAAATTCGGTCTTTCATGATAGAACAAAACACATAGAAGTCGACTGTCATTTTATTCGGGAGGAGATCTTGAAGAAACAGATTTGTACTCCATTCATCACTTCAGACAATGAGTTGGCAGACATCTTCACCAAGCCGGTGTCCGCTTCATTTTTCCACATTTGTGACAAGCTGGGCATGATTGATATCTATGCTCTAGCTTGAGGGGGAGTGTTGCAGTATAGAGGCCAGGTGGTCTGTTGTTGTTCAGAGACCAGGCGGTCTAGCGGTTTATCCTAGCCAGGCAGTTGTTGTTTGGTATCCCAACAGTCTGGCAGTTTGTCTCAGACGACTTGGAGACCAGGCGGTCTAGCGGTCTCCTGTGGCAGCTTGCTCTCTGTGGCGCTGGTTCTCCTTCTTTTGGTTGTCGGGCGGTTAGCCAGCTTGTCTAACCGCACGACTTGTCCGGTTTGTTTACTTTTAAAGCCGCATATACTTGTAAATTTTTAGTCCTACATTGCTTAATTGTAATCTCTCTCATCTCCTCCATTTTATAAAAGAGAGGCTATACCATTGTAATTGATACCTTTTTTTGGATAATAAAGTTTATATTACTCCAAATTTTTGGTCTGCCTTTTTCTGTTCGCACATTGGTGAGTCGGTGCTAAGATTTGACATCTTATTTGACTTTTTGTCTGTACACATGGCGGTCGCGGGCGTGACTCTGCTGACACGAGAGTGTAGCATGGGCGTGTTAGGAAGGTTGAACTGGGGACAGCGTCGTGTCAATAAGTCGTCGGCGACGTCTTGTTTGGGCCACGTGGAGAATTCACGGCTGTGTCGCATCTTCACACGGGCGTGTCAGTCGAGTCAACGATCTTCAAGTGCAAAATGTCGAGTTGGCATGACAAGGAGCTTGGTCAAGGCCGTGTCATATTGGACACGGGCGTGTACTTGGTCGTGACTTGGCTTTTTCTTTGTGGGCCGCTGATTTCACTAGAATCAAAGGTACACGCCCAGGTCACAGGTGTGATCGAGAAGTACACGGGCGTGTACTATGAATTTTTGATAATTTTCTAAAAATTTTTAGGAAACAAATTTAAAACAAAGTTAGAAAATATTTACAAAAAAGAAGCATTTCATTAAAGAAAATTAACTAAAAATAACAAAATTAAACTAAAATTACTTAAATAACGTACATAAAAATACGTATATTTACAACTCATCAAGAGGTTACACATGAGTCAACACCATGAATCACACAATGAGGGATTACATTGCATGGTCTTGTGTTTGGCGACTCATTGTAAATTGACATTGGTCTACACTTTGCAATATTAACCTACAAGCACTCAGCTAAAAGATGACATCAAATACAACCTTAATTCATTTTAGTTAAAGGGTGACTTCATACAAATATGGGTTATTGTGGATACAATAACCAACAGTAAGGTAGAGTTCGCCAGTATAGGTTAGAAAATTCGCCGATGATCATAGTCGAGTTCATTTAGTTTAGGTAGGTAGGATTCGTCGAGTATCGACGGTGAAATTCGTCGGGTATGGAGGGATTTAGTCTAAGGATAATTCGACGAGTATTAATGAACATCGTCGAGTATCAGTTTAGGTAGATTCAGTGAGTGTCGCCTAATTACGTTAAGGAAGTTTCGTCGGGTAACGATTCGTCGAGTGTAGATTGTTAGTTTAAGTGTTTTTCGTCGAGTATCAGCGGTCTAGGCGTTGAGTGAAGTCAAATTCATCGAGTATCTAGGCATCGAGTATCGGCGTGCATGGCATTGAGAGAAGTTATAAGGCATTCAATGCACTCGATGATTCATTGATTATGTCCTAGAGTAGAAGGCATTGAGTGCATTCGACGAATTCATCGTGTTTGGCTGAGTCCTAGGGAGAGTTGAGTGACCGGGCCTCCAAGTAAAATTCATCGAGTATCGGTAGACTATTTGTCGAATATCATTAGTTTTCGCCGAGAATCACAGGTCTTATTCACCGAGTGTTGTGGAAATTCATCGAGTATCCATGTATTTCATAGGGTATACTTGCCAAATTTGGCCAGGACTTAGAATATTTTACGATTTCGTGAAGGATTCATCTTGTATGGACATAAGGTGGTTTTAGGGCTTATTTAGGATTTTCTTTGGGTTTAGGCTTGGTTTTTGGTTTGGGGTGTTTGGTTATGATGTTTCTTCAGCAATGAAGGTTGGTAGTGGATAAAGACCACCAACTGGATGCCGATTTGTGAGTCATTACACTTTGTGGTTGTTTGTTTTCTTTTTTGAGGACTGTTGGGCTGTGTTGGACTAGGTGGCCATGACCGCAGGTTTTTTGCGAGATTTTTGGTTCTGGTAGTTCGTTTTTGGATGTTTTGGTCACCGACTCCTGCCCGGTTTTTTTTACCAAGTGTTAATGATTCACATTTTTGAGATGTTTTGTGCTCAGTTTGCTTCTTAGATCAGTTATATTATTTCATGCTTGTCCTTGCAAATTTTGTCAAAGCACTACTTCGTTTTGCACTTGGTGTAAATGTTCTTTTTCCTTTATTACAAACTTTTACTTGTTTTTATTTGGCTAATCAGTTGTGTTTTCAGCTTTTCTTAGAGTCAGGTTTGGTAAACCCTTTCTTGCCCTTTTAGCTTTTACCTTTTTTATTTTCATTGCCACTTGTATTTCTTGTTGAGACATTCTTCTTTTGAATACCTCAGGTTCAGGGTTGCAGCCGATGGAGCTGCAATGTTGGGTGGTAGTTGTTGGATTGTAGTTGTTGCAGTAGTTTTCCTCACCATCGTGAGGTAGTTGTTGCTTTTCAGTTTTAGTTCAGACTTGTATACTTTCAGTGGGTTCGTGTGAGGTTGTTTATGCCCTTTGGTAGTTTTTTTTGGATTATTGAATACTTTTCTAGCTTCTAGTTTACCTTTTTTGTATTGGTTATACTTGATCTCTGGGAAGGCTTTATTCTAGGTTGTATGTTAGATATTTTAAAGTATAAAAATTACTACTATTACTTCATTCATGACATATTTGAAATCTAGATCACTATATTTAACGGTCGGAAAAGCTACTTTCACTATTATTATAAATCTAGAGTCTTACATTACATGAGTTGTCCTCTGGGGATGTTTATACTCATGTAGGACATCTAATCTTGTAAATAAAGTCTTTTTGCAGCATATAACTACCCTTTTTCTCGTGGACTAGATGAGACACTGAGCTGAGGGATACGTCTAACTGCATAACTTAAACTGGATTTTCTCTAAATAACTTATAGATCTGTCAAAAGGTGTTATGTTAGAGTATTGCCTGAGCGTCTACAATTATCCCCTGCTGACATGGCATCATGAAACGCATTTTCTCTTACTCTGATATATCATTAAATGCGGGGAAAATGCGTGTTGTGTCAACAAGACCTTCACTAATAGAACACTTTTTCTCCTCAGCCTTTGTACTTCAAAATCTACTATCCACATAGGTTATAGTTGAACAAATCTATCAAATGCCACAGGGCCAGATGTAGCGGTGACAAATAGCTCAGGTCGAAGTACTACCTTGCAAAGGGAAGACACATGAAAGTCAACGTGTAACTTCTCGAATTCCTTTGGTAGCTCCAGCCTATAAGCCAAGGGACCGATATTATCCAAAATGGTATAAGCCCCCATGTATTGCGGTTTGAGCTTCTTCCTTCCACAAATCCACAACACCCCATGCATTAGCCTAATCTTTAAAAATACCTTGTCATCCACTTGGAATTCCACCATTCTATGTTTCGCAACAAATTACTTTGCCTGTCGGCTTTGAACCTCTAGCACGCGATCTCGGATCAACCTAATCATAACATCGGTGTCATCGATGTGCTTCACTCTCAACACTATATGATCCTCATCCTAAACGTGTGATAAAGGGGTCCTGCACCTCCTACCATAGAGTGCTTCATAAGGTTCCATCCTGATGCATGCTTAGTGGCTATTATGATATGAAAACTCCAACAATGGTAGAATTCTCTCCCATGGCTCTTTCCTATACAAAACGCATAGCTGCAGCGATTCCTCCATAGTTCTGATTGTTCTCTTAGACTGACCATCAGTCTGAGAGTGAAAAGACGTGCTGAAAGTAAGGCAAGAGCCCAAATATGTCTGAACTGACTTCCATTCCTTAGAGGTGAAGCGACCATTATAGTACAAGACCATTGTCTTGGGCACCCCATAGTACCGAATGAACTATTCCATAAAGAGATGCACCAATAAATCAATATGTGCCTCCTTCCTCTTCGGGTTAAGCCTGGCAACCTTTATCAAGTGATCCACAATCACCCAAACTAAATCATTCTCTGAATGAGATCGGGGAAGACCGTGAACAAAATACATGGAAATATCCTTGAACTTCCAATCTGGAATGGGCAATGACTGAAACAATCTACCAGGGCTCTTGCACTCCACCCTTACCTTTTGACAAGCCTCGCATTGTAATGCCCCCTATCGGTCGCATAACATATAGCAATAGGTCCGCCCAAGGCCCGATGTCATATACCACAGAAAGACCAAAGGGTTACGCAATAAACCATCCTTCCAATAACCAACGTACTACACAGAGTACATTCTAGGGGAAGTATTTTAAAGGTTGCAAAATAAGAACCCAGCCAACTGTATGAATGTCTGCTAACAAAAACCCAGAAGGAATGAACGTACAAATACACAAGTACTTGGCCTTATGGCCTTACAAGGGTTTACTTTAAACAAATAATTTCTTCCAAACCTCGGCACACAGGCCGGTCACGCATGAGAATAAAATTAAACATTCATATAAAGGCCTTTGAGGGCCGGCTCAGTAACAAGGGATTCTGTCGTTATTTACAACTAGGCTCTGCAGCACCTACAAGCAACAATCCACCGAAGCGGTGGCAAACAAAAGCAAAGGTCAGCCAAGATGACCAAATTATAATGATTCCGCCCCTAAACTCAGGGTGGCGATGCTCCTTCCCTTTACTTTTTTATCATAGCCAAATAATAGAGAAATTACACATCATCACAGGCATAGGCTCGTACGGCCACACACCCCGTGCTCTCAGGGCACATTCACGGTGAATCCGGACAAAATTCGAGGTCTCACCACCGCCCCTTGGACGGAAAATCTCGTGAGCATTATGGTCTTTTCGTCCTAAGCCTAAGACCCTCCATCTAAGACAACGGTGAGTACCACGTACCTTAGGTCTCTCTAACCGAATGACATAGAGCGGGTACGGTTCTGCCTAACCTGTTGGTCACACCGCAACGTCAATTTAAGCCGTCTACGCGGGTCAAGCTTCCCCGAGTCCCAATTCGATCACGTACTTTACATAACTTGGTTATGTACAAGTTGGCTCCCAGGCCACCAAGATTAGCAGAATCACGGATCTACACTGTTTTCCGGGTGCACCTTGGAGTTAGTCCCCAAGGCTCCCTGTTGCAATCTACCGCGTAGAAAACCCGAAAAACAATCATCTGTATGGAGTCTTCTCCGACCATTCATGCAATGCAACATCACCGATCCAGACCAACTTGTTTGGTTAGGCTTCACACACCATGCCTATGTCTGTTTCCCGACTACGTACTCTACATGCAAAACAATGGGGACTATTCATGTCTACCCGAAGGAACACCTCACACTCACCGCATACTCGCGAGAGAGGGCTTCCTATGCAAAAGGAAAGAGGACTTCACATGTCCAAGATGATAATCGTTACCCTAGCATTCCTCTTAGGCGCCATGAAGATCTAGACGGATGAAAAGCACCGCAACGGCCTCGTCTCCGTAGATCCGAACTCGGCTTGCGATTTGGGGCTCTGAAGCTCCACTGGCGGTTGGAAGTCTCCTCGTTCTTCTTCCTTGCTCTCCCCTCTCTCTAAGACTTTAGAAAGAGAAAGCTTGAAAGAAATGAGGGTTTCCAAACCCAATTCCCAGATTAAATACTGCCAGGACCAGCAAGGACCCTTGGATCCCAAAAGAAGGAAATGGACAACCACGATTTGCACTTAAAATCAGATTCCTAGGCCGAACACGGCTTGTGACACGCCCGTGTCCAAGGCCATGTGCCTCAATCGACGCCCAAACCGTCGCGTCCCAAAAAGAACACGAGCTCTCGACATGCCCATGTCAGGATTGACAAGCCCGTGTCAATCAGTACACGCCCGTGTTTCTTGGCGTGTTCCTCCATCAACATAGAACCAAACACAACCCGAAGAGAACATGGGTCCTCGACACGCCTGTGTCCAATTTGACATGCTCGGGTCAACCCAAACACGCCTGAGCTCCAAGTTATCTTCCTCCCCCAACACAGGTCGGCTAACAACCAAGGCCGGACATGGCCTGGGACACGCCCATGTCTCAGGCCATGTTAGCTGGCTTGACGATCGTCGACTACATTTTCATCGACCACAAGGAAAAATCGTCGAACCCGAGCACGACACGGCCCTAGGACACGCCCATTTCCTAGGCCGTGTGACCCATACTAAGCCTCAAACTTGGCTCTAAATGCTTACTGTCGCTCTTTTGAGTTTCGGGGCATTACAACTCTCTCCCTCTTAAAAGAATTTCATCCTGAAATTACAGAAAGGAAAAGATATACACAAAACTTAAAGGGTACCTGAGTGGAATAACTCTGGGTACTCCTTAAGCATGGTCTACTCTAGCTCCCAGGAGGGGTCCTCCCGACCGCTGTTGTCCCAACGGACCTTGACCATCTTAATGTCCATGTTACGCAGTTTGTTGGAACACCATATTTCTATTTTGGGTCAGGATCAATATGTCTCTAGGAACCTTTGCTTGACCTCCTGTATAGCTCAATAGGTCAATTAGAATTGAGTCTAAGGGTTAGAAGTTTAGGTTTGGAAGCTGCCCTGAAGACCAAGATTTTGTATTTGGAGACTAAGTCATATCGTCGAGCTCAGCACGACGATTCGTCGAACTCCGGTCGACGATCGTCTAGCTCAACTTCGATAGATCGTCGAACTCCATTCGACGATCGCTGAGCTCAACTTCATCATATCGTCGAACTCCACTCGACGATCGGTGAGCTCAGGTCGACGATTTTGACTCTGCTTTGGATCTTTATCTCTGAGCTCAGTTCGACGATCTTTGAGCTCAGATCGACGATATTTTGTTGCTATATATTTCCAGATCGCTGAGCTCAGCTCGACGATAGTAGAGCTCAGTTCGACGATTTTAGATAATTTCCAGGATGTTTCTAAATTCAAATTCAAATCAGTTAAGGAGTTATGCTGCATTTAATTCAGAGATTTCCTAACCGTTTTCATTCATTTCTGGACCAAGTTTCAAGGGATTTTTCAAGGAATATTTCTGTGGACTTTCCTCCAGAAGAGATTTTGCAATTAAGGATGCAATCAATGCAGGCTAACGGCTATTCTTGACAGAGAATGTTATTCTATTCTGTACCAGAGAATAAAAGACAGAATTTTTGAATCACTCAGAGCACAGAGACACATTCAAAAATATTCTGTCAAAAAGAATTCTGAAGAACACTCATCCAAGGAGATCAAGCTTTCTCAAATCTTCAGATCTCTTTAGTCTTCAAAGTGTTCAAGGCCAACATATTTTCAAGACTCCAGACATTCAACATTTCAGCTATTGCTGAAATCATCTATTGCTGGAGTTCAATCTTTTAAGGCCTATCACCCTCAGCAAAGCTTTTCTTCCTGAAGATCTCAAGGATTCAGGGGGAGCTTTGACATCAACAATCCACATAGTCTTCTCAGTTGTTTGAGAAAGAGAAGACTTCCTTCACTCTCTCACCCCCTCTCTGTAAAGGCTTTCTCAAACTCCCTTCAAAGTTTGAGCTTGGTTTTTAAGCACCTTGTCAAAAGCTCATTGGTGGCAAGACACCTGATCAAAAACTCTGCTTTGGTTTTTGAGCACCTTATCAAAAGCTCATTGGTGCCCAGGACACCTGATCAACTCATCCTGCAGTGGATTCCTACCTAGGGTGGTAGAAGAGTGGATGTACCCAAGTTTAGGGGAACCACTATATTTCCTTATGTCTTCTGGTTTTGCTTGTGTTTATGTTTGTTTCTGGCCTTGATTTTTCTGTGCTTAACTTTTGTTTATCTTAGTGCTGTGATTAAATTTATTATTGCTTCCCTGCTCACTCTTATTACAACAGTTGTTGTAAAAAGTTTCAAAGCACCATATACTCTATTCACCCCCCCCCTCTAGAGTATATCAGATCTAGCTGCACTTTCAATTGGTATCAAAGCGAGGTTGGTTAAACATACCATACCTGATTGGTTGTACATGCTAACACCTAAACCCAAAGATCCCAAGTTAGATCTGTTTTTCTTTGGTATTTTATTATTAGATTTTATTTTCACAAATCATGGCCCAAAACAAAGATTATGCTAGCACCAGACCTCCAGTGTGCAATCTATCCAAGTTTGCACTTTGGAAGGTAAGGATTAGACTTTACATGAATTCTATTGACAAAGATATCTTTAATTCTGTTTTGATAGTATGTCCAAGACCTCCAGAGAACACAAGTACAAATGATGTTCCACCTCCATCAGGAACAGATGCTGATATCAAGAAATGGAAGGTAGGTGATGCCAAGGCTATGAACATCTTGGCCCAGACAATATCTGATGACATATTTCAAAAGGTAGCTGAATGTAATTCAGACAAGGAAATTTGGGACAAACTCTCCGAAATAGTCTCAGGCTCAGCTGATGAGAGAAAGGATAGAAGATCCCATCTCATCTCTCAATATGAGAATTTCAAGAAGGGAGAGACTGAGTCAGTGGGAGACATGTACAACAGGCTAAGTCTAATTGTCAGTGAACTCAGAACATTGGATAAAGAGATCTCTCTAACTGAACTTAATGACAAGATCCTAATGTGTTTCCCCAGCACTTGGGATTCAAGAATCTGGCCAATTAAGGATGCCAGAAGTCTCAATGAGATCACCACTGAAGCTCTGTTGGGTAAGCTCAAATCTTATGAGCTACTCATCAAGAATGGAGAGGAAGAACAGAAGGCTGCCTCACCAGCCACAAGAAAAGAGAAGACCATAGCATTCAAGGCAACTGAAGATCTGCCTGAAGATAAAGCCACAGGCAATGATGAACTACTCAGTCTGCTGGCCAAAAGATTCTACAAGATGGCCAGAAAGGACTTCAGAAGAAGATCATACAAGGAGCAGGATAAGCCAAGGTATGACAAGTCCATTAGTAATAATAAAGACATTATTTGCTTTGGTTGCAGGAAACCAGGGCACATAGTTCCTGACTGTCCAGAGAACAAGAACAAGGACAGAAGGGACAGGAAAGAAAGAAGAAAGGAGAAAGACTCCAAAAGGAATGGCAATGGCAAACCTTCTTCAAGCAAAAACAAGCATACAAGAAAAGCGTTTGTTGCTGAATCCTGGAGTGAGACAGAAGAAGAGTCAGAAGCCTCATCCAGCTCCAGTGATGATGAGGATGATGCAGAAGAAAAGGAGTTCTGCATGATGGCAATCAATGCCTCACAGCACAATTCAGAGGAAGAAGAGTCAGAGTCAGACTCAGAGACTCAACCTGAAGAAGATCAGGTAATTGGTTCTTTTGATTTTAGTTCAGAGCATTTTAAATCTGAATTTAAAACACTGTGTTTAGACCTGCTAAAGTCTGAGAAAGAAATTATCTCTCTCAGAAATCAATTATCTGAACACAATACTTTAAAGTCAGAAAACCTCAAACTCTCTCAGGAGTTGGAGAACTGTAGGGAACAGATAGCTACACTGAAAAGTGAGCTCTCTGAGGCCAAGAAGCTTGAAGAATCCCTTAATGGGAGAAGCATCAAGCTGATGGACATCACAAGCACAGGGAACTCCAGATTCAACAGTACACTAGGCTTGGGTGCTTCATCCAGCCAACCTATAGTCCTAACAACTCCAATCAAATTCATTTCTGACAAAGGAAAGGGAGTTGTAGAGGTTGCTAGGAAAAATTCTGATCTGCCTCAGAAAACCAAGTCCCAGCAGAAATCGTCGAACGGAGATCGACGATCGCCGAATGAAGATCGACGATCGCCGAACGCAGCTCGACGATCTCAGGCAAAATCGTCGAACGAAGATCGACGATCTCAGCCAAAGTCGTCGAACGCAGGTCGACGATCTCAAATACCTGACCTCAGCTATAGTCGACCGTCGAACGGAGCTCGACGATCTGACCCAAGATCGTCGAACGCAGCTCCAAGATCGTCGAACAGAGGTCAGAGCTCTGGAAAATTTTTCAAAGGCAAATCAAAATTCAATCCTAAGGGTCCTTCATCCCAAATCTTTAACCCTTATACTGAATGGATTATACCTCCAAGGAGATATCACCCTTAAGGATATAAGAGTCAACCTGGGATGTCTTTCATTTCAGAATTCAAAGGTTATCAACCTATGCCCAAGGTAAACTGGGTCAAAAACAAATGAATTGTCTCATGTGCAGGTGAAGACCTATCCAACATCTAACCAGCAATGGTATTTGGATAGTGGGTGCTCCAAGCACATGACAGGGAACAAGGACAACCTCACATCCTTCAGAGCCAAGCTTGGACCCAAAGTTATCTTTGGTGATTCAAACTTTGGACAAACTAAAGGATATGGTGCAGTCCAGATTGGATCAGTGACTTTCAAGAAGGTAGCTTATGTGGAAGGACTGAAGCACAACCTAATTAGCATCAGTCAGCTGTGTGATGAAGGATACCAGGTGACCTTCAGCAAAGCCTTATGCAAAATCAAGTCAGAGGACAACACAACTGTGTTGACAGGTAAAAGGAAAGGTAACATCTATCTAGTAGATTTTCTTTCAACTGATGTGGATATCTGCTTGTTTAATTCTGTCTGTAGACCCAATATTTTTTGGCATAAGAGATTAGGACACCTAAACCTTAGAACTATTGCTAGGCTATCCAAGGACAACCTTGTTAGAGGACTACCTTCTGGACCCTACAAGAAGGAAGGACTCTGCAGGGCTTGTCAATTAGGCAAGCAAACTAAAAATAGCTTTAAGTCACTTAATAAGAGTGATTCACCTAGGATATTGTATCTGTTGCACATGGATCTTTTTGGACCCATCACAGTACAAAGCCTAGGAGGGAAATCCTACACTTTAGTAGTTGTAGATGACTTCTTTACATTCACTTGAGTGTTCTTTCTAAGGAAGAAGTCTGATAACTTTAAATGTCTGACAGAGTTTCTCAAATGTATACAGATTGAGTTCAATACTCACATTGCCCTAATCAGAAGTGATCATGGAACAGAGTTTGATTCTCTTCTTATGCAAGAGTTCTGTCAGAGTGAAGGGATCAGACATACTTTCTCAGCTCCTAGAACTCCTCAACAAAATGGGGTAGCTGAAAGGAAAAATAGAACCCTTATTAAATCTGCCACCACATTGTTGGCAGATGCTCATCTACCTCTATCCTTTTGGGCAGAGGCAGTGAACACCTCCAACTATGTGCTGAACAGAAGTCTGATACATAAACTAAAGGGAAAGACTCCCTATGAATTACTCAAAGGGAAGAAACCTAAAGTTGACTACTTTAAAGTCTTTGGTTGTATTTGCTACATTCACAATAATGACAAGAAATATCTAGCAAAATTTCAAGCCAAAGCTGATGAAGGAGTGTTTCTGGGATACTCCATGATCAGCAAGGCCTATAGGGTCTATAATAAATCATCTTTGAAAATTGAGGAATATGTTCACATTTCTTTTGATGAATCTAACATGTTTTTCAAGGAGAAGAATTCTTCTACCATAGAACCTTTGCAGGAACATTCTCTAGTTGAAGACTTGAACAAGTTACAGGTTACTCAAGAGGATGAAAGCAGTGAAGATGAAGGGAATGCTCAACATAATGAAGAACAACTTGAAGAGCCAGTTATTGTACCACAAGAGGAAACAACAACACAGGTTGGTGAACAATCAACACCCCCTGTTGATTTAGTAACATCAAGAGACCATCCAATTTCCCAAATAATTGGAGAAATCTCAGCTAGTGTGCAAACCAGAAATCAGGTCAACCAAAACCTGTTGCACACCTGCTTCCTATCTCAAATTGAACCTCAGTCCATTCAAGATGCAGAGCAAGATCCACACTGGATCATTGCAATGCAAGAGGAGTTGCATCAATTTGAGAGGAACAAAGTATGGGAACTAGTGCCAAAGCCCAAGGATCACTCCATTGTTGGAACAAAATGGGTATTCAGAAATAAACTGGATGATCAAAGAGTAATTATAAGGAACAAGGCAAGGCAAGTTGCTCAGGGATACTCTCAAGAAGAAGGAATAGACTACGACCAGACTATTGCACCTGTTGCAAGATTAGAAGCCATCAGAATATTTCTAGCTTATGCAGCACATAAAGGCTTCAAAGTATATCAGATGGATGTCAAAAGTGCTTTCTTGAATGGAGACATCAAAGAGTAAGTTTATGTCAGACAACCTCCAGGTTTTATCTCTCCAACTTTGCCTGATTATGTTTTTAGACTGAACAAAGCATTATATGGTCTCAAGCAAGCTCCTAGAGCATGGTATGAGACCCTAGCATGTTTTCTCTTAGAAAATGGTTTTATAAGGGGTAGAGTAGACCAAACTCTTCTCATTAGAACTCATAAGTCCCATACCCTACTAGTACAAATTTATGTAGACGATATTATTTTTGGTTTTACTGACTCCAAATTGTGCAGAAGGTTTTCTAACCTGATGCATTCTAAATTTGAAATGAGTAGCATGGGTGAGCTATCCTTCTTCTTAGGATTGCAAGTCAAGCAACATGCTGAAGGCATCTTTATTTCTCAAACCAAATATGCAAATGAACTGGTTAAGAAATTTGGTACATCTGAGGCATCTTGTATGAAAACACCCATGCCTACTAATGCTGTATTGGATGCTGATGAACATGGGAAACCTGTTGATCAGACAACATATAGAGCAATGATTGGCTCTTTACTGTATCTTACAGCTAGTAGACCAGATATAATGTTTGCTAGATGTATATATGCTAGGTTCCAAGTAAGCTCTAGAGAGTCACACCTAACTTTAGTAAAGAGGATTCTCAGGTATGTTATAAGTTGTCCAAATCTAGGTCTCTGGTATCCAAAAGATTCAGCATTTGATTTAACTGGATTCTCAGATGCTGATTATGCTGGATGCAGAATTGACAGGAAAAGCACCAGTGGAACTTGTCAGTTCCTTGGTGACAGACTTGTCTCTTGGTTTTGTAAGAAACAAACATTTGTGTCAACTTCAACTGCTGAAGCTGAATATATGGCTGCAGGTAGTTGTTGTTCACAAATCTTGTGGATTCAAAACCAACTCCTAGACTATGGCTACAACTTAGAGAAGTCTAAAATCTTTTGTGATAACACTAGTGCTATTTCTATAGCTCAAAATCCAGTCCTCCATAGTAGGACAAAACACATAGAGATTAGGCATCACTTCTTAAGGGATAATGTTGAAAAGAATAAAATTGAATTACAATATATCCCAACTGATTTACAAAGGGGAGATATTTTCACCAAGCCATTGGATGAAAAGAAACACACCTTCTTCCTAAATCAGTTAGGAATGTTAGATGGAGGAAGTCTTAAATAATATCCAAGATTTTTAAAGCTTAAAAATTGACCAAGACTAGGCAAACATTCTGATTTTTCTTAGTGTCTAGAATTTTTCTGCTCTCTGAACTGCGCTCGACGATTTGCCCCAAGATCGTCGAACGGAGATCGACGATTTCCACAAATCATCGAACTGAGTTCAGCGTCTCTCAGATAGTATGAACTATCTCTTCCGGTCAACGATCGTCGAACGGCGCTCGACGATTATGTTCTCTGAACGATCGTCGAACGGAGCTCGACGCTCTCCAATACCGTCGAACGGAGATCGACGATATTGAAGACTCTTCAGATTCCTTTAGTAGCCTCGATCGTCGAACTGAGTTCAACGATCTTTCCAAATCTGCGTCGAACCCTAATATAAAACTCATTTTTCGCCATCGTTCTCTTTTGCGCTTTCGATTTCTCTGCAAGAATTTTCTTTCCCTCCAAACAGTTCTACACTTGGTCGTTTTGTTTGTTGAATTTTTGCAGGTACCCATGGCTGTGTCAGTTGCTGTTCTTGCTGCTATGAAGTTTGATGCCGGTTTTGACATCGATATGGAATCATTCAGCACGACTGACCAGATGTTTCAAGATATATTGGGATTGTTCAAAGACCAGAACTTGACTGCCATAATGACCACCAGGATCAAGTTGGCATCTGATGAGATAAAGGAGTGTGTTTATACTGCCCATAATCAAGATAACTCTACCATTGTTGGGTCTATAGCTGGAACTCAGGTACCCTTGACCCCAACCATTCTATCAGAAGTTTTTGGACTGAGAAATGGAGAAGATATTGCTGAGTTATCTGGAGATGAGTATTCTGCAATACTTGCCAGAATGAGTCATCCAGAGGGAAACCCTAACAAGCTCTTCAAAAGGAACCTGTCTGTAGAATATAGGTTCATGGCAGATGTGGTTGGGAAAGTGCTACTGGCAAAGCACTCTGCCCATGATACAATATCAAGATATCAGCTCTGCCTCATGGGAGCTCTTGTGGATAGAAAGAATCTGAATTAGGGAGAGATTTTCTTTGACCTCATCAAAAAGAAAATCAACAAAAGTTTTGTTAACTTTGGGAGAATCCTTGGAGTGTTTCTGCAGCACAGGTGCCATGCCTTACTGGTCTCCTCTGGAATTCATATAAATGCCTCCAAGAGACTGTCCTGTGCCCTCTTTGGAAAGTGGGACAGGCAAATCAGCAAGCCCAGCAGGCCCTCCTCCAGTACCCCTTCAGGCACAAGGACTCTAAGAGTCACTCCTCCACAGGTCTCTGCCCCTGCAGATGACCTGGCTGCTGTTGCTGCCTCTCCTCCTCCTCCAATTCCATCCCTTCCCCTACCATCCACCACTCTAGCTCCATCCACCATCATCATATCCAGCCCATCTCCAACATCAATACCTTCTCCAGAACCTAATCTACCTCCAACAGCAGAACAATTCCACCCATTATTCTCCTACCCTCCACCTGATGTCACCTCATCACCCTCTCATCCATCCTTCACCCTACTTGATGATTCCTTTATGGATGATTCCCCTTCATCTCCTCCTGAGTTACCTTCCTCCTCCACTTCATTTCAAGACCTCCTACACCAAATCATAGATCAACCAACATTCACCCCATCTATCTCCATCCCTCTATCCTCCATATCCACCTTGCCAACACCTCAGCCCTTCCTTCCACCATTCTCCAGCTCTCCACTACCAGAACCCTTAGCTGCTCCTATCCCTTCTACCTCTGCTCTAGCTCTTGAGCAAGTAGACCTCCCAGCCCTTGCTGACAGGCTGTATGAGCTGCTTGCCCCCAGGCTCTCTCTACTGTTGGAGACCTCCTTGGCTCCACTCCACCTGTCAGTGGCAGCCCTTTCTGCCAGGCTCTCTTCCCTCTTCCCTCAGGCAGCACCTACAGCAGTGTGCCTTGATCCAGACATGTCTGCATCTAGGCAGGGGGAGATGCCATATGAAGTGAACCTTCATGCTGCTGCTGCTGCTGTTTCTGTAAGTTGTCTGCCTGCTGCTGCTATTTCTGCTTCTTCTGCTGCTCCTCCTCTTACTGCTGTTGCTGTGCCTCAAGCACAAGTTCCTCCTGCTGTAGTCCTTACAATAGACCTCAGATCTTTGCTATCAGTTTTTGATTCTGCTTACTTCAGCTGTCTGCTAGAGTTCAATGATGTCCAGCCTCCAGAAGATTTATCCAAGGAACTTGTGCCTTTTTCCTGTTGTGACCCTAGCATTATCACCTCCTTTGTAAATTCAGTAATTGCTGCTGCTGAAAATGTTGATGCTGCTGCTTTTGAAGAAAGGATTGTTGTTGCTTCTGAGAATGTTGATACTGCTGCTACTGCAAATATTGATACTGCTGCTGAAGTTCCTGTTGTTTCTGATGAACCATTTTCCAAGGACATTCTGATGTCAGAGGCACCTGAATTTGAGCCTTCTGCAGTCCTTGATGATACTCCTTCTGTGTCTGTTACTGTTAGTGAGACTGTTACTGCTGTTGTCACCTCTCTAGAGCCTACTGCTGCTGCTATTGTTGTTTCTGCTTCTACTCCTAGTGCAACACCCTCAATATCTGTTGCTATTTCTGCTGTAACCATTTCAACACCTACTGCTACATCTTCTGCCTCAACTGCTTCTGTTCAACTCAAGAAGGATCTAATGAAGAAAATAGATGCTCTCTATGATGACCAGAGTTCTGAGAGTGATGAATTTAGAACAGACTCTGATGACTCGTCTGCTACCATTGCCAGGAAAAGAAAGGCAAGGAGCAAAGCAATGAAGAGGGTACCTCCTGCTAAAGTTAAGGATAACAATGATATCCCATATTATATTCTACATGACTGCCCAATCACTGAACACTGGATGCAATACTCCAAGAACCAGCTGAAAGCAATGAAGAAAAAGAGAAAATATGAGAAGGGTTCATCCCAATTCCAGCACTCTCATCCTCCTCCACCACCTCCTCCTGATGCAGGTGCAGGTGGAAGCTCTGCAGCTCAACCCCCAGCCAGGAGTCAGGCTCCCTATCAACCTCATGCCAGATCCTACCACAGGGAAAGCCAATCCAGGGATTCACATTCTAGGAGAGGAGGATATAGAGGTAATCAAAGAGATATTCAAGTCTACTCCAAAGGTTACTCCAGGCAGCACCCATATTCTAAGGGAGGACAAATCTCTTCTAATACAACATCTGGTCCTTTCCCTTACAAGCAGAAAGAGACTGTGTCTTCCAGGCCTCCTCAAGACAATCCCTCCAACAGGTATGAACCACCTGTACCCTTTGAGGATCCTGAAAACAATCCAGCTGCTTGGACTGCCAGATTAAAGGAATTAGCTGCACTGGACCAAATTAAAAAGGCTAGAGAACAAGGAATAGATTCTTCCAACATTTCAGCCATGTCTGAACAGAGACAGAAAGAGCTAGAGAGATATGCTTCAAGTAAATTCTTTGATGCTGACAGATATATGGAATTACATCCTGAAGCTGTAGTTCCCAGGCCTAAAAAACAAACATATTTGGGTGCAGCAGATGATACCAGGTCAAACAAAGAAGCCCTCAATCCTAACAGAGAGATTAAACTTGTTAAAGGCAAAGAGAAGAAATGATATTGTAAGGTGACAATTTCTGTGACTTCTGATTGCTATCTGGATGCTATATATCTCTGTGATTCTGCAATGTCTAGCTGTTGTTTTTCTGCTTTGTTGCTTGTATGTTGTTATTTAAAATTTTTTCCAAAGTCTGTAAATAGTAATCCTAACCCAAATAGGGGGAGATTGTTGGAACACCCTATTTCTATTTTGGGTCAGGATCACTATGTCTCTAGGATGCTTTGCTTGACCTCCTGTATAGCTCAATAGGTCAATTAGAATTGAGTCTAAGGGTTAGAAGTCTAGGTTTGGAAGCTGCCCTGAAGACCAAGATTTTGTATTTGGAGACTAAGTCATATCGTCGAGCTCAGCACGACGATTCGTCGAACTCCGGTCGACGATCGTCTAGCTCAACTTCGACAGATCGTCGAACTCCATTCGACGATCGTTGAGCTCAACTTCATCATATCGTCGAACTCCACTCGACGATCGGTGAGCTCAGGTCGACGATTTTGACTCTGCTTTGGATCTTTATCTCTGAGCTCAGTTCGACGATCTTTGAGCTCAGATCGACGATATTTTGCTGCTATATATTTCCAGATCGCTGAGCTCAGCTCGACGATAGTAGAGCTCAGTTCGACGATTTTAGATAATTTCCAGGATGTTTCTAAATTCAAATTCAAATCAGTTAATGAGTTATGCTGCATTTAATTCAGAGATTTCCTAGCCGTTTTCATTCATTTCTGGACCAAGTTTCAAGGGATTTTTCAAGGAATATTTCTGTGGACTTTCCTCCAGAAGAGATTTTGCAATTACGGATGCAATCAATGCAGGCTAATGGCTATTCTTGACAGAGAATGTTATTCTATTCTGTACCATAGAATAAAAGACAGAATTTTTGAATCACTCAGAGCACAGAGACACATTCAAAAATATTTTGTCAAAAAGAATTCTGAAGAACACTCATCCAAGGAGATCAAGCTTTCTCAAATCTTCAGATCTCTTTAGTCTTCAAAGTGTTCAAGGCCAACATATTTTCAAGACTCCAGACATTCAACATTTCAGCTATTGCTGAAATCATCTATTGCTGGAGTTCAATCTTTGAAGGCCTATCACCCTCAGCAAAGCTTTTCTTCCTGAAGATCTCAAGGATTCAGGGGGAGCTTTGACATCAACAATCCACATAGTCTTCTCAGTTGTTTGAGAAAGAGAAGACTTCCATCACTCTCTCACCCCCTCTCTGTAAAGGGTTTCTCAAACTCCCTTCAAAAGTTTGAGCTTGGTTTTTGAGCACCTTGTCAAAAGCTCATTGGTGGCAAGACACCTGATCAAAAAATCTGCTTTGGTTTTTGAGCACCTTATCAAAAGCTCATTGGTGCCAAGGACACCTGATCAACTCATCCTGCAGTGGATTCCTACCTAGGGTGGTAGAAGAGTGGATGTACCCAAGTTTAGGGGAACCACTATATTTCCTTGTGTCTTCTGGTTTTGCTTGTGTTTATGTTTGTTTCTGGCCTTGATTTTTCTGTGCTTAGCTTTTGTTTAACTTAGTGCTGTGATTAAATTTATTATTGCTTCCCTGCTCACTCTTATTACAACAGTTGTTGTAAAAAGTTTCAAAGCACCATATACTCTATTCACCCCCCCTTTAGAGTATATCAGATCTAGCTGCACTTTCACAGTTGCTTGACTTCCGAGTCCTCAATGCGAATGGTCTTGACCTTCATCGTCAACCCATTACCGACCAGTACTTGATCGACCCCAAGCACTTGCGAAGGCTCTTGCACCGCCTTCCGCAGCACTGATATGTGGAATACGTCGTGTAGACCACTTAGTTCCACTGATAGCTTTAATCGATATGCAGCTTCGCCAATCCGCTCTAGAACCTCAAACGGTCCAAGATTCCTCGGGCTTAGCTTCTTCAAGCGCCATACCCGTGAGACACTCTTGAACGTATTAATCTTCAAGTACACCCAGTCGCCAACAGCGAACTCCACGTTTCTATGCTTTGCATTAGAGTACTTAGCTTGTCGTTCCTCAGCGATTAGCAATCTTTCTCAAATCGTTAGTACCAATGAAGTTGCATCTTCCACTTCTTGCCGCTTGTAAAGCTTTGACTCACCCGTTTTCAACCATGACAACGGCGTGCGACATCTCCTGCCATAAAGGACCTCGATGGGCGCCATTTGAATGTTCGCCTGGTAGCTGTTGTTATAAGTGAATTACACCAAGTACAGGTGATCTTCCCACTGCTTCCCGAAATCCAAGACGCACATGTGAAGCATGTCTTCCATCATCCTGTTGACTCTCTGGGTCTGACCATCCGTCTATGGATGAAATGTCATGCTGAAACTCAGCTTTGTTCACAACATCTATTGCACAAACCTCCAATCATTGGACGTGAACCGTCCATCTCGGTCACTCACGATGTTGCGGGGCACACCGTGAAGCCGCACAATATTATCCACATACAATTTTGCCAATTTCTCCACAGAATCAACCTTCCTATGTGGAATGAAGTGCGACACTTTCGTCAAACGATCTACAATCACCCAAATGGCGTCGTTTCCCTTCTGCGACCTTGGCAACCCATGCACAAAGTCCTTTGTAATATCGTCGAACTTCCACTTCAGTATATACAAGGACTTCAAGAATCCTCAAGGCTTCTGGCACTCCACCTTCACCAAGGCGCATGTTTGACACTTTGACACATAAAGTGACACATCACTCTTAAGTCCTGGCCAGCAGAACAATTTCTTCAAATCACGGCACATCTTCGTGCTCCCCGGGTGAATCGAGTACTTGGTATGCTGAGCCTCGTACATTAATTCCAACCGCAGTTTGCCCACATTTGGGATGGACAACCGACTGTCCTTCCATAATAATCCATCCACAACATCAAATTGGGAATTTGACCAATCCGAAGCCTCAACCATAATTTGTTTAATGTGACCATCCATATCTAGAACCTGCCGAATCCAATCAGTCAGGTCACACTGAACTTCTGTCTAGTTTAATAGCGCTTCGGCACTAGTCTGCTTATCAACACAAGATATCTCTAATGCCTCCAAATCTCGTATCAAACGCTCATTATGAACCGTCAACCAGTTGGCTTGCGCTGGGGCACTGCGACTCAACGCATCCGCAACCACATTGCCTTTCCCAGGTACATAATGAATCTTGAATGTGTAGTCCCCCAGGAACTCCATCCATCTCCGCTATCGCATGTTTAGATCCTTCTGATCCAACAAGTACTTTAGGCTCTTGTGGTCGATATAGATATCGGCCTTCACACCATACAAGCAATGCCTCCACAGCTTCGAGACAAATATCACGGTCGCTAACTCCCAGTCATGGACCGGATAATTCCTCTCATACACCTTCAGCTAACGCGATCCATAAGCTATCACACTTTCATACTGCAGTAGAACACAACCCAATCCACTGCCTGAAGCATTGATGTAGACCTCAAAACCTTCAATCCCACTTAGCGAACTTAGAACTGGTGTTGTGGTCAACCGACTTTTCAACTCTTCGAAAGCTTGTACGCACTCAGGCGTCCAAACAAACTTCTGCTCTTTCCTCGTCAAAATCGTGAGGGGTAATGCTATCCACGAGAAGTTCTCCATGAAGCGCCTGTAATAACCGGCAAGCCCCAGAAAGCTCCGAACTTCTGCTACCATAGACAGCACATGCCACTCTCGTATAGCAACTATCTTCACCGGATCCATCGCAATTCCCTGTCCACTAACTATGTGACCAAGGAACGCTACTGAGGATAACTAAAACTCGCATTTGGAGAACTTGGCGTACAGTTGGTTCCTCCTCAGCGTCTCCAACACCAAATGCAGATGCTTAAAGTGATCCTCCTCACTCTGCGAGTACACCAATATATCGTCGATAAAGACGATCACGAAGTGGTCTAGGTACTCTCTGAAAGTTCTGTTCATCAGATCCATGAACACTTACGGAACATTAGTCAGCAAAAACGGCATGATCGTAAACTCATAATGCACGTATCTCGTACTGAAAGCTGTCTTGGGGATATCACTTTCTCTTATCCTCAGCTGATAATACCCGGAATTAAGATCCAATTTCGAGTACACCGATGACCTGACTAACTGATCAAACAGATCATCAATCCTTGGGATCGGGTACTTGTTCTTCTCCGTTAACTTGTTCAGCTCTCGATAATCGATACAAAGCCGCAAACTCCCATCCTTCTTCTTAACAAAAAGGACCGGTGCACTCCAAGGTGATGAACTTGGACGCACATAACCCTGTTCCAACAGATCTTGAAGTTGAACCTTCAGCTCTGCCATCTCCTTAGGCGCTAACAGATATGGAGAGCATAACACAGGTTTCGCACCTGACACTAACTCAATAGTGAAGTCTATCTCCCGTTGTGGTTGGGCTCCAGGGAGATTGTCAGGGAACACATCAGGGTACTCGGATACAACTGGGATGCTGTCTAAAGTAGGCTTAGGATTCGAAGCCTCCACTAGCGTGAAGAAAAGCTCTGCACCAGCATGAACTGCCTTAACCACCTGAAGAACAGACATCAAAGCCTTGCTCGAACCTTTCAAGCCCGCAAATGTCGTATCTCGACCAGTTCCTAACTTGACCTCCTTGCGATTGCAATCTATGTATGCTTGCTGCTTCGAGTGCCAGTCCATACCGAATATCACGTTGAACTCTT
Organism: Platanthera guangdongensis; assembly: GCA_039583875.1. NCBI lineage: Eukaryota > Viridiplantae > Streptophyta > Magnoliopsida > Asparagales > Orchidaceae > Platanthera > Platanthera guangdongensis. The sequence goes on along the minus strand of CM077164.1, from coordinate 73,874,046 downwards.
CTAGCGTAGCGACGCTTGCAAATCGAACTCCTGACTCCCAATACGTATCTTTATGACATAGACTCTATCCGTGCACATTGAACTCCCATTTGGCATCAACACATCCAGTTTGTCCTTTGCCATCGAAGGAGGTACTACGATGCGCGATATGAATCCTTCGGACTAAAAAGAGTGTGAAGCTCCTGTATCATAGAGTGCTCTCGCCGGATTTTCACAAATCAAAACAAAGCCTATACAAGCAGTAATAAGCTAGCATACGCAAGGTAACAAGTATTTTAAGCTAACTTGCTATAAATTTAAACCGTACCTATCACCACATCTGCTTGCTTTATGGCCTCCTGCTGGCCAAGGTTATAAACTCAAGGTTGAGCCGGAGCATAGTGGGATGTGGTTGACTCCACCGTCTTGCCCTTCTCCTCATAGGTTGCTCCCGGCTTCCTCTCGGACTTTGGACGTCCGCTCCAACAGTCTCTGGCAAAGTGTCCCGGTTTCCCACAATTAGAGCATGCGCCAGGGGTTCAGATTGTAGTTGCCCCCGAAGCATCGGAAGAAGAGGCTGGACCCAAAGTCCTAGCCTTCTTATGGAACTTACGATACACAGATTTTGAGGTAGTCGGCAGCTTGAACTCTGTCTTCTTAGCACCCGAGTCTCTATTTGCTTGCACATTCCTCAGATCCTTCTCCAAAGACCAGGCCGTATTGACCAAGGTCAAGAAGCCCTACGTCATAATCCCCGAGAGCAGCTACCTTAGGTCATCCCTCAGACCCTCATAGAATCGGTTTGTCTTACGCTCCTCATCAGTGAATGTAGAGCTAGCGTACTGACCCAACCGTGTAAATTCATGGAGGTACTCGTCTACGCTACTCTCTGCTTGCATCAACTTCTGGAATTCATTCTCCATCGCAATCCTCTGAGCCTAGGGAAGGTACCTTGCCAAGAAGATTCTCGAAAATTCATCCATCGAGACGTCTGTGAGTTGCCTTCCCCTCAGATGATGTAGCTCTAGACCTTCCCACCACAGCCTTGCATCTCCGTCCAACAAGAACGTAGCTATGATGGTCATCTGCCACTCTTCCATTTCAGTAGCTGTCGAGACTTTCTTTACACGGGAGAGCCAATCCTCACCTTGGTATGGGGTTCCCGTCCCCAAGAACACCGGAGGATTGAAGCCCATAACGTGTTTGAGCTGCTTTTCAGTTGCTCTCCTAGGTACCAATGGCTCCATCACCACCTGCTCCACTCTTCTCGGTTTAGCCGCTTGAAGTTGTACTTGCTCCACTACAGAGGTAGGCTGCTGCATTTGTCTTACAGGCTGGGCATTTATCATGTCGAACACCGCTTCAGCCACCAATCTTATGGTTTCTGCCGAGGGAGGTGTTGCAGCCACATCATTCAGTGCGCCACTAGCCTCAGAAACCAGGCATTTTGACAGCCCTGCACCACTCCTGGTCACCTATAGTTGTACAAAACACCATTAAGTGACCAAACAATATTGCAAAAAGCAATTATAGGAGCGTGCAGGTTCCTCAAACATGTGTATTTTCATTCCGAAGTGGACATTCATGGGTTCTTTTATGTTAAAACAATGACGCACACACATGTGCTTACCACCCCTTAAAAGAATTCGTCCACGAATTCATTTACGTTGACCAAAACCAGTAGCCTGATACCAAATTTTAACACCCCCTATCAATCGCATAGCATATAACAGTAGGTCCGGCCTGGGACCAATGCCATATACCATAGACAGACCAAAGGGTTACGTAATGAAACCATCTTTCCAATAACCAATGTCGTACACAAATTACATTCTATCAGAACTATTTTAAAGGTTGCAAAATAAGAACCCAGGCAACAGCATGAATGTCCATTAACAAAAACCCAGAAGGAAAGAATGCACAAATACACAAGTACTTGGCCTTATGGCCTTACAAGGGTTTACTTTAAACAAATAATGTCTTCCAAACCTCGGCACGCAGGCCGGTCACACATGAGAATAAAGTAAACATTCATATAAAGGTCTTTGAGGCCCGACTCAGCAACAAGGGCTTTTGCCCGCTATTTGCCACTAGGCTCCGCAGCAGCTGCAAGCAACAATCCACCAAAACGGTGGCAAACAAAAGCAACGGTCAGCCAAGCTAACCAAATTATAACGATTCACCCCTAAACTAGGGGCGGCGATGCTCCTTCCCTGCACTTTATTAGCATAGCTAAATAATAGAGAAATTACACATCATCACAGACGTAGGCTCGCACGGCCACACACTCCGTGCTCTCAGGGCACATTCTCGGTGAATCTGGTCAAAATCCGCAGTCTCACCACCGCACCTTGGACGGCAAATCTCGTGATCATTATGGTCTTTCCGGCCTAAGCCTAAGACCCTCCATCTAAGCCAATGGCGAGTACCATGTACCTTAGGTCTCTCTAACCGAACGACATAGAGCGGGTACAGTTCCGCCTAACCCGTTGCTCACACTGCAATGTAAAATTAAGCCGTCTGCGCGGGTCAAGCTTCCCCGAGTCCCAATTCGATCACACACTTTACCTAACCTGGTTATGTACAAGTTGGCTTCCAGGCCACCAAGATTGGCAGAATCACGCATCTGCCCAGTTTTTCGGGTGCACCTTGGAGTTAGTCCACAAGGCTCCATGTTCCATTCTACCGCGTAGAAAACTCGAAAAACAATCATCGGCCCGGAGTCTTCTCCGGCCATTCATGTAATGCAACATCACTGATCCAGACCAACTTGTCCGGGTAGGCTTCACACACCATGCCTATGTCCGTTTCTCAACTACGGACTCTACATGCCAAACAATGGGGACTATTCATGTCTACCCGAAGGAACAGCTCACACTCACCGCATACTCGCGAGAGCGGGCAACCTATGCAAAAGGAAAGAGGACTTCCCATGTCCAAGATGAGAATCGTTACCCTAGCATTCCTCTTAGGCGCCATGAAGATCTAGACAGATGAAAAACACCGCAACGGCCTCGACTCTGTAGATCCGAACTCGGCTTGTGATTTGGGGCTCCGAAGCTACACCGACGGCCGCAACTCTCCTCCTCCTTCTTCATTGCTCTCCCCTCACTCTAAGACTTTAGAAAGAGAAATCTTCAAAGAAATGAGGGTTTCCAAACCCTATTCCAGAATTAAACACTGTCAGGACCAGCCAGGACCCTTGGATCCCAAAAGAAGGAAATGGATGACCACAATTCACACTTAAAATCAGATTCCTGGGCCGAACACGGCTTGTGAAACACACGTGTCTAAGGCTGTGCGCCTCAATCAACGTTAAAACTATTGTATCCCAAAAAGAATACGGGCTCTCGACACGCCCATGTCAGGTTTACATGCTCGTGTCAATCATTACATGCCCATATTTCTGGGCATGTTCCTCCATCGACACAGGACCAAATACAAACCGAAGAGAACACGGGTCCTCGATACGCCCATGTCCAATTTGACAAGCCAGTGTTAACCCGTACCTGCCTGAGCTCCAAGCCGTGTTCCTCCCCCGACACAGGTCGGCTAACAACCCGAGCAGGACACGGTCTGGGACACGCCCGTGTCTCAGACCGTGTTCGCTGGCTCGACGATCGTCGACTGCATTTTCGTCGAAGACACGGCCAGATCGTCGAACCCGAGCACGACACGGCCCTAGGACATGCCTGTGTCCTAGGCCGTGTGACCCCTACCAAGCCTCAAACTTGGCTCTAAATGCTGCCCGTCACTTTTTTGAGTTTTGCGGCGTTACACATATAGTGTAACATAATGTTGGAACACCCTATTACTGATTTGGGCAAGGATCACTATGTCCTTAGGAAAATTGTTTTGACCTCCTTGTATAGTTTTTAAGGTCAATTAGATTGAGTCGAAGGGTTAGAATTTAGGCTTGAAAGCTGCCCCCAAGACCCTCAGTTCAGATATTCAAATTTAGGAGACTAAGTCATTTTCGTCGAGCTCAGGTCGACAAATCGTCGAACTCAGTTCGACTATCTCTGAGCTCAGTTCAATGAGTTGTCGAACGCCGTTCGACGATCTTCGAGCTCAGATCGACGTTTCTGTCTCTAGCTGTTTTCCAAGTCTCTGAGCTCAGGTCGACGATAGTTGAGCTCAGATCGACGATTTATATTTCCAGTCTAGTTCCAGTCTCTGAGCTCAGGTCGATGATAGTTGAGCTCAGGTCGACGATTTTCTGGAGAGATCGACGATTCTCAAGATTCAAATTCAGATAGTTATGGAATTCTATCTTATTTATTCCCAGCATTTATTTCAAGGATCTTGTAGCCATTTAAATTAATCTGGACCAAGTTTCAAGGGAGATTTAAATGAATGTTTTCTAGGACTTTCCTCCAGAGACAAAATTCATTTAAGGAAGTCATTAATGAGTGGCTAACGGCTATCTTGGAGACAGAGAATCAATTCATTCTTTTCAGATCTAAGGAATAAAAGTGGATATCATCCTTCTACTCCTAACAGTTACACACAGAAAGAGAACAGTCACAGACAGACACACAGACAGAATTCATTCAGAACACACACCACTGAAGGAGATCAACATACAGAAAAGAAGATTTTCTAGATCTCTTTTGACTCAAGTGTTCAGAGGCTTCATCCATCAAGACTCCAGACACTACACATTTCAGCAACTGCTGGAATCATCCTTTGCTGGAGATCTCATCTACTGAAGGCCTATCACCCTAGTGCAAATCTTCTTTTCCTGAACAACTTCCAGATCTCAGGGGGAGCTTTCACAACATCATCCACTAGTCTTCTCTTTGCTGTTGACAGAGAAGAACATCCCACCTCTTTCTTTTTCTGCTGTAAAAGGGTTTCTCAAAACTCCCTTCAAAAGTTTTGTGCTGGTTTCTGAGACCTTGTCAAAACTCAGTGGTGGCAAGACACTTGATCAAAAAAATCTAGTTTGGTTTTTGAGCACCTTATCAAAAGCTCATTGGTGCCCAGGAGATCTGATCAACTCATCCTGCAGTGGATTCCTACCTAGGGTGGTAGAAGAGTGGATGTACCCAATTGGTTGGGGAACCATTATAGCTCCTTGTGTCTTTTGGTTGCTGTGTGCTGTGTTTTTATTTCTTGCTTTCATAATTTTTATTTACTGCAAGCACCTTACACATATATTTAAAATAAGTCTTCCACTGCAAAATAATTTTTAACTTGAAAATTATTTTAATATACTCTATTCACCCCCCCCCCCTCTAGAGTTAAGGTAGATCTTATCCCCACTTTCAATTGGTATCAGAGGGAAGTTGGTGGTTATTCAACTAAATCTTCATCAGATTAGTTGTTCCTACAAGCTAACACCTGAACCAAAAGATCTCTGATAAGATCAATCTTTTATAGAGGGTTTTTATTTTTATTATTTGTATTATATTTATCTTTATATAAAACCATTACACAGAACAAAGATTATGCTAGCACCAGACCTCCAGTGTGCAATCTATCTAAGTTTGCACTTTGGAAGGCAAGGATAAGATTGTACATGAATTCTATTGATGAAGATATCTTTAATTCTATTTTGACAGTGTGTCCAAGATCCCCAGCAAATACAAGTACAAGTGTTGTTCCACCTCCTTCAGGAACAGATGCAGAAATCAAAAAATGGAAAGTTGCAGATGCCAAAGCAATGAACATTTTGGTACAAACCATGTCTGATGAAATATTTCAAAAAGTAGCTGAATGCAACTCAGCAAAAGAGATATGGGACAAACTATCTGAAATAGTGTCAGGATCTGCAGATGATAGGAAAGATAGAAGATCTCATCTCATAACTCAATATGAGAACTTCAAGAAAGGAGAAACTGAGTCAGTTGCTGATATGTATAACAGACTCGGTCTTATAGTCAATGAACTGAAAACCTTGGACAAGGAGATCTCATTGACTGAACTCAATGACAAAATCCTAATGTGCTTCCCCAGTACTTGAGACTCAAGGATCTGGCCAATCAATGATGCCAGAAGCCTAAATGAGATCACCACTGAGGCTCTTTTGGGCAAGCTCAAGTCTTATGAGCTGCTCATCAAGAACAGAGAAGAAGAGCAGAAGGCTGCTTCACCAGCAATCCGAAAAGAGAAATCAATAGCATTCAAAGCTATTGAAGATCAGCCTGAAGACAAGGTCACAGGCAATGAAGAGCTGCTAAGCTTACTGGCCAAAAGGTTTTATAAAATGGCCAGGAAGGACTTCAGGAAAAAGTCATTCAGAGGGCATGAAAAGCCAAGGTATGATAAGTCCAAAAACAAAGAAATTATTTATTTTGGATGCAGGAAACCAGGCCACATTGTGTCTGACTGTCCAGAAAATCAGAATAAGAACAAGAAGGACATGAAAGAAAAGAGAAGAGATAAAGACTTCAGGAAAAATAGCAATGACAAACCCTCCTCCGGCAAGAACAAACATACCAGGAAGGGGTTTGTAGCTGAAAACAGGAGTGAAATAGAAGAAGAATCAGAAGCTTCTTCCAGCTCAAGTGATGATGAAGATGATGCTGAAGAAAAGGAGTTCTGCATGATGGCTATCAATGCCTCTCAACACAATACTGATGCAGAACAAGAGTCAGAGTCTGAATCAGAAACTCAATCTGAAGAGGATAAGGTAATAGACTCATTTGATTTTAATTCAGAGGACTTCAAATGTGAATTTAAGGCACTTTGTTTAGATCTATTAAAATCTAAGAAAGAAATTATTTCTCTCAGAAATCAACTGTCTTAACAAAGCACCTTAAAATCAGATAACCTCAAACTCTCTGAGGAGTTGGAATGCTGTAGGGAGCAGATAGCCTCACTGAAAAGTGAACTATTAGAGGCCAAGAAGTTTGAAGAATCCCTCAATGGGAGAACTATCAAACTAATGGACATCACAAGCACAGTGAACTCAAGATTCAATAGTATACTGGGCTTGGGTGCTTCATCCAGCCAACCTAGAGTATTAACAACCCCAATCAAGTTTATCTCAGATAAAGGTAAGGTAGTTGTAGAGGTGGCTAAGAAGAATTCTAATTTACCTAAGAAAATAAAAGTTCAACAGAAAACATCTAACGGAGCTCGACGATCGCCGAATGGAGCTCAACGATCTTAGGCTGAATCGTCGAACTCAGGTCGACGATCTCTGAACCCTGAACTCTGGCATAGTCGATCTTCGAACGGAGCTCGACGATCTGACCCAAGATCGTCGAACTCAGCTCAGAGATCGTCGAAAAGAGCTCAGAGTTTTGAAAAATCTTTCAAAGGTAAATCAAACTTCAATCCTAGAGGTCCTACATCTCAGAGGTTTAACCCTTATACTGAATGGATAATACCTCCTAGGAGATATCATCCTGAAGGCTATAAGAGTCAACCAGGGATGTCTTTTATTTCAGAATTTAACGGTTATCAACCTAGGCCCAAGGTAAACTGGGTCAAAAATAAATAAATTGTTTTATGTGCAGGTGAAGACCTATCCAACATCAAACTAGCAACGGTATCTGGATAGTGGGTGCTCAAAGCATATGACAGGAAACAAGGAGAATTTCACATCCTTCAAAGCCAAACTTGGACCCAAAGTAATATTTGGTGATTCAAACTTTGGACTAACAAAAGGATATGGTGCAGTCCAGATTGGCTCAGTCACATTCAAGAAAGTAGCTTATGTGGAAGGACTGAAGAATAACTTAATCAGCATCAGTCAACTGTGTGATGAAGGCTACCAAGTGACTTTCAACAAATCCTCATGCAAAATCAAATCAGAGGACAACACAACTGTGTTGACAGATAAAAGGAAAGGTAACATTTATCTTGTAGATTTTCTTTCAACTAAGGTAGATATATGCTTGTTCAATTCCATTTGTAGACCTAATAAACTATGACATAAAAGATTAGGACATAAAAACCTTAGAATCATTGCTAGGCTATCCAAGGACAACCTTGTTAGAGGACTACCTTCTGGCCCCTACAAGAAGGAAGGACTTTGCAGGGCTTATCAATTATGCAAGCAAACCAAAAATAACTTCAAGTCATTTAATAAGAGTGATTCACCTAGGATTTTGTATCTGTTACACATGGATCTCCTTGGACCCATTAAAGTACAAAGCTTAGGAGGGAAATATTATACTTTAGTAGTTGTAGATGACTTCTCTAGATTCATATGGGTGTTCTTTCTGAGGAAGAAGTCTGATAACTTTAAGTGTTTGACAGAGTTTCTCAAATGCATACAGAGTGAGTTCAATACTCACATTGCCCTGATCAGAAGTGATCATGGGACAGAGTTTGATTCTCTTCTTATGCAAGCGTTCTGTCAGAGTGAAGGGATCAGACACACTTTCTCAGCTCCTAGAACTCCTCAACAAAATGGGGTAGCTGAAAGGAAAAATAGATCCGTTATTGAATCTGCTACTACATTGTTCTCAGATGCTCACCTTCCTCTATTCTTTTGGGCAGAGGCAGTGAACACGTCCAACTATGTGTTGAATAGAAGTTTGATACATAAGCTGAAGGGCAAGACTCCCTATGAATTACTCAAAGGGAAGAAACCTAAAGTAGATTATTTTAAAATTTTTGGTTGCATTTGTTACACTCACAATAATGACAAGAAATACATAGCAAAATTTCAAGTTAAAGCTGATGAAGAAGTGTTTCTGGGATACTCCATGATCAGTAAAGCTTATAGGGTGTATAACAAATCTACTCTTAAAATTGAACAATCTGTTCATGTATCCTTTGATGAATCTAACATGTCTTTTAAGGAGAAGAATGCTTCTACCATAGAATTTTTACAGGTACACTCTCTTGCTGAAAATTTGGACAGGTTACATATTATACAAAAGGATGAAAGTAGCGAAGATGAAGAAGATATTCAACATCTTGGAGAGAATTTTCTTGAAGAGCCAGTTGTTGTTCCACAAGAGGAAACAACAACACAGGTTGGTGAAAGATCAACACCCCCTGTTGATTTAGTAACATCAAGAGACCATCCAATCTCCCAAGTGATTGGAGACATCTCGGCTGGTGTGCAAACCAGAAATCAGGTCAACCAAAACCTAATGCACACCTGCTTTCTTTCTCAAATTGAGCCTCAATCCATTCAAGATGCAGAACAAGATCCACACTGGATCATTGCAATGCAAGAGGAATTACATCAATTTGAAAGGAACAAAGTTTGGGAACTAGTGCCAAGGCAAAAGGATCACTCCATTGTTGGAACAAAATGGGTGTTCAGAAATAAATTGGACGATCAAGGAGTCAGTGTAAGGAACAAGGCAAGGCAGTTGCTCAAGGATACTCTCAAGAAGAAGGGATAGACTATGACCAGACCTTTGCACCAGTTGCAAGGTTAGAGGCCATAAGAATCTTCTTAGCTTATGTAGCACACGAAGGATTCAAAGAATATCAAATGGATGTAAAGAGTGTTTTTCTCAATGGAGACATCAAGGAAGAAGTTTATGTTAGACAACCCCCAGGATTTATTTCTCCAACTCATCCTGATTATGTTTTCAAATTGCATAAAGCATTATATAGTCTAAAGCAGGCTCCTAGAGCATGGTATGAGACCCTAACATGCTTTCTTCTGAAAAATGATTTTATAAGGGGTAGAGTAGACCAAACTCTTTTTATTAGAACCCATAAGTCTAATACCTTACTAGTACAAATCTATGTAGATGACATTATCTTTAGTTCTACTGATTCAAATCTGTACAAAAGGTTTTCCAACCTAATGCATTCTAAATTTGAAATGAGTAGCATGGGTGAGCTTTCCTTCTTTCTAGGATTGCAAGTCAAACAACATGCTGAAGGTATATTCATCTCTCAAACCATGTATGCAAAAGAACTGGTTAAGAAATTTGGTATGTCTGAAGCATCATGTATGAAAACACCTATGCCTACTAATGCTGTATTAGATGCTGATGAACATGGGAAACCTGTTGATCAGACAACATATAGAGCAATGATTGGCTCTTTATTGTACCTTACAGCTAGTAGACCTGACATAATGTTCGCTACATGCATATGTTCTAGATTCCAAGTAAGCCCTAGAGAGTCACACTTAACCTTAGTAAAAAGGATTCTTAGGTATGTGAAAAGTTATCCAAATCTAGGTCTCTGGTATCCAAAAGACTCAGAATTTGACTTAACTGGATTTTCAGATGCTGATTATTCTAGATGCAGAATAGACAGGAAAAGCACCAGTGGAACTTGCCAGTTTCTTGGTGACAGACTTATCTCCTGGTTTTGCAAGAAACAAACATTTGTGTCCACATCAACTGCTGAAGCTGAATATATGGCAGCAGGTAGTTGTTGCTCACAGATCTTGTGGATTCAAAATCAGCTCCTAGACTATGGCTACAACTTAGAGAAGTCAAAAATATTCTGTGATAACACTAGTGCAATTTCTATAGCACAAAATCCTGTCCTCCATAGTAGGACAAAACATATAGAAATTAGGCATCACTTTTTAAGGGACAATGTTGAGAAAAATAAAATTGAACTTCAATATATCCCAACTGACGTGCAAAGGGGAGATATTTTCACCAAACTATTGGATGAAAAGAAACATACATTCTTCCTGAATCAGTTAGGAATGTTAGATGGAGGAAGTTTAAAATAAGATCCAAGATTTTAAAACTCTAAAATTGACCAAGACTAGGCAAACAATTTGATTTTTCTAATGTCTATAGGTTGTTTCTGGTCTCTGAACTGCACTCGACGTTTTTCCCAAAGATCGTCGAACGGAGATCGACGTTCTTAGAAATCATCGACCGGAGTTCAGCGCTTTCCAAATAGTGCTAAGCTATCTTCTTCCGGTCAGCGATCGTCAAACGGAGCTTGACGCTCTCCAATATCGTCGAATGGAGATCGACGATGTTGAAGACCTTTCAGATTCCTTTAGAAGCCCAGATCGTCGAACGGAGTTCAACGATCTTTCCTTTTTTGCGTCGAACCCTAATATAAAATTCATTTTTCGGTCGTCGTTCTCCCTTTGCGCTTTCATACTCTCTGCAAAATTTCGCTTTCCCTCCAAACTTTTCTACACTTAGTCTTTTGTTTGTTCATTTTTGCAGGTAAAAATGGCCGTTTCTGTTGCAGTTTTGGCAGCAATGAAATTTGACACTGGATTCGATATCGATATGGACTCATTTGAGAATAGTGATCAGATTTTCAAGGATATTCTAGATTTATTCAAAGATCAACAGCTAGTACACATCATGACCGCAAGGATAATACTGACTGCAGATGAAATCAAAGAATGGGTGTATACTACTCACAATCAAGATCAAAATACAGTGATTGGAACTATATCAGGAAATCAGGTATCTCTTACTCCTGCGATATTAACAGAAGTTTTTCAATTAAGTACTGGTCAAGATTCTCTTGAGTTGTCTGGAGAAGAGTTTGCAAGTATGCTTGATAGGATGGGTCATTCAGCAGCAAACCCTAACAAGATGCTTAAGAAAAATCTGTCAGTGGAATACAGGTTTCTAGCAGATGTTGTTGGAAAGGTCCTGTTAGCAAAACATTCTGCCCATGATACCATATCCAGGTATCAATTCTGTTTAATGGGTGCTTTGGTGGATAAGAAACAGTTGAATTGGGGAGAAGTTTTCTTTGACCTAATTAAGAAGAAAGTGAATAAGAACTTTGTCAATTTTGGAAGGATTCTAGGGCTATTTTTTCATAGCAGATGCCCTGAGCTGCTTGTTTCAAGTGGGATGCATATCAATGCCTTTAAGAGGTTAACCTGTGCCCTTTTTGGCAAATGGGACATGCAAATTGCAAAGCCAAGCAGAGCCTCTGCAGTCATCTCATCTTCAGGCACTAGGACTGATCCAGTCACTTCCCCTCAGACAACTGCCCCATCAAAAGAACTGTCTGCCTCCTCATCTCCACCTTTTCCACCTACTATTCCCTCAACAATTATCACATCCACCATAACCGTCTCAATTTCATCCCCCATATTCATTCCATCTCCAAACTCAATTCCTTCACCAACACCAATTTCCACTGAAGATCTTTTCCATCCATTACATCATTATCCACACATAACCATTGACTCATCATCTCACCTTCCATCCTTCACTCTCTTAGATGATTCCTATATGGATGACTCTCACTCCTCACCCCTTGAGCCACCATCTTCTTCTACACCATATCAACAACTACTACAAGAAATCATTGCTCAACCATCCTTCACTCCATCTATCTCCATTCCATTAACTTCCATCTCCACCATTCCTATATCTCAACCATCAATTCTACCATCCACATTACCACTTTCTACAACCACATCTACAGCTCCTCCTACATCCATCTCTGCCACACTCATCTCTACCTCTCCTTAAGCACCACTTGAGCAAGTAAATTTCTCAGCCATAGGAGATAAGATCTATGAGATGTTAGCTCCAAGGCTATCACTCTTGCTGGAGACCTCCCTGGCTCCACTTCTAAAATCAGTTCAGGAGTTATCTGACAGGCATTCTTCCCTATATCCTCATCAGGCAATCCCTTCTGTTGGGTGCCTTGATCCAGTAACTACTGAATCTAGGCAGGGGGAGATGCCATATGAAGTAGAGAGATTGCCTGCTTCAGAGATTCCAATTCCAGCTCTAGTTCCAGTTATAATAGTTGACCTCAGGTCACTGCTGTCAGAGTTTGATACGGTTTACCTCAGCTATCTTCCAGATCAGAAAAGTGAAGATCTTACTAAGGCCATTGTGCCTATTTCTAGTTGTGAGCCTAGCATAATATCTTCTTATATAAATTCTTTCAAGGTTGTGGACAGTGCTCCTTCAGTTTCTATTGTTCCTGCTGCTGCTGTTGTTTTAGTTTCTGATGATGTGCTTATGACAGAGGGTAATGACTCTGAGCCTATTGTTTCTGTTGTTATTATTTCTGAATCTGTTATTCCAGTTACATCTGTTAGTGATGTTTTTATTACTGCTGCTACTGCTGTTGTTTCTTCTGTTCAATCCCAACAACAAAGAGATTACATCAAAAGGATTGATGAACTATATGACAATCCTCAGAGCTCAGATAGTGATCAATTTAGAACTGATTCTGATGATTCCTCTGCAACCATTGTAAGGAAGAGGAAAGCTAGAAGCAAGGCCCTAAAGAAAGTTCCACATGAGAAAATTAACGATGTAAATGATATTCCATACTATATTTTGCATGATTGTCCAATTTCAGAACCATGGATGCAGTTTTCCAGGAATCAACTAAAGGAAATGAAGAAAAAGAGGAAATATGATAAAGGATCATCTCACTTCAATCCTCCTCCTCCTCCTTCACCAGATGCAGGTACTTGTGGAAGTTCTGTTTATCAGTCATCTGTTGTTAAAAGTCAAAGCACCTCTCAGTTTCAAGGAAGATCTCAATCAAGAGGATGTCAATCAAGAGGCTACCAGTCAAGAAGAGGATAGTATAGGGGAAATCAAAGAGAATTCAGAGTTTATTCCAAAGGTTATTCTAGGCAGCATCCTTATCATAGGGAAGGACAAGGTCCCACTGACTCTACATCTGGTCCTTTCCCTTATAGGTTAAAAGATCTTGTTTCTTCCACAGCTACTCCTGATGATTCATCAAACAGATATGAACCTCCTGTTCCATTTGAAGACCCAGAGAATAATCCTACTTCTTGGACACCACGATTGAAAGAGTTGGCTGCACTAGATCAAATTAAAAAGGCAAGAGAACAAGGAAGAGATACATTAAATTTCACCACTCTATCAGTACAGAGAAAGAAAGAACTTGAAAGATATTCTTCTAGCAAATTCTTTGACTCAGAAAGCTATATGAAGCTGCACCCATAAGCTGTAGTCCCCAGGACAAAACATCAAACTTCTCTAGGTGCAGATGATGACAGAAGATCCAAGAAAGTAGCTCTTAACCCTAACAAAAAAATAGTTCTCAAAAGGAGCAAGGAAAAGGAATGATTATGTAAGCTGACAGTGTTATCTATTCTGACTTTCTGATGTGATTTTATTTGTGTTTCTGCAATGTTGTTTTTGATTTTATATCTGCATTGTATGCTTTTATTTCCTATGTCATGTAAATAGTAATCCTAACCCAAATAGGGGGCGATTGTTGGAACACCCTATTACTGATTTGGGCAAGAATCACTATGTCCTTAGGAAAATTGTTTTGACCTCCTTGTATAGTTTTTAAGGTCAATTAGATTGAGTCTAAGGGTTAGAATTTAGGCTTGAAAGCTGCCCCCAAGACCCTCAGATCAGATATTCAAATTCAGGAGACTAAGTCATTTTCGTCGAGCTCAGGTCGATGAATCGTCGAACTCAGTTCGACTATCTCTGAGCTCAGTTCAACGAGTCGTCGAACGCCGTTCGACGATCTTCGAGCTCAAATTGACGTTTCTATCTCTAGTTATTTTCCCAGTCTCTGAGCTCAGGTCGACGATAGTTGAGCTCAGATCGACGATTTCTGTTTCCAGTCTAGTTCCAGTCTCTGAGCTCAGGTCGATGATAGTTAAGCTCAGGTCGACGATTTTCTGGAGAGATCGACGATTCTCAAGATTCAAATTCAGACAGTTATGGAATTCTATCTTATTTATTCCCAGCATTTATTTCAAGGATCTTGTAGCCGTTTCAATTAATCTGGAGCAAGTTTCAAGGGAGATTTAAAGGAATGTTTTCTAGGACTTTCCTCCAGAGACAAAATTCATTTAAGAAAGTCATTAATGAGTGGCTAACGGCTATCTTGGAGACAGAGAATCAATTCATTCTTTTCAGATCTAAGGAATAAAAGAGGATATTATCCTGCTACTCCTAACAGTTACTCACAGAAAGAGAACAGTCACAGACAGACACACAGACAGAATTCATTCAGAACACACACCACTGAAGGAGATCAACATACAGAAAATAAGATTTTCTAGATCTCTTTTGACTCAAGTGTTCAGAGGCTTCATCCATCAAGACTCCAGACACTACACATTTCAGCAACTGCTAGAATCATCCTTTGCTGGAGATCTCATCTACTGAAGGCCTATCACCCTAGTGCAAAGATTCTTTTCCTGAACAACTTCCAGATCTCAGGGGGAGCTTTGAAAACATCATCCACTAGTCTTCTCTCTGATTGTTGACAGAGAAGAACATCTCACCTCTTTCTTTTTCTGCTGCAAAATGGTTTCTCAAAACTCCCTTCAAAAGTTTTGTGCTGGTTTCTGAGACCTTGTCAAAACTCAGTGGGGCAAGACACCTGATCAAAAAAATCTAGTTTGATTTTTGAGCACCTTATCAAAAGCTCATTGGTGCCCAGGACACCTGATCAACTCATCCTGCAGTGGATTCCTACCTAGGGTGGTAGAAGAGTGAATATACCCAGATTGATTGGGGAACCACTATAGCTCCTTGTGTCTTCTGGTTGCTATATTTTGTTTGTTGTGTGTTGTGTTTTTATTTCTTGCTTTCATAATTTTTATTTACTGCAAGCACCTTACACATATATTTAAATTAAGTCTTCCACTGCAAAATAATTTTTAACTTGAAAATTATTTTAATATACTCTATTCACCCCCCGCCCCTCTAGAGTTAAGGTAGATCTTATCCCCACTTTCACATAAGACGTGACATATGTCTTCGTTCCTGGCCAAAACATGGTCCTTTGTAAGTCTGTGTACATTTTGGTAATTTTAGGATGCACCAAATACTTGGTGCAGTGGGCCTCTCTCAAGATGTCTTCCTGAACCCCACCACCCGAGAGAATGTAATGTCTGATGTGAAATGAATGAGTTCTTCATTTAGCATGTATCCCTCAGCTAATCCTCCAATAATTGCTTGGAACACAGGGGCCAAAGCACTATCTTTTCTGTACTCTACCTGAATTTGGTCTCGAATATCACAAACTATACTCACGGTAGATCGGCACTCCGTGTTAGCCCCGGGACAAGCCTTAGAGATCAGTGTAATCTCCATTTCTTCATGCTCTCTAGCCAACTTCATTATCATTAGTCGAATCTCAGGGCTCGCTATGGGTGTCTTCCTGTATAGAGCATTTGCCACTGAGTTCGCCTTCCCGGGTTGATAGTTCAATGTAAACTCGTAATCATATAGAAACTCTAGCCACCGCCACTGCCTCAAGTTCAAATCTTTCTGGGTTTGCATGTACTTCAAGTTCTTATGTTCAGAAATGATCTTGGAATGGATGCCATATATAAAATGTCTCCAAATCTTCAAAGCGAAGACCATTGCTCCTAGCTCTAAGTCATGCACTAGATAATTCACTTCATACCTCTTGAGCTACCTAAAATTATACACAATCACATGCTCGTGTTGCATCGATACCTCCCTCATGCCCTGATATGATGCATTAGTAAAAATTTGGAATACTTCCTTCCCAGATTGTAGGTCAGGGATTAATGCGGAGGTAAGATGGTCCTTCAACTCTTGGAATGAAGCTTCACACTTGGGTGTCCACAAAAAAAGTATACCCTTCTTCATCAGAGCAGTGTGGGGAAGTGGGATCTTTGAAAATCTTTTAACAAACTTGCGATAGTACCCAGCAAGTTTGAGAAAACTTCGCACATCGGTCGCTGACCTCAAAGGAGACAACTCCTTCACAACACACACCTTGGCTGGATCTACTGCTAGTCCTGAACCACTTATAATATGGTCCAAGAAAACAACTTATCAGAGCCAAAACTCACACTTGCCTAACTTAGCAAACAAACAGTGCTTCTTTAGTTTCTTTAAAACTATGGTCAAGTGCTATGTATGTTCCTCCTCTGTCCTTGTGTAGACCAAAATGTCATCAATAAATATGATGAAAAAAGCATCTAAATATGGATCAAACATCCTATTCATCAGACTCACGAACATATAAGGGGCATTTGTGAGTCCAAACGGCAACACAGTGAATTCGTATAAGCCGTATGTCAAGCTAAATATTTTTTTCTAGATATCTTCTTCTTTATCCTTAATTGATAGTACCCCGACCATAAATCAAGCTTGGAGAACCAATGCACTCCCACTAGCTGATCGAACAACTCATCGATCTAGGGCAAAGGATAGATGTTCGCATTATCAGTCTGTTGAGCACTCGATAGTCTATGCACACCACAGTGATCATCCTTCTTTTTAACGAATAAAATAGGGGATCCCCGGTGCGATGAACTGGCTCGAACTAACCCTGATTCCACTAACTATTGCAACTGAACCCTAAACTCTGCTAGTTCCTGTGGAGCCATCCTGTAAGGGGTCCGAGAGATGGGCTTGACACCCAGCACTAGCCAAATCATGAAGTCTACTCCCTAAGCGTGGGGCAATCCAGGTAGCTTTTCAGGAAAAACCTCAAGAAAATCTTGAACCACTGGTATGTTCTTCATGCTACTCTCCATCTCTTTCAGCTCAAAATATATCGTGAACTCCTCATCCCCTTGCTTATAGGAAAAAAAATTAGGTATGTTTCTCTCACCTAAGATCGGGGTGGGGGAGCGCATCAAACCATTGATACTTGTAAAAATAATGATTTTGATCGGAATATTGACAATACTGACAGTATTTTTTCAATACCACAGTATTGCGAGAAAACACTTAACTGTTGGATATTGAATCATACGGCTGTATTTAATCCCCCACCTAAAACTAAGTGGGTGAAACACACCTAAATTTTGTTCTGCTTGTATGCCTTAATAGGCTGAATAAAAGACAACATTATTCGGGGTGTGAATCTAATACCTTGAAATATGATCTCTAAATCTCTATGTCTCCAGGTGATTTGCTTTGCCCCGGAGTAAATCCTGGCATGATGTTAATCCAGCCATGTCATACCCATAATAAGATCAAATTCTGGCATCCCCAACACTGTTGCAGGGGTCTCAAAGAGCTTCCCTCCAATATATACATCCAAGTCGCTCTTGGCGTACGAGGTCATCTCAAAGATGTCTGGGAGGCATACTCTTCGAGTGAATCCGGAGAAATGTTGCACACTATTTAGATCATTTACAAAGTCTGCTAAGATGAACGGATGGGTTGCACCGGTATCAAATAGAGTGTAGGCAGGTCTACCACTAACAGTCATGATGCCTAATTGTTAAGTTATAATAATTTCAAAGCTAGATTTTTAGCACAATCTCATGCATGCTAATGGTGAATGCTTATAAACATATCAATTTGACCACAAGATACCTTTAATAATGTCCTACGGATCCCGCTCTTGAGTCATATGCAAAGCAAACACCTGCTTTCAAACAGGTCTAGGGTTCCTACCTTGTGTTCCTCATCCTCGACTATGTCCTTGTCCTCGCTGAGCTGCTGGAGGAAACACCAGTCAATTTGGAACACTCTGAATCGGCTGTGGGAAGAAATGTCAAATATGGCCCAGCTGGTGACAATGGAACCAAACTTCCCAGAAGCGCTCTCTAAGATGTCGATATACCTGATTTTATTAGAATGAGGGCAGTGCTAACTGTGGGGTCGGATGCCCCATCCTAAAATTCTGGTGAAAATGTCTATATTGTCCTCCTCAGTTTCCACCACTGCCTCTTGCAAGCTACCTCCTCCTACTAGGCCCTGGCTCCATTACTCATTATGTTAGTCTTTTACCATTAGCCTGGGAACCAAGATGGTCTGCCTCCAATCTTTTCTTCATGTCTATTATCTGAGCAAGGCTTGAGTCAGCTATAAATAAAAGAGCCTTCCTCATGAGGTCTCGCAAACCTTTATAGAATCACTTCGTGTAATCATGATGATCCAAATCATAAGATTCAGCAAACCTAGAAAGGTGTTGAAACTCCCGTTGCTACTCCATAACTGATTTAGATCCCTGTTTCAGTTGTAGTAATCTTTCTTTGATTTCATCTCGAGTAGTAGAGGGAACGAAATGCTCTAAGAAAGCATCAGAGAACTCATTCCAACTGATATCAGTGTATACTCATCCTTCAAAAGTGGTGCCCATATGGGATTTCCGCCACCTCTTTGTGTGTGATTCTAGGATGATACAGCTAAGATGACAGCCATACTGGCCGGACATCGGATTCTGGCCAAAAACTCCTGCAAAGAATCCAACAACTCCTCAGTGCGAACAGCTGACTCTGTCCCATGGTAAGCGGGTGGAGAAAGAGCTTGAAAGGTACTCATCCAACTGGAGCCCGAGGCCTAAAGCTGCACCGGGGCCTGTTGAGACCTGAAGTCATCTCGGATTGCAGTTTGGGTCTACCCCAACACCGACTGCTGGAAGGGACTAGGGATTGGAGGAGCGGGAATGCCTGTCGTTAGCTCTTTGTGTACCGGAATCAACACACAGAGTATGAATTTAAGATTAGGTTGGCTAAATGTAGTCTAATATGTGGACATACTTAGTTTGAATCACAAATGAGCATACCACTGCATCTATTATTCCAGTTTCTCCGTAAACCGAAAAATCGAGCGGGGGTAATGCCACGTTCAATGACCTCTTTATCACAGGATCGATGCAATCTGATATCCAAAGTAAACACCTGCTTTCAAGTATGTGTTGGGTACATTGGAATATATGTACCTGATTTGAAGAAGCCTCACCCTACTCAATGATATACATCAAGGTGTATTTGATGTGCTTTGAGTTTATTTGTGTAGGTTAAGTAACTGCAGGTTTGCAGGAAAAGTTTCTAAATCCATGTGTCGACACCCAGAGGAAAAGTGTCGACACTTAAGAAGGCATGTGTCGACACTTAGAGGAGCTGTGTCGACACTTGGAGTAATTGTGTCGACACTAGGAAAGCAGAGTCGACACCATAAGAAAAGTGTCGACACATACAGGTTGTGTCGACACACAATGAAGAAATGTATAAAGAATCAGTGTCGACACTTAGAAGCAGTATCGACACCCAGAGGAACTTGTCGACATCAAAAGTGTCGACACTAGGAGGCTGTGTCGACACTCAGCAAACTTCAACAAAGTTCAAGTACAAGTGTCGACACTAGGAGGCTGTGTCGAAACTCAGCAAACTTCAACAGAGTTTAAGTATAAGTGTCGACACAAAGGAGATGTGTCGACACTCAGCAAAAGTTTTGACACATGAAGAATGTGTCGACAAAAAGGAGATGTGTCGACACTCAGTAAAGTCTCAACACATGAAGAATGTGTCGACATAAAGGAGATATGTCGACACTCAGCAAAAGTTTCAACACATGAAGAATGTGTCGACACAAAGGAGATGTGTCAACACTCAGCAAAAGTTTCAACACAGAAGACATGTGTCGACACAAAGAAGATGTGTCGACACTTAGCAAGTTTCAACACAAGAAGATGTGTCGACACAAAGGAGTTGTGTCGACACTTAGCTGAAATCAACTAAGTATTGAAGAAGAAGGACTTGTGTCGACACACAGGATCAGTGTCGACACATTCTGAAGAAGCAGTGTCTAGAAGCTATTTCAACAACACAAGGAGTTGTGTCGACACCATGAAGGCTAGTGTCGACACTTAGTCTACTTGTGTCGACACTTGGTCTATTTGTGTCGACACATAAAGACTATCTGTCTCGACACTTTCAGACAGTGACAGAGATTTCAAGAAGTGACTGGATGACTTGACAGCTGCCATTTCAACCGGTCAACTGCTACTATTAGAGCTGTCAGAAGATCGCTAGAAACTGGATCAGCCGGTCACCATGAAGAAAGCTTATATAAAGGCTTATTCCTTCAACAGAAGGAGAGAGACAGATCGATGAAGCAATCATTGAAGTGAAAAACAAAACAACAAGAAGAATACCTTCAAGTGAAGATATAAGAAGTTGGAGAGAGAGAGCTCCTTCTAAGAAGACAGCTATTGAACCAGGCTGATAAGAAAGTTTCAGATTGAGATCTGATTCTCAAGTCAGCAGTTGATTGAAGATCATCTACATAGAGATACAACCCTACTGTGTTCTAATTCAAGAAGCTTTGAAGAAAGCCAAGGGAGGTTGATCTCTGCAAAGTTCTTTCAAGAACTCATCAAGAAGCCACTCAACTCATCTTTCTCAATCAGAGTTGTGGTTATTAATCTTTGTACTCTTTATTTTCTGTAGGATCCTAAGGGATCTGAGTTGTAAGCCTATATTTATAAAGGCTGAGTGGTAGGGCTTGTGTGCCTGAGTGTAGGAGATACATTTCTCTGAGTGTAGGCCTTATTGAAGGTTGAGTGTAGGCCTTATTGAAGGCTGAGTGTAGGTCTTGGTGAAGACTGAGTGGTAGGGCTTTGTGCCTGAGTGGTAGGAGTGGGATCACTCTTAGTTGTAGGAACCTATTTGGGGTTCTGAGTTGTAAGATCTGAGGATCTGAGGAGAAGTGGAGAAGTTAGGCCGAATCTAGTACACTACTAGATAGGCGAAGGGGGAAAGTGGATGTATCCAGACCTTGGGGAACCACTATAAAAGATGTGTGTACTCTGTGTGTGATTTATTCTGTGATTGCTGTGTTATATGTGCTGAATTGCTGTAGAGGATTTCATAAACAGGTCTAATAATTCAGTGTTTCTGCTTTTAAAGTTAAAAAGATTAAGTGCACCTATTCACCCCCCCCCCCCTCTAGGTGTTTAGGCACTACTACTTTCAAGTGGTATCAAAGCCAGGTTACTCAAAAAGGACATAACAGTCTGAGTAAAGATCCTATAGGCAGAATCAGTATAATCAAGAATCAAGAAAATGGGTTCAATTGAGAATCACAAAGAGCTAGGATCCATGAAATTGCCAATCTGTAGAAAGAAGATTTTTGGCATTTGGAAATAAAGGGTTAGACTTTTTATGGAAGTCTCTGACCCAAGAATATACATTACAGTTAAAGAAGGGTTTTATGTGCCAATGAAAGTATCTGTTTTAGATTCAAATCAGAGAACTCCCAAAGACTATTCAGAAATGACAAAAGATGAGATTATTCTGGCCACTATGGACAAGAGGGCCCAGAATATTATTGTAAATGCAATTGATGATGCCACATTTCAGAATCTGATTCGTTGTAAAACATCAAAAGAAATGTGGGACACACTGATAGTCTATATGGAGGGATCTAAAGAGGTAAGACAAGACAGGAAGTCTTTATTAAATCTAGAGTATGAAAGCTTCAGACAAGGCAGGTCTGATAGCATAACTGAATGCTACAAGAAATTCTATAGGATAGTCAATGAATTGATGTCCTATGGAAGAGAGTTCAGCAATTATGAGTTGAATGATAAGTTCTTGAGATCCCTGACAAAGGACTGGGACACCAAGATTTGTGTCATAAGGGAAATGGCCAAATTAGCAGACATTCCTCCTCCAACCTTGTTTGGAAAACTGTTATCTTATGAGATGCAGTTAATGGTTAGAAAGGAGGAAGAAAAGACTACAAGAGTGGAGCACAAAGAAAGAGCTGTGGCCTTCAAGACTGAAGCCACTAGGAAATATAAAAGCAAGTCTCCATCTCCACCTCAAAAAGTTGCTGAGGCTGAGACAGATACTTCAGATAGCAAGAAGTCAGAAAGCAGTGAAAGTGATGAAGACTTTGCTGCATTTACTAGGCACTTTCAGAAGTTTCTAAAGAAGAAGCAGTGGAGGTCCAAGCCATCCACTTCACAGACAAAAGATGACTATTATCAGAACAGGAAGTCATCAAGGAATGACAGGAGAAAGTCCAAGTCTTGTAAAACTACATCCTCAAAGATAGTATGCTATTGTTGCAATAGACAAGGACATGTAAGAGCTGATTGTCCAGAAAAGTGGAAAGAGTCCACTGACAAGAAGAAGACACAGTTCAAGGGCAAAAAGGAAAGGACCTTTGTTGCCAAGAAGGATAAAAGTCTGACTGATATGTCATCTTCAGAAACAGATTCAGAAGCTGAAGCCTATATTGACTTGTTTGCTGAAAAAGAAGAAAATGAGTTCATGCAGCTAATGAACTCAATTTATGAGCATGAGGACATTCAGTGCAAGGGACTGATAGCCTTATTAGAAGGAGACAAAATCCAGGATCAGCCTGGACCTAGTCAGGTACAAAATTATTCTTCAAGTTCAATTTCTAGTACTGAGTCAGATTCAGATACATTAGCATCAAGTGATGTGAGTGGATCTGAATCTGAAGGAGACATTCATCAGTTAATTGATGAATATAGAGTATTGTTGCAGGCTTTGAAGAAAAGCAAACTCTTGGCCAAGACTCAGGCTAAGGAGATTGCTAGTCTTAAAGTGGCTGCAACTGATTTTGACAAGTTATTATATCAGAAATTAAATGAAATAGCCAGACTGAAGAATATTACAGTTATTCAGATGGGGACTATTACATTTAAAAATGATCAAATTAGAAATCTGGAGATTAGTCTTCAGAAGGAGAGAGATATTATAGCAAGTTTTTCGAAACCAAAATCTGTTCTACCTTTGATAGATGAGTTTGTACCTCATAAGAGTAAAACTGGATTAGGGTTTACAAAACCTGCCTGGACAGTAAAGTCCAAATCTAAGGGCAAATCCCCAGTACTCAACAAGAAGCCTGCTGTAGATAAAACAGCCAGGGTTGTACCTAAACAAAGGTACAACAGATTTGAGTACTGGTGTTGTGGCAAGGTGGGCCACTTTTCCATAGATTGTTGGCATAATTCAAGTGCCAAGGTGAGTAGCAAACTGCTTGCTAGAAAAGCTACAGGTAGTTTTATTAAGAGTCAGACTAACTTTCACTAAGGACCCAAGAATTATTTGGGTTCTAAGGTTAAGTAATCTGTTTTGCAGGTGAGTCCAAGTGGTCATGCCCCAATATGGTACTTGGACAGTGGATGTTCCAGGAACATGACTGGAACTAGGGGATTGCTGAAGGAGTATACACCAATCAAGGATGGTCCTAAGGTTACCTTTGGTGGTTCAGAAAAAGGAATCATCAAAGGATTTGGTAACATTTCTAGCAACCTAATTACAATTAATCAAGTGGCTTATGTAAAGGGTTTGAAACATAACCTCATTAGCATAAGTCAGCTGAGTGATTTAGGATATGACATCTCATTTGTCAAGGATGGTTGTCATATCAGTAGGTCAGGTGATCAAAAGATCATTTTGACAGGACATGGGAAGAGAAATGTCTATTGTCTAGACATTATGTGTGAGAACATTGTTTCTCCTATTTGTCTTGTAGCTGATGAGAAAGTCTCACATTGTGTTAAATGGCACAAGAGGCTGGCTCATCTTAACTATAAGACAATTGGTCAACTCTTTAGCAAAGAGTTAGTGAGGAATGGTCCTCAAGTTAAGTGCATAAAGGTTGGGATATGCTTAGCTTGTCAGAAAGGCAAGCAGACCAGATCCACCTTTAATAGCATTGAGAACAAAGATGCTGTGAGGTGCCTATACCTCTTGTATATGGATCTTTTTGGTCCTATGCCAGTTCACAGCCTAGGTAGGAAGGTCTACACATTTGTGGTTGTAGATGATTATTCAAGGTTTTCCTAGGTTTTCTTCCTAAGGCAAAAATCTGAAACTCCTAGTATCTTTTATAGTTTTGTCAAATAAATTCAGAATGAGTTAGACAGTACAGTGGTCAAAATAAGAAGTGACCATGGTACTGAATTCTAGTCTGATAGTATGACAAAGCTATGTGAAGAGTTTGGGATATTTCAGGAATTTTCCTCACCAAGAACACCTCAGCAAAATGGTATTGCTGAAAGGAAAAATAGAACCTTGATAGAGGCTGGTAGAACCCTATTGAGTGACACATCTCTCCTAGAATATTTCTGGGCTGAGGCAGTTAATACTGCATGTCATGTGATCAATAAGTCTACTATCACCAAGAGCCACAAGAAGACCTCCTATGAGATTGTGAAGGGCAGAAAACCAAATCTATCCTATTTCAGGATCTTTGGTTGTAAATGCTATATATTTTAAAAAAAATGCTATATACTTAACAATGGTAAGTCTTATTTAACCAAGTTTGCTGCTAAATCCCAAGAGGGGATCTTTGTTGGGTACAACAACAACAGTAAGGCTTATAGGGTCTACAACTTGACTACTCAAGTTGTAGAAGAGTCTGTTCATGTAGTTTTTGATGAAGCTAGACTCATTAACAATGAATTGCCTAGAAGTGTTTGCAGCTCTACAGGTGTAACTGAGAGAATGCAGAAGCTTACCTTAACAGAAGGTCCTTCTATAAGTCAGCAAGTGGATGATAGTGGCTGTTGTCCAGGGGGAGTACAAGATACTCTTGTTGCTGAAGAAGACCAAGAGGAGCAGCTGAATGAAGAAGCTGAAGGTGTACAACCTGAAGACAGGCTGCCTCCAGCAAATAGGCATTTAAAAGATCATCCATCCGATCAAATTATTGGAGATCTCAGACAAGGGGTACAAACAAGGAGCATTAATCTAAGTTTAGTTCTCTACTCCAGATTTCTATCCCAAGTAGAGCCAAAGAAATTTGAAGAAGCAATCCTAGACCCTCATTGGATTGAGACTATGCAAGAGGAGCTGAACCAGTTCAAAAGATGCAAAGTCTGGGAGCAAGTTCCTAAACCAAAAGACCACAACATTATAGGAACTCAGTGGATCTTTAGGAACAAGTTGGATGAAAATGGAGTAATTATAAAGAACAAAGCTAGACTTGTTGCAAAAAGATATAGGCAGGAAGAAGGTATTGATTTTGATCAGACCTTTGCTCTAGTAGCAAGACTGGAAGCAATACGGATGTTCCTTGCCTATGCAACATTTCAAGGGTTCAAGGTATACCAAATGGATGTTAAGTCAGCTTTTCTGAATGGAAATCTGAAGGAAGAAATGTAGAACAGTCATCAAGTTTTGTTGATTCTACTACACCTAATTATGTTTATAGACTTAGGAAGACTTTGTATGGGTTAAAATAAGCCCCTAGGGCTTGGTATGAAACCATGTCTAGTTTCCTCATTGAGAATAAATTCACAAGGGGGAAAATAGACAAGACTCTATTCCTTAGGGAATCCAGCGGCAAGATTATCTTAGTCCAAATATATGTAGATGACATCATATTTGGGTCTACGAAAAGTAGTCTTTGCAGGAAGTTTGCAAAACTAATGCAAGGATAATTTGAAATGAGCAGTATGGGGGAACTTAAGTTCTTCTTGGGTCTCCAAGTTAGACAGACTGAAGATGGATTATCCATATGCTAGTCTAAGTTCACACTAGAATTGATAAGGAAGTATGGTATGGAGTCATCCTCTACCATGAAAACTCCTATGGGGTCAACAATGTCTCTAAGCAAAGATGATGCAGGGAAACCTGTAGATGAAACATTGTATAGAGGGATAGATGGCTCCCTTCTATATTTGACTGCTAGTAGACCAGATATCATGTATACTACATGTGTCCGTGCAAGGTACCAGGCATGTCCTAAAGAATATCATTTGACAGCAGTCAAAAGAATTTTGAGATATCTTAAGGGCACTCCTTATCTAGGCCTTTGGTACCCTAGGAATGGAGAGTTTGAACTGGCAGGTTATTCAGATGCAGATTTTGCATGCTGCAAGGAAGATAGGAAAAGTACAACAGGTACCTGTCAATTTTTAGGTGGAAGGCTGGTGTCATGGAGTAGCAAGAAGCAAACCAGTGTGGCTATCTCCACAGCTGTGTCAGAGTATGTTGCTGCAGGAAGCTGCTGTGCACAACTACTATGGATACAACACCAGCTAGAAGATTAGGGTATTCAAGTAAGTAGAACACCTTTATTTTATGATTCTATTAGTGCCATTTCTATTACAAATAATCCTGTCTCTCATAGTAGGACTAAGCACATAGAAATAAAATACCATTTTCTAAGAGAACATGTGGAAAAAGGAGATATTTCACTAGAGTATATTAATACAGATAATCAGCTAGTTGATATGTATACTGAACCCTTAGATGAAACCAAATTCAATAAATTTAAAATTGAATTAGGGATGATAAACTTAGAATAGTTTACAAAAATTGGCTAAGTAAAATGGTGTCGACACACAGAGTTGTCTGTGTCGACACATAGAAGTGGTGTAGACATTTCAGAGAAATGGTGTCGACACATCTAGGAAGTCTGTGTCGACACTTCAGAGAATTAGTGTCGACACATGCAGTATAGGTGTCGACACATCCAAGGTGGTGTCGACACTTAGAATTTACACAGAATTAGTCTAGTAGAGTCTCGACTAAGTGTCGAGCTGAGTAGTGTCGATACATATATAAGTGTCGACATATATATTCTGCCGACTATACTTGTGTCGACACATAGTTGTCAAGACATTATAAGTAAGTGTCAACACTTTTCAACAGTGTCGACACAATTTAAGTATTTTGACGGGCCTTTTCATCTTCGATTCTAGAAAGGTATAAATAGGTTTTTGCCATTGTTTGTCGACACGCTCACCAAAGTTTCGAGACCAAACTTGTGTGTCGACATCTATCTTCTCTAAATTCAAAATTTCTTCAAACCCTAATGGTGCCCAAGCTAGAAGAGAATATTAATGAAGGATATGAGCTCGTGCGACACGGCTTTGATGACGCGGAACCCGAGATCAAAGGTGTAGTAACCCTAATTGCCGAGACTGGATTGGAATACCTTGTATTAGAACAAATCAAGATCTGGAAGTAGGAGGTCCTTGAATTTTTGAGTGCAGCTTCACTTGACGACTTTGGACTCAAGATTAAGTCCCGAGTTCATGGAACCAAGGTCAAGGTCACACAGAAAAGTCTCAGGAAGGTACTTCAACTACCAAGAATAAAAGAGGAAGAAGATGTATTTGTATCTAAGACTAGAGAGGCATTGAGATGGTGTGGACTGGATTCAAACCTGAAAATTGGATCTGTTTTCAACAGAAAAGGGATGAACATCCAAGGAAAGTTCTTATCTGAGATAGTTGGCAAGGTCATCCTGAGCAAGCCTGGAGGACATGACAGAATTTCAGCTCAGATGTTCAATTTGATGACAAGGATTATCTTCAAACTTGATACTGATTGGTCTGCAGTTATGTTTGATAAGATAAAAGAAAGTATGAAGAAACCCAATCTGGGTAGAATTCTGAGTCTATACTTAGCTGGTAGTATACCTGAAGTGATGAACCAGGCTGCATGTTCCAAGATAAACCACATGAGGAGAATGGATTTGAGAATTTTCTCTAGGTGGGATAGAGTATTGACAAAAGAAATGCCAACTCCAGTAAAGGACACAACTCAGAAGAAGAAGAAGAAGACAGCCACTGTGGCTCAAGAATCCTCCAGCAGCTCTGAAGAGCAAGTAGTTTTTACTCCTGATGATGAAGAAACTGGAAATGCTGGTCAGTCTCCAGCAAGATAAGAAGATGCACAGAGGCATGGGGAGCTACCACCAGCTAGCCCAATTCACCTGGATCCACTCCAGGGGGAGCCTCTACTTGTGGAAGAGCCAACTCCACTAGAGAGTGAAAGTGCTACCCAAACCATTCTAGAGGTAATCACTGAAATTAGTCAATTAGATTTCACTATTGAGGATGAAGTTTTGACTGATTCATTACCTAATGTTCATCAGCAAACACAGATACAACCTCAACCACAAGATATTGTCATGGAAGACACATCTGTTGCTGATAAAGTGGTTGATGAGATCAAAGATTCTCCAACCCTTCCTCAACAGGAATTTACATTAGAAGAGCTATTCCCTGATCTTGTACAGACAGATCTTGAGAAAGAAATAGTTGCTGTTGAGGGGGAGAAGGCCCATATTGAGGGGGAGCATGTGGAGATTGTAGAGGAAACTGCAAGCAAGGAGACTGAGGAGCCAAGAGATGCTGAAGGGCTAACAAGGACTGAGAAGGATTCGCATCCTCGTCCTAAGGAAAGAGTAGATATAGTCAGCACATCTGCTTCAGAGGATGAAGAGGCAGCTTGGGCCAAGAAGAGGAAGTTCCAGGTCTTCAAGAGAAGAAGCCAGAACTATAAGAAAGTCCTACAGACAATTACTCCACAGCCTGCCACCACTACTGATTATAGTTCTCTGATGGTAGCATTGCAAATCAAGCTAGATGAGTAAAGGCAAGCTCTAGAAAAATATGTGGATGAAGGGCATAAATCCTTGCAATTTGATCTTGCACAAGACATTAAATCTATCAGATTTGAAGTGAATCTCAACAAGAAGGAAATGACTGACTGCTTCCATAAAGGAGGAAATGCAGTGGTCTATCTGGCAACACATCAAGAGAAGATAAAAACACAACTTGATGACCTGGCAGTGAAGCAAGGATATGTTCTAGAAAATCAAATAAGAATGAATGAAAACTTGACTGCTTCTCATAATACCATAGTCACTGAAATGAAGAATATAGCAACTGCACAGACTGCACACAGTGCAAGTGCCAAAGAAGAATTTGATAAGAAATTACAGGAGAGTCTCACTACTGTGAAAACTGCCATTGAAGATTCTCAGAAGGCAATTACTGACAAGCTCCAAAGGTTAAAACCTTTCTATAAAGATGGAGTTAACTATCTGAATGCACAGATAAGATTTCAGAAAGATGATCAGAGGGATCACATAGAGAGAGAAGTCATAAAGGGGGAGAGGGTATTAGTCAAGACAGGCTCTGATCATGCCAAATGGATTTCAAATTCCATCAGAGCCACCCTTGGATATCAACCTTTATGTGATGATGACAATGTGGCAGAGTCTGGAATCAATCCTGCATACCTTGGAGGAGAGCAAGCTGAAGTGGCTCAAGTGATATACCCTCCACCAGACTTTGACATGATACATCAAGAGATACAGTCTATGTATAGTCCTCCTGAGGGAAATCAGAATGTCATCATAGATAAAGTTGTCCAGCCTGTGCCAGAGGCAATACTAAAAGAACAAGAGGCTTTGTTAAAAGAACAAGAGGCCCAATTATCTAAGAAAAGATTGAGAGAGCAAGCTGAATTAAGGCCTGATTTTGAACAATGGAGCCCCACATACAGGAATATCATCTTGACTGCTTGGAAGGCTGCTAAGGACAATGTCCTGGATAGAGGCAAGTGGTATTCTGACCTGGAGTGGAGAAAACATGAGAATAGGCAAGAGGCCATTGTACAATATAGAAGAAAGGCTAAACTGGGAAAGCTACCTCCTAATGCACAGGAGCCTAGCAAGTATTTTCCCAAGCCTTATCACTATTTTGAAAGGCAGAAGATAAAGGTTGAAGAGCTGAAAAAGAAAGATCTCAAAGGGAAGAAGCCTGCTGCTGCTGATGACACTGAAGCTACAGTTCAAGCAAAGATTCAATCTGGAAAGGGGATTGTAATCAAAGAACCAGAGCAGCCATATGATAGCATTTTCTTAAGTTTACATATTGTAATCATTTGTATTAAAATCCTATGTAAACTTTTGACTAATGAAAATGTTGGAATTTGTAAGAACATTGTGTCATGGTTCAAATCTATTACATTAAGTGTTCTGAGATAATTGTTTATACATGATCTGTTTATACATGTTTAAGATCTTACCCTGTCATATATTACTGTTTTACATCATACTGAAAATTTGTTAGGTATGGTGTATATCATTGACTAAGGGTTATGACTTCTCCAAATAGGGAGAGATTGTTGGGTACATTGGAATATATGTACCTGATTTGAAGAAGCCTCACCCTACTCAATGATATACATCAAGGTGTATTTGATGTGCTTTGAGTTTATTTGTGCAGGTTAAGTAACTGCAGGTTTGCTGGAAAAGTTTCTAAGTCCATGTGTCGACACCCAGAAGAAAAGTGTCGACACTTAAGAAGACATGTGTCGAAACCTAGAGGAGCTATGTCGACACTTGGAGTAATTTTGTCGACACTAGGAAAGCAGAGTCGACACCAGATGAAAAGTGTCGACACATACAGGTTATGTCAACACACAATGAAGAAATGTCTAAAGAATCAGTGTCGACACTTAGAAGCAGTGTCGACACCCAGAGGAACTTTGTCGACATCAAAAGTGTCGACACTAGGAGGCTGTGTCGACACTCAGCAAACTTCAA
The DNA here is from genome assembly GCA_039583875.1 of Platanthera guangdongensis. NCBI lineage: Eukaryota > Viridiplantae > Streptophyta > Magnoliopsida > Asparagales > Orchidaceae > Platanthera > Platanthera guangdongensis. The sequence goes on along the minus strand of CM077164.1, from coordinate 73,843,165 downwards.
CAAAGTTCAAGTACAAGTGTCAACACTAGGAGGCTGTGTCGACACTCAGCAAACTTCAACGGAGTTTAAGTACAAGTGTCGACACAAAGGAGATGTGTCGACACTCAGCAAAAGTTTCAACACATGAAGAATGTGTCGACACAAAGGAGATGTGTCGACACTCAGCAAAAGTTTCAACACAGAAGGCATGTGTCGACACAAAGAAGATGTGTCGACACTTAGCAAGTTTCAACACAAGAAGATGTGTCGACACAAAGGAGTTGTGTCGACACTTAGCTGAAATCAACTAAGTATTGAAGAAGAAGGACTTGTGTCGACACACAGGATCAGTGTCGACACATTCTGAAGACGCAGTGTCGAGAAGCTATTTCAACAACACAAGGAGTTGTGTCGACACCATGAAGGCTAGTATCGACACTTAGTCTACTTGTGTCGACACTTAGTCTACTTGTGTCGACACTTGGTCTATTTGTGTCGACACATAAAGACTATCTGTCTCGACACTTTCAGACAGTGACAGAGATTTCAAGAAGTGACTGGATGACTTGATAGCTGCCATTTCAACTGGTCAACTACTACTGTCAGAGCTGTCAGAAGATCGTTAGAAACTGGATCAGCCGGTCACCATGAAGAAAGCTTATATAAAGGCTTATTCCTTCAACAGAAGGAGAGAGACAGATCGATGAAGCAATCATTGAAGTGAAAAATAACACAACAAGAAGAAGACCTTCAAGTGAAGATCTAAGAAGTTGGAGAGAGAGAGAGCTCCTTCTAAGAAGACAGCTATTGAACCAGGCTGATAAGAACGTTTCAGATTGAGATCTGATTCTCAAGTCAGCAGTTGATTGAAGATCATCTGCATAGAGATACAACCCTACTGTGTTCTAATTCAAGAAGCTTTGAAGAAAGCCAATGGAGGTTGATCTCTGCAAAGTTCTTTCAAGAACTCATCAAGAAGCTAGTCAACTCATCTTTCTCAATCAGAGTTGTGGTTATTAATCTTTGTACTCTTTATTTTCTGTAGGATCCTAAGGGATCTGAGTTGTAAGCCTATATTTATAAAGGCTGAGTTGTAGGGCTTGTGTGCCTGAGTGTAGGAGATACATTTCTCTGAGTGTAGGCCTTGTTGAAGGCTGAGTGTAGGCCTTGTTGAAGGCCGAGTGTAGGTCTTGGTGAAGACTGAGTGGTAGGGCTTTGTGCCTGAGTGGTAGGAGTGGGATCACTCTGAGTTGTAGGAACCTATTTGGGATTCTGAGTTGTAAGATCTGAGGATTTGAGGAGAAGTGGAGAAGTTAGGCCGAATCTAGTACACTACTAGATAGGCGAAGGGGAAAGTGGATGTACCCAGATCTTGGGGAACCACTATAAAAGCTGGGTGTACTTTGTGTGTGATTTTTTTTGTGATTGCTGTGTTATATGTGCTGAATTGCTATAGAGGATTGCATAAACAGGTCTAATAATTCAGTGTTTCTGCTTTTAAAGTTAAAAAGATTAAGTGCACCTATTCACCCCCCCCCCCTCTAGGTGTTTACGCACTAGTTCTTTTAGTATGTCCAGGGTTCCTACCTTGTGTTCCTCATCCTTGACCATATCCTTATCCTCGCTGAGCTACTGGACGAAACGCGGTCGATTTTGAACACTCTGAATCAGTTACAGGAAGAAATGCTGAATATGGCCCGACTGGTGATAATGGAAGCAACCTTCCCAGAAGCACTCTCTAGGGTGTAGATATACCTGATTTTACTATAATGTGGGTAGTGCTAACTATGGGGTCGGACACTCCATCCTAAAATCTAGTGGAAATGTTTGTCGCTCCCTCCTCGATTTCCACCACTTTCTCTAGAAAGCTGCCTCCTCATACTAGACCCTGACTCAATTACTCATTCTATTGGTATTTTAGCACTAACCTGGACCACAAGATGGTCCACCTCAAATCTTTTCATCATGTCTATTATCTGACAATACTGGAGTCAACTATAAATAAAAGAGATTGCCTTAGGGGGTCTCGCAAAACTTTATAGAATAGCTTTGCGTAATCACGATCATCCAAATCATTGGAGTCAGCAAACTTGGCAAGGTGCAGAAACTCTCGACGGTACTCCACAACTGATTTAGATCCATGTTTCAGCTGTAAGAGACTCTCTTTGAGTTCATCTCGAGGAGTAGAGGGAAAAAAATGCTCTAAGAGACCATCGGTGAACACATTCCAAATGATATCGGTGTATGCTCGTCCTTCAAAAGTGGAGTCCATAAGGGATTTCCACCACCTCTTTGCATTTTATTCTAGGATGGATACAGCTAAGATGACAACCATACTAGCTAGACGTCATATTCTATCCAATAACTCCTGCACAGAATCCAACAACACCTCCGTGTGAACATCCGACTCTATCCTGTGGTAAGCATATTGAGAAAGATATTGGAAGGTACTCAGCCAATTGGATCACGGGGCCTGTTGCTGCATCGGGGCCTGCTGAGACTTGAAGTCATCTAGGATTACAGTTAGTGTCTGCCCCCTCTACGACTGCTGGAAGGGATTAGGGATTGGAGGAACAGGAATGCTTGTTGTTGGCTTTGTATGTACTGAAATCTACACACATAGTACGAATTTAAGATTAGGTTTGCTAAACATAGGGTAACAGGTGGACATACTTAGTGTGAATCACAAATGGGCATACCACTGCTTTCGCTAATCGATTTTGTCTGTAAACAGAATAATCAAGCGGGGGTAATGCCACGTTCAATGACTTTTATCGTAGGATCGGTGTAATCGGATACCAATTGTAAAACCCCCATCCTAGAACACAAGACACGGTCCATGGGAGTTTTATGCCCAGAACAGCTGCCTTGTGCCAGCATCAGCACACATGCTAATCTGTATCATAAGTCATCTATTCTTCCGGACAATTTCTGATCTCGAAAATGCCAACCCAACAAATAGAAGAACATAGATGTCATGATCCAAAAAAAGTTAAATGTCCAAAATAGTACATCATAATAGGAAGCTACGATACTCCTGAAATATCTGAGTACACAAATTCTCAAAATTCACATCCATTACAGAAGGAAGTATGGTATTTTCGTATCAGTCCTTGTCCCCTTGGCCTGACTGTCCTCCTACATGAGGTGTTGTTGCTGCTCCGTCTGCGGGGTATTCTCCTAAAAAAGTAAATGTATCAACCATTAGTCATAAAGACTAAGTGACTTCACATCCGCTCACCCTGACGACTCTTAGGCATATGGCAGAGGAAAATAAAGACGATCATAATATAACAGTAATATAAATATCAAACAGGTGACAGAAGAGCATTATTGAATCCAACAGTACATGTATATAAGAGCATAATAATAGTAAGCAGGTAATAGTAGTAGATATCAATATATGTAAAGGCACTTCTATTCGGGAAAAAAAGAGGAGCACATTATAACAGTAATATAAATATAAAATGGGTGACAAAAGAGCGTTGTTGAATTTAATAGTACATGTATATAACAACACGTCAACAGTAAGCAAGTAACAGTAGTAGATATCAATATATGTAAAGGCACTTATATTCTATCAACATATCAATCTTAAGTACATAATTTAACTTAACTTATAAAGATGTCCAAACAAATTTCTAAGTTAAGGATCGGGTACATCAAATTAACTTATCATATAAAAGTGTCCTTACAAATTTATAAGATGAGGATCTTATGTGGTGCAATGCAATGCAATGAAATGAATGCAATATGATGACTCGCTCATGCTTATACACATACACATTTGCTATGTCGACATAGAACTTAGTTCCCATTTTTGAGAGGCAGTGATCCTTGCCGGCATAACACGCCCTGGCCAAACAGGGATAGAGGAGTGGTCTTCTCCACTTCTAGGAAGCTATCCACACTACCTGTCCTAGGCCTCCGTCCTCCTCAATACTATCTTGCTTCAACTAGTGGAGCTCATGCGTACACGACACATAAGGGTCTTAGGTAGATGTGCACCAAAATCCCAGTCCAACTGCCCTAACAACACGAAAGGGGTATTCGTGAAGTAAACACCAAAGATCCCAGCCAAACTGGCACAACAAGATGGAAGGGGTCTTTGGGAAGTAAGCACTAAAGAGCGCAGCCCAACCGTCTAGGTCCAACTACCGGCTTCCGGCAGTGTGATGACTGGCAAGCCCGTTAACCTGCCACATTAACTCTCAACACAGGATCAAATGTCGTGTGGCAAAACACGCACACACACATTAAAACATCACACATTTCCATGCTCCCAAGCATCCAATGGCTCCAATCGAGTCCCGTCATATTTCATCTTACTCGTGCCCTTAAGCACGCAAGGGATCCACCCCGAGTCCCTTTCTACCTTAACATAGGATCCCCAACCTTTATATTTGCCATTATCAGCATTAGATTCATCATAACAAAATAGCATTGATCTTCAATAAAATCCAAAACTATTTGATCTCACAATCATAATCTCAATCGTCACATATTCCATCCTCTAAGTGCAATAATCACGAATTTATTAAATAAGATATATCAAGACCAAATCCACTGATATTCCTGCCATAGCTCAGGTCTAGTATTTCAATCATGTCCACAAACTTTTAGCCCCCAAAAGGTTGCAATATAATTATTCATGGCATAATAATTTATAAGAAGTGATTAGCAATATCTCAACTCATTTTTCTCCAAATCTTATGAAACTTAGTGGGAGTTAGCAAAATATCATCAAGTGTATGTCTCCTAAGTTTCAAAAGCATCTAACAAATATTATTATGAGAAAATGTCACAAATTATAAAATATTTACGTTCAAGACATAAGCTCACTAAAACTGAATTACTAGGAACTACACTCCTCCAAAAATAATGTGTAACCATCCGTTGAAAAGAGCTTTCCAAGCACTGTAATTTTACGTTGAGTATGGGGTCCATATCTATATCCATCACACCTGAAATCGAGTTTCAGTCTAGTTGTGTACACTTGGACAGAACTCATCATGTACAAATGCCATTTCAATGCAGAAACTTTGGTCGCACCTTTAGGGAGCTACAAAACTTCTCAAAAAATGTGTAACCATCCTCTGAAAAGGTATTTCCGAGGGATACAATTTTTATGTTGAGCTCAAGACCTGAATCAAATATGATCATACCTAAAATCGGGCATTAAATCTATTACACACAAAAAATAGATTTTTGTTCAAAACTTTTTCCACGCATCGTAAAGATTGATGAATGACATAGGTTTGTCTCCTTCCTCCAGTCATCACCTAAGGCACATCCAACTTCTCTCCTCCATTTCTCCCTCATTATTCCACTAATCTTTACAAAATCAAGTCGGCCATCTTCGTAATGAAGAGAGGAGATGATTGAAGACATTCTCCCGGCGATCTACTCCCTAGAATGAAAGTTCTAGCATGTTCCCTTCTTAGGAAAATTCCATTCAACTCTCAAACCAAGCTCTCTTAAGCCTATTTCTCTCCTACATTTTGGATCTAAAGATTTAGCAACAAGGGAGAGGGTAGGAAGCTCGCCTAGTTTCCAGCCATGGACCGAGTCCTTTTTCTTGGCGACACAACTATGTTCGACTTCCGGCAGTATGTGTTCAGCTTTCGGCATTATGGTTCGGTTCGTCGTTCTTTAGGAAGAGGGGAAAGGAGTCGGCTGATGAAGAAAAGTCCTAAGGGTTCAAATTATCCCTTATAAAGAAACGGTTGGTGAATTAGGGTTGAAAGACTCTATGACATGTGTCACTTTTCCATTGGATCAATCTATTACATCCCAAAATGACTTTTTCGAAAAAGATGGGGCCATTTATGCCCGTCGTATGGATAGTTCCTCGGGTATAACAATCCTTATTTTCCTTCCAGACTACGAATAGAGTCAACATAAAAAAAGCCAAGTTCATTCGTCGTATATACTCGACGAATTGTCAAAATCACACGATGAATCGTCGAGTGCATTGATTCTGTTACACAAGTCATTTCAACGAATTCATGAGTCCTCTCGATGAATCTTGTCGAACCCTTTCAAAAACTTCACGAGTCCTTTCGACGAATCTCTCATCGAATTTCACAAGTCCTCTCGAGTTCACTTGACGAATTCGTCGATTCCACTCGATGAATTCACAAGTCCTCTTGAGTACACTCGATAATTCGTCATATTCACTCCAGGTCTGATCTAACTACCATCATGTGGTCTTGTGTTATCTTTCAACATTTTCTACTGGCTTAATTCACAATAATGACGCCAAAACACATACAAGGGTCTAGCTCAAAATGGGACGTTACACTCTCCTTCAGCATTCCTATCCTGGTACCGACGTACAGAATGCCACTACTGAAAAGAAACATTGTTACATCATTGAGACAATCTGCACTCTTCTCATCTCGTCTCACGTTTCTCCTTATTTTTAGGCTGAGGCGGTCTCCACTTCTCTCTATCTCATTAACTTGCATCCCCTCCACTTTTCTTCAGGGTCTGTGTCCTGGTGAGTGTCTGTACTCCTGACACCCGTATTATACTCATCTGCATGTTATTGGTTATCAGTATTATGTTATTCTTCCTTTATATGAGCATACCAAGCTCTTTGCTCAATCTATATATTGTGTCTTTCTTGGATACAATACTGAGCACAAGATCTATCGATGTTATGATCATGTTGCACGTTGACTTCGTATCTCACGTGATGCCATCTTTGACGAGTCACACCCTTTTTTATGTCCTCCATTCCCTCGGCCCTGCACTCATCTATAACTCCCTCTAATGTGCAGTCATCACTCTTCCCAACACATCGCCTCTTATATCCTCCCCTCTACTGGTATATCTATAAGAGTCCCCTCCCGGAATAAAAGACACGATCGAGGGGAGTCTTATGTGCAAAACAGCCACCTTGCGGTAGCACCAACAAACGGGTCAACCTGAACCATAACGCGCCTATCCTACCTACTAAGACCAATATAATCAATGAAAACCCAACATAAAGAATATAAACAGAAGTTAAAAAACACAAGTATAAAAGTCCAACTAATACATCAATAATAAGAAGAAACATCAGCTTCTATAATATCAGAGTACATAAAAACCTGCCCCAAGGGCTACAATATGAGTCACTCAAAGCTCACATCAGTAACTGATGGCTGCGACGTTAACGTCGTATCAGGCCCTGTAATCGTGGCCCAGCTGCCCTCATGCACAACCAAATATTGCTCTATCTGTGGGGTTCCCTCCTAAAAAGGATGATATAGCAACTGTTAGTCATAAAGACTAAGTGGATATCACGTTCGCTCCCTCGACGACTCTTAGGCACCAAGCGGAGAAAGGAAGATGGTACAATATATATATGTAAGCAGTAGTACAAAAATGTGGTATAAGACTAATAAATATCAGAGTATACAGCATGTACAACAAGTCAATTTATCAATCTATGTTAGCAATTCTACTATCAACAACAATGTGTATATATTCTATAATAGGAAAGTAACTTAACTTATAAAAATGCTCATACAGATTTATAAGTTAAGGATCGGCTTAACAATTAAGTAACTTATCATATACGAGTGCCCATAAAAACTTATATGATAAGGATCTATGCAGTACAATGCAATGATATGAATACAACATGATGACTCAACCATGCTCACACGCACGCACACTACATTGTCGACATAGACTCGTAGTTCTCACTTTTCGAGCAGCTAGCTAACCTCTCAGGCGTCATCCATTATGGACAGACAGTGACAGTGGAGCGGGCTTCTCCACTACTAGAGGACGTCCACACTACCAAGCCTATGCCTCTGTACGCCTTAAAGCAAAGAACACAACAACGAATCTCCAATGCGTACTATGGCTCAAAGGTGTCTCGGGTAGATATGCACCAAGAACATAACCCAAATTGGCTTATATTGTGGCACAGAGAGGGTATTCATGAGCGTGTCACCAAAGAACACGGCCAAACCGTCCACTAGAAAAGAAGGAGCCTCTAGAGTGAGCGCCGAGGACCAAAGCCCCACCGTACAAGTCTATCTGTCAACTTCCATCGATGTGATGACTAGCGAGCCTGTAGACCTGCCACACTTTCCTTAACCCAGGATTATGACACTGCTTATCAACTCACACTGCATGTAATTTCACATCTCGTGCTCCACACTGAGTCGCTTTTCATTATTCACATCCTGTGCTCAATAACATACAAGGGCTCCACATCGAGTCCCTTCCTATCATTCCACTCTAGTGTGGCACACACACTCACTTACACCCTTTTCACATTTTCGTTCTCCAAGAACTTAAGGGTTCATCATAGATACGGAGGTTAGTCACCTCATATAACGTACCAATCCCACGCTCCTACATGTAGGGAGAAAACTCTAAGCAGTGGACTATACTAACTACACCATCAAACACTGGAGACTACCATTCCGCATATTCCATGGCCATGAGGTTTACCTCATCTGATTCCTACCTTATATTCAAGCCTTCACAAACAACTATGCTTCCATATGATAATCATATCGATACAATAATACTTCACATAATCTTTAAGCATGATAATATAACTATAGGTTACACATTCAATTATTGGGTGTCACACCCTTTTCTGAAACCTGTTTCATTCTCCTGATTATAATCATACACATCCTAACCGAATTTCATAAGAATATCATTTGTACACCCAAATCGTATAAAGTTTTTTGTTCACCAAATTTTCTCAAACCATTTGTTTATTAAACTCCTCCGTTTGTACAAACATGTTTCACCAACCATTTGTTTACTTAAGGATCTAACAACCAAATCCTATTAACCATTTGTTTATCAATATCATAAATAAACTAAGTTCACCAAAACCTCAACATCATCCTGTTACAACCTTCTACTGATTCCAGATCCAATTATACACCAACCTGAAAACAATGTACACTTAAGAGATACTCTACAACAACTTTGATTGTCTTTCCCGAGGCTACAAAATTAGTGAGAAAATGTGTAACCATCCGTTGGAAAGGGCTTTCCAAGTACTACGACTTTCATGTTTAGTCAAAAAACCAGATCTGGTCGAATCACACTCGAAAACGGCCTTAAAGTTTGTTGCGCACAGAAAATGGATTTTTGCACGCATCTTAAAGCAAGATAAACGACATCGGTTCATCTTCTTCCTCTAGCTATTTGCTCAAGACTATATTCAGACATTCCTCCACCCTTATTCACCCTCAATAGACCATTCCTCTTCACGAAACCAAGTCCATCAACTTCACTCCGAAGAGAGGAGAGGTTGAAGACTATCAATCTCTAGGAAAGGTCCTAGCATGGTCTCTTTCTAGGAGATCTTTATCTCTTACAAGTCAAACTCCTTTGAGTCCACATCTCTCCTAGAAATAATAACTAGAGATCTATCACCAATGGACAGGGTAGGAAGCTCACCTCATTTCCGACCATGGATCTCATTATACTTCTCAGCATCTTCCTCCCCATTGGTATTATTCTTCCTAGAAGGTAGATCAGCTCTTCTTCCAGAAAATCAACTCCGGTAACTTCTTCACTTTCGACAGTTTTGGCACATGTAACAGCTTGGCAAGGGGATGAAGTAACAGCTTGGGTTTTCCCGTAAATCTTCTTTTATAATAGGAATTCGGGTTAGACCGCCTGCCACATGTCAACCTGGTATTGGACAGCCTATTATTATTTAAATTAAGTCTTGTCAAAAAGACTGGGTACAAATAAGTCAAATAGCGTGTTTCTTGAAAACCAGGTTCAGCCTGTGTATAGCAATCAAAAAATAGTTTGGGCTGAAAAATATCCTAAGTCAAAATCGTTGAGTATACATACACTCACTCGATGAATTGTCGAGATTAATCATGACCACTCGATGCCTATAAAGTTCATCACGGTTTTCTAAGTCAATTTATCATTCGTCGAGTATTACATGACAATTCATCGAATGGCATCGAGTTTACTCAACACACTCGAGACTTCGTCTAGTGGCGTCGAGACCACTAAACTCCTACAAAGTCTAGAACAATTTCAAGTTAAAATCATCGAGTATATATATACTCACTCGACGAATCGTCGAATTGCGTTAAGACCACTCAATGCACTCGACGCTTCCAGAAGCCCAAATTATTCTAAGTCCATTTTCTCCTTATGCGTTGAGTATCACTCAACACCTCGTCGAATAGCTTTGATACCACTCAATGCACTCGACACTTCCAAAAAGCAGAAATATTCCAAGTCCATTTCTCTTTGTGTGTTGAGTATCACTCAACGCCTCGTCCAATGGCATTGAGACCACTCAATGCTTCTAGAATATAGAAATATTTTAAGTCCATTTCTCCATGTGCATTGAGTATCACTCAACGCCTTATTGAATGGCATTGAAACCACTCAATACACTCGACGCTTCCTGAATGCAAAAATATTCTAAGTGAAATTTTCCCTATTAGTCGAGTATCACTCGACGCCTGTAACCAGTGCACCCCGAGCCTGAGTCAACTTTCCTGACTCAAAACACGTGCGAGGGGTCTAGCACGAATTGGGATGTTACAAATCCTATAAACAAAATAAAAGATTTCATCCCCGAAATAAGGCTAAGGATATAGGGGAAGTAAAGTATGCATAATACAAAGTATGCTTTTAAGTTGACCTTGGGGAAACAGTTTTGGGGAGTGCTTCTGCATGAAGGCTCTGTTTGGGAAACCGGTGTCGTTTTAAAAGTGGAGGTTTAAAAGGGAGATTCAAAACTGTATTTTAAAAACTGGATTTTCAAAACTGAGATTCTGTTTGGGAAACTTTCGGTTCGATGATGGTTTAAAAATTATATCCTAAATTATCACTCCTTTTTATTTAAATTATATCAAAAATTATATTTTAATTATATTATTACTCCTCTCTTATTAAAAAATATATTTTAGTTGTGTTAAATTATTATATATTAAATTATATATATTACTTGTATTACCCGTACGCAAACATTATTATATACTATTCATCTTCTTCACAATTACCAATGTGCAAGGAAAGCTCCGCCATTATCATGCTCGATCTGCAAACTTCATGAACGGAGAAGATAGATGCTCGCCATGGAAATCCTGTGGGAGGAGGAACGCTAGGCGGAGCTCGCCGTGTAAATAAAAAAAATAAATCAAAATGGCCGTTTCGGACGGCCCCTGGTGCTCGGAGGGCCAGCGCCAAAACGGCCGAAAATCCCCCTTTCACGCTGACAGTTTTAAAACGGAGCTCGTATTGGTTACCCAAACGACCCAGCTCCGGTTCATCCTGAACAAAATGAGGAGAAAACGGGTTGTCAAACGAAGCCGAAGTCCACCGGCTCCCAAGTCTATTCCTCTTTTCCATGATTAGACCACAATACCTTCACCAAAGGAACACTCTTCCTATGCAAGTTCCTTATCTCAATGTCCTCTATCCGCACCGGCTCTAGTCAAATAGACCTATTGGTTGCCACTATTCCATTTGTGGTGGGGACATGCTGATCGGGCTGTAGAAGTGCTTTTCGAAGCGACGACACATGGAATACATCGTGCAAATTTTCCAGCTCTAGTGGTAGCTGCAGCCGATAGTCCAAAGGGTCAATTCTTTCCAATATAACCTAAGGCCCCACATATCTCGGGCAGAGCTTCTTTTTACCATGCACTCGTGACACTCCATGTGTCGGCCTAATCTTTAAGAACACTTTGTTACCCACTTCAAACTCCACCATCCTGTGTTTTGCATTATAGTACTTTGTATGTCGACTCTGAGCCCCAAGCATGCGGTCCCATATCAATCTAACGACTGCATTAGTTTCATCAATATACTTGATTCCCAAAATCTTCAGTCTTCATCCTTTACCCATGGAAAGGTGTTCTACACCTTATCCATAAAGCGTTTCATGGGGTGCTATCCCGATGCTAGCTTGATGATTTTTGTTGTATGAGAATTCCACCAGCGGTAAGAGCCTTTCCCATGGCTCCCCTCTATCCAATACACACAATCTCAACAGATCTTCCATTGTTCTGATGGTCCTCTCAGACTGACCATCCATCCAAGGATGAAAGGCCTTGCTAAGGTAATGCAAGAGTCCAAATACGCTTGAACTACCTTCCATTCCTTGGAGGCAAAGCGACCATCCCGGTCGGAGATTATCGTCTTAGGCACTCTATGGAATCGTACAAGCTGTTCCACAAAGAGACGAACTAATACATCCACATATGTCTCTTTCTTCATCGGGATAAATCTGATGACCTTAGTCAAGCGATCCACAATCACCCAAACTGAGTCATTCCCTGACCGTGACTGGGGATGGCCGTGAACAAAGTCCATGGAGATATCTTCAAACTTCCACTCTAGAATGGGTAACAATTGTAACATTCCTCAGGGCTCTTTCACTCCACCTTCACCTTCGGGAAAGCCTCACAGCGTTTAATATAGTACTTAACAACACTCTTCATTTCTGACAAGACATGATCTTTCATAAGTCACTATAGATCTTGGAAATCCTGGGATGCACCGAATACTTGGAACAATGTGCCTCTCTCAAGATGTCTTCCCGGTTTTAACTGCCCTTTGGAATGTAGAGCCTGCCACAGAAATGAATGAGGTCATCCTTCAGAGTATACTCTTTAGTAGATCCATTCTCAATAGCTTTAATCACTAGGGCCATAGCAGCATCCTTCCCTTGCTCTGCTCGAATTCGATCTCGAATATCACAAATTATACTCATGGAAGTTATATATTCAGTATATGTCTTGGAATAATCTTTGCACACAAATGTGATCTCCATCTCCTCGAGCACTCGAGCCAATTTCATACTCATCATTAGAGACTCAGGGCCCGACTCTGGTACTTTTCTGCTCAAAGCATCTGCTACGGAGTTCGCTTTCTTGGGGTGGTAGTTCAATGTAAACTCATAGTCACAGAAACATTCTAACCATCGCCGCTGCATCAAATTCAACTCCTTTTGAGTATGAACATACTTCAAATTTTTATGATCCGAAAAGATCTCGTAGTGAACGCCATACAAATAATGCCTCTAGACTTTTAAGGCAAACACTACTGCTCCAAACTCCAAATCATGTACAAGATAATTAACCTCATGCTTCTTCAACTTCTTTAAAGCGTATGCGATCACGTGCCCATGCTGCATCAATACTTATCCCATCCCTTTATATGGCACATTAGTGTAAACTTGAAATCCTTCTTTTTCTGATGGAAGAGCTCGGATCGGTGCGGTGTCAAGTCGATCCTTTAGTTCTTTAAATGCAGCTTTACACTTAGGTGTCCACTCGTATGACACACCTTTCTTTGTTAGGGCAGTGAGGGGAAGGGCTATCTTTTAAAATCCCTTCACGAACTTATGATATTATCCGGCAAGTTCAAGGAAATTTCGTATATCGGCCACTGACTTCAAAGGCCACCACTCCTTTACTACGTGCACCTTAGTCGGGTCTACTACTAACCCAGCTCCACAAATCACATGACCCAAGAAGGCAACTTCTCGTAGCCAAAATTCGCATTTGATGAACTTAGCAAACAAGGCATGCTATTTTAGCTTCTTCTAAACAAGGCTCAAGTGCTCGGCATGCTCCTCTTCCACCTTCGAATAGACCAAAATGTCATCGATGAAGATGATGGTGAAGATGTCTAAATACAGCTCAAACATCCTACTCGTCAAACTCATGAACATAGAAGTGGCGTGATGAGTCCACTTTATATACCTATTTTCGGACTCATCTGGGCTAGTTTTCACACGGTTGCACTTCACTTTTAGTTCATTATCATATATATTTCATCCTGTCTTTATTTCCATAGGAAGTGCACATTTTAGCCCGTGGTTGTGTATTGTGTTATTCTTTTAGTCTGTACTCCTTTTTGTGATTGTTTGGAATGTCTGCACAGATTAGTGATTGGTTTTTCCTTTCGGTACAGGGGTCGTGTGCGTGTTCCGGGATGGTTGTGAAACAGGAATACTGCGCACGATCAGGGGATCTAATGCGCACGACCACTGGTCGTTCGCCCCTGATCGTGCGCACTACTCTACATTTTCTAGAATCAGCCCGGGGTAAGCGCACGACCACTGGACATACTGCGCATGACCACCGGTCGTGCTCCACTGATCGTGTGCATTGATTCCTCTTTTCTGGAGTCCTGTCTGGGTAATCGCACGATCATTGGACTTAGTTCGCACGACCACTGGTCGTGCGCCACTACTCGTGCGCATTATCCCAGTTCTTCTTCCTGATATTCCATGCCAGTGCACACGAGCATAGGACATAGTGTGCACGACCACTGGTCGTGCGCCTGTGATCGTGCGCATTGTTCATTTCTGCTTTTGTATAAATAGTGCAGGTCTCGCCCTAATCCAGAGATCCGGAGATCGCTCGTTTTCCTCCACCGTTTTCCGCCTTCTCCGCCATTCCCCTTCATCTTCCACCCTAGAGAGGTGCTCCGGCAAGCTTTCACCGCCAAATCCGAGCTGGAGCTTCCTCTCGGCCTTCTCCTTCATCCATGAGCTTCAAGTAGGGTTTGACGCCATAGCCATCAAGCAAAGGAAAGCTAGCAAACTTCGTCCGCTATCGTGAGACAAAGAAGACGGGCCATTGGAAGGTGGTGACAGCCCTTCTCTATCCCGGAAGCAGTTGAGAACTGAGCTTGGACGCGGAATGACAACCCGACGATTCCAACCGTGAATCCTCAGCAAGACTTCGGATTCGGTCGATCTCTTGACTTGTACTTGCTTTATTGTTGAATATTGGTGTTTTTAAACCTATTTATTTTGATAAGTGCACTGTGGTTGTTTATGTTATGTGTTTCATGTCTATGTGATTCCTATTTCATATTACTGCCTAAGTTACTTGAGTTGCGCCTTATTTTCCATCCACCACCATCCACCCTTGCCGCACTAGCAATTGCTAGTGGCGTGCGTGGTGAAGAGGTTCTCACGACCCTCATTCCGCCATTTTAACCACCTCATCCGCTAGCCTTCTCGTCCATCCGCCTAGCGATTCGGTGCATAGCGGCCCGACTAGTCTTCCATCCCGCCTAGCGAAGCATCGCATAGCGGCGTTGCATAGGAGTAGTTGATAGTGTTTTATTTTCTTTATCCGCAACCATCAAAACCCCCTTAGTTAGCTCCGACCTGAGGACTTCAATCTCAAGTCCTCCTTGAAATTAACTCCACCTTACTGTGTTCCTTGTGAGATCGATACTTGGGAAAACCCCCATTTTATATTACTTGTGCGACTGGTTCACTGCCGTGATCTGTAGCATCAAGTTTTTGGCGCCGTTGTCGGGGAACACAGTCGTGTGAGTTTTTGGAGAGGGAGATAATAGATTGAAGCCCTTTTCCATTTGTGCATATCATTTTTTTTATTTGCTTTTGTTATTAGAATTTTTATTTTGCTTATTTCTTTGATTTTTGATTTAGATAGCAGATCCGTGCTATTTTCATTTTAGCTGTGTAGCACTTTTTTAGTAATTATTTTTGTTCGTGATGGATTCTGATGCTGAGTGCCGTATCCTTGACACTTTGTGCCGATCCATCGATGTCATTGCTATTATGAATGCCGAGCATTGCATTCGGTGTTTGTTATGTCAAGGTGTGGGCCACATGTTGAAGGATTGCCCTCGTTTGTGCAAGCCTTCTCCCTCCGAGGGCGTGTGCACAACAACCTCCCATTCGCGGAAGACTGTTGTGGACAGGCCTACCAGGGTATTGCCTGGCCCATACACTGACATAACGCACTTTGCTCATTCTTTACCCGTTGATATTACCGAAGAATCTCTAGCCGCATACAGCTCTTTCATGGGTCCCTCGATCCCTTTTTACGAGCTTTCCTTGAGTGATGATGATCACTCTGGTGTTAGCCAACAAAAAGAGGAGCAGGAACTCATGGACGCTCCTGTATGGGACGATGAGATTGTTCCGGTCGTCGATGGGGTGGCGTCTACGAATGATTTTGTGATGGGACCTGCTCATTCAGTGCTTGATTTTGAGAGCAGCCTTGCCCCTCCGCAATTTTTGCCGGATTGTGCTATTCCTCTTTCTTGTGAGTCGTTTGATGATGTTGTACTTGTTGATGATTCGGTGCCCGAGGTTGCGCCGAAGTGGGATGATGATTCCTCTATCTCCGACGGAGAAAGTGGATCTTCGGAACACTTTTACGCACCCCGGTGGGATGAGGAATGCCCTCTTTCCGATGTAGAGGTTTGCACCTCCTTATTGGATGAGGCTGTTCCACTTACCACCGCGGACCTTGAGTTCTCGGATTCTCCTCGGTACGACTCGTATGATACCGATGATGATCTCTGCTTGGATCCTGCTGAGAGTGATACCGGGATCACTCTCCCATTTTCTGATTCTTTTAGTTCTTCTTCTATTTTATTACTTGATCCCCCTTCCTTATCTGAGCCTGTGCAGGATGAGTCTCCACAGGTACGTTGGGATGACGATGAGCTTTGTGCTCATGCCGTTGCCATCGCCTCCTGAGGGCCTGTGATAGACGATACCTTGCTAGGCAAGGATTTGTTTTGTGGTGAGATGCGTGAGGACCAGGCCTCCTCCTCATCCTACTTCCTATTTCCTCTGCCTGCGAGGAGCAGGTATGCTTACTTAGGCAGAGGGGTAACTGCTCTATCACCGTATCGGTACCCGTTACCGAAACGGATATTAGGCCAGTTACATGTGCACTTTTTATTTCATAGGCCCATTAGCTAGAACTGTTTAGAATTTAATAAGTCGTGTTGGGATGACAATAACCCCAGTACTTATCTTTCATTTTCTGTAGTTTATTTTTCTTGTCTATTTTTAGTTTTAGCATTTCCTTTTTATATATTTTGCTTTGTTTTTGCGGAGCTCACCCCTGCAGGTATTCTTGAAAACATCGCATTGGCGGGGTTCTGATTTTTCGTATGGCGGGCCTGCTTCAGTTTCCACGCGTCTTCTGGTATGCTCACTAGCTGAGCATGGGGTAAACTCTTCCCTTAGCTTTTTATGATTTTAATTTCTCTATTATATGCTATTTTGCTTAGTTTAAGTCTGGGGGAGAGATTTGTTACCTATTTCACGCACACATTTCTTATGCATACTAGAAGCCTTTATTGTTTTATTTTGCTTAGTTCATTGCATCACACACCACTGCACCCACATGAGCGCGTGCTTAGCTTTTTGCGTGCTGCGAGTTAAACTCATTTCTTTGTTAGATTTGAGAAAATTATGGTGCTGACATAGGATTGTGAGACGGAGTAAAATGTTGGCCTTGTTGTGTTCCTAGTCAACTGCTCTCGTCTTGTGTAGAAATTGGAGTAGATTTAATTTTTCTGTATGCTTTTAGTTTTATATTTTTCTAATTGCGTAAATACTTTTTATTCTACTCAAAAGTTGGTGAATCCGGTGTGAATCCGACGCAAGCTTAGGGATGTGTGTAGACGGTCATTAGTTTTGTATTGCTCGAGTCGGGAGGATGGATAGTCTTTCTCGTTGGCTAAGAACTTGCCCCATGCTATTCTTGAAGCATGGGTATAGGTTAGTCATGCATGAGTGTGATGTAGGCCATCATTTTGGCCCGGTTGAGCTTTGTACCGTTCCTAACGTCTTGTCCTCGCTAGCCCCATTGTGCCTACCCTTCTTTTGATTCAGCTCCACCTTCATTCACCAAAGCCTCATAGCCAATCCTAATCGTACACCCAAGTTGAGCTTTAGTGTTGACATTTTAATGTTGGGATGTGATGTGGTGATTTTACTTGTGATTATGTGGATGTGCTCCAATGTTATATTTGCTGAATTATGAAAATAAAATGAAGAAAAAGAAAAAGAAAAATATTTGTAAAGAAAAAGAAAAAGAAAAAAAAAGTGAAAAGGAAAAGTAAAATTGAAAATCATTTTGGAAATGTGATTATATTTGGAGTAGGCGGTGCACACACCCATATGTTAAAAGTTTAGTTTGGGGGTGTGGTGTACCCGCATATATTTTGGTTAGCTGATGCATTCCCTTCATACTAGCTCCTTTGGGTTAGGTGCATAGCCTCCTTGTTTATCCTTGTTTACCTCACCGAAACCCAAGCCCCATATCTTCACCTAAAGTCCTACTGATTCGTGTGTGAACCAAACCAGTGCCGTGGAGAGAATGCGAAAAGGCAAGCATATAGTCACCGACATTGGTGGATTCCTTTGGAGGTTATCCCGAACCCTGATCTTTGGCAATGCTCGCCTAGCGATTAGTCTACTTTCTCCCTACGCATGACCGGATGATTCACCGTGATTCCATTTTTGAGTAATAATAAAATTTTGATACGCATTGTGAAAAGTATAAACTATTTTGTATACTTAGAAATTTCTTCTATTATATTTTTACGCGCACGAGCATGCGTGTTGAAACCGAAACTCGGCTTCTTGTGGAGCTCGCCCTTGGGGAAGGGGGTGGTCTCGCGCCTACTTTGTTCCTGCAAGAAAAACGACGAAAGCAAGGAGAAACAGACCCAAGGGCTCGGCAGGGAGGTCCCACCACATACCCGGAAGATCTCAGAGCGCTTCCCCTCCTTAGCCTGAAGCCGAGCTAAGGTACCCTCAGAAAGCACTAAAAGATTTTGGGGAGAAGAGCACCGGAAAAAATTGCCTTCTGGGGTACCCCTTGGGTCCTATTTATAGCTTTTGAAATCCGGACTGCCAATAACAAAAATAACTGACCTGGAATTACCAAAAAACCCCCAGTTGGGTCTGCCAACAGCCAAGCTCCGCTGTTTTGAAGGGCTATGGGCAGACCAGCAGGGGTAAAACAGTAAAGAGTACCTTTGACCCCCAGGCGAGCAGGGCGCCCTGGCCACCTCGGCGTGCTCTGCTCGCACGCTGCTGTCGAACTCCACTGTGAGGGCGCGAGTTGCATCCCGCTCGGCGAATGCCGAGCTCGGGGTCGCCGATTGACGATCTATGGCCGTCGGACGCCGAGCTCTGGCTCGTCCATGCTGATACCGAGCTCGCCTGCTGCTGCCGAGCTGGATCTGCTCGCCCACTGGTGACCTTGCTCGCCGGACACGGGGTTGTACACAATCCCCGCTCTTTTCGAGCTTGGCACTAGCTCGGAAAGAATCATCCAACCCGAAGTGTGCGGCGAGCTCTGGCTGGCGAGTTGGAGGGAATCTTCTGGTGGGGGCCACCTGGGGCTATATATATGCACCTGCTATGCTGCCTGGCACTTGCCATTCCCCCTACTGCCTTGCCAAGATGCCCCTTCCCAAGGAGATTCAAGAGCGCATAGACCGAGCTCGCCAGGCTTCCGCGGCTCGTGTTGCCGCGTTGACGGCGGTCCCCGCGAAAGTTCCCCAAGTTGATTCTGCCGAGCCGAGCTAGAAGAGGACAAAGCCATTCCCGGATGCGGCCGAGCCCATCTTTCACGACCTGAGGGCCACCCTGGCTCGCGAGACCGGCTCCTCTACTTGAACCATTCCAGAGAGTGACAGGGAGGTCGTTGTAGTTGGCGACGACCAGGACGGCCAACCAGATGGCGAGGGCACCACCCCGCGGGTCTCCACGCCGCAAGGCGAGGCCGCGCTCGCCACTTCGCGATTCTCGGCACCGGATAGCCATCCCCGGGATCCGCCGCTCTTCTTCGGGATCCTGCCTGTGAGCTCGCAGAGGCCAACTTCCCCACCGGGCTCCCCTCCTTAGCAAACTGACGAGGCCGCCGGGAGAGGTCGGGCGTCCATTCCCACCCTGGCTTTCGAGCTGATCTCGCCGGGGGTCCGCGGCCCAGGTCACGGGAAGGACCTGAGGTTTGTGCCTCCCCGCATCTCCTTTGAACCGCCGAGCTCTTCAGGTCAGCCTCGCTCACCCCTGTTCTTCGCAAGCTTTTGCTCCGCTGACATCTGCCTTTACAGCTCTTCCCAGTCAATCGGCTACCGAGGAGTCCTCGCGGGCAGCCCACCATTCTCCCCTCCCATCTCCGAGCTCGCTGGACTCTTACCTGGGTCCGGAGGTGGATCAAGGCAAGCTGATGAGGAGGGAGGTCAAGCTCCTCAAGAAACTGGTGTGTGGACTTCGCGAGGTGCAGGGGGTCAATGAGACGCTGCAGCGCGACTATGCGCGTCTTGCCGAGGAGGTGCGCCTCGGCCGAGCTCGCGAGTTGATGTCTCCCTCCCGACTCCTGGATGAGATAGACGACGGTCTCTTGGTTGCTCAAAGGAATTCCGGGAGGATCCGCGAGTTACTTCATGCGCGGCAGCTTGGGGGGCGGGGATCGCGAGGCCGGGGTAGGTAAGTTTTGCGGGCTCCCCTGCCGAGCTGACCGTCGCTCGCGTCCCGATGCCCTCCCTGTTCGCGCGCCTCCTTTTCTGTTATGAACTTTACCCTTCTGTGATGAACAACTCTTAGAACATTCTTAATTATGTTATTAAAATAAAAAGCCGTAATGTTTGACTTAGCCTCAGTTGGGATGCGCTGGAAGTCGGTGAGCTGGGGTGGCGAGCTGGGGTGGCGAGCTGGGGCGGCGAGCTGCGCCGATGTGACAGCCCGCCTCAGATTCCTTTTCCTATAAATAGCCCCCCCCCCCCTCACTTACCCCCCGTACTGTCTTTATTGCTTTGCCTCCCCTTCCTTGCTTTTTTCCTTTCTCTGCTCGCGCAGCGCCTCGCTTCTTCTCTGCGATCATGGGCAAGACCAACCCGGACGCCGATGGCCGCTCCAAATGCGTGCAACACTTCGCTGATTACTGCTTCTTCGACGGCCACACCAGGGAGGAGGAGCTCGGAGAATTCATAGCCCTGTATGTGCCGCCGGGCTTTGAGGCGCGCAGGCCGGGGCCGGGCGAGGCCATCAACACGTTCTATGAGAACGAGCTCGCATTCCCCATCTCGCACTTCGAGGTGGGGCTGCGACTTCCCTTATGGCCGGAGATCCGGCAGATCCTGAAATACTACGGGGCCGTCCCCGCGCAGCTGAACTCAAACGCCATCGCCATGATGGTGGCGTTCGCGAGCTACCTCCGGCGGGAGAGGATCGAGTTCAACCTGACGGTGTTCAGGAAACTCTTCTCCTATAAGGCGACGACGGACGGGGTCGCCTACTTCGGCGGCTCCTTGATCAAAGTTCGCGAGATCGCGAACAAGCACCATACCTGGATGACCAAGATTGCCTTCATCAAGGGCGATCTCGGCAACATCCCCTACTCACCGCAACAAAAAGGCGAGGAGGTGTACCGCCCGCCGGCTGTGTCCGGCAACGACGCCGAGCTCCACAAATTCTTCCTCCACAAAGATTTCGAGGTCGCCTTCCTGCGGAGGGGCCTCGACGCGCTTCCCCCGGTTCTGCCCGGCGAAGGTATGCTCTCCTCATCTTGCCGAGCTCGCCTACTCGCCGAGCCCGACACATCATCATGTCTGAATTTTCTAACCTTTCCAAGTGTTTTCCTGCAGGGGAGCGAACAGTCCCCGCGAACCCGCCGTTTGCGGACCCGGGGCTTGATACTGATCCTCTTGCTCGTGAGAGGGCGGCGGCAGCGGCCTGCCGAGACGAGGCCGCCCTCTCGCAGCCCTCTTCTGGCAAGAGGCGACCTGAGGACGCGGGGTCGAACCCGCCATCTGGCCCCCATCAGATGAAAAAGATGCGGAGAGCCCTACTAGCTCCGTGGGGGCAACATCAACATCAGCCCAGCCCCAAGTACATCAGCTCGTCGGAGACTCCTCCCGACGCGTCACCGGGGAGCCCGCTGAAGGAGACGACCAGCAAGGGTCGAAAGGGTGGCAAGGGCCCTTCCACCTCGGCTGCGATTTCCCCTCCTCCTTCGGCGAAGAGGACCGCCCGTGAGCGCGCGTGAAAGATATGGTACCTAAACACCTAGAGGGGGGGGGGTGAATAGGTGACCTAAACCTTTTTGAAACTTTGTTGGCAGCAAAACAGTTATCTCACAGATTTCTACAGCTAACAGCAATAACAAAATATAAACTGCTAATCCACAACACAGCACAGCACAGCAGACACACAAATTTATAGTGGTTCCCCAATCTTTGGGTACATCCACTTTCCCCCTTCGCCTATCTAGCAGTGTACTAGAATCGGCCAAACTTCTCCACTATCTCAGAACCCAACTAGGTTCCTACACCTCAGGCCCAAAGCCTTACACTCAGCCACCAAGGCCTACACTCAGCCACCCAGGCCTACACTCAGCCAATCAAGGCCTACACTCAGCCAATTAAGGCCTACACTCAGAGTTCTTCAACTCCTACACTCAGGCAACCAAGCCCTACCCTCAGCCTTTATAATATAGGCTTACAATTCACTCAGATCCAATGGATCCTACAAGTTAAAATTGAATTACAATAACTAACTCTACAACTCAGAAAATAAGAGAGGAGTTGAGAGTTTCTTGAAGAGTTCTTGGAAGAACTCAGCTAGATCCAAACTGACTTAGCTTCCTTCAAAGCTTCTTGAGTAGAACTGAATTAGTCTGAATCCTCTGCAGTTGATCCTTGACCTCTGCTTCTTGAGATCCAGATGATTCTGAATCCTTCTTCTCAGCCTTAGTTCCAAAGACTGAATTCTTGATTGGAGCTCTCTCTCTCCAACTTCTTAGATCTGCTGTTGGACAGCAAGATCTTCTTGTGTTGATATACTCTGTGTACCACTTTTCTGATTACTTGAATAATCTGATCAATTACTTCAAATAGCTTCAACAATAGTTTTTGTAAACTGTGAGTGCCTATTTATAGGCATTCTTCATGGTAACCGGCTGGTCCGGTTCATAACTGACTTCTGACTTCCCTGACAGTTGCTGTAGACCGGCTGGATCGGCAGCTGTCATATCAACCAGTCAATTCTTGAAATTCTCTAACTGTCAGATAGTGTCGAGACTTTCTGTTCTTAAGTGTCGACACTTATAGACCAAGTGTCGACACATGTTGTGTAAGTGTCGACACAAGTCTACAAGGTGTCGACACAACTCCTTGTATGTCTCGACACCGATTCTTCTGCATGTGTCGACACTGAACTTGAGTGTCGACACAAGTACTTGATCTTCTGTAACTTGTTGAATTCTTCTAAGTGTCGACACATCTCCTTTGTGTCGACACATCTTCATGTGTTGAAACTGTCAAGTGTCGACACTGCTTCTTGGTGTCGACACAAGTCTTCAATTTTGTTTCTTCAGCTGAGTGTCGACACATTCCCTTAGTGTCAACACTTGTACTTAGAATATTTTGTAAACTTTTCTGTTCTTTGCTAAGTGTCGACACAGCTCCTTGTGTCGACACTTTCTTCAAGTATAGAGTCTTCAACTAAGTGTCGACACATTGTGCTGGGTGTCGACACTTTCTTCAAGTGTTGACTCTTCTGGTTGTGTGTCGACACATTGTGCTGAGTGTCGACACATACTTCAAGTGTTGACTCCTTTGAGTGTGTGTCGACACATTGTGCTGAGTGTCGACACATTCTTCATATGTTGACTCTGCTGATTGAGTGTCGACACATTGTGTTGAGTGTCGACACTTGTCCTTAGTCTCTGCAGAATTTTGCTGAGTGTCGACACAACTCCAAGTGTCGACACTTTCTGATGTAGACTCAGCTCTTCTAGGTGTCGACACTTCTGCTAAGTGTCGACACAGCTTTTCTGCATTCTTCTTCACTGAGTGTCGACACAGCTCCAAGTGTCGACACTTTCTGTCTGGTGTCGACTCTTCTTCTCAGGTGTCGACACAATTACTCCAAGTGTCGACACTGCTTGTCTGGGTGTCGACACAAGCTTTCTCAAGTGTCAACACTTTCCCTCTGGGTGTCGACACATGGACTTAGAAACTTTTAGCTTCAGTCCAGTGAATACCTAACCTGCACAAGTAACTCAAACAAACATCAAATACATTATGATGTATATCATTGAGTTAGGTGAGGCTTCTTCAAATCAGGTACATTTGACCAATGTACCCAACAATCTCCCCCTATTTGGAGAAGTCATAACCCTTAGTCAATGATATACACCACTCATAATTAAAAATTAGAAAATGATGTAAAGCAGGTATATGTCAACAGGGTAAACTTAAACATGTAATAAAGCACACATGTATACTCATTAAACATTGCAGAACAAACAAGAAATAGACACATGCTTCTGAACAATCATGAGATATATTTATCAAAAATTGTTCTAACATTGTTTTAATACATTTCCATTGTTTTACAAAAATATTTCATATGTAAAAGATTACAACAATGTTTCTTAGTCTAATCTTAGTCTAGTTCTGATCAGGTTCTTTTATAACTATTCCTTTCCCAGCTTGTACTTTGGCCTTTACAGCAGCAGCAGCAGCAGGCTCAGTATCAGCAGTCTTCTTTCCTTTGAGATCGAGCTTATCAGCCTTGATCTTTTGCCTCTCAAAGTAATGATAGGGCTTAGGAAAGTACTTGCTAGGCTCCACAGCTGTAGGAGGTAGCTTTCCTAACTTAGCCTTCCTTCTATACTGGACAATGGCTTCCTGCCTAATCTCATGCTTCCTCCATTCTGCTTCTGAGAACCATTTGTTCCTTTCATGAGCATTGTCCTTGGCTGCTTTCCAGGCTGTGAGAATGATGTTCCTAGAAGTAGGGCTCCACTGTTCAAAATCTGGTTTTTGCTCAGCTAGTTCCCTAAACTTCTTCTTTGACAGCCTTGTCTCTTCTTCTTTGGCCAATGCCTCTTGCATAGCTGCTGTAACAGGTTGAACAACCTTTTCCAGAACAACATTAGACTTTCCAGTAGTTGGACTATACATTGTGCTGACTTCTGCATGAACCATGTCAAAATCTGGAGGTGGATAGATCACCTGAGCTACTTCCTGTTGCTCACCTCCAAGATATGCACTTTGAATTCCTGATTCAGCAACATTATCATCATCACACAGGGGAGGATAGCCCAGTGTAGCTCTGATGGAGTTAGATATCCATTTGGCATGGTCAGAGCTAGCTTTGACTAACACCCTCTCCCCCTTTATGACTTCTTGTGCAACATGGTCTCTGACATCATCCTTTTGGAATCTGATCTGACTGTCCAAATACCTGATCCCATCTTTAAAATAAGGTCTAAGCTTTGTAAGCTGTTCAGAAATGACCTTCTGTGAATCCTTGATTGCAGTCTTGACAGCAGCAATTTCATCTTGAAAAGCTTTATCAAATTCAGCCTTTGCAGCAGCAGATGTTGAAGATTCAGCTGGCTTATTCTTCAATTCAGTGATTATAGCATTGTGTGAAGCTGTCAGATTGTCATTCATCCTTAGTTGATTTTCCAGCACATAGCCCTGCTTCAATGCTATATCATCTATTTTTTCCTTTATCTTCTCTTGATGTGTTGCCAGAAACACCACTGCATTTCCACCCTTGTGGAAGCATTCAGTCATTTCCTTCTTATTCAGGTTCATCTCAAACCTTATTGACTTTATATCTTGAGCTAAATCAGACTGTAGGGACTTGTGCCCTTCATCCACATAAGCTTCTATTGCTTTCCTTTGTTCATCCATCTTTATTTGCAATGCAATCAGTAAAGCACTATAGTCAACAGTTGGAGTGTGCTGAACTATAGGCTGTGGGGCAATGGATTGCAAGGCTTTCTTGTAACTCTGACTTCTCCTCTTGAAGACATAGAGTTTCTTCTTTTTAGCTTGTTCAGCCTCATCTTCCTCAGACTCTGAAGTACTGGCGATATCAACCCTGTCCTTAGGGCTTGATGGTTTGTCAGCTTGCACATCTAGTGCTTTCTCACTTGCTTGCCTTCCAGGCTCTTCCTGAACTTGCAGTTGCTCCCCCTCAGCGGCAGCACCCTTCTCTTCAGCAGCAACCTTGTCCATGTCAAAATCCTCTTGATCTAAATTCAGAAAAAGGTCTTCCATTGTGTATTCAGGAGGTGACTGTGCAGGAGAAGTACTGGGTTCATCAACTACTTTATCAGGAACCACTTCTAGGATAACTGATGTGTCTTGGAGAACAACATCTGGTTCTTGATTTGCTTGCTGAGTTTGCTGATGGACATCACACAAATCAGAATCTATTACAGAAAAATCTAAAGTATTGAGGTCAGTAAGTACCTCTTGGATAATGATTGTGGCTTGCTCACTGTCCAGAGTAGAGGGTTCTTCTACGGCTGGAAGCTCCCCCTGGCTTGGATCCTTATACTTGGGGCTAGCTGGAGGCAGCTCCCCCTGGATTTCAGCTGTCTCTTGAGGAGCAGGAGACTTCTCTGCAGCCACTTCCTCTTGACTATCAGGAGTGAAAACAACTTGTTCTTCACTACCTGAACTGCTGGAGGACTCCTGTGTCACAGGAGCTATCTTCCTCTTCTTCTTTGGAGGTGAATCTTTCTTAGAAACTTGCTTCTCTGGGGTAGGTATTTCCTTAGATAGTACTCTTTCCCACCTGGAAAATATCCTCATATCCATCCTTCTCATATGGTTGATCTTGCTACCAGCAGCATTGCTCATTACCTCTGGTATTGTACCAGCCAGGTAGAGACTAAGTATTCTGCCCAGATTGGGCTTCTTCAGACTTTCTTTAATTTTCTCATACACAACCATTGACCAATCTGTTTTTAGGTTGAAGATAATTCTGGTCATGATTTCAAACATGGAGGCAGACACCCTGTCATGCCCTCTAGTCTTGCTGAGTAGAACTTTGCCTACAATTTCAGACAGAAATTTTCCTTGGTTATTCATTCCTTTTCTGTTAAATACAGATCCTATCTTCATCTTAGGATCTAGACCACACCAGGTAAGTGCTTCCCTGGTCTTAGATGTAGTCACTTCCTCTTCTGCTTGAATTTTAGGTAGCTGAAGTACCTTTCTCAGAGTTTGGGGTGAAATCTTGACCTTGGTTCCATGCACTCTTGATTTGATTCTGTAACCTGAGTCATCTACAGAAGCTCCAGTAAGGAATTCAAGAACTTCCTTCTTCAATATTTTGGTTGGTTCTGAAACCAAGTACTCCAATCCAGAATCGGTGACTAGGGTTACCACCGATTTGATTTCTTGATCGCCATCGTCGAACGCACCACGAACCAGTTCATAGCCTTCATTGACGTTCTCCTCGAGCTTGGGAGCCATTAGGGTTTGTAGAATTAGTCTTTAGAAAAGAGAAATGTCGACACAGTAGTTTGGTCTCGAAACTCTGAAAGCGTGTCGACACACAAAGACAGAATCCTGTTTATACCTTTCTGGTTTGAAGACGAACAGGCGGGATGGATTACTAAAGATGTGTCGACACTGGCAATAAGTGTCGACACTGACTTATAATGTCTCGACACTCATGTGTCGACACAAGTTTAGTCAACAGATTTTATGTGTCGACACTTGGTTATGTGTCGACACCACACTACTCGACATGTAGTCGAGACGTTACTTAGAAAATTCTGAGTAAAACTTAAGTGTCGACACCTCATTGGATGTGTCGACACCAACTCGACATGTGTCGACACTAACATTCTGAAGTGTCGACACCAACTTCCTAGATGTGTCGACACCTTTTTCCTGAAGTGTCGACACTTTTATTCTGTGTCGACACAGACTTGTCTATGTGTCGACACATTTTTACTTAGCCAATTTTTTTAGTTCTGTAAACTTAGTCTAAGTTTATCATACCTAGTTCAATTTTGAACCTATTGAACTTAGCTTCTTCTAAGGGCTTAGTAAACATATCAGATTTCTGATTATCAGTTTTAACATATTCAAGTGCAATATCATTTCTTTCTACATGCTCCCTAAGAAAGTGATATTTAATCTCAATATGTTTAGTTCTACTATGTGATACAGGATTATTAGCTATTGAAATAGCACTTGTAGAATCACAGAAAAGTGGAGTTCTACTTACCTGAAATCCATAGTCTTCTAGCTGATGTTGAATCCATAGAAGTTGAGCACAGCAACTTCCTGCAGCTACATATTCTGACTCAGCTGTGGAGATAGCCACACTAGTCTGCTTTTTGCTGCTCCATGAAATTATTCTTCCACCTAGGAATTGACAGGTTCCAGTTGTGCTCTTTCTATCCTCTTTGCATCCTGCAAAGTCTGCATCTGTATAACCTGTTAGATCAAAATCTCCATTCCTAGGGTACCAGAGGCCTAGATAAGGTGTGCCCTTTAGATATCTCAAAATCCTTTTGACTGTATTCAAATGAGACTCTTTAGGGCAGGCTTGATACCTGGCACAAACACATGTAGCATACATGATGTCAGGTCTACTAGCAGTCAAGTATAAAAGGGAGCCAACTATCCCTCTATACAAGGTTTCATCTACAGGTTTCCCTGCATCATCCTTGCTAAGAGACATACTTGACCCCATAGGAGTCTTCATGGTACTGGATGAATCCATACCATACTTCCTTATGAGTTCTAGGGTGAACTTGGACTGACATATGGATAGACCACTTTCAGTCTGTTTAACTTGGAGACCCAAGAAAAACTTCAGTTCTCCCATACTACTCATCTCAAATTGACTTTGCATAAGCTTTGCAAACTTTTTGCAAAGGCTACTTTCAGTAGACCCAAATATAATGTCATCTACATATATTTGGACAAGTATTACTTTGCCTCTAGATTCCCTAAGGAATAGAGTCTTATCTATTTTCCCCCTTGAGAACTTGTTCTCAATGAGGAAACTAGATAGGGTCTTCATACCAAGCTCTAGGAGCTTGTTTTAACCCATATAATGCTTTCCTAAGTCTATAGACATAATGAGGTTGAGTTGGATCAACAAAACCTGATGGCTGCTCCACATAGACTTCTTCCTTAAGATTACCATTTAAGAATGCTGACTTGACATCCATCTGGTAAACCTTGAATCCTTGATAGGTTGCATAGGCCAAGAACATCCTTATGGCCTCCAGTCTGGCTACTGGGGCAAAGGTTTGATCAAAATCAATACCTTCTTCTTGCCTATATCCTTTTGCAACCAGTCTTGCTTTATTCTTAATGATGACCCCTTGTTCATCTAACTTATTTCTGTAGATCCACTTAGTTCCTATAACATTGTGGTCTTTAGGTTTAGGAACCAGTTCCCAAACCTTGCACCTTTTGAACTGATTAAGTTCTTCTTGCATAGCTTCAGTCCACTGTGGATCTTGTATAGCTTCTTCAAATTTCTTTGGTTCTATTTGAGACAGAAAACTTGAATATACTACAGCATTCTGATTTCTGCTCCTTGTCTGAACACCTTGTCTTGGATCTCCAATAATCAGCTCTACTGGATGATCTCTTAGATGCCTGTTGGCTGGAGGCATCCTTACTTCTGGTTGTACTTCTACAGCATCTTCATCATGCTGAGTTCCTTGTACTTCTTCAGCTCCTGGTACATGTAGTTCTCCCCCTGGACATAAGCCATCTTCTTCTACTTGCTGTCTTGCAGCATGGTACATCTTCTATGGTTAGCTTGTCCATCTTCTTAGTAAGACCTGTGGGGCTGCACACACTACTAGACAACTCATTGTTAATAAGTTTTGTCTCATCAAAAACTACATGCACAGACTCCTCTACAACTTGTGTAGTCAAGTTGTAGACTCTATAAGCCTTACTATTATTGTTGTACCCAACAAACACTCCCTCTTGGGACTTGGCAGCAAACTTAGTTAAGTAAGACTTCTCATTGTTAAGTATGAAGCATTTGCAACCAAAAATCCTGAAATAGGATAGGTTTGGTTTCCTGCCTTTCACAACTTCATAGGGGGTCTTATTTAACCTTTTAGTGATGGTAGCCCTATTTATCACATGGCATGCAGTGTTAACTGCTTCAGCCCAGAAATACTCTGGCAGTGATGAATCACTTAATAGGGTCCTACCAGCCTCTATCAAGGTCCTATTCTTCCTTTCAGCAATGCCATTTTGCTGAGGTGTTCTAGGTGAAGAAAATTCTTGAAATATCCCAAAGTCTTCACATAGTCTTGTCATGCTATCAGACTGAAATTCAGTGCCATGGTCACTTCTAATTTTGACCACTGTACTGTTTAGTTCATTCTGAATTTGCTTGACAAAGTTATGGAAAACACTAGGTGTTTCAGATTTCTGCCTTAAGAAGAACACCCAGGAAAACCTTGAGTAGTCATCAACAACTACAAAGGTATAGACCTTCCTACCTAAGCTGTGAACTGGCATTGGACCAAAGAGATCCATATGCAAGAGGTATAAGCACCTCACAGCATCTTTGTTCTCAATGCTTTTAAAGGTGGATTTGGTCTGCTTGCCCTTTTGACAAGCTGAGCAAATGCCATATTTAACACACTTAACTTGAGGACCATTCCTCACTAACTCTTTGCTAAAGAGTTTGCTAATAGTCTTGTAGTTAAGATGAGCTAGCCTCTTGTGCCACTTGACACAATGAGAGACTGTCTCATCAGCTACAAGACAAACAGGAGAACCATTGTTCTCAATCATGATGTCTAGACAGTAGACATTCCTCTTTCTATATCCTGTCAAAATGATCTCTTGATCACTTGACCTCTTGATATGACAACCATTTTTAACAAATGAGATGTCATACCCTACATCACTTAACTGACTTATACTTATAAGGTTGTGTTTCAACCCTTTAACATAAGCCACTTGAGTAATGGTAACAAGGATTGAAGAAATGTTACCAAACCCTTTGATGATTCCTTTTTCAGAACCACCAAAGGTCACTTTAGGACCATTTTTGATTGGAATGTAGTCCTTCAGTAGTCCCCTTATTCAAGTCATATGTCTGGAAAATCCACTATCCAAGTACCATGTTGGGGTATGGCCACTTGGATTCACCTGCAAAACAAATTAATGAACCTTAGAACCCAAAGTAAACTTGGGTCCTTGGTGATTGTTAGTTTGCAACATGACATAGCTACCTACTGGCTTTCCACCAGGTAGCTTGCTACTCCCATTAGCACTTGCATTGTGCCAACAGTCCAAGGCAAAGTGGCCAACTTTGCCACAGCACCAGCATTCAAACTTGTTGTACCTTTGCTTAGGTACAGACTTGGCTGTCTTGACTACAGCAGGCTTATTGAATGTTGGGGCTTTGCCCTTGGACTTGGACTGATCGTGAACATTCCTAGCTGGTTTAATAAAACCCAATCCAGCCTTTCCTTTATGATGAACAAATTCATCAATCAAGGGTAGCACTGATTTAGGTTTTGAAAACCTAGCAACTAGCTCTCTTTCCTTCTGAAGATTGATCTCCAGTCTCTTAATTTGATCATTTTCATAGGTGATAGTTCCCATCTGAATCACAGTAATGTGTTTCAGCCTGGCTACCTCATTGAGCTTTTGATCAAATTTCTTCTCAAAATCTGTTGCAGCTGCCTTGAGATCAGCAATCTCCTTTGCCTGACTTTTGGCTAGGGTCTTGCTTTTCTTATAGGCTTGCAACAGTACTTTATATTCATCTAAGAGCTGATGAATATCTCCCTCAGATTCAGAAACACTTCCATCACTTGATGAAGATGAATCTGACTCTGAACTAGAACTGGAATCTGAACTTTGAGTTGGACTTTGTACCTGACTAGGTCCTGGCTGCTCCAGGATTTTGGTACTTTCAGTCAATGCCATCAGTCCTTGGCACTGACACTCTTCTTGTTCATAGATTGATTCCATGATCTGCATAAACTCTTCTTCTTCTTCAGCAAATAGCCCTATGTAGGCTTCAGCATCTGTCTCAGTGTCTGAAGAAGAAATGTCTGAAAGAGTCTTCTCATTCTTTGCAACAAAGGACTTCTCCTTCTTTCCTTTGAAGTGAGTCTTCTTTTTGTCACTGGATTCTTTTCTTCTCTCAGGACAATCTGCAATAACATGACCCTGTCTATTGCAGCAGTAACACACTATCTTAGACCCAGTTGCCTTGCTAGTCTTTGTCTTTGTCTTGTCCTTCTTTGAAGGCTTCTTCTCCTGATACTGGACTTCTTTCCCTTTGGAAAATGAAGGTCTGGACCTCCACTGTTTCTTCTTCAGGAATTTCTGAAAATGTCTGGTGAATGCAGCAAAGTCTTCATCACTTTCACTGCTTGTAGACTTTATGCTAACAGACTCATCAGATTCTGATTCAACTACCTCTGGAGGAGGAGTTGATGACTTAGTCCTGCCCTTTCTAGGTACTTCTGACTTGAAGGCAACAGTCCTTTCCCTGTGCTCAGTCCTTGTTGATTTTTCCTCCTCTTTTCTCACTGACAGCTGCATCTCATAAGACAACAACTTGCCAAACAGTGTGGGAGGAGGAATTTCTCCCAACTTTGCCATTTCTCTGATGGCACAGATCTTGGTGTCCCAATCTTTGGTTAGGGACCTTAAGAACTTATCATTCAATTCATAGTTAGTGAACTCTCTTCCATAGGACATGAGTTCATTAACAATTCTATAAAACTTCTTGTAGCATTCAGTGATGCTATCTCCTCTTCCTTGCCTAAAGCTCTCATACTCTTGATTAAGCAAGGACTTCCTATCTTGCCTAACTTCTTCAGAACCTTCCATATAGACAATGAGAGTATCCCACATCTCTTTTGCTGTTTTACAGTGAATTAAGTTCTGAAAAGTGGCATCATCAATGGCACTTACTATAATGTTTTGTGCCCTCTTGTCCATAGTGGCTAGGACAATTTCATCCTTAGTCATCTCAGAGAAATCCTTTGGAGTTCTCTGTGTAGCATCCAAAACTGAAACCTTCATGGGCACATATGGCCCCTCTTTGACTGTGATGTAGATTCTAGGGTCAGAGGCCTCCATAAATAGCCTAACCCTTTCTTTCCAGATCCCAAAGATCTCTTTTCTGCATATGGGCAGTTTCATTGAACCCAATTCCTTGTGATTCTCTGAAGAACCCATGTTTCTTGATTTTCTTGAAACTGTGTTCTGACTTACACTGAATCTGCCAAACTGGATCTCCTCAGACAGTTAGTCCTTTTTGAGGAACCTGGCTCTGATACCACTTGAAAGATATGGTACCTAAACACCTAGAGGGGGGGGGGGTGAATAGGTGACCTAAACCTTTTTGAAACTTTGTTGGCAGCAAAACAGTTATCTCACAGATTTCTACAGCTAACAGCAATAACAAAATATAAACTGCTAATCCACAACACAGCACAGCACAGCAGACACACAAATTTATAGTGGTTCCCCAATCTTTGGGTACATCCACTTTCCCCCTTCGCCTATCTAGCAGTGTACTAGAATCGGCCAAACTTCTCCACTATCTCAGAACCCAACTAGGTTCCTACACCTCAGGCCCAAAGCCTTACACTCAGCCACCAAGGCCTACACTCAGCCACCCAGGCCTACACTCAGCCAATCAAGGCCTACACTCAGCCAATTAAGGCCTACACTCAGAGTTCTTCAACTCCTACACTCAGGCAACCAAGCCCTACCCTCAGCCTTTATAATATAGGCTTACAATTCACTCAGATCCAATGGATCCTACAAGTTAAAATTGAATTACAATAACTAACTCTACAACTCAGAAAATAAGAGAGGAGTTGAGAGTTTCTTGAAGAGTTCTTGGAAGAACTCAGCTAGATCCAAACTGACTTAGCTTCCTTCAAAGCTTCTTGAGTAGAACTGAATTAGTCTGAATCCTCTGCAGTTGATCCTTGACCTCTGCTTCTTGAGATCCAGTTGATTCTGAATCCTTCTTCTCAGCCTTAGTTCCAAAGACTGAATTCTTGATTGGAGCTCTCTCTCTCCAACTTCTTAGATCTGCTGTTGGACAGCAAGATTTTCTTGTGTTGATACTCTGTGTACCACTTTTCTGATTACTTGAATAATCTGATCAATTACTTCAAATAGCTTCAACAACAGTTTCTGTAAACTGTGAGTGCCTATTTATAGGCATTCTTCATGGTAACCGGCTGGTCCGGTTCATAACTGACTTCTGACTTCCCTGACAGTTGTTGTAGACCGGCTGGATCGGCAGCTGTCATATCAACCAGTCAATTCTTGAAATTCTCTAACTGTCAGATAGTGTCGAGACTTTCTGTTCTTAAGTGTCGACACTTATAGACCAAGTGTCGACACATGTTGTGTAAGTGTCGACACAAGTCTACAAGGTGTCGACACAACTCCTTGTATGTCTCGACACCGATTCTTCTGCATGTGTCGACACTGAACTTGAGTGTCGACACAAGTACTTGATCTTCTGTAACTTGTTGAATTCTTCTAAGTGTCGACACATCTCCTTTGTGTCGACACATCTTCATGTGTTGAAACTGTCAAGTGTCGACACTGCTTCTTGGTGTCGACACAAGTCTTCAATTTTGTTTCTTCAGCTGAGTGTCGACACATTCCCTTAGTGTCGACACTTGTACTTAGAATATTTTGTAAACTTTTCTGTTCTTTGCTAAGTGTCGACACAGCTCCTTGTGTCGACACTTTCTTCAAGTGTAGAGTCTTCAACTAAGTGTCGACACATTGTGCTGGGTGTCGACACTTTCTTCAAGTGTTGACTCTTCTGGTTGTGTGTCGACACATTGTGCTGAGTGTCGACACATACTTCAAGTGTTGACTCCTTTGAGTGTGTGTCGACACATTGTGCTGAGTGTCGACACATTCTTCATATGTTGACTCTGCTGATTGAGTGTCGACACATTGTGTTGAGTGTCGACACTTGTCCTTAGTCTCTGCAGAATTTTGCTGAGTGTCGACACAACTCCAAGTGTCGACACTTTCTGATGTAGACTCAGCTCTTCTAGGTGTCGACACTTCTGCTAAGTGTCGACACAGCTTTTCTGCATTCTTCTTCACTGAGTGTCGACACAGCTCCAAGTGTCGACACTTTCTGTCTGGTGTCGACTCTTCTTCTCAGGTGTCGACACAATTACTCCAAGTGTCGACACTGCTTGTCTGGGTGTCGACACAAGCTTTCTCAAGTGTCGACACTTTCCCTCTGGGTGTCGACACATGGACTTAGAAACTTTTAGCTTCAGTCCAGTGAATACCTAACCTGCACAAGTAACTCAAACAAACATCAAATACATTATGATGTATATCATTGAGTTAGGTGAGGCTTCTTCAAATCAGGTACATTTGACCAATATACCCAACAGCGCGCCGCCGAAGCAGCACCCCCTCTTTAACTTCGGCGCGCGCTGGAAGGATTCCGCGGGCGAGCCCATGTTGCAGTGGGACGAGCTCGCTCATCGAGTCTCTGTCTCCACTCTACACCCGTCCTGGCACGACCGCGAGCCCGCCACCGGTCACGCCTACGCCCTCGGCTTCGGCCTTTATGGCCGGGAGGATGCCGAGGCCTACAAGAGGATGACCCTCCGGCAGCTCGGCCACGAGGGCCTGCAGTCTCACCTGCGGACTCTGGAGCTACACCACATGCTGGCGCGCCGCAGCTTCGCCATCAGCCATCAGCTCGAAAAGGCCGAGCAGGCTCGCGACCTCGCCAAGGAGCAGGTCGCCGATCAGGCGAGGCGGCTCGACATCGCGGATAGTCTTCTCGCCCAGACTGCTGGCGGGCTGGTAAGTGTTACGCACCGCTTTCTTTTACCTAGAAAGCTTTGCTGCCGCTAAATGGGCTTTTGTTTTTGTTTTTTTTTTTGTTTTTGTTTTTTTTTTCAGGATGCCAAGGCGGCGGGCGAGCTCCAGGCTCGCAACACTGAGCTAGGGGAGGAGAACGGCCGCCTGCGCGCGCAACTGGCCGCAGATGCCGACACTACTGGCGAGCTCCAGGCTCGCAACGCCGAGCTCGGGGAGGAGAACGGCCGCCTACGCGCGCGCCTTGGAGAGCTGGAGGGCGCGAACGCGAAGTTGAAGGGGGAGAACCAGCACCTTCTCGGCGAGGTTCGTCGCTAGGTGGAGATCTTCTTCCCGTCGCACGACATCGATCCCACACTCCCCTACAAGAGCCCGCGCATCTTCGGCGAGGCCGACCTCGTTGAGAGACTGCGGATCAACTCAATCCAGACCGCCGAGTGCACCCTCGCGATGATGAAGGACTCCGGGGTGCTGGTGGAAGGATGCGGTGAGATCTCTGCTCGGGACCTGATGCCGAGTCTGTTTCCGGCGACGCCGCCCAGCGAGAAGGAAGATAGCCTGGACGCGATGTTCGGGAAGAGTCTCCAGGACCGTTCGGGCGACGGCGAGGACCAGTCCGGCGGAGGGGGCGAGGCCAGCTGACAGCCTTATACTTTTCTTTTTTCTTTCTTTCCTTTTTTTGACTACTCGCCGTGACGAGCTCCCTATACATTTGTGAATAATCAATGAAAGTTTTTTGATCATACCGGTGCTCCTTTACTATGCTTGTTGTGTTATGAAGGTATGCGAGTGCTTCCTCCCGCGACCTCGCAGGGACAGGTTCCACGAGTAGAGTGATTATGAGAACGCGCACGCGAGCGAAATGCGCTTGGGGTGTTCGCCGAGCCCCAAACAATTTCGCGGCGAGTTGCTCTCTGCCCTTATCATGCCACTATTACACGCACGCGGCCTCCTCCCTTCCATCCGCCTACCCTTACTTGCATGCGAGCCATCCAGGTTGTGCCCGCCGAAGAAGAAACTTTTCAAGTGTAATGGGCCAGGGAGGCGAGGTCCCCTGGTCCGGCTTGCCTCCCTTTGGCGAGGCCCGGGCTTACGGTCTACTCGCTAATGTCGAGCTGGGGATGACGAGCCCAAACACGCCCATGCAAATCCCTTCAGCCCGGCCTGCCTTGTTGAATGTGCCGAGCTGAATTCGCCGAGCCCGAGCTCGTCCTAGCAGGACCCTTCCCCTTGGTTCCATACCACAAACTGGCCTGCACCTAATGACTTTACGGCCGACATCATAGAGTGACTCCCAGCCCTGCCAGCTAGGTGAGAGCCTGACAGCGGGATCTGCGTGAGGCTAAGGATGATACCGAGTGACTTCCAGCCCTGTCAGCTAGGTGAGAGCCTGACAGCGGGATCTGCTCGAGGCCAGGGGTGACACCGAGTGACTTCCAGCCCTGTCAGCTAGGTGAGAGCCTGACAGCGGGATCTGCTCGGTGTCCAACACTACCACCATCGAGTGACTTCCAGCCCTGTCAGCTAGGTGAGAGCCTGACAGCGGGATCTGCTCGAGGCCAGGGATGACATCGAGTGACCTCCAGCCCTGTCAGCTAGGTGAGAGCCTGACAGCGGGATCTGCTCGGGGTCCAACACTACCACCATCGAGTGACTTCTAGCCCTGTCAGCTAGGTGAGAGCCTGACAGCGGGATCTACTCGAGGCCAGGGATGACACCGAGTGACTTCCAGCCCTGTCAGCTAGGTGAGAGCCTGACAACGGGATCTGCTCGAGGCCAGGGGTGACACCGAGTGACTTCCAGCCCTGTCAGCTAGGTGAGAGCCTGACAGCGGGATCTGCTCGAGGCCAGGGATGACACCGAGTGACCTCCAGCCCTGTCAGCTAGGTGAGAGCCTGACAGCGGGATCTGCTCGGGGTCCAACACTACCACCATCGAGTGACTTCCAGCCCTGTCAGCTAGGTGAGAGCCTGACAACGGGATCTGCTCGAGGCCAGGGATGACACCGAGTGACCTCCAGCCCTGTCAGCTAGGTGAGAGCCTGACAGCGGGATATGCTCGGGGTCCAACACTACCACCATCGAGTGACTTCCAGCCCTGTCAGCTAGGTGAGAGCCTGACAGCGGGATCTGCTCGAAGCCAGGGATGACACCGAGTGACTTCCAGCCCTGTCAGCTAGGTGAGAGCCTGATAGCGGGATCTGCTCGGGGTCCAGCACTACTACCATCGAGTGACTTCCAGCCCTGTCAGCTAGGTGAGAGCCCGACAGCGGGATCTGCTCGAGGCCAGTGATGACACCGAGTGACTTCCAGCCCTGTCAGCTAGGTGAGAGCCTGACAGCGGGATCTGCTCGGGGTCCAGCACTACTACCATCGAGTGACTTCCGGCCCTGTCAGCTAGGTGAGAGCCCGACAGCGGGATCTGCTCGAGGCCAGGGATGACACCGAGTGACTTCCAGCCCTGTCAGCTAGGTGAGAGCCTGACAGCGGGATCTGCTCGGGGTCCAACACATCACATTCTATTACACAGGCTAGTTACAAAATTGTCAGAGGACTTGAAGAAATTTATTATAATCAAAGTGTTGCTTACATGTCTTAGGGGAAAAATCGTTTGAGGTCGTCACCACTCCAGGTGAGACTCAGGGTCTCGCCCTCTACATTTTGGAGTCGGTAGCCCCCTGACCCCAAGGCTACCTTCACAATGAATGGTCCCTCCCAGCTGGGATTGAGCTTCCCTACGGATGCCGATCTCCCTGCCGCATCTACTTTCTTCAGCACTAAGTCCCCTTCCACGAACTGCTTGACCCTGACGTGCTTGTCAAAGTACTTGGCCATTCTTCTTTTTACCTCCTCCTGCCGGATAGCGGAAAGGTCTCTCACCTCTTCCACCATGTCAAGGGAAAGCCTCAGTTCTTCCTCATTCTCTGCTTGCCATTCCTCACGGCCTTCTTTTGCTGCCACGACTCGCGGTGTTTGGACTTCGAATTCAATGGGGAGCACGGCCTCGTACCCGTGGGAGAGTTTGAAGGGGGTCTCTCCTGTAGCCGTGTTGGGGGTGGTTCTCAGGGCCCAGAGAACCGCGGGAAGCTGCTCCACCCAATTCCCTTTCAGGTTCTCCACCTTCTTTTTGAGGAGGTTGACGATGATCTTGTTTGCATCCTCCACCTGCCCGTTACTCCTGGGGTGATGGACCGAGGCGAACCTGAGGTCGATCCCAAGCTGCTCGCAGAAGCTGGTGAACTCGGCACTAGAGAACTGGGGCCCATTGTCTGTGACGATGGCCTGGGGCAGCCCATGGCGACAGATGATCTCCCCCCAAACAAAGTTCCTGATCACCTGGGAGGTCACCTTGGCCAATGCCTTCACCTCCATCCACTTTGAGAAGTAGTCTATCATCACCAGGAGGAACCTTCTCTGGCCGCTGGCTTGGGGGAACGGCCCAACTAAATCCATTCCCCAAATTGCGAAGGGCCATGGGGTCGTGATACTTCGGAGCCGCTGGGCCGGCTGCAGCTGGAGAGGGGCAAACAGCTGGCACTTGTGACATCTTCTTGCGAATTCTGCAGCGTCCTTTCCTAGGGTGGGCCAGAAATAACCTTGCCTGACTATCCTCCCTTCCAGGGTCCGACTCCCGGAGTGACTCCCACATTCCCCGGAGTGGACCTCCTCCAAGATCCTTCGCACTTCTCCCTCGGCTACGCAGCGGGCCAGCATCCCTGAGAGGGTCTTTCTGTATAGCTGCCCGTCCTGGAGGAGGTAGTATGCTGACTTGTGCCTCAGCTTCTTCTTGTCCACCCCCTCCGGATACTCTCCTGTGGAGAGAAAAACAATCACTAGATCCATCCATGAAGCTTGCCTATCGATTTCCATGAGCTCTCCTTCTTCGATGGAGGGGCGAAATAGGTCGGTGATGGTGCCCCCCACCTGGGGACCATGCTTAGCCAACTGATCGGCTTGTTCATTCTATTCCCTGGGCACGTGTCGGATGGTGAAAGTTTGAAAAGTGCCAATGACCCCCTTCACCTTGGCCAAGTACGATCGCAGGTTGGGCTCCCTTGCCTCAAACTCCCCATTAATCTGAGAAGCCACTACCATGGAGTCGGTAAGGACCTCCACATCTGATACCCCCAGCTCCCTGGCCAGGCGCAGCCCTGCTATCACGGCCTCGTACTCGGCCTGGTTGTTGGTAATGGGAAAGTGCACCACCACCGTCTGCTCGATCCGGGTCCCTTGAGGGCTTTCTAGGATCACCCCTACTCCTAAGGAATGCCTTCCCGAGGCTCCATCCACTCTCACCTTCCAGGGAGCCGGGTGAGTGAGTTCTTCCTCCGCCACTTCGACCACGTAGTCGGCTAGGAAGTCGGCCATCGCCTGAGCCTTGATCGAGAGCCACGGAATGAAAGAGACGTCGAACTCGCTCAGCTCCACCGACCACTTAGCCAACCTACCTGAATGCTCCACCCCCTCGAAGATGTTGCGGAGGGGATGGTCGGTTACCACTCGGATTGAGTGTGCCTGGAAGTAAGGTCGCAGTCTCCGAGCCGAGATGATTAGGGCGAACGCAAGCTTCTCCAAGATCGGATACCGGAGCTCGGCCTTTCTCAGGACCCGGCTGAAATAATAGATAGGGAGTTGTCTCTTTCCCTCTTCCCAAACCAAGACGGAGCTCAGTGCCTCTGCCCCCGACCCCGAGGTATAAGAACAAATCTTCCCCCTCCTTCGGCCCTTGGAGCAGCGGAGCCTGTGTCAACTGCATCTTGAGGGCCCGAAACGCCTCCTCGCATTCCTTGGTCCATTCGAACCTCTGGCCCCCCCTCAGTGTTTTGAAGAAGGGGGAGCACTTCTCCCCTGCCCGAGAAAGGAAGCGACTCAGCCCTGCTAGCTTCCCTGTCAACCGCTGGACCTCCTTTGCACTCCACGGGGACCCCAGCTCTAGGATAGCTTTGACCTTATCTGGATTCGGCTCGACCCCTGCGGGGATGAGGAGATGCCCTAAGAACTTTCCTCGGCTGGCCCCGAAGACACACTTAAGGGGATTCAACCGCATTTTGTATCTGCGTAGGGTGGCGAAGGTTTCCTCCAGGTCCCAGAGGTGGGCATCCACATCCCGGCTCTTGATCATGAGGTCGTCCACGTACACCTCCAAGTTCCTCCCCCTTTGCTCCTTGAAGACCCTGTCCATCATCTTCTGGTAGGTAGCCCCAGCATTTTTCAGCCCAAAGGGCATCATCTTGTAGCAGTAGCATCCATCCCCGGTGATGAATGAGACATCCTTGATGTCTGGGGGGTGCATCCTGATCTGATGGTAACCTGAAAAAGCATCCAAAAAACTCATTATAGAAAAACCGACGGCTGAGTCAACCAGCGCGTCGATCCGAGGCAAGGGGTAACAATCCTTAGGACAAGATTTATTAAGTAAGGAAAAGTCGATACACATCCTCCATCGGCCATCCCCTTTTTTAACCATAACCACATTGGAGACCCAGCCGGGGTACTGAATCTCAGACACGAAGCCTGCCTTGAGGAGTTTCGCAACCTCCTCCCGGATGGGTTCCGCCAGCTTGTCCGTGGTGGACCTCTTCTTCTGCTGAACGGGGTGTGTTCCCGGGTCCAGGTTGAGGCGGTGGCAAGCCACATCCGCGTCAACCCCCAGCATCTCCGCGGCGTTCCAGGCGAAGATGTCCACGTTCTTCTGGATGCACTCCAGCATCCTGCCCTGGTCCTCCGGGGTCAGCCCCCCGCTGACGCGGATCTTCTCCACCCTTTCTCCTCGGGTGAGCACCTCCAGCTCCACTACCTCCTCTGCTGCCTCCAGCCTGGATTGCTCTGCCCATCCTTCGGCATCCCCTTCCTCCGGAATGGGGACCCCTACCTCCAGCTCTCTTCCAACGGCCCCTACCTCGGCCACCTCCTCCAGATCTCCTCCTGCCGCCTTCTTCGCGCAGTCCTCCACTCCCAGCTTTTCCCTTCCTGCTTCCTGCTCGACCTCTTCCATCCTCCGTCCCATCTCCTCGGCTCCCTCCTGCCAAGAGATGGTGTTCACCGCAGTGACATAGCACTCCCGCGCCACCTTTGGGTCCCCCCTAACCCTGACCTGCACCCCCGGGGCGTTGAACTTCAAACACTAGTGGTAAGACGAGGGGACGCAGCGGAAGGCGCTGATGAGAGGCCTCCCAAAAATGGCGTTGTAGCTGCTGGGGGCGTCCACGATGACGAACTTGCAGTTTCGGGACTGCCCCCCCCCCCCCCCAGGTAACATGGAGTCCAACTCCTCCCTCTACTTCCTTCCTCTCTCCTAAAAACCCAAACAAGGGGCCATCTGAGGCCAGCACCCTCTATGCCTCCACATTCATCGCGTCGAACGCCTTTTTGAAGACGACGTTGACGGAGCTCCCGTTGTCCACGAGGATCCGAGAGACGGTGAAGTTCTCGATGGCCGCCTTGATGACCAGCGCATCACAGAACGGATCCTCGTGGTCTGGCAGATCACTCCTGGAGAAGGTGATCCTCTCCTCCGGTGGCGGGGTTTGGGATGTAGAGGCGACGCTACGCCGGTACATGGTGTGGAGGCTTGCCTTGCGGGAAGCCTCGATCCCTACTCCCCCGTGGATCACCCCGATCCCTCCTCGGGTCCCCACATCCACCCGATCTTCACATCGATCCTCCTCCGCCCGAGGCAGGACCTCCTCAATCCTTACTTCCTGTCGCGCCTCCTGCTGCTGCTGCTGCCGCTCCCTGTTCCTTCTCATCTCGAGGAACTCCGGACAGGTGGCCGTGGCGTGCCCCTCTTCCTGGTGGAAGTCGCAATAGGGCAGCTCCACCCTGACCTCTCTTCTTCTCCTTCTCCATGCTCCCCTCCTTGCTCCCAGGGCTATGGCCATGGCCTCCTCTTGATTGGGGAGCCGGGGCCTCTGGCCCTGCCTCCAGCCCGGGGGGTGGAATTGGTCTTGCCTCCCCTGAAAGTGACCCCTTCCGAAGTTCCCCCTCTGCGGCCCATGCCCCTGCCACTCTGGCCTCCAACCTAACCGACGATCGGGCTCCTGACGCCCCCACCCCGGCTGCTGCGGCCCTTGGAGCTGCCTCTGCTCCCTCTGCCTTGGTTCCCCTCTTCTCTCCTCCTGTGCCTTTCCTCCTCTCGACTCTTTCTCCTCCTATGTGGCCCACCTGGCCAGTTTCCTTGCAAATTCTGGGTTCGACGCCTCCCCGTCGACCTCTCTCGCCGCCCTCTCCATCAGCTCCTCGTAGGAGAGGGGGGAACCCTCTTCAGCTCCATCTGAAAGAAACCTTGCTGCAGGCCCAGGGTGAAGGACATCATCAGACTATGGCCCGGCATCTCCTGGACTTGAGTAACCACCTCCTGGAATCGATCCACATAGCTCCCCAATGTCTCGTTCACCCCCTGCTTTATGTGGAACAGAGACTCGGACTCCTTCTTCCTCTTCTTCGAAGTGGTGAATCTCAGCATGAATCCTCGGCGCAGGTCCTCGAAGCAGTAGATGGAGCTGGCCGGTAGCTGGTGGAACCACTCTCTCGCCTTTTCCCGGAGGGTGATGGCGAAGAGCCGGCACTTGAATCCGTCCGACATCTGACGGATGGAGACCACGTCCTCGAACCATTGGACATGCTGTACCGGGTCTCCCTTCCCAGTGTAATAGGACATCTCGGGATCCCTGAACCCATCTGGAACTGGAGCTGAAGAGACCAGCTTGCTGAAAGGGCTCCCTCCCCCCACTGGGCGAGTTGGCGAGTCTCGCGAGCCTAGCTCGCCGAAGCGACCTCGGCCTGCCGAGCCGGGGAAGAGCTCGCGCCTGGGGAGCTCGCACCCTCGTCCCTCCTCGGCCACTTCCTTCCCAGCTCGCCTGCCGGGAGCGTCCTCGCCCAATGAGGGGGCGGCCGTGATCTGGTTTGCCCGAGTCGAGCACTCGGCCCGCGTGCCGAGTGCGAACTTGACCAGATTCAGCACCTCGTTTCTGAAGTCTTCGAACATTCCCACCATTGCGAGAGGTGGGGGGGCGGCGAGCTCGGCATGTCGGATCCTTGTCCCGTCATCGAGCTCGCGGAAACTTTTCTGCGCTGACCACTTGTCCACGCTCACCGCACCAAAATGTTGAAACCGAAACCCGGCTTCTTGTGGAGCTCGCCCTTGGGGAAGGGGATGGTCTCGCGCCTACTTTGTTCCTGCAAGAAAAACGATGAAAGCAAGGAGAAACAGACCCAAGGGCTCGGCAGGGAGGTCCCACCACAAACCCGGAAGATCTCAGAGCGCTTCCCCTCCTTAGCCTGAAGCCGAGCTAAGGTACCCTCAGAAAGCACTAAAAGATTTTGGGGAGAAGAGCACCGGAAAAAATTGCCTTCTGGGGTACCCCTTGGGTCCTATTTATAGCTTTTGAAATCCGGACTGCCAATAACCAAAATAACTGACCTGGAATTACCAAAAACCCCCAGTTGGGTCTGCTAACAGCCAAGCTCCGCTGTTTTGAAGGGCTATGGGCAGACCAGCAGGGGTAAAACAGTAAAGAGTACCTCTGACCCCCAGGCGAGCTGGGCGCCCTGGCCACC
The DNA here is from genome assembly GCA_039583875.1 of Platanthera guangdongensis. Taxonomy (NCBI): domain Eukaryota; kingdom Viridiplantae; phylum Streptophyta; class Magnoliopsida; order Asparagales; family Orchidaceae; genus Platanthera; species Platanthera guangdongensis. Next base: position 73,799,204 of record CM077164.1, on the reverse strand, counting down.
TCGGCGTGCTCTGCTCGCATGCTGCTGCCGAACTCCACTGTGAGGGCGCGAGTTGCATCCCGCTCGGCGAATGCCGAGCTCGGGGTCGCCGATTGACGATCTCTGGCCGTCGGACGCCGAGCTCTGGCTCGTCCCTGCTGATACCGAGCTTGCCTGCTGCTGCCGAGCTGGATCTGCTCGCCCCCTGGTGACCTTGCTCGCCGGACACGGGGTTGTACAATGCGACTTCGCATGGTACTTCGTATCACCATTTCTTTGTTAACTAGTATTTTTCCCTATCTGCTTAGATTTTGTTTGCTCGGGACGCGCAAACAGTTAAGTCAGGGGGTGTGATGAGTCCACTTTATATACCTATTTTCGGACTCATCTGTGCTAGTTTTCACACGGTTGCACTTCACTTTTAGTTCATTATCATATATATTTCATCCTGTCTTTATTTACATAGGAAGTGCACATTTTAGCCCGTGGTTGTGTATTGTGTTATTCTTTTAGTCTGTACTCCTTTTTGTGATTGTCTGGAATGTCTGCACAGATTAGTGATTGGTTTTTCCTTTCGGTACAGGGGTCGTGTGCGTGTTCCGGGATGGTTGTGAAACAGGAATACTGCGCACGATCAGGGGATCTAATGTGCACGACCACTGGTCGTGCGCCCCTGATCGTGCGCACTACTCTATGTTTTCTAGAATCAGCCTGGGGTAAGCGCACGACCACTGTACATACTGCGCACGACCACCAGTCGTGCGCCACTGATCGTGTGCATTGATTCCTCTTTTCTGGAGTCCTGTCTGGGTAATCGCACGATCATTGGACTTAGTGCGCACGACCACTGGTCGTGCGCCACTACTCGTGTGCATTATCCCAGTTCTTCTTCCTGATATTCCATGCCAGTGCGCACGAGCATAGGACATAGTGCGCACGACCACTGGTCGTGCGCCTGTGATCGTGCGCATTGTTCATTTCTGCTTTTGTATAAATTGTGCAGGTCTCGCCCTAATCCAGAGATCCGGAGATCGCTCGTTTTCCTCCGCTGTTTTCCGCCTTCTCCGCCATTCCCCTTCATCTTCCACCCTAGGGAGGTGCTCCGGGCATGCTTTCACCGCCAAATCCGAGCCGGAGCTTCCTCTCGGCCTTCTCCTTCATCCATGAGCTTCAAGTAGGGTTTGACGCCATAGCCATCAAGCAAAGGAAAGCTAGAAAACTTCGTCCGCTATCGTGAGACGAAGAAGACGGGCCATTGGAAGGTGGTGACAGCCCTTCTCTATCCCGGAAGCAGTTGAGAACCGAGCTTGGACGCGGAATGACAACCCGACGATTCCAACCGTGAATCCTCAGCAAGACTTCGGATTCGGTCGATCTCTTGACTTGTACTTGCTTTATTGTTGAATATTGGTGTTTTTAAACCTATTTATTTTGATAAGTGCACTGTGGTTGTTTATGTTATGTGTTTCATGTCTATGTGATTCCTATTTCATATTACTGCCTAAGTTGCTTGAGTTGCGCCTTATTTTCCATCCACCACCTTCCACCCTTGCCGCACTAGCAATTGCTAGTGGCGTGTGTGGTGAAGAGGTGCTCACGACCCTTATTCCGCCATTCTAACCACCTCATCTGCTAGCCTTCTCGTCCATCCGCCTAGCGATTCGGTGCATAGCGGCCCGACTAGTCTTCCATCCCGCCTAGCGAAGCATCGCATAGCGGTGTTGCATAGGAGTAGTTGATAGTGTTTTATTTTCTTTATCCGCAACCATCAAAACCCCCTTAGTTAGCTCCGACCTGAGGACTTCAATTTCAATTCCTCCTTGAAATTAACTCCACCTTACTATGTTCCTTGTGAGATCGATACTCGGGAAAACCCCCATTTTATATTACTTGTGCGACCGGTTCACTGCCATGATCAATAGCATCATGGCGTTGGTGAGTCCAAACGGTATCATCGTGAACTCGTACAAACCATATCTCGAGCTAAACGCTGTCTTTGGGATATCTTCCTCTTATATTCTTAACTGATAGTTCCCCGAGCGCAGATCCAATTTGGAAAACCAATGCGCTCCCACTAACTGATAGAACAACTCGTTGATGTGGGGTAGAGGATAGGTGTTCTGCACCGTTAATCGATTGAGCTCCTGGTAGTCTATATATAACCGTAGTGACCATCGTTTTTCTTAACAAACAATACAGGGGCTCCCCATTGCGACGAACTGGGCGAACAAACCCTGATTCTACTAACTCCTGCAACTGAACTCTAAACTCTGAGAGTTCCTTTAGGGCTATTCTATAAGAGGTCAGATAGATATTCTTGGCACCCGACACTAATTTAATTTGAAAGTACACCTCTCTATGTGGGGTAATCCTGGTAATTTCTCAGGAAATACCTCACGGAAATATCGCACTACTTGCACACCTTCCATACCATTTGTCATCTCTTTTAGTTTGAAGCATATCCCATATACCTCATCCCCTTTCATATGGGCTTTTAAGGCCTGAGTTGAAGATAATAACATACTGGGTGTGAATCTAATACCTTGGAAGACGACCCCAAAGTCTCTGTGTCTCAAAGTGATTTGCTTCTTCGCATAATCAATCCTGGCGTGGTGCCAATCCAACCACATCATGCCCAGATTAAGGTCAAATTCTGGCATTCCCAGCACCGTTGCAGCGGTTTCAAAATCTTTCCTCCAATACATACTTCCAAGTCACGCTTGGCGGACGAAGTCATCTCGGAGCCATCCAGAAGGCGTACTCCCCAAGTGATACTGATGGAGTATTGCACTGTTCTAGTTCTGCAATTGAATCCTTTGATCCTTGTCAGAATGCTTCATACTTTTGATTCAATAGGGATCTTCTATGATCCCTAACTTCTTCAATGCCTTCCATCAAGGTAATAAGAGACAGCCACATTTCCTTAGCAGATTGGCAGTGAATCAGATTATGCAGCATAGAATCATCGACTGCACATGCTATAATATTTTTTTTTCTTATCCAACGATACAAGAGCAATCTCATCTTTATCAAGAACCATTAATTTCTTAGGAACCTTTTTGGTAGGATCAATAGTGGAGATGGTCATTGGAACCTAAGGACCTTCTTTAACAATCATGAAGATCCTTGGATCCACAGCTTCCATGAAGAGCCTAATCCTTTCTTTCCACATGGGAAAGTTAGTTTTTTTGCACAGAGGAAGCTTTGCAAAATCCTTGGCCTTGTCCATGCTTGGAATACTCAAAAGACAACTTTGGGGCAGATCTGACCAAGGTGTTAACCTTTTTATGAATAACCTGGTTGTTGATGCTCGAAAACGGAACCGCCTAGTTAACACGGAGGAGTGTTCGGTCTCACGGGCAAGGTGAAGAAGAGGATGAAGGTTGCGGGAAGAGGAGAGGAGGAAGCTACTGAGTGCTCGAGAGTGGAGCAAACGCTTGTTCAAGGGTTGCGGTGATAAAGGAGAAGTTTGATGAGCAGCAGAGAAGCTTGATGAGCAGAGGAGAAGCTTGATGAGAAGCGGAGAAGCTTGATGAGCAGAGGAGAAGCTTGATGAGCAGAGGACAAACTTGATGAGCAGAGGAGAAGCTTGATGATCAGCGGAGAAGCTTGATGAGCAGAGGAGAAATCTTGATGAGCAGAGGAGAAGCTTGATGAGCAGAGGAGAAGCTTGATGAGCAGAGGAGAAGTTTGATGAGCAGAGGAGAAGCTTAATGAGCAGAGGGGAAGCTTGATGAGCGGCGGAGAAGCCTGATGAGCAGCAGAGGAGGTTGATCAGGAGCTGTCGAGCAGACAGTTTGACGGTTGTACTTGCAGATTGAATGCCGAGATAGTTGAGCTAAGAAGAAGAGAGGGGCCACTAGCAGCGGCAACAACAGACTTCGCCCGCCGCGGCTTGAATGCCACTCTTGCGATGGGCTTTTCCTTTAATCAAGAAACAAGACTACATCTTGATAATGCACCTTTACATGAGAAAGCAATAAAGGGTACAAAGGGGGAAGCTGGCAGATAAGGGAGAAGTTGCCAGAGGTTATGGAAAAGAGGCTGCTAGCAAGCTGCACGGCTTGATGGCAAGCTGTGGAGGACTGGAAATCTGAGTCCGCAAGCCTTGATGATCTACTGTGGAGGACTGGAAATCTGAGTCTGCGGGCCTTAATGATCAACTGTGGAGGACTCGAAATCTGAGTACGCGGGTCTTGTTGGCAGCAGTGGTTTTCCTCCTGTGCGTCGTCCTCTCCCATAAATGAGAGGTATTAGGGGCTATTTATAGGCCCGGGGAAGATCGTCTAGAAGCGGGGCCCAGTGATGTCAACATGGAGCTTGGGCGGACTCGGCGAGCAGAATAGGGTGACCTGAGGAGCAGGCCACCCCTGGTGCAGGCAGAGGAGGTGGCCTGAGGAGCAGGCCGCCATTTGGGGCTGCTGAGGGGGCGGCCTGAGGAGCAGGCCGCCACCTGAGCTGCTGAGGTGGCGGCCTGAGGAGCAGGATGCCACCTGGGCTGCTGAGGGGGTGTCCTGAGGAGCAGACAGCCCTAGGGAAGGCATAGGAGGTTGCCTGAGGAGCAGGGCGCCCACTGTTTGGCGGGCTGAGGAGCATGTCGCCCCATAGGGGAGGAAACACTCTGATAGAGAGCCGAAGAGTGAGTCAGCCAAGCCCGTGATGGTTGAGTTGGTCCAGGGTTGACGTCGGCTAGGCGACCTGGCGAACTTGAAGGAATAGATCACATAGATTGCCCCCTGTTGCTTTAGATTGCCTCCTGCAAGAAAAAATGTTGCGCGGTTAGCAGGCCCAACCGCGCGGCCTATGAGGGTGAGCTACGGGAACAACCCACCATCCCATAGGGCACGAGGTATCTATGTGACCCGGGCGGACAGAGAAATCTATCCTCCTACACTTGGACTTATCGCGAACTCCAGGGAGAATGAAAATGAGGAGTTAGATCTGGAATACTCTAGAGGGGGGGGGGGGTGAATAGAGTATCCTTAAAAAACTTTTAAATTTCTGTTGTAAATAAAAACTGCAAAGTGTAAACTAATTAAACACAAACACAACAATCCTAACTAGCACAGCCACCGCAAGAAACAAAAGAAAGGGCAACCAGACAACACAAGAATTTATAGTGGATCCCCAACCTGGGTACATTCACTTTTCTACCACCCTAGTAGGAAACCACTCAGATTTTTGATCAGGTGCCTGACACCAATGAGCTTTTGATCAGGTGCTCAAAAACCATTCCTCAAGTATTTTGGTCCGGTGACTTGCAACCAGGAATAACTTTTGAAGGTAGTTAAGAACCCTTTATATAGTAGGGGGATGAGAGATGATTTTATCTTCTCTTTCTCAAGTTACAACTGAGAAGACTTAAGTGGATATGATGTTAGCAAAACGCTCCCCTGAGATATTGAATGGTTTAGGAAGATGGAGCTTTGCTTCAGGGTGATAGGCCTTCAGTCTTTCAGCTTTGACCATACAAAGTATAGGAACTTCTTGACAGATAGAGGATTTATTGTCCTTTGAACTGTCCTGGAGTGTAGAAGGAAGAACACTCTTGATTTTGATTTGATGTTCTTCTTCTTCAGATTACTGATATTCTTCTAGTATAGATCTTGTATATCTGTATCAGATTTCTCTATCTGTTTATCAGCATTCTATCGAGAGAGAGAGGCAGAGAAATCCTTGTTACAGACTAATTCTGTCTTCCTGACTTGCCGATCCGTTCTTCAGGAAAAGAGAAAATCTATTTTATATTTTCCAAATAAGTTTGCTTTTGAAATTTGAAATTCTTCTGCATTCAATGCTGATGGCCTGGAGAATGTTTTGCATTGATTGAGTTTCCCCAACTGTCCCATGGAAAAAAGGCAAGCAATAATCCTGGAGAAAAGCATAATTAATGCTCCTTCTAACGGTAATATTCAGAGAATGTTATAGCATTAGTTTCTCAGGAATTATTACAGTAGGAAAGGGACAGAAGGATGGAAATAACCAAGTCTGGATTCGTCGAACAGAGAACTGAAATCATCGAGCTGAGACCACAGTTGGTCGAGCTGAGGAGTTGTGTTCGTCGACCAGATGGCTTCTGTTCATCGAGCTGAGTTCCAAGATCGTTGAGCTGAGAACAGATAATTGCATTCTCTAGAACCTTGCCTTTTCTACACATCAAGTTCGTCGAGCTGAGAATTTGACTTCTTGACATAGCTTCTGTGGAATGTGTCGACACAAGTCCTTGTGTCGACACAATTGCTTCTTGTCTTGACATAGTTGTTGTTTTGACAAAAATCTGGAGTGTGTCGACACAAGTCCTGTGTGTCGACACAATTGCTGTCGACAGATGTTCTGTATGTCGACACAAGTACTGTGTGTCGACACAATCTGGCTTCTGGTGTCGACACAGTTGATGTCGATAGATGTTCTGTGTGTCGACACAAATCCTAGCTGTTATTGCTGTTTCAGGATCTTCAAATGGTATAGGTGGGAAAGCAGGTCTCTTAGGGCTTTCAGCTTTTTGATGTTTAGGGAGTTGTTGATGTAGCTGTTGTTGATGCTGATGCTGTTGAGGTTGGTGCTGCTTGCCTGAAGAGTAGTGTCTCTGCTGGATGCTTCCTGAAGATGAGGACCTAGCCTGATGCCTTTGATAAGTTTGAAACGGAGTAGTCCTTTGAGATGTTGTGCCTGAAGCACCAGCAGCTGGAGGAGGAGGTGGAGGAGGGTCCTTTCTATACCTTTGAGTAGGTGGAGGGGAATATTTTCTGCTTTTCTTTCTTTCTTTCTGTTCATTCTTGGGTTGCCACATCCAAGTAGGCATGCCCTTATAAGGAGTGATCTTATGAAGGATATAGTAAGGGGTGTCATTTGCTGGATTGGACTTTGGAGCAGGAGGTGGAGGAGCTTTCCTTTTCTTGGAAACTTTCTTTTTCTTGGCCTCCTCATCTGATTCCTCCTCCTCATCATCATCCTCATCATCATCATCAGAATCCTGAGGAGCATCATATAATGCATTTAATGCTTTTATGGCCTCAGCAGATATTTCAGGTTTCTTAGCCTGGGAGGGAACTGGAGGAGGAACTGCAACTGGAGCTGGAGAACTTTCTATGACAGTGCTTTCAGCAACTGCCTTATTTTCTTCCTCAATATCAGCCATGATCAAAGCATCAATATCAAGCATAGGAGAATCATCCATTACAAAACTTTGAGCAGAAATGGTTTCTGGAGGAGATGCAACACTAACTGAATCAGCCTTAGGTGGAGATGGAATGGCTATAGTCTTTGGAGTAGCAAAAATGTCTTTGAGTTGCTTGGCACCTTTAGGACTTATTAGAGAGGAATAAGGAATAATAGCCAAAGATGGCTTAGTACTGTTAGCTGGAGGGAAGCTCAAATAAGCAGTATTAAAAATTCTCAAAAGATTTACCAAATCTACTGTGGGATTAATAATAAAATCAACAGCAGTAATTATTTATTCTATTACTGCCTCATCTATGTCCATGTCAGTTTCAATAAAATGAATAAAATCAAATAAATCTTCATCATCTGCTGTTGTTGCTACTGCTTCTACTGAAACTGTTGATGTATCTGCTGGAACTGTTACTGCTACTGCCACTGCTACTGCTGCTGCATCTGCTGGAAATATTACTGTTGCAGCTTCTTCATCAAGTATATCACCCTGCCTGGTTTCAGTGCTAACTGGATCCAGGCCACTAACTGAAGAGGGGGCAGCAGTGAGGGAAGATATTTGGGCAGCTAGGGAGGAGATGGAAACAACAAGAGGTGAAATGGCCTCTGCTATGATTGTTTTGAGAAGGGGAGTAATGAGGGAAATGAGAGAGGAAATGGTGGAGGGGTCCAATGGTGGATTGGCAGATAGTGTTTCAGAAGGTGTATGAGTAGAAATAGATGGAGGAATGGTGGTATTTGTTAGAGGAATGGGAGGGATAGCATCATGCATTTGCTCATCCTGTGAGGATGGAGTGTGGTGGGTGAAAGCAGATTGAAGGATGGTATGGAGGACAAGTGTGGTGGAAGAGGAGATGAAGGTGGTGAAGGGATGTGTGTATCATGGTGGGATTGAGATGGAGATGGTTGATGGTATTCCTGAATGGGAGAGGAGGGAATTTCAGTGATATTGATTTATGGAGATTTTACAGGAGAGGAAGCCTGAGTAGGAAAATGAATTGATTATTGTTGTGGTTGTTATTGTGGTTGTTGAAAAGAAGGAAGTGGGGAAGAAGGTTGTTGGAGCATCTGATGTTGAGGTGGGAGAACTGGAGGTGATGGAGGAGGGATCTCATCAGTGGGGTGGGGAGTGGCTGTATCAGCCCTTGTACTTTCAGAATCTTTGGTGGCAGAGGATGAAGCCTTAGAGGGCTTTGTGATTGTCCTCTCCCACCTGCCAAAAATGCACAAGTGAGCCTTTTGCTGGCATTGATGAATATGGTCTGGGAGACTAGTGATTTAGCAACTTTCTCTTTCAGGAAGATCTCTATGGTCCTTCCAAAACTTACTTTCTTTTTATTATTCTTTTTCTTAATAAGATCAAAAATAATTTGTGCCCAGTTCAACTTTTTCTTGTTCACCACTGCACACATAACCAGAAATTGATGCCTTGTTATATAGTCGTGTGCGGTGTGCTTGCTCAGCAAGACTTTCCCAACTATGTCTGCTAGAAACTTAAACTCAGGAGAAAGTTGCATTTTCAGTAATTTGTTAGGGTTTTCTCCAGAGTAACCCATCATACTCAGCATCGTATCATATTCTTCATTCTCAATCTCTAATTTTTATTCTCCATTACTTAATCCAAAGATTTCAGTTAAGACGGCGGGAGAGAGAGAGAGAAACAACATTACCTGTTATTGATCCAATCATTGTGTTGTCCTCTGTTATCGAAGCAGTATATACCCATTCTATGATTTCATTGCCAGATAATTTGATCCTTCTGGTCAGCAGGTTCTTCAATTTCTGGTCTTCAAGAAGTTGCAGAATATCTCAAAAGATGGGATCTGAATGCTGGAACGAGTCGAAGTCCACGTCGAATCAAGTATCAAATTTCATCGCTGTAAGGGTTCCCGTTGGAATCGCCATGAGAGCACCTGCAAGAGAGAAAACAAAGATCAAGTGCAAAGGAACAGAAAGCGTGGGATGGAGGTCGAAGAAAACCTTGATATAAGGTTTCCAGAATATGAATCGACAAACTCCGTTCCACGAAAAATAAAAAAAAATTTCTTCGATTTGAGGTCGCCAAAATTATTTGGAGTTATAACAATTCGTCGATCTCAGTCTGAAGATTTGAACGCAGTTCGTCGAGCTCCGTTCGACGAAAATCTTCTGAAGAAAATTCGTCGATCTCCGGTCGACTAAAATTGGTTCACTCACAGAGAGTTTGTCGATCTCCGTTCGACGAATGTCTCACAAACTTTCCCCAGTTCGTCGAACTCCGTTCGACAAACTTTGAAAAATTTGTCGAGTGCAGACAGAAACTAAACTAAGTCTTCTCCATTGATCATTCCAATATAATTTATAAAGAATGGATGATTTCTCTCATCCAGAGCTTTGGTGAATATATCAGCTCTTTTTAAATTAGTGTAGATATAGACAAGTTTAATTTTGTTTTTGTCTACACACTATCTAATGAAATGATGTCTAATATCAATATGCTTAGTCCTACTGTGATGGACTTGATTTTGTGCTATGGCTATAGCACTTGTGTTATCACATAATAGAGTTGAATTATTTTATTTGAGACCATAGTCCAGAAGTTGGTTTTGGATCCATAGCATCTGCGAACAACAGCTGCCAACTGCAATGTATTCTGCCTCAGCAGTTGAGGTAGACACGGATAACTGCTTTTTACAAAACCAGGACACTAATCTCGTACTAAGGAACCGGCAAGTTCCTGAGGTACTTTTTCTATCTACCCTGCATCCAGCAAAGTAAGCATCTGAGTATCCAGTTAACTCAAATTCTGATTCAGTAAGATACCATGGGCCTAGACTAGGACAACTCTTTATATATCTTAAAATCCTTTTTAGAAAAATTAGGTGAGATTCTTTTGGGTTCACCTGGAACCCAGCACAAAGGCATGTGGCAAACATGATATCAGGTCTGCTAGCTGTAAGATATAGTAGGGACCCAACAATGCCCCTATATAACTTCTGCTCAACAGGTTTCCTATGTGGATCAGAATCTATTACAGTGTTTGTAGCCATGAGTGTTTTCTTTGCTGAGGCATCAGCCATCCCAAACTTTTTGATAAGCTCTTTTGCATATTTAACTTGGGAGATGAAGATGCCATCAGGGAGCTGCTTCACTTGGAGACCAGGGAAGTAGGAGAGCTCACCCATGCTACTCATTTCAAGTTTTGAATGCATGAGATCAGAGAACCTCTTGCATAATTTGGAATCAGTAGACCCAAATATGATGGCATCCACATAAATTTGTACTAACAAGGTTTGGTCCTTATGATGTCTAGTGAAAAGTGTTTTATCTATTACGCCTCTAATGAATTTATGCTCTATCAAAAAGCTAGCTAAGGTCTCATACAAGGCTCTTGGAGCCTGCTTTAGACCATAAAGAGCTTTATGCAATTTAAATACATAAGAGGGATAAGTTGGAGGGACATAACCTGGAGGTTACTCAACATAAACCTCTTCTTTCAAAACTCCATTCAGAAAAGCACTCTTCACATCCATCTGATACACCTTGAATTTCTTTTAGGCAGCATAGGCCAGAAAAATTTTGATGGCCTCTAACCTTGCAACTGGTGCAAAGGTTTGATCATAATCTATGCCTTCTTCTTGGTTGAATCCTTAAGCAACAAGCCTAGCCTTGTTCTTCACAATTGTACCTTGGGCATCTAGTTTATTTCTGTATACCCATTTGGTTCCAATGACTGGGTAGTCTTGGGGTCTTGTAACCAAATCCCAAACTTTACATCTCTCAAATTGATTTAATTCATCTTGCATAGCAATGATCTAGTGGGGATCCTACTCAGCATCATGAATGGATTGAGGTTCAACCTGAGAGAGAAAACAGACATGCATCAATTCATGGTTGAGTTGATTCCTTGTTTGTACACCTGTTGACATGTCTCCAATCACTTGGGATCTGGGGTGATCCCTGAGTGTGATAAAGTCAGTGGGTGGAGTTGGTTCAGCAACATCATTTGGAATTAATTCCTCTTGTGGAATTATGTTTGCTGTTGGAGGAAGGTCAATTCCTTCAGTACTTTCTTCTTCACGTTCATCATTAACTTGTGGAGAAGGATGTGTTGAAACCTCTTGGGTGAGGCTTAGTCCATCCAAATTCTCACACAAGTGAGGTACCTGCAAAGGACTATTGGTAGAAATCTCTTTCTCCTTGCAAGACATGTTAGATTCATTAAAAGTAACATGAATAGATTCCTCAATTTTTAAAGATGATTTATTAAACACCCTATAAGCCTTTATTACTTGGGAATATCCTATAAAAATTCCCTCTTCAGCCTTGGCTTCAAACTTTCTAATGTATTTCTTGTTGTTGTTATGTATATAACATACACATCCAAATACTTTAAAATAGGTGATTTTAGGTTTCTTCCCTTTAAGTAATTCATAGAGAGTCCTATTTTTCAGCTTATGTATCAAAATCCTGTTCAGGACATAATTTGTTGTGCTTACAGCCTCTGCCCACAAGGATAGGGGCATGTAAGTATCTGCAATTAATGTGCCTGCAGCTTCAATTAGGGTCCTATTTTTCCTTTCAGCTACCCCATTTTGTTTGGGAGTTCTAGGAGCTGAGAAACAGTGTCTGATACCTTCCTTCTCACAAAACTTATACATAAGAAGAGACTCAAACTCTGTACCATGATCACTTCTGAACAATGCAACATGAGTAGAGTACTCAATCTGTATGGACCTGAGAAAATATGTAAGAACTTTAAAGGTATCTGACTTAGATCTCAGAAAGGACACCCAAGTGGACCTTGAGCAGTTATCTACAATAACTAAAGTCTAGGATTTCCCTCCTAGGCTTTGTACAATAATAGGTCCAAAGAGTTCCATGTGAAACAAATACAAAATCCTAGGTGAATCACTTTTATTTACTGATTTAAAGCTATATTTAGTTTGCTTGCCTATTTGATAAGCCCTGCAAAGACCTTCCTTCTTGTAGGGGTCAGAAGGTAAGCCTCTCACAAGGTTGTCTTTTGATAGCCTAGCAATATTTTTCATATTAACATGACCTATCCTTTTATGTCATAATTCATTCTGAGTACTAACTATATTGAGTAGGCAGATATCTGAATTGGCAGAATAAAAATTAACTAAGTAGATATTGCCTTGTCTATTTCCAATTAAAACAATTTTGTTTTCTTTATTATAGATAATGCAGGAGGTTGAGTTAAAGTGTACCTGATAACCTTCATCACATAACTGGCTTATTGAGATGAGGTTATGCTTGATTCCTCTGACATATGTCACTTTCTTAAAGGTGATAGCTCCAATTTTCACTTCTCCATAACCTTCTGACTGGCCACACTTTGAATCAACAAAGATTACCTTTGGTCCTAGCTTGGACTTATAATTGATTAGGTTGTCCTTGCTGCCAGTCATGTGTTTGGAGCAACCACTGTCCAGATACCATAGTTGATTCTAAACTGGACAGCTTTTTATCTGCAAGGAAAATAGTTAGTTGTTCTTGACCCAGGTTACCTTGGGTCCTTTATATTGCTGATAAGAGAAACTAGATAATACATAAAATTCTGGTTGAGACTTATATCCTAATGGGTGATATCTTCTAGGTGGTATTACCCAATCGCTAAAGGATTAAATGGTTTCTTAGGTTTATTAGTGTTGGTGTTATAGTTATATTTTATATTAAGACTTTCTGGGTTCAACGAATTGTTATGAGTTCATCGACCAGAGTTCGACGAATTAGGATGATATCGTCGATCTCTGCCCAGAGAATGAACAAGGTCATTGTGCCCCAAGTTCGTCGACCTCTGCTCGACGAACCATACAGAGTTCGTCGATCGCAGTTAGATGAATAATTATATCTAAAGTTTTCGTTCAGAGTTCGTCGACTAGAGTTTGACGAACTGCTCATATTTTGTCGATCTAAGTTCGACGAAATCTGCTGAACTTTGATTTCAGTTAAGGTTTTCTAATTTTTTGTATTTTGACCTATTGATTTGGGAATATCTTCTATGATTTGTTTATGGTTTATTATTTCTTTCCCCTTAGCTGAAACAAACTTGATTGGGGTTGTCAAAATATTCTTCTTGAGAATGGGGGCAAACTTGTTGAAGCACTCAAGCCCAGCTTGTCATTTAGTCTGGCATTAACAGTGCTTGTAATGTCCATCAGCTTGAGGCTTCTCCCATTGAGAGTTTCCTCAAGTTGTTTAGCCTCACATAACTCAGTCTTTAACAGTATAATTTGTTCATTAGCTAAATTTAATTCATCTTTTAACCTATTGTTTTTAGAAATTGCATTTTCTTGGTTTCCTAGTTTTTTCCTAAGTATCTTAATTTCCTTTTCTAAATTTATTAGATCTATGCACATGTTTTTAAATTCAGATTTAAATGATTCAGAATTATAATCAAAGGAAGAAAGTACCTGGTCAGCTTCAGATTCTGAAGCTACTTCGTTGTCAGAGTCTTCTTCATCTGAATGGCTCCTGTAGGCATCAATGGCCATTAGGCAAACTTCTTTGGCCCTTGCGTCTTCTTCTTCTTCACTGGAGCTGGAAGATGAGGATTTATCTTCTGTTTCACTCCAGCTTTCAGCTAAAAAACCTTTATCCTTCTTCTTGTACTTGCTGGAGGAAGGCCTACTGCTGTGTTGTCTTCTTCTGTCCTTCTCTCTTCTCTTATCCTTCTTCTGATTCTCTGGACACTCAGAGATGAAGTGTCCAGGTTTCCTGCAGCCAAAAAAAAACACTTCTTCAGTGGGGGTTTTGTCATACCTTGGCTTGTCATCCTATCTAGATGACTTTCTTCTGAAGTCTTTCTTTGCCATCATGTAGAATCTCTTGGCAAAGAGGGACATCAGTTCTTCATTCATTGTTGGAATCTCTGCCCCCTTAGCAACTTTAAATGTAATGTTGTGCTCCTTCCTTACTGGTGGAGGAGTTCTTTGCTTAGCTGCTTCTCTGGATTTGACAAGCTGTTCATAAGACTTAAGCTTTCCTAAAAATGATTCAGTGGAAATCTCATTTAGGCTCCTAGCCTCCTTGATGGGCCAGATCCTTGAATACCATGAGCTTGGGAAGCACATAAGAATCTTGTCATTCACCTCTGTGATGGTGATGTCCTTATCCAAGGTTTTTAGCTCATTGATGATTGAGCTCAACCTATTGTACATGTCTGCCACTGATTCTGCTTCCTCCTTCTTGAAATTCTCATACTGTGATATAAGATTGGATCTCATGTCCTTCCTTTTATCTGCAGATCTAGCCACCATTTGGCTAAGGGATTCCCAAATGGCCTTGGCTGATCTGCATTCAGCCACCTTCTAGAATATGTCATCAGACATAGTTTGGGACAGAATATTCATGGCTTTAACATCAGCAACTCTAGCTTTCTTCTGTGCTTCAGTCCACTTAGGTGGTGGAACTGCATTTGTGCTTGACATTACTGTAGAAGTAGATGCTTAAGGAGGACCTGTCAAAATGGAATTATAGATATCCTCATCAATAGAGTTCATATAAAGCTTGATTCTTGCCTTCCAGATGGCAAAGCTATTTAGGTTGCAAACTGGAGGTCTGGTGCTTGCATAGTCTTTGTTCTGTGTCTTGCTGTGTAGATAATTCTAATCAAATTAATATAAGAAATCAGATCTAACTGAGGATATTTGGTTCAAGGGTTAGCTTGTATAACCAAATGAACACCCTCTGATATCAATTGAAAGTGAGGAGCTAGATCTGGAATACTCTAGTGGGGGGGGGGGGTGAATAGAATCCTTAAAAAACTTTTCAATTTCTGTTGTAAATAAAAACTGCAGAGTGTAAAGTAATTAAACACAAACACAGCAATCCTAACTAGCACAGCCACAGCAAGAAACAAAAGAAAGGGCAAACAGTCAACACAAGAATTTATAGTGGTTCCACAAAGTTAAAAGTAGCGAATAAGAAAGAACAAACGGATAGACTTTTGAATAATTGAAATTTTATTATCCAAAAAAGATATCATTTACAAAAGTATGACCTCCCTTTTATAGAATGGAGGAGATATGAGAGAGTATAAACAAACAATGTGGGACTAAACATATACATGGCTTTGCGGCTAGAAATAAAGGAGACCGCACAGGCCGCGCGGTTAGACAGAGGGGTTAACCACTCGGCAACTCCAGCAGGATAAGAACAAGCCGCAATGGGAGATCGATAGACCTCCCGGTCTCCAAGCTCCTGAGTGATACTGCGAGACCGCTTGGTCAACAAACCGCCAGACAAGACCGTAAGGCCGTCCGGTCTAATACTTCAACACTCCCCCTCAAGCTGGAGCATAGATATCAATCATGCCCAGCCTGTCACAAATGTGAAAGAAGGAAGTAGAGACCGGCTTTGTGAAAATATCTGCCAATTCCTTGTCAGAGGTGACAAACAGAGTACAAATCTGTTTCTTCAAAATCTCTTCCTGAATGAAGTGGCAGTCAACCTCTATATGCTTTGTTCTCTCATGGAAGACCGGATTTCTGGATATGTATATAGCAGCCTTGTTGTCACAGAACATAGGAAGAGGATAGTCATAGACCTCTCCTAGGTCAAGCATGAGAGCCCGCAACCACTTTAACTCACATGTGGTTGACGCCATACTCCGGTATTCGGCTTCTGCACTGGATCTGGAGACAACAGACTGTTTCTTGCTCTTCCAACTCACAAGATTTCCTGCAACAAACGTACAAAAACCTGATGTGGACTTACGATCGCCTTTATCATCCGCATAGCTTGAATCTGAGTAGGCCTCAACCCTCAGATGACCATTCTTCTGAAAGATTAGCCCTTTGTCTGGTGCTGCTTTGACATACTCTAAAATCCTCAAGGCAGACTGAAGATGGCACTCCCTGGGAGCTTGCATAAACTGACTGGCCTTGCCTACAGCATAGGAGATGTCGGGTCTAGTCATTGTGAGATAGATGAGTTTGCCTACCAAACGTCTGTACCTTGTGACATCAGATAGAAGAGGCGAGCCATCCGTCCACGTTTTGTCTTCACCAATAGCCATGGGAAACCGAGCCGGTTTGGCACCTGTCAATTCTGCTTCTTGTAGAAGATCAAGGGCATACTTTCGTTTGGAGAGAACCAACGAGCCAAGTTTTCGAGAGATTTTTATCCCCAAAAAATATATCGGGGAGCCCATATCCTTCGTGACCAAGTGTTGACGGAGGTGCTTCTTCATCAAGTCCACCCCATCTTTGTCATCGTCAGTAAGAAGAATATCATCCACATATACTGCCAAAACCACCAGTCCCGAGGCCGTTTTGCGAATGAATAAGGAGTGATCGGCCGAACTCCTTGTAAAGCCGATGGTATCCACAATACCACTGAATTTGTCGAACCACGCCCGAGGGCTCTGCTTTAGGCCATAAATGGCCTTCTTCAAACGGCATACGCGTGTCTCCCCCTGAGCAACATACCCAGGAGGTTGCTCCATGTAGACGTCCTCCTGAAGATCGCCATAGAGAAAGGCATTCTTGACATCAAGCTGGGAAATAGCCCAATCCCGTTTAACAGCCACAGAAAGAAGAACCCGAATGGTGGTGAGGCGAGCAACCGGAGAAAAAGTGTCAAAGTAATCAACGCTGTACTTCTGAGTGAAGCCTTTGGCCACCAGTCGGGCCTTGTAGCGATCCACAGTGCCGTCGGGGCAAAATTTCACAACAAAGACCCAGCGACAGCAAACCACATCAGTGCCCATGGGAGGAGGAACAAGGGTCCAGGTACCCCTTTCAATAAGAGTAGCCATCTCTTCATCCATGGCAGATTTTCAATGAGGGATAGTAAGAGCCTCCTGGTAGGTGCGGGGAGTAGAAGTAGCGGAGATAGCCAAGGCAAAACACCTGCGAGAAGGAGAAAGCCGATCATAGGAAACAACTACCGCAAGCGGGTGTTGAGTACACGCCCGCACCCCTTTGTGAAGAGCAATGGGAAGATCCAGGTCGACGGGTGCATCAGTGACCGGAGCATCCGTGGCGGAGAAGGCTGGCACGGGACTAGAGAGAGACGGCGCCGGAGAAGAGGGAGGAGGGGTGGGTGGGGAGACGGACAGGGAAGGAGACGGTGGAGGAGAGGACGGAAGGGGGAAGATGTCGAGATGCATGGAAGGAACGAAGAGAGGCGGTGGATAAGCAGAGAGATCAGGAGGAAGAGAGGAGGTAGGAGAGAAGTAGGAAGCATTCTCGAAAAATGTCACATCCGCGGAGACAAATTACTTACGTAGAAGAGGGTCAAAACAGCAATAGCCTTTTTGAGTGGTAGAGTACCCCAAAAAGACACACTTGGTGGAACGGGGGGAAAGCTTGTCGCGGGTAGCGGAGGGAGCGTGAACAAAAGCCGTACAACCAAAGACACAGAGAGGGAGAGGAAAAGGTTCCTTGCGGGGGTAGAGAATGGAGAAGGGGATCTGGCCATGGAGAACCGTGGAGGGAAGACGATTGATGAGATAGCAGGCGAGGAGCACAGCGTAGCCCCAGTAGGAGCGAGGTACTTGCATTTGCGTCGTGAGGGTACGAGCAACATCAAGGAGGTGACGGTTTTTACGCTCCGCCACCCCATTCTGCTGGGAGGTGTAAACACAAGTAGTTTGATGAAGAAGACCATGTTGTTGAAAGAAAGAGGAGAACTCATGATTAAGATATTCCCTAGCATTATCAGAGCGCAAAACTTTAATAGATATGTCAAACTGATTCTTAATCATAAAATAAAATGATTACCAAACAGAAAAGAGTTCAGAGCGATCCTTTAATAGATATACCCAGGTACATCTTGAAAAATCATCTATAAAAGTGACAAAATAGGAACTACCCCGACCAACAGTGAGGGTAGGAGCAGGACCCCAAACATCAGAATGAATGAGATCAAACGGGCGAGAGGAGCCACGGCCTTGCTTCGGTGGGAAGGAGGAGCGACGATGTTTGCCAAGCTGACACGCATCACAGTTGAGCAGAGGACTGGTCGGAGGTAAGTGGGGCAGAAGCTGTCGAAGAATCCGAGGAGGAGGATGTCCAAGGCGAAGATGCCATTGAAGCAGATCTGTAGATGAGGAGTAGGCGGACAGAGCAGAAATGTCGTCGAGGAAATAGAGGCTGCCGCTCTCAGTCCCAGTAGCAATCGTCCGTTGGGTCCTCGGGTCCTGAAAAGAACAAGAAGTGAGAGTGAATAATACAGAGCACTGTAGTTGCCAGAATAAAGTGGTAACAGATAATAAATTGCACGATGTTGGGTACATTGGAATAAATGTACCTGATTTGAAGAAGCCTCACCCTACTCAATGATATACACCAAAATGTATTTGATGTATTTTGAGTTACCTTGTGAAGGTTAAGTATTTGCAGGGAAAGCTGAAAAGTTTCTAAGTCCATGTGTCGACACCCAGAAGCAAAGTGTCGACACTTAAGAAGACTTGTGTCGACACCTAGAGAAGCAGTGTCGACACTTGGAGTAATTGTGTCGACACCAGGAATGCAGAGTCGACGCCAGAAGGAAAGTGTCGACACATGCAGGTTGTGTCGACACTCAATGAAAAATGTCCAGTGAAGCAGTGTCGACACTTAGAAGCAGTGTCGACACCCAGAGGTACTTTGTCGACATCAGAAAGTGTTGACACTAGGAGTCTGTGTCGACACTCAACAAAGTTCAATAAAATTCTAAGTACAAATGTCGACACTTGGAGAATGTGTCGACACACACCAGAAGACTCAACAAATGAAGAAAGTGTCGACACTAGGAGGCTGTGTCGACACTCAGCAAAGTTCAACAAAATTCTAAGTACAAGTGTCGACACAAAGGATCAGTGTCGACACACAGCAGAAGTCTCAACACATGAAGAAAGTGTCGACACAAGGAGCTGTGTCGATACTCAGCAAATTTCTATGAAGACCAAGTACAAGTGTCGACACCAAGCAGATGTGTCGACACTCAGCAAAAGTATCAACACTGAAGACATGTGTCGACACCAAGAAGATGTGTCGACACTTAACAAGTTCAACACAAGAAGATGTGTCGACACAAAGGAGTTGTGTCGACACTTACAAGAAATCAACAAAGTACTGAAGAATAAGGAATTGTGTCGACACACATTATCAGTGTCGACACATGATGAAGAAGCTGTGTCGAGAAGTAATTTCTACAACACACGGAGTTGTGTCGACGCCATGAAGGCTAGTGTCGACACTTAGTCAACTTGTGTCGACACTTAGTCTATCAGTGTCGACACTTAAAGACAGACTGTCTCGACACTTTCAGACAGTTACAGATATTTCAAGAAGTGACTGGATGACATGACAGCTGCCATTCCAGCCGGTCTACTGCAACTGTCACAGTTGTCAGAAAGTCGTTAGAAACCGGATCAGCCGGTCACCATGAAGAAGGCCTATATATAGGCTTATTCTGTCAACTGAAGAAGAAGATTAACAACAAGAGATTGAGAAGAAGATCAAGTAATTCATTGAAGATTCAATTGAAGATCTAAGTAGTTGGAGAGAGAGAGCTCCTTCCAAGAAGACAGCTGTTGGAACCAGGCTGTGAAGAAGGTTTCAGATTGGGATCTGAAACTTAAGTTGCAGTGATTGAAGATCAGCTGTTTAGAGACTCAACCCTATTGTGTTCTACATTCAAAGAAGCTTTGAAGAAAGCCAAGTGTGGTTGATCTCGGCAGAGCTCTTTCAAGAACTCATTAAGAAACCTGTCAACTCTTCTCTCTTATACTGAGTTGAGGTTATACACTTTGTATTCTTAATTTCTTGTAGGATCCTTAGGGATCTGAGTTGTAAGCCTGTAATTATAAAGGCTGAGTGGTAGGGCATGTGTGCCTGAGTGTAGGAGATTCATATCTCTGAGTGTAGGCCTTATGGCTGAGTGTAGGTCTTTGGAGAAGACTTAGTTGTAGGGCTGTTGAGCCTGAGTTGTAGTAGTGGGTTCACTCTGAGCTGTAGGAACCTGGTTGGGGTTCTGAGTGTAAGATCTGAGGATCTGAGGAATAGTGGAGGAGTTTGGCCGAATCTAGTACACTACTAGATAGGCGAAGGGGGAAAGTGGATGTACCCAAACCTTGGGGAACCACTATAACACAGTGTCTACTATGTGTATGTGATTGATGCTGTGTATGTTGTGTATAGTTCTATGAAATCTGTGATATAATCTGCCTAAATGTTTAAAAAAGATTAAGTCACCTATTCACCCCCCCCCCCCCCTCTAGGTGATTAGGGTACAATTTCTTTCAAGTGGTATCAGAGCGAGGTTACTCAAAAAGGACTTAACTGTCTAATTAAAAGATCGTGTTGGCAGATTCAGTGAAATTACGGACAGATTCAGCATAAACAAGAAAATCAAGAAAATGGGTTCAACAGAGAATCATAAAGAACTTGGATCCATGAAGTTGCCAATTTGCAGAAAGAAGATTTTTGGCATCTGGAAAGAAAGGTTTAGACTGTTTATGGAAGCCTCTGACCCTAGAATCTACATCACAGTTAAAGAAGGGTCAAATGTGCCTATGAAAGTATCAATCCTGGATGCAAATCAGAGAACACCTAAGGACTTTTCTGAAATGACAAAAGATGAGATTATTCTAGCCACAATGGACAAAAGGGCTCAGAATATCACTGTAAGTGCCATAGATGATGCTACATTTCAGAACTTGATACACTGTAAAACATCAAAGGAGATGTGGGATACTTTGATAGTATACATGGAGGGTTTAGAAGAAGTTAGACAAGACAGGAAGTCTTTGTTAAACCAAGAATATGAGAGCTTCAGACAAGGCAGGTCTGATAGTATAACAGAATGCTACAAGAAATTCTATAGGATTGTCAATGAGTTGATGTCCTATGGAAGAGAATTCAGCAATTATGAGCTTAATGATAAGTTCTTGAGGTCCCTAACAAAGGACTGGGACACCAAGATCTATGCCATAAGGGAAATGACAAAGTTAGCAGATATTCCTCCTCTAACTTTGTTTGGAAAACTGTTATCCTATGAAATGCAGCTGATGGTAAGTAAAGAAGAGGAGAAGACTACCAGAATTGAGCATAAAGAAAGAACAGTGGCATTCAAGACAGAGGCCACCAAGAAATATAAAAGTAAGTCTCCATCTCCACCACCAAAGGTTGCTGGATCTGAGTCAGATGAGACAGAATGCAGGGATTCTAAAAGCAGTGAGAGTGATGAGGATTTTGCAGCTTTCACAAGACACTTTCAGAAGTTTCTAAAGAAGAAATAGTGGAGGTCAAAGCCAACCACTTCACAGGGAAAAGATGACTATTATCAGAACAAGAAGTCATCAAAGAAAGACAGGAGAAAGCCCAAGTCAAGCAAAGCAACTTTATCAAAAATTGTATGCTATTGCTGTAACAGACAAGGACATATTGTTGCTGACTGTCCAGAGAAAAGGAAAGAGTCATCTGATAAGAAGAAGACTCAGATCAAGGGCAAAAAGGAAAGGTCCTTTGTTGCCAAGAAGGACAAAAGCCTGTTAGACATATCATCTTCACAAACTAATTCAGAAGCAGAAGCTTACATTGGACTGTTTGCTGAAGAAGAAGAAGAGGAGTTCATCCAGTTAATGAATTCTATATATGAGCAAGAGGACAATCAGTGCCAGGGACTGATGGCCTTATCTGAAGGTGACAAAATCCAGGAGCAGCCTGGACCTAGTCAGGTACAAAATTGTTCTTTAAGTTCAATTTCTAGTGCTAGTTCAGACTCAGTTACATCAGCATCAAGTGATGCCAGTGGATCTGAATCTGAAGGAGACATTCATCAATTAATTGATGAATATAGTGTACTGTTGAAAGCTTTTAAGAAAAGCAAATCCTTGGCTAAGAGTCAGGCAAAGGAGATTGCTAGTCTCAAAGAGGCTGCAACTGATTTTGAGAAGTTGATTGATCAAAAACTAAATGAAATAGCCAGACTGAAGCACATAATTGTTATTCAGATGGGGACTATAACATTCAAGAATGATCAAATCAGAAATCTGGAGATTAGTCTTCAGAAGGAGAGAGATATAATTGCAAGGTTTTCTAAACCAAAGTCTGCTCTACCTTTGATAGATGAATTTGTAAATCAAAAGGGTAAAACCGGATTAGGGTTTACACAACCTGCTAGGACTGTAAAGTCCAAGTCTAAGGGCAAAGCCCCAGCACTCAACAAGCCTGCTGTAGATAAAACAGCTAGGGTTGTACCTAAGCAAAGGTACAATAGATTTGAGTGCTGGTGCTGTGGCAAGGTAGGCCACTTTGCCATTGACTGCTGGCACAATTCTAGTGCCAAAGTGAGTAGCAAACTGCCTGTTGGAAGATCTGCAGGTAGCTTTGTTAAGAGGCAAACTAACCAGCACCAAGGACCCAAGAATTCTTTGGGTTCTAAGGTTAACTAATCTGTTTTGCAGGTGAGTCTAAGTGACCATGCCCCAATATGATACTTGGACAGTGGATTTTCCAGGCACATGACTGGAACTAGGGGATTGCTAAAGGACTACACACCAATCAAGGATGGTCCTAAAGTCACCTTTGGTGGTTTTGAAAAAGGAATCATCAAAGGTTTTGGTAACATCTCTAGCAACCTTATAACAATTACTCAAGTGGCTTATGTTAAAGGTTTGAAACACAACCTTATTAGTATAAGTCAACAGAGTGATTTAGGATATGACATCTCATTTGTCAAAGATGGGTGTCATATCAGGAGGTCAAATGATCAAGAGATCATTCTGACAGGTTATAGAAAGAGAAATGTCTATTGCCTAGACATTATGTGTGAGAACAATGTCTCTCCAGTGTGTCTTGTAGCTGATGAGAAAGTCTCTCATTGTGTCAAATGGCACAAGAGGCTAGCCCATCTTAACAACAAGACAATTGGTCAACTCTATAGCAAAGAGTTAGTGAGGAATGGTCCTCAGGTTAAGTGTATTAAAGATGGGATATGTTCAGCTTGTCAAAAGGGCAAGCAGACTAGATCCACCTTTAATAGCATTGAGAACAAAGATACTGTGAGGTGCTTATACCTCTTGCATATGGATCTTTTTGGTCCTATTCTAGTTCACAGCCTAGGTAGGAAGGTCTACACATTTGTGGTTGTAGATGACTACTCAAGGTTTTCCTGGGTGTTCTTTCTTGGACAGAAATCTGAAACAACTAGTATCTTCTATAGTTTTGTCAAACAAATTCAGAATGAGTTAGACAGTACAGTGGTCAAAGTAAGAAGTGACCATGGTATTGAATTCCAGTCTGATAGTATGACAAAGCTATGTGAAGAGTTTGGGATATTTCAGGAATTTTCTTCACCAAGAACACCTCAGCAAAATGACATTGCTGAGAGGAAAAATAGAACCTTGATTGAGGCTGGTAGAACTCTATTAAGTGACACATCACTCCCAGAATATTTCTGGGCTGAGGCAGTTAACACTGCATGCCATGTAATTAATAGGGATACTATCACCAAGAGCCACAATAAGACCCCCTATGAGATTGTGAAAGGCAGAAAACCAAATCTATCCTATTTCAGGATCTTTGGTTGTAAATGATATATACTTAACAATGGTAAGTCTTACTTAACCAAGTTTGCTGCCAAATCCTAAGAGGGGATCTTTATTGGGTACAACAACAGTAAGGCTTATAGGGTCTACAACTTGACTACTCAAGTTGTATAAGAGTCAGTACATGTAGTATTTGATGAAGCTAGACTTATTAACAATGAATTGTCTAGTAGTATTTGCAGCTCCACAGGTGTGACTGAGAAGATGGACAAGCCCACTATAGAATAAGGACCTACTACAAGACAACAAGTAGAAGATAGTGGATGTTGTCCAGGGGGAGCTACCTCAAGCAAGCTCAATCCACCAGGATTCCATCCAGGGGGAGCCCTTACTTGTGGATGAGCCTACTCCTCTAGAAAGTGAAAGAGCTACACAAACCATACTTGAGGTAATAACTGAAATAAACCAATTAGATTTCTCTATTGAGAATGCAGTTATAACTGACACATTATCTACTACAAATCAGCAACCTCAGATTCCTAGTCAACCCCAAGATATTGTCATGGAGGACACATCTGTTGCAGATCAAGTGGTATCTGATCAAGTTGTTGATGAGATAAGAGTCTCTCCACCCCATTCTCAACAAGAATTTACCCTAGAAGAGCTATTCCCAGATCTTCTACAAACAGACTTTGAGAAAGAAAGTGCTGCTGCTGAGGGAAAGAAGGCCCATGTTGAGGGGGAGCAAGTGGAAAATATAGAGAAAACTGCAGGCAAAGAGACTGAGGTGCCAAAAGCTGTTGAAGGCCTACACAGGACTGAGAAGGAGCTACCTCCAAGTCCAAAGGACAGAGTGACTATTGATAGCACATCTGCTTCAGAAGATGAAGAGGCTGCAAGAGCCAAAAAGAGGAAATTCCAAGTCTTTAAGAGAAGGAGCCAAACTTACAAAAAGGCTTTACAAACAATTGCACCACAGCCTACACCACAGCCAGCACCATCTGCAGATTTTAGTTCTCTGATGGTTGCAATGCAGATAAAGATGGATGAGCAAAGACAGGCTTTGCAATCTTATATGGATGAAGGGCATAAGTCTCTACAGTTTTATCTGGCCCAAGATATTAAGTCCATCAGATTTGAACTGAATCTGAATAAGAAAGAGATGACTGACTGCTTCCACAAGGGAAGGAATGCAGTGGTCTACTTGGCTACACATCAAGAAAAGATCAAAGCTCAAGTAGATGATATTGTAGTGAAGCAAGGCTATGTTCTAGAGAACCAGCTAAGGATGAATGATAATTTAACTGCTTCACACAATGCAATAGTCACAGAGATGAAGAATATAGCTACTGGTCAAACTACTGCTAATGCTACAGCTAAGGCAGAATTTGATAAAGCATTACAAGAGGGAATAACTGCTGTTAAAACTGCTGTTGCAGACTCTCAAAAGGCTATAACTGACAGACTCCAAAGGTTGAAACCTTTCTTTAAGGATGGAGTAAACTATTTGGATGCCCAAATAAGATTTCATAAAGATGATCTGAGGGATCATATTGTTAAAGAAGTCATAAAGGGGGAGAGGGTGTTAGTCAAAGCCAGCTCTGATCATGCCAAGTGGATTTCTAATTCCATCAGAGCCACCCTTGGATATCCTCCATTATGTGATGATGATAATTTTGCAGAGTCTAGGATTAATCCTGCATATCTTGGAGGGGAGCAAGCTGAAGTGGCTCAAGTAATATACCCTCCACCAGACTTTGATATGATACATGCAGATATACAGTCAATGTATAGCCCACCTGAGGGAAAGCAAAATGTCATAATAGAAAAAGTAGTTTAGCCAGTGCCTGAGGCTATACAAGAAGCTTTGAAGAAAGCACAAGAAGCCCAATTGTCTAAGAAGAGATTTAGGGAGCAAGCTGAATTGAGGCCTGACTTTGAACAATGGATCCCCACCTCCAGGAATATCATTCTGACTGCATGTAAGGCTGCCAAAGACAATATTGTGGACAGAGGAAAATGGTATTCTGATGTGGAGTGGAGGAAGCATGAGAACAGGCAAGAAGCCATTGTGTAGTATAAAAGAAAGGCAAAGATGGGAAAGCTACCTCCTACTGCCTAGGAGCCTAGCAAGTACTTTCCCAAGCCTTATCATTAGTTTGAAAGGCAGAAGATCACAGCTGAAGAGTTAAAGAAGAAGGATCTTAAAGGCAAGAAGCCTGCTGCTGCTGAAGATACTGAAGCCCCAGTCCAAGCAAAGATACAGTATGGAAAGGGCATAGTGATCAAGGAGACTGAGCAGCAATAGGATAGAATTTTTCTTTAGTTTACAATTGTAATCATTTGATTTTTAAACTGTCTGTAAACTTTTGGATAATGATAATGTTGAAGTTCTTAGAACTATGTGATGTGTGATAAATCTATTACATTAATTGTTCTGAGATATCTGTGTATACATGTTTTGATTAATACATGTTTATGTACTTACCCTGTTATATAATCCTGTTTTACATCATACTGTGATTTTGTTATGTATGGTGTATATCATTGACTAAGGGTTATGACTTCTCCAAATAGGGGGAGATTGTTGGGTACATTGGAATAAATGTACCTGATTTGAAGAAGCCTCACCCTACTCAATGATATACATCAAAATGTATTTGATGTATTTTGAGTTACCTTGTGCAGGTTAAGTATTTGCAGGGAAAGCTGGAAAGTTTCTAAGTCCATGTGTCGACACCCAGAATCAAAGTGTCGACACTTAAGAAGACTTGTGTTGACACCCAGAGAAGCAGTGTCGACACTTGGAGTAATTGTGTCGACACCAGGAATGCAGAGTCGACACCAGAAGGAAAGTGTCGACACATGCAGGTTGTGCCGACACTCAATGAAGAAATGTCCAGTGAAGTAGTGTCGACACTTTGAAGCAGTGTCGACACCCAGAGGTACTTTGTCGACATCAGAAAGTGTCGACACTAGGAGGCTGTGTCGACACTCAGCAAAGTTCAACAAAATTCTAAGTACAAGTGTCGACACTTGGAGAATGTGTCGACACAAAGCAGAAGACTCAACACATGAAGAAAGTGTCGACACTAGGAGGTTGTGTCGACACTCAGCAAAGTTCAACAAAATTCTAAGTACAAGTGTCGACACAAAGGATCAGTGTCGACACACAGCAGAAGTCTCAACACATGAAGAAAGTGTCGACACAAGGAGCTGTGTCGATACTCAGCAAATTTCTATGAAGACCAAGTACAAGTGTCGACACCAAGCAGAAGTGTCGACACTCAGCAAAAGTATCAACACTGAAGACATGTATCGACACCAAGAAGATGTGTCGACACTTAACAAGTTCAACACAAGAAGATGTGTCGACACAAAGGAGTTGTGTCAACACTTACAAGAAATCAACAAAGTACTGAAGAACAAGGAATTGTGTCGACACACATTATCAGTGTCGACACATGATGAAGAAGCTGTGTCGAGAAGTAATTTCTACAACACAAGGAGTTGTGTCGACACCATGAAGGCTAGTGTCGACACTTAGTTAACTTGTGTCGACACTTAGTCAATCAGTGTCGACACTTAAAGACAGACTGTCTTGATACTTTCAGACAGTTACAGATATTTCAAGAAGTGACTAGATGACATGACAGCTGCCATTCCAGCCGGTCTACTGTAACTGTCAGAGTTGTCAGAAAGTCGTTAGAAATCGGATCAGCCGGTCACCATGAATAAGGCCTATATATAGGCTTATTCTGTCAACTGAAGAAGAAGATTAACAACAAGAGATTGAGAAGAAGATCAAGTAATTCATCGAAGATTCAATTGAAGATCTAAGTAGTTGGAGAGAGAGAGCTCCTTCCAAGAAGACAGTTGTTGGAATCAGGCTGTGAAGAAGGTTTCAGATTGGGATCTGATACTTAAGTTGCAGTGATTGAAGATCAGTTGTTTAGAGACTCAACCCTATTGTGTTCTACATTCAAGAAGCTTTGAAGAAAGCCAAGTGTGGTTGATCTCAGCAGAGCTCTTTCAAGAACTCATCAAGAAACCTATCAACTCTTCTCTCTTATACTGAGTTGAGGTTATACACTTTGTATTCTTAATTTCTTGTAGGATCCTTAGGGATCTGAGTTGTAAGCCTGTAATTATAAAGGCTGAGTGGTAGTGCATGTGTGCCTGAGTGTAGGAGATTCATATCTCTGAGTGTAGGCCTTGTGGCTGAGTGTAGGTCTTTGGAGAAGACTGAGTTGTAGGGCTGTTGAGCCTGAGTTGTAGGAGTGGGTTCACTCTGAGCTGTAGGAACCTGGTTGGGGTTCTGAGTGTAATATCTGAGGATCTGAGGAATAGTGGAGGAGTTTGGCTGAATCTAGTACACTACTAGATAGGCGAAGGGGGAAAGTGGATGTACCCAAACCATGGGGATCCACTATAAAACAGTGTGTACTTTGTGTATGTGATTGATGCTGTGTATAGTTCTGTGAAATCTGTGATATAATCTGCCTAAAAGTTTAAAAAAGATTAAGTCACCTATTCACCCCCCCCCCCCCTCTAGGTGATTAGGGTACAATTTCTTTCACACGGGAACTTCGGGACATAGAGAGTGTCCTCCAAGCGAAGCGACGGGGTGACTTGAACCATGCCCGTCCCGAGCACCGGGGACGGTGAACCATCCGCCACACGAACCGGGGGTAGGTGGTCATGTGTTTCAAGGAGAGAGAAGCAATGAGGGTTGCTAGTCATATGATTTGTAGCACCCGAGTCAATCAGCCATTTACCATGGGTAACAACGTGGGCACTACCTGAAGTCATGGCCACAGAGGCAGACGGCCGAGAGGAGGTAGAGGTCGAGGAAGGAGCATCACTAGAAGGGCGAAGACGAGGATGTTTCTGGCAGCAGCAGTCAACAGAGTGGCCGGTACGACCACAGTAAAAGCAGAGGAACTTGGACGAACCACGCCCGCCGGAGTGGTTGCGGCCACTAGGACCCCCCCCCCCCGCTGAGCCTGGTGAGCATAGGAGTCCTGGGCAGGGGGGAGGCCAACAGAGGCCGTTGGAGCAGCGAAGTAACAGCGGAAATGCGAGCCGTAGTGGCATCCAAAGTAGGAGATTTCGCCTCACCCAAGATCTGTTGGCGGATCATATCATAGGAATCGGGAAGACGGAGAAGATAACAAACAACCAGGAGTTCCTTGAAGTATTTGTGCTGGTCAGCCAAGTCCGCGGAGAAGGAACAATTCTGTAGGATCTCGGCGCCAAGAGCCTAAACTTGCTGGTAAGCTGCATCAGGAGACATGGAGGGGCGAGCAAAGAGGTCCCGCATAAAGAGTATAAATGCGGGATGTCTGGCCCCCCTTCGAATAGAGAGCAGCAAGGTGAAGCCAGGCGGCCTTGACCGTCTCATCATGGCAAATGATGGGAAGGCACTCATTAGAGAGGCTGTTGGCGAGCCAAGTACGGACAAGGGCATCACTCGCATCCCATTCATCAAATTCAGGCGAGGTACGAGGAGGAGGGTCATCGGTGAGGTGATGACGCTTGCGCTGAGAGCGAAGAAGAAAGGTGAAAGAAACTCTCCAATCGGGATAGTTGGAGCCAACAAGCTTAGAAAGCGTGCCAAGGTTGCCCGAAGGAGTAGGTGGAGGAGGAGCTGCGGGAGTGGTGGAGATAATGGGGGTGGAGAGACCGGAAGTAGTCATAGGAAACCACGCGAGAAGAAGAGAAGCCGCGGGGAGAGGAAAAAGGAGAGCAACCCGCGCGAAACCGCATCGGTTTAAAGGGAGGAAGCCGCGCGAACACTAGCGGCCAGGAAGCAGACCAAGGAACAGTGGGGAAGAGGTCGTGCGTACTGAAAAGTCCGAGCGAACAGAAGAGAAGAGGAAGCAAGAAGCAGCGGCGACAACAACAAGTCGCAAGACTGGCGAACAGAATCAGGCTGCACAGCTAGGTGAAAACAGGCGACCAGAAGGAAACAGGTCGCTGCGACAACTAAACAGGTCGCGGCGACGAAGAGCAGCTAGAGAAGATAAGCAACAAGCCGCGCAAACAGGGCAGCGAGTAGAAGAGAAGGCAAGCCGCGAGGACATGTCGCGTGAAGCAGAAACAAGCCGCGAGAATCAGAGAGCGCACACAATCAGGAGGAAAAGACCGTGTCCTCTGATACCAAGTTAAAAGTAGCGAACATGCAACAACAAACGGATAGAATTTTAAATAATTGAAATTTTATTATCCAAAAAAGATATCATTTACAAAGGTATGACCTCCCTTTTATAGAATGGAGGAGATATGAGAGAGTATAAACAAACAATGTTGGACTAAACATGTACAGGGCTGAGCTGCTAGAAATAAAGGAGACCGCATAGGCCGTGCGGTTAGGCAAAGGGGTTAACCGCTCGGCAACTCCAGCAGGATAAAAATAAGCCGCAATGGGAGATCGATAGACCGCCCGGTCTCCAAGCTCCTGAGTGAGACCGCCAGACCGCTCGGTCAACAAACCGCCAGACAAGACCGCAAGGCCGACCGGTCTAATACTTCAACACCCAACCTGAGTACATCCACTCTTCTACCAACCTGGTAGAAATCCACTCAGATTTTTGATCAGGTGCTTGACATCAATGAGCTTTTGATCAAGTGCTCAAAAACAAATCCTCAAGTCTTTTGGTCAGGTGACTTGCAACTACGAATAACTTTTGAAGGGAGTTAAGAACCCTTTATACAGTGGGGGGATGAGAGATGATTTTGTCTTCTCTTTCTCAAGTTACAACTAAGAAGACTTAAGTGGATATGATGTTAGCAAAAGGCTCCCCCTGAGATGTTGAATGGTTCAGGAATATGGAGCTTTGCTTCAGGGTGATAGGCCTTCAGTATTTCAGCTTTGACCAGACAAAGTACAGGAACTTCTTGACAGATAGAGGATTTGTTGTCCTTTGAAGTGTCCTGGTGTGTAAAAGGAAGAAGGCTCTTGATTTTGATTTGATGTTCTTCTTCAGATTACTGATATTCTTCTGGTCTAGATCTTGTATATCTATATTAGCTTTGTCTATCTGTGTATCAGCGTTTTGTCGAGAGAGAGGGAGAGAGAGAGGAAGAGAAATCCTTGTTGCAGACTAATTCTGTCTTCCTGACTTGCCGATCCGTTCTTCAGGAAAAGAGAAAATCTCTTTTATAATTTCCAAATAAGTTTGCTTTTGAAATTTAAAATTCTTCTGCATTCAATGCTGACGGCCTGGAGAATGTTTTGCATTGATTGAGTTTCCCCAACTGTCCCATGGAAAAACGGCAAGCAATAATCCTGAAGAAAACCATAATTAATGCTCCGTCTAACGGTAATATTCAGAGAATATTTTAGCAATAATTACTCAGGAATTATTACAGTAGGAAAGGGACAGAAGGATGGAAATAACCATGTCTGGATTCTTCGAACAGAGAACAGAAATCGTCGAGCTGAGTCCACAGTTCGTCGAGCTGAAGAGTTGTGTTCGTGAACCAGATGGCTTCTGTTCGTCGAGCTGAGTTCCAAGATCATCGAGCTAAGAACAGATAATTGCATTCACTAGAACCTTGTCTTTTCTGCACATCAAGTTCGTCGAGATGAGAATTTGACTTCTTGACATAGCTTCTATGGAATGTGTCGTCACAAGTCCTGTGTGTCGACACAATTGCTTCTTGTCTTGACATAGTTGTTGTTTTGACAGAAATCTGGAGTGTGTCGACACAAGTCATGTGTGTCCACACAATTACTGTCGACAGATGTTCTGTGTGTCGACACAAGTCCTATGTGTCGACACAATCTAGCTTCTGGTGTCCACACAATTGATGTCGACAGATGTTCTGTGTGTTGACACAAGTCCTGTGTGTCGACACAATCAGGCTTCTGGTGTCGACACAGCCGTTCTAAAGTGTCGACACAATTGCTTGAGTCTCTAGCAGTCTGTTGAAGGCTGGTTTATGTGATGTTGATTCTAAGGACTTGGCCTAAACTCTAGGACACAATCATGACCCTGGCTATACATGATGGGTCATATGATCCTAACTTAGTGAACCTAGCCCAAATCAAACTAGGGATCCAACAGAGAACCTGGACCAGGCCGCAACTAGCGAGCTGGCTACATTGGGAAGGATCGCTGATTTTTGGGTTAACACTGGCTCTGATACTAATTGAAAATATTTTAGTTGTCTTACCTAAATCACCTAGAGGGGGTGAATAGGTGAGTTGTGTGTCTTTTACGGAATAAAAAATTTAATGAAGTATGTACAAAAAATTAACCAAGCAATTATAGAGGACACCAAGTGTTATAGTGTGTTGAAACCGGAATCCGGCCTCTTGTGGAGTTCGACCCTTGGGGGAAGGGGTGGTCTCGCGCCTACTTTGCTCCTGCAAGAAAAACAACGAAAGGGACAAGAAAGAACAGACCCAAGGGCTCGGCAGGGAGGTCCCACCACAAACTCGGAAGATCTCTGAGCGCTTCCCCTCCTTAGCCAAGAGCCGAGCTAAGGTACCCTCAGAGAACACTTAAAAATGAGAGCAAGGAGGCACTGAAAGCGTGTCCTCTGAGGTACCCCTTGGGTCTTATTTATAGATTTTCAGAATCTGAACTGCAAATAACCAAAAGGACTGGCCTGGAAATACCAAAAGGCCCCTGGTTGGGTCTGCCAACAGCCAAACTCCGCTGTTTTGAATAGCTATGCGCAGTCCAACCTGGTCTGCCAACAGCGAGGCTCCGCTGTTCTGAGTAGCTATTCGCACCCCTGGGGGGTCAGCTCGCCTTCAGTTCCCCCGCAGGAGGCAGGCGCGGCCTGGCCTCGTGGCTCGCCTATCCTCCCTGGGCGAGCGCGAGCCGATACGGGCGAGCTGCCTGTCTTCTGCCGGGCGGATCGGCAGCCAGGTCGTGTGTGGGGGTTGGCCGGCGGTCGTCGCGACTTCGATCGACCCGCCAATCGCGGGTCGCCAGCTCACTCGCCTGCAAATGGGCGGGAGCGGGCCAGCCCTTCCGCCGTATATCTGCTTGTCGCTTGGATGCGGGCCGCGGGGCGAGGCTTGCTCGTCTCCCTAGTGGGACCCGCTCGCCGGACTCGGGGTTGTACACAATCCCCGCTCTTTTTGAGCTTGAATCAAGCTCGGAAAGAATCATCCAACCCGCATGTTCGGCGAGCTCTGTGCTGAGCTGGCAGGGAATCTTCTGGTGGGGGCCCACTGTCCTGCTATAAATACACACCGCTAACCCCTGGAGGAGGCTCCCTAGATCCCTTCATTTCCTTTGAGCAGATCTTAATTTCTCGATGCCGGTCAGCGAAGAGGTGCGAGCTCGCCTGGCGGCAGCGGGCCTGAAGACTCAGGAGGAGGCCCTCGAGGCTGCCCCTTGGTTATCACGCGGGTCTCCCGGCCCTCTCTTCAGCCCGGCGAAGGGAAAGATTGTCAGGCGGTCTCTGACGGGTGACTGTCCGGGCTCCAGCTCGGCGGCGGGTGTCGAGGTAGTCCCCGGGGTACGTGACCTTCCGCGGATTATTGCTGTAACTCTGACCTTTTGTTTTGCAGGCGATTCCCTGTGAAGAGGTGGGGAATGGGGGAGAGGATCGCCCCCCTCGCGTGTCGCCCGAGAAGGTCGCTGGTTCCCCGGTTCTAGACCGCTCACCTCCGGAAACTCCCTGTCCGGCGGCTTCCCACGGGTTGGGAAAATCTCTTGAGACCCTCGAGGGAGGAAACTTTCAGGGTCGGCCGGGCTCTTCTCGCCCATCTGTCGGTGCGGGCGACGTGCCAACCCCTGGTGAGTTGGTTTTTATCGTTGGCTTTGTCTCTTGCTCGCTCCTTCTGACCTCCCTCCCTGTTTGCAGGCTTTAACAGGGCCTCTTCTGAAACCGAGATGAGCGAAGGGTACTCGCCTCCGCCGGACGTGGACAGTGTTTCTGACTACCTGGGCGACCCGACCGATGCGGTGGGGATGAAGAGGCAGGTGACGCGGCTGTTCCAGAAACACACACTGCTACTGCAGGAGATCATGAAGAGGATCGATGACGATAAGGCCGAGACCGAGGCCCGGCTCGCGGCCTTGGAGGGCCCTCCGCGCGAAGCGGAAGACGATGATGTCACCTCACCGGGCGTGCATATAACGCGAGCCGAGGGGCATCTTAAGAGCACCATGGAGCAGGTCGGCCTGGCTCAGCGGGAACTGGTGGCGGTTCGCAATTACCACGATCCTCGTGTGCCGCCGCGATCGGGAACGAAGAGGCGGCACAGGTGGAAGTGGGTCGAGTACTGACCCAGTTTTCTGCCCCTCGCTTGCGGGATACCGCGGGGTCGTTGTCATTTCGGAGTTATCTTGAATCTTGTATTTGTAATCGCTAGCGACTGTTTTAGCCCGCCTATGGGCCTAACTTGTTACTGCTGAGGTTCATTGGAAATATCATGCTGTTTTTATTGTTTTCTGTGGGCGGGTTAAGGGAAAGGTCCGCTCTTCCTCTTGCGCTGATCGGGGCGAGGGCGAGCCGAGGAGCTCGCCAAACGGGAGTCTCCCGTCTCGCGCGGAACAGCGTGCCGGTGCGTGTTGAGGATCGCCCGCACCGGTCTTCCGCGGTCGCGGCCGGGCGAGAACTGTGCCGGATCGACCTTTGAGGTGCGGTCGCGCGCGGGAAGTCGGGCCGTCGGCCTGATTTTTGCTATCCGCACCCCATCTTTCGGCGGGAAGTTTCCCGCCCTTTCTCTTTCCCTATAAATAGGCCTTGCAGGCCCCTATTTCTCCACCGATTCCAACCCCTCCCGCTTCCCGTTCCCCGCGGAGTACCGTCTGTGTTCGCCTTCTGTCTCTTCTTTGCGCGTTCAGCGGCGACTCGATGGGAATGGGCGGAGGCGGCGGCGACGTGGACGGCCGAAGCAAGTGCCCTTGGACCTTCTCCAAGCACGATTTTCCTCGCGCCGTCCTCTCTGAGCGCGAGTACCTGGACGCCCTTGGCGACCACGTTCCGCCGGGCTTTTCTGCGAGGCGGCCCGGGGATGGGGAGAAGATCAATGACTTATCTAGGGATGAGCTCGCCATCCCTCTCGCTCACTTTGAGGTGGGCCTGCGACTTCCCCTGTGGCCCGAGGTGCGACAGGTGTTGAAGTATTTCGGGGTCGTCCTAGGCCAAGTGACCCCGAACTCCATAGCCGTCATGGTGGGGTTCGCCTGCTTCCTGCGAGAGGAGCGGGTGGAGTTCAGCCTCGCCGTGTTCCGGAAGCTGTTCTCCTTCCGGGCGAATCGAGACGGGACGGCCTACATCTCCAGCGCCCACCTCAAGGTGCGGGAGACAGTCAACAAGAGTCACAATTGGCTCAAGAGATTCTTGTTCGTCAAAGGGGACTTCGGCAACGTCCCCTTCTCGCCGGTGCAACTTAGCGAGGCGAGCTACCGGCCCCCTAGCCTAGGCGGCCACGAAGCTGACCTGTGCGCGTTCTTCGCTGGGAAGAATTTTGAGGTTGCGTTCCTGCGCCGCCATCTTGACGAACTCGCCGCTGTCCCGCCGGGGGGAGGTTTGTCTCTCGCCGCTGTTATACCTTATTCCCTTTCTTCCTTTATCTCACCCCTTCCTTCTGTCAGGCGAGCGCGACATCCCTCTTCACCCTCCTTACGAGAGCGCTCGTATTCCCCCCGGGGTTCTCGCCCGCGCGCAGGCTGCGGATGCCGCCCAGCGCGACATCCCATCAGTCCCGGCCAAGAAGCGGCCGGGTGGTGGACAGCCAGCCCCTCCGTCAAAGGTGGCGAAGACCGTGGATCAACAACTCGCCGCGAGGCAAAGGAAGGACAAGGCTCCCGCGGTCCTACCGGCCGAGGGCCCCTCGCCCCCTCTGGTCGCTTCGACCAGCGACTCCCCGGTCGGGGCGGCGGGCACCTCCGCGCCGCCGGGCGGGTCTCAAGCTGCTGCGGAGCCGGTGCCGAGAGGGCATCGTAACTTCGTCTATGGCGAGAGGTACCAGGACGAGCTCGGCGTCCCGCTCCTGTCGTGGGATAATGAGTCGAACCGCGCGATGATCTCGACCCTGCTGCCGAGCTGGATGGAGCAGGACACCATCGGCGGGGAGGCATACAACTTCTCCTTTGGTCTGTACTCGCGCGAAGACGCCGCCATTTATGACAAGGAGGAGACCCGAGTGCTGGTTCATGAGAGCGCGCGGGCCCAGCTGCGCGGTCTGGAGCTGGCTCACATGGTGGGGAGGCGCTGCACCCAGGTGGAGCGGAACGCCGCGTCCATCCAAAAGATGGCGGATGAGAAGGAAGAGGCCCGAAAGCTCGCTCAGGCGGACGCGGACCTTCACAGGGGGCGAGCCGACGCTGCCGAGGAGACCCTCGCGTAGTACCTGGGCGGGGTGGTACGTGCTCAACCTGAATTACCCTCCCCCTTTTCGCGGGCACAGATCACGATTATTCTTATCCCTTTCCCCAGGACGCGGCGACGGCGAGCCGGATGGGTGCCGAGATCGCCACCCTTGGCCAAGAGAAGGCGGCGTTGGAGACGCGGGTACGCGAGCTGGAGGCCGCCGCCGCTGTCCCTCCTCCAGACAGCAGGGTCTGCCCATGCGAGCACCTCTCCGACTACGACCTGGAAGTGCTAATGCAAAAGAACGCGGCCAGCGCAGCGAAATACACGATGCAAATGCTGCGGCGCGCGGATCTGCTTACGAGCGAGGCAGCGGGACTCTCGGCGGAAGACGTGGTGCCGGCGCTGTTTCTCCCCGTGCCGGAGCCTGGCGACAAAGGCTTCCGGCCCATTTAGGATTTCTCAACCCTGATCTCGCGTTTCCCCAGACTCTCGTAATTTATTCTTTTAGATGAACATTATCATGTATATCAATCTTTTTTGAGATGTATGCGCGAGTTGCGCTTATACTTCGTATTTTTTAGCTATTGTTCCATTTATGAATGCCCTCTTCGCCCGCCTCATTTTTCCAACGCTGTTATTGCCGGATGACGCGACCTGCCCCTGTGGCCCGGCTCTGACGAGGCGGCTGCCCGTCCGCCGAGCGAGGCGATCCGGTTCGTCCCTCGAGCGAGGCGAGCCGGCTCGTCCCTCGTCTGTATGCCTAATTCCCTGCGGGCTCTCGCCCAGTCCTTTGCGTCTACTCGGCCGCCTTTCCTGGGGCTTGAGGGTGGGGCTATGCTATGCCCTTTCTCCCTTTTTTCTGACTAACTCTTGTGATTCCGACCTGCTGCTCACGCCTTTCGAGTAGTTCCCGGCCTCGCCGGCTAGGTGGGAGTCCGGCAACGTGATTTGTTCTGGGTTGCAGGTTATCGCCTACTGAGTCATTCCATCGAGTGACTTCCGGCCCTGCCAGCTGGGTGGGAGCCTGGCAGCGGGATCTTCTCGAGGCTAGGGATGACACCGAGTGACTTCCGGCCCTGCCAGCTAGGTGGGGGCCTGGCAGCGGGATCTTCTCGGGGTCCTAACTCATTCCATCGAGTGACTTCCGGCCCTGCCAGCTAGGTGGAAGCCTGGCAGCGGGATCTTCTCGAGGCTAGGGATGACACCGAGTGACTTCCGGCCCTGCCAGCTAGGTGGGAGCCTGGCAGCGGGATCTTCTCGGGGTCCAAACACATTCCATCGAGTGACTTCCGGCCCTGCCAGCTAGGTGGGAGCCTGACAGCGGGATCTTCTCGAGGCTAGGGATGACTCCGAGTGACTTCTGGCCCTGCCAGCTAGGTGGGAGCCTGGCAGCGGGATCTTCTCGGGGTCCAAACACATTCCATCGAGTGACTTCCGGCCCTGCCATCTAGGTGGGAGCCTGACAGCGGGATCTTCTCGAGGCTAGGGATGACACTGAGTGACTTCCGGCCTTGCCAGCTAGGTGGGAGCCTTGCAGCGGGATCTTCTCGGGGTCCAAACACATTCCATCGAGTGACTTCCGGCCCTGCCAGCTAGGTGGGAGCCTGACAGCGGGATCTTCTCGAGGCTAGGGATGACACCGAGTGACTTCCGGCCCTGCCAGCTAGGTGGGAGCCTGGCAGCGGGATCTTCTCGGGGTCCAAACTCATTCCATCAAGTGACTTACGGCCCTGCCAGCTAGGTGGGAGCCTGGCAGCGGGATCTTCTCGAGGCTAGGGATGACACCGAGTGACTTCCGGCCCTACCAGCTAGGTGGGAGCCTGGCAGCGGGATCTTCTCGGGGTCCAAACTCATTCCATCGAGCGACTTCCGGCCCTGCCAGCTAGGTGAGAGCCTGGCAGCGGGATCTTCTCGAGGCTAGGGATGACACCGAGTGACTTCCGGCCCTGCCAGCTAGGTGGGAGCCTGGCAGCGGGATCTTTTCGGGGTCCAGACTCATTCCAATTCTCTGAGCAAGCTAGATATGACAATCCTGGGGGGGGGAGAGAAGAAAGACTTCATTATAACAAATCGCGTCGCTTACAGGAGCTTAGGGAAAAAACCTCTTCAAGTCATCTCCACTCCAGGTGAGACTCAGGGCCTTGCCCTCTACATTTTGGAGCCGATAGACCCCCGACTTCAATGCTGCCTTCACAATGAATGGCCCCTCCCAGCTGGGGTTGAGCTTCCCTACGGACGCTGACCTCCCTGCCGCGTCCACCTTCTTCAGCACCAGGTCCCCTTCTGCGAACTGCTTGACCCTGACATGCTTGTCAAAGTATTTTGCCATCCTCCTTTTGACCTCCTCCTGTCGGATGGCCGAAAGATCCCTCAACTCTTCCACCATGTAAAGGGAGAGTCTCAGCTCCTCCCCGTTCTCGGCTTGCCATTCCTCTCGGCCCTCCCTGGCCGTTCCGACTCGCGGCGTTTGGACCTCAAATTCGATGGGGAGCACCGCCTCGCATCCATGGGAGAGCTTGAAGGGGGTCTCCCCTGTGGCCATGTTAGGGGTGGTTCTAAGGGCCCAAAGAACGGCGGGGAGCTGCTCCACCCAGCTCCCCTTCAAGTTTTCCACCTTCTTCTTGAGGAGATTGACGATGATCTTGTTCGCCGCCTCCACCTGCCCGTTGCTCCTGGGGTGGTGGACCGAGGCGAACCTGAGGTCGATTTCAAGCTGCTCGCAGAAGTTGGTGAACTCGGCACTGGCGAACTGGGGCCCGTTATCGGTGACGATGGCTTGTGGCATCCCGTGGCGACAGATGATCTCCCCCCAGACGAAGTTCCTGATCACTTGGGAGGTCACCTTGGCCAACGCCTTCACCTCCATCCACTTCGAGAAGTAGTCGATCATCACCAGGAGGAACCTTCTCTGGCCGCTGGCCTGGGGGAACGGTCCAACCAAATCCATTCCCCAGATTGCAAAGGGCCAGGGGGCCGTGATACTCTTGAGTTGTTGGGCCGGCTGTAGCTGGAGGGGGGCAAACAGCTGGCACTTATGACATCTCCTTGCGAATTCCGCGGCGTCTCGGCCCAGGGTGGGCCAGAAATACCCTTGCCTGACTATCCTTCCTTCCAGGGTCCGACTCCCGGAATGACTTTCGCACTCCCCGGAGTGGACTTCCTCCAGGATCCTCTGCGCCTCACCCTCGGCTACGCAGCGAGCCAACATCCCGGAGAGGGTCTTCCGGTACAGCTGCCCGTCCTTAAGGAGGTAGTAAGCTGACTTGTGCCTTAGCTTCTTCCTGTCTACCCCCTCCGGATATTCTCCCGTGGAGAGAAAAACTACTACTGGGTCCATCCACGAAGGCTGCTAATCGATCTCCATGAGCTCTCCTTCTTCGATGGAGGGGCGGAACAGGTCGGTGATGGTGCCCCCTGCTCGGGGGCCGTGCTTCGCCAGTTGGTCGGCCTGTTCATTCTCTCCCCTTGGCACGTGTCGGATGGAGAAGGTCTGGAAAGTCCCTATGACCCCCTTCGCTTTGGCCAAGTATAATTGCAAAGCGGGCTCCCTTGCTTCGAACTCCCCGTTGATCTGGGAAGCCACCACCATGGAGTCGGTTAGGACCTCCACATCCAGCACCCCCAGCTCTCTGGCCAGGCACAACCCCGCTATCACTGCTTCGTACTCGGCCTGGTTCTTGGTAATGGGGAAATGCACCACCACCGTCTGCTCAATCTGAGTCCCTTGAGGGCTTTCCAGAACCACCCCTACTCCGAGAGAATATCTTCCTGAGGCTCCATCCACCCTCACCTTCCAAGGGGTCAGGCGGGTGAGCTCCTCCTCCGCTACTTCTATCACGTAGTCAGCCAGGAAATCGGCCATCGCCTGAGCTTTGATCGAGAGTCGCGGAACGAAGGAGACATCGAACTCGCTCAGCTCCACCGACCATTTGGCCAGCCGGCCAGAATGCTCCACCCCCTCGAAGACGTTGCGGAGAGGATGGTCGGTCACCACTCAGATTGAGTGTGCCTGGAAGTAAGGTCGTAGTCTCCGAGCCGAGTCGATTAGTGCGAACGCGAGCTTCTCCAAGATTGGATACCGGAGCTCGGCCTTCTTCAGGACCCAGCTGACGTAATAAATCGGGAGCTGCTTCTTCCTTTCCTCGCGAACCAAGACGGAGCTCAGGGCCTCCGCCCCGACTCCGAGATATAAGAACAAATCTTCCCCTTCCTTCGGTCCCTGGAGCAGCGGCGCCTGTGTCAACTGCACCTTGAGGGCCTGGAAGGCCTCTTCACATTCCTTGCTCCATTCAAACCTTTGACCCCCCCCCCCCCCCCTTAGCGTCTTGAAGAAGGGGGAGCACTTCTCCCCTGCCCGAGAAAGGAAGCGACTCAGTCCTGCTAGCTTCCCTGTCAACCGTTGGACCTCCTTTGCATTCCGCGGGGACCCCAGCTCCAAGATGGCCTTGACCTTGTCTGGATTCGGCTCGACCCCGCGGGGGTGAGGAGATGCCCCAATAACTTCCCCCGGCTAGCCCCAAAAACACACTTAAGGGGATTCAGCCGCATTTTATATCTGCGCAGGGTGGCGAACGTCTCCTCCAGGTCTCGGAGGTGGGAATCCACGTCCCGGCTCTTGATCATGAGGTCGTCCACGTACACCTCCAAGTTCCATCATTTTTTGGTAGGTGGCCCCAGCGTTCTTCAGCCCGAACGGCATCATCTTGTAGCAGTAGCAGCCGTCCCCTGTGATGAATGAGACATCCTTGATGTCCGGGGGGTGCATCCTGATCTGATGGTAACCTGAAAAGGCATCTAAGAAACTCATTACAGAAAGCCGACGGCGGAATCAACCAGCGCGTCGATCCGAGGCAAAGGGTAACAGTCCTTAGGACAAGCTTTATTAAGAAGGGAAAAATCGATACACAACCGCCAGCGGCCGTCTCCTTTTTTGACCATCACAACGTTTGAGACCCAGCTGGGGTACTGAATTTCGGACACGAAGCCAGCTTTGAGAAGCTTCGCCACCTCCTCCCTGATGGGTTCCGCCAGCTTGTCCGTCGTGGATCTCTTTTTCTGCTGAACGGGGCGTGTCCCCGGGTCCAGGTTGAGGCAGTGGCATGCCACATCCGCGTCAACCCCCGGCATCTCCG
Source organism: Platanthera guangdongensis (assembly GCA_039583875.1). Lineage (NCBI taxonomy): Eukaryota > Viridiplantae > Streptophyta > Magnoliopsida > Asparagales > Orchidaceae > Platanthera > Platanthera guangdongensis. The sequence goes on along the minus strand of CM077164.1, from coordinate 73,758,149 downwards.
CGGCGTTCCAGGCGAAGATGTCCACGTTCTTCTGGATGCACTCCAGCATCCTGCCCTGGTCCTCCGGGGTCAGCCCTCCGCTGACGCGAACCTTCTCCATTCTTCCTCCCCGGGTGAGCACCTCCAGCTCCACCACTTCTTCCGCCGCCTCCAGCCTGGATCGTTCCCCCCATCCTTCGGCATCCCCTTCCTCCGGAACGGGGACCTCTACCTCCATCTCCCCTCCTACGGCCCTTACTTCGGCCACTTCCTCCAGATCTTCCCCTTCCACCTTCTCTGCGCAGTCCTTCACCCCCAGATCCACCTCTCCGGCTTCCTGCTCGTCCTCCTCCATCCTCCGCCCCATCTCCTCGGCTCCTTCCTGCCAAGAGATGGTGTTCACCGCGGTGACGTAGCACTCCCGCGCCACCTTTGGGTCTCCCCTAACCATGACCTGCACCCCCTCAGCGTTGAACTTCAGGCACTGATGGAAAGATGAGGGGACGCAGCGGAAGGCGCTGATCAGGGGCCTCCCGAAGATTGCGCTGTAGCTGCTGGGGGCGTCCACAATGACGAACTTGCAGTTTCGGGACTGCCCCCCCAGGGTGACATGGAGGCCGACTCCTCCCTCTACCTCCTTCCTTTCTCCCGAGAATCCGAACAAGGGCCCGTCCGAGGCCAGCACCCTCTTAGCTTCCACTTGCATCGCGTCAAATGCCTTTTTGAAGACGACGTTCACGGAGCTTCCATTGTCCACGAGGATCCGAGAGACAGTGAAGTTCTCGATGGCGGTCTTGATGACCAGCGCATCACAGAACGGATCCTCGTGGTCTGGCATATCACTTCTAGAGAAGGTGATCCTTTCCTCTGGCGGCGGGGTTTGGGACGTAGAGGCGACGCTCCGCCGGTACATGGTGTGGAGGCTTGCCTTGCGGGAAGCCTCGATCCCCACTCCCCCATGGATCACTCTGATCCATCCTCGGGTCCCCACATCCACCCGGTCTTCACAGCGATCCTCCTCTGCCCGAGGCAGGACCTCCTCGATCCTCACTTCCTACCGCACCTCCTCCTCCTGCTGCTGCCGCCCCCTGTTCCCCCTCATTTCCAGGAACTCCGGGCACGTGGCTGTTGCGTGCCCCTCTTCTTGGTGGAAGTCGCAGTAGGGCAGCTGCACCCTGAACTCCCTTCTCCTCCTTCTCATGATCCCCCTCCTGGCTCCCAGAGCTATGGCCATGGCTTCCTCCTGATCGGGGAGTCGAGGCCTCTGGCCCTGCCTCCAGCCTGGGGGGTGGAATTGGTCTTGCCTCCCCTGAAAGTGACCCCTTCCGAAGTTCCCCCTCTATGGCCCCTGCCCCTGCCACTCAGGCCTCCAGCCCAGCCGACGGTCGGGCTCCTGGTGCCCCCACCTCGGCGGCTGCTGCCTTTGGGGCTGCCTCTGCTCCCTCTGCTCCTTTTGCCTAGGCTCCCCCCTTCTCTCTTCCTGTCCTCTTCCTCCCTTCGACTCCTTTTCCTCCTCAGTCGCCCACCTGGCCAACTTCCTTGCAAATTCCGGGTTCGACGCCTCCCCGTCGACCTCTCTCGCCGCCCTCTCCATCAGCTCCTCGTAGGAGAGGGGGGGAATTCTCTTCAGCTCCATGCGGAAGAAACCCTGCTGCAGGCCCAGGGTAAAGGCCATCATCAGACTGTGGCCCGGCATCTCCTGGACTTGGGTAACCTCCTCCTGGAACCGATCTACATAGCTCCCCAACGTCTCGTTCACCCCCTGCTTTATGTGGAACAGGGACTCAGACTCCTTCTTCCTCTTCTTTGAGGTAGTGAACCTCAACATGAACCCTCGGCGCAGGTCCTCGAAGCAATAGATGGAACTGGCCGACAGCTGGTGGAACCACTCCCTTGCCTTCTCTCGGAGGGTGATGGCGAAGAGACGGCACTTGAATCCGTCCGACATCTGACGGATGGAGACTACGTCCTCGAACCACTGGACGTGCTTAACCGGGTCTCCCTTCTCGGTGTAGTAGGTCATCTCGGGCTCCCTGAACCCGTCTGGTATTGGAGCTGAGGAGACCAGCTCGCTGAAGGGGCTTCCTCCCCCCACCTGGCGGGCCGGCGAGTCTCGCGGGCCCAACTCGCCGAACCGGCCTCGGCCCGCCGAACCGGGGAAGAGCTCGCGCCCCGGGAGCTCGCTTCCTCGGCCTTCCTCGGCCACCTCCTTCCCGGCTCGCCTGCCGGGAGCGTCCTCGCCTAAGGAGGGGGCGGCCGCGATCGGGATCGCCGGAGTCGAGCACTCGGCCCGCGTGCCGAGTGCGATCTTGACCAGAGTCAGCACCTCATTCCTGAAGTCTTCAAACATTCCCACCGTTGCTAGGGGTGGTGGGGGTGGCGAGTCCTGCCGGTCTGATCCTTGACCTCCCATCATTGAGCTCGCCGAAGCTTTTCTGCACTGACCACTCTCCACGTTCACCACACCAAAATGTTGAAACCGGAATTCGGCCTCTTGTGGAGTTCGACCCTTGGGGGAAGGGGTGGTCTCGCGCCTACTTTGCTCCTGCAAGAAAAACAACGAAAGGGACAAGAAAGAACAGACCCAAGGGCTCGGCAGGGAGGTCCCACCACAAACCCGGAAGATCTCTGAGCGCTTCCCCTCCTTAGCCAAGAGCCGAGCTAAGGTACCCTCAGAGAACACTTGAAAATGAGAGCAAGGAGGCACTGAAAGCGTGTCCTCTGAGGTACCCCTTGGGTCTTATTTATAGATTTTCAGAATCTGAACTGCCAATAACCAAAAGGACTGACCTGGAAATACCAAAAGGCCCCTGGTTGGGTCTGCCAACATCCAAACTCCGCTGTTTTGAATAGCTATGCGCAGTCCAACCTGGTCTGCCAACAGCGAGGCTCCGCTGTTCTGAGTAGCTATTCACACCCCTGGGGGGTCAGCTCGCCTTCAGTTCCCCCCGCAGGAGGCGGGCGCGGCCTGGCCTCGTGGCTCGCCTATCCTCCCTGGGCGAGCGCGAGCCGATACGGGCGAGCTGCCTGTCTTCTGCCGGGCGGATCGGCAGCCAGGTCGCGTGTGCGGGTTGGCCGGCGGTCGTCGTGACTTCGATCGACCCGCCAATCGCGGGTCGCCAGCTCACTCGCCTCGCCGGCTCGCTCGCCTGCAAATGGGTGGGAGCGGGCCAGCCCTTCCGCCGTATATTTGCTTGTCGCTTGGATGCGGGCCGCGGGGCGAGGCTTGCTCGTCTCCCTGGTGGGACCCGCTCGCCGGACACGGGGTTGTACATAGTGGTTCCCCAACCTTGGGTACATCGACTTTCTACTCACCGATCTAGCAAAGAACTAGACTCGGCTACTCCACTAATCTCAGATTGAAAACAATCCTACACCTCGGAACAACGTTCCTACAACTCGATCTCAAAAACTTGATTTACACTCGGAAGATAAAACTTCCTACAAGAACTCGGAGAATACAACTCCTACAACAAAGAGAAAGATTTCCTACGAGAATAGAATGAAATAACAAATACAAACAGTGATTTGATCTCAGATTTGAAATGCTTCTGCCTATTCTTCTTTCTTTGATCTTTGCAGCTTTATCAGAAAAGGTTGAAGAAGAATCAGCAAAATATCTGATCTGAAATTCTCTGGACTCCCACGTTCAAGTAGAAGATCTGTTGTTTGAAAAGAATCTTGATATGTGAATCAACTTCTCTGAATCGATTTGAACCAAAAGCGCTTTGGCAATGAAGATGAAGATCGGCGGCTCTCGATTTGGAAAGAAATGTCGGATTCAGAAATCTTAGAATTACTTCTTATGGCGGCTTGTAATTCTTCTTAGGGTTGGTCAAAAATGACAAGGCCTTTTATAGGATTACCCTAACGGTCATAATTATCATTAATGACATCCACGTCGACCAATCACGCGATTATGATATTTGAAATACACGTTTGTCTAGACTTAGAAATTTTCAGAAAAACAGACCGGGTGTTCTCGAGAAGAAGATTTTTACTCGAGAACAAATGAATTTTGTTCTCAAGAACATTAAAGAAGTTCTCAGGAAGAAGACTTAGAGAAAAAGAATGTAGAGGTAGAAAACATCATTCTCGGGAATGAAGGAAAGTACGTGAGAAAAATAATTTATTGTTCTCGAGAAGAAATATTTTGTACTCGAGAACAAAAGGATGTCTCGAGAAAAATTACTTAGAAAAATATGTGGAGGTAGAAATCAGCAGTCTCGAGAATGACAGAAGTACTCGAGAAAAATGACGTTTTGTTCTCGAGAAGAAACATTCTGTTACTCGAGAACAAATAATCATCCCGGGAACAAATGTCTGGCTCTCGAGAGAAATACTCTGGGACTCGACAAATAACTTCTGCATCTCAAAAACAAACTATAGTATTCTTGAGAATAATTTTGGACTTCTCGAGAAAAGGACTTACAAAAATAATTTATATGGAAGACAAACAACCCGAGAAAAAATGTCATATATTGCTCGAGAACAAGAGCCCTTCTCGAGAATAGCATTAAGCTTTCTCGAGAACAACTTCTGTCACCCGAAATTAAGACAAGTCTGACTCGAGAAATATCATAAGTCCTTCTCGAGTGCAAATATAGTACTCGAGAACTATACTTAGACAATTTCTGAAAAACTGAAAATCTTCATTCTTCTTTAAAATGAGCATCCATCTTTTCTCTTGCCCTTAGTGATTGAAAAGGAATTGTGTCCCAATAGAGAGGCTACACATGAGTCAACATCATGGATCACATAATAAGGGATTACATTGTATGGTCTTGTGTTTGGAGACTCATTATAGACTGGCATTGGTCTACACTTAGCAATTAAGTCCTGTAAACACTTAACAAAAAGAGCATCAAATACAAACTTAATTCATCTTACTTTAAGGGTAACTTCATACAAATATGGGCTATTGTGGATGCAATACCCAACAACTTCCATCATCTCCCCCGCTTCGATGGAAGGACAGAATATATCAGTGATGGTACCCCCCACCCAGGGACCATGCTTTGCCAGCTGATCGACCTGCTCGTTCTCCTCTCTAGACACGTGTCGGATGGAGAAGGTCTGAAACGTGCCGATGACCCCTTTCACTTTTGCTAAGTATAGCCGGAGGGTAGGCTCTCACGCCTCAAACTCCATATTGATCTGGGAAGCTACCACCATGGAGTCAGTGAGGACCTCCACGTCGAGCACCCCTAACTATCTGGCCAGGCGCATCCCTGCTATTACGGCCTCATACTCGGCCTGGTTGTAAGTGATGGGAAAGTACACCACCACTGTTTGTGAAAGTGCGAGTTAGATCTGATATACTCTAGAGGGGGGTGAATAGAGTATGGTGCTAAACAAAAATTTTTACAACAGTTGTTGTAATCTGAGTGAACAGGGAAGCAAATGGTAAATCTAAGCACATCAACTATCTAATCACAATCTACAAAAGAAACTAATCACAGATCACAGCCAGAAACAAAAATAAAGACAAGCAACCAGAAGACACAAGGAGCTATAGTGGTTCCCCTAAACTTTGGTACATCCACTCTTCTACCACCCTAGGTAGGAATCCACTACAGGATGAGTTGATCAGGTGTCCTGGGTACCAATGAGCTTTTGATAAGGTGCTCAAAAAGCAAACCAGATTTTTTGATCAGGTGTCTTGCCACCAATGAGCTTTTGATAAGGTGCTCAAAAACCAAGCACAAACTTTTGAAGGGAGTTTGAAAAACCCTTTATAGAGGTGGGGATGAGAGAGTGATGGAAGTCTTCTCTTTCTCAAAGCAGCTGAGAAGACTATGTGGATATGATGTTGTCAAAGCTCCCCCTGAGATCTGTAGTTGATCAGGAAATGAAGCTTTGCTGTAGGGTGATAGGCCTTCAGAAGTTGATCTCCAGCAAATGATGATTTCAGCAACAGCTGAAATGTGAGGTGTTCGGAGTCTTGAATGATGATGGCCTTGAACACTTGAATCAAAAGAGATCTAAAGATTTCAGATTTGTTGATCTCCTTTTGGTGATGGTGTTCTTGTATGAATTCTTTGAGACAGAGAATGTCTACTGCTCTTTTTCTTTTTCTTGTGAACAGTTGGTGTTGAAGAAGATGTTGTTCCAGAGAATAGTTGTTGCAGAGAATATTTTTTTTTTTCTTGTGCACTCTCTTCTTCTTGATTGCTTCTTTTCTTCTTGATTTTTTCAGGAATTCAAAAATCTTGTCTTTTATTCCTTTGTTCTAAATAGAAAATGATCCTCTGTCCAGAATAGCCGTTAGCCTGTCATTAATTACATCCTTAATTGAAATTGTCTTCTGGGGGAAAGTCCAAAGAAACATTCCTTGATAATTCCTTGAAACTTGCTCCAGAATAAATGAAAACGGCTACAAAATCTTCTGAATTAATTGCTGACAATAACTCCTTAACTGTTCTGAATTTGAATTTTGAAAATCATTAACTCTTCAGAAAAAGACGTCGAACTGAGCTCCACTATCGTCGAACTGAGCTCAGCGATTTGGACTTAGACAGCAACAGAGATCGTCGATCTGAGCTCAACTATCGTCGAACTGAGCTCAGAGATAGAGAATCAATACTGGAGTAAAGATCGTCAAACTGAGCTCGGGGATCGTCGAATAGAGTTCGATGATTTGTTGAAGTTGAGCTCAGCGATCGTCAAATGGAGTTCGACGATCCATCAAAGTTGAGTTAAACGATCGTCGATTGGAGATTGACGATTCGTCGTACTGAGCTCGACAAAATGACTTAGTCTCCAAACTGAAAAACCTTGGTCTTGAGGGCAGCTTCCAAACCTAACTACTAACCCTTAGACTCAATTCTAATTGACCTTTAGATCTATACAATGAGGTCAAAAACAGGTTTCCTAAAGACATAGGGATCCTGACCCAAATTAGTAATAGGGTGTTCCAATAATCTCCCCCTATTTGGGTTAGGATTACTATTTACATAAATTGGAGAAATAAAAGAACAACCTACACAGCAACAATAAACAACAACATAGCAGAATCACAAATATATTATCCCAGACAGAAATCAGAAATCAGAATCATTGTCACCTTACATAATTACTCCTTCTCCTTGCTCTTTATAAGTTTAATTTCTCTATTTGGATTAAGAGCTTCTTTCTTTGATCTTCTGTCATCTGCTGCACCAGAGCTTCAGGATGCAGCTCCATATATCTTTCAGAATCAAAGAACTTGCTGGAGGCATATCTTTCAAGTTCTTTTTTCCTTTGCTCTGACAATGTAGTAATGCTGGAGGTGTCCTTGCCTTGCTCTCTGGCTTTCTTGATTTGATCTAAGCCAGCTAATTCCTTCATTCTAGCAGTCCATGTAGTAGGATTATTTTCTGGATCCTCAAAGGGCACTAGAGGCTCATATCTGTTGGAAGGATTATCTAGAGGAGCTCTGGATGAGGCTAATTCTTTTAACTTATAGGGAAAAGGACCTGAAGTTATATCTGATGAAGCTTGTCCTTCCCTAGAGTAAGGGTGTTGCCTTGAATAGCCTTTGGAGTAGACTTGGAATTCCCTTTGGCTTCCTCTATAATTTCCTCTCCTTGATTGAGAACCTCTGGACTGGCTTCCCCTATATTGAGATCTTGCATGAGGCTGATAGGGGGTTTGACTTCTAGCAGAAGGATGAGCAGCTGAGCTTCCACCTGCACCTACATCAGGAGGAGGAGGTGGAGGAGGATGATGAAACTGAGAAGATCCTTTCTCATATTTCCTCTTCTTCGTCATAGCCTTAAGTTGATTCTTGGAATATTGCATCCAATGTTCAGTAATGGGGCAGTCATGAAGAATGTAATAAGGTATGTCATTTGTATCTTTGACTTTGGCTGGGGGAACTCTTTTCATATCCTTGCTCCTTGCTTTTCTTTTCCTTGCTATAGTAGCTGAGGAATCATTAGAATCATTCCTATATTCATCACTTCCAGAGCTTTGCTCATCATATAAAGCATCAATCCTTTTCAGATAGTCTTTCTGTTGTTGGGTTGGAGCAGATGAGGCAGTGGTGACAGTAGTTGTAGCAGCAGCAGTAACAGCAGATACAGAACTTTCAGGAGCAATACTTTTAGAAGATATAGCAGCAGTAATGACAGTAGCAGCTGGGGTAGTAACAGATTCAGATAAAACAGTTCCAGACACAAAAATATCAGCAGGGGCAACATCATCAGTGACAGCAGGCTCAAAGTCATATGCCTCTGTCATATGTATATCTTTAGAGATTAACTCATCAGCAGTATCATCACTGACAGCAGCAGGGGCAGCAGCAACAGAACTAGCAGCATTATTGTCAGCAGGAGTAGCAGCAGCAAGATCAATGGAAACAGAGGGCACAACAGTATGTAGGGAATTTATGTAGGAGCTTATTAAGCTGGAATCACAGCTTGAAAAGGGCACAATGGCCTTGGAGAGATCTTCAGAGGGCTGGACTGCATTACTCACTGGAAGACAGCTGAAATAAACTGAGTCAAAATCTGATAATAAGGACCTGAGGTCCACTGAGAAGACAGCAACTTAAGGAGTTGAGGCTTGAGCTTTAGTAACAATAGCAGCAGCAGCAGGGACTGAAGAAATGGCAGCAGCAGGAACTGAGGTAACAGCAGCAGCAGCAGCAGCAGGCAATCTCACATCTTCATGAGGCATCTCCCCCTGCCTAGATTCAGAGAGAGCTGGATCAAGGCACCCAAATGAAGGGATTGCCTGAGGAGGAAAGATGGAGGAGATCCTGGCAGATAAGTCTGCAACTGACTTGAGTAGTGGAGCCAAGGAGGTCTCCAACAGAAGTGACAACCTGGGAGCTATCACCTCATATAGTTTGTCAGCTAAGGCAGGAATATCTACTTGCTCAACAGGGACTTGAGCAGAGGTAGAGATGGCTGTTGGAGCAACTGGAGATGTTGGAGGAGAGCTGGTGGATGGTAGAAGTGAAGGTTGAGGTGTGGGGATTGTGGAAATGGAAGAAAGTGGTATGGAGATAGAAGGTGTGAAGGAGGGGTGACCAATGATATCTTTTAGAAGCTGTTGGTAAGATGTGGATGAGGAGGGTAGCTCAGGAGGGGATGAAGGTGAATCATCCATGAAGGAATCATCTAGAAGATTGAATGATGGAATGTGGGATGATGTGTCAATGTCTGGTTGAGGGTAGTGATGTAATGGATGGAAGATTTCTTCTGTGAGAGTAGGGATTGGAGATGGAATTGATGTAGTAGATGGGCTGGAAATAATGATGGTGGATGAGGTTTGAATGGTGGAGGTGACTGGTGGAGATGAAGTAAGAGTTGGAGGAGGAGAAGAAGCAACAGGCAAGTCTTCTGCAGGGGCAGAGACTTGAGGGGAAGAGACTGTTACAGTCCTTGTGCCTGAAGTAGTGCTTGCAGAAGGCCTGCTGGGCTTCACTATCTGCCTGTCCCATTTGCCAAACAGGGCACAGGACAGCCTCTTCGAGGTATTGATATGCATCCCAGAAGAGACAAGCAGGGCAGGGCATCTGTTATGAAGAAATAGCCCTAGAATCCTTCCATAATTTACAAAATTCTTGTTTATTTTATTCTTAATCAGGTCAAAGAAGAGCTCTCCCCAGTTTAACTATTTCTTATCCACTAGAGCTCCCATCAAGCACAGCTGATACCTAGATATGGTATCATGTGCTGAATGCTTGGCCAACCGAACTTTTCCCACTACATCAGCTAAAAATCTATATTCCACAGCTAAGTTCTTTTTCAGCAGCTTGCTAGGGTTTGCATCAGAATGACCCATTCTAGCAAGCGTAGTAGAAAATTCCTCTCCAGATAACTCAGTAGAATTTCTTCCAGAATTTAATTGAAAAACCTCTGTCAGAATGGTAGGTGTCAGAGGTACCTGGGTTCCAGAAATTGAACCAACCACTGTGTTTTGGTCCTGGTTGTGAGCAGTATACACCCACCCCTTAATTTCATCTGCAGGCAGTTTGATTCTAGTGGACATGATGGTGACTAGCTTTTGCTCCTTGAACAGTTCCAGAATGTCTTGGAATATCTGATCACTGGTGTTGAAATACTCCATGTCTATATCGAATCCGGCATCAAACTTCATTGTGGCTAGAACGGCAACTGAGACGGCCATTGTTACCTGCAAGAATCAACAAACAACCGACCAAGTGTAGAGATGTTTGGAGGGAAAGAGAATTTTTGCAGAGAGAACGAAGGCGCAAAGAGAGAACAACGGCCGAAAAATGAATTTTATAATAGGGTTCGACGCAGAAAAGGAAAGATCGTTGAACTCATTTCGACGATCGGGGCTTCTAAAGGAATCTGAAAGGTCTTCAATATTGTCGATCTCCGTTCGACGATATTGGAGAGCGTCGAGCTTCGTTCGACGATAGTTCAGAAGACAACATCGTCGAGCGCCGTTCGACGATCGTTGACCTGAAGAGATAGTTGAACACTATCTGAGAAACGCTGAACTCAGGTCGACGATTTCGGAAAATGTCGATCTCCGTTCGACGATCTGGGGGAAAATCGTCGAGCACAGTTTAGAGACCAGGAATATCATTGTTATCTTTGACCTTGGCAGGTGGTACTCTCTTCATGGCTTTGCTCCTTGCCTTTCTTTTCCTGGCAATGGTAGAAGAAGAGTCATCAGAGTCTGTTCTGAACTCATCACTTTCAGAACTCTGGTCATCATAAAGAGCATCAATTTTCTTCATCAGATCCTTCTTGAGCTGTACAGAAGAAGATGAGGCAACAGATGGTGTAGCAGCAGATGTTGAAGCAGTAGCAGCAATGACAACATCAGATATTGAAGGTGTTGTAATTGGAGTAGAAGCAGTAACAACAGCAGCAGCAACTATAGGCTCTGGAGAAGTGACAGCAGTAGCAACAGCTTCACTAACAACAGCATCAACAGGAGGAATATCACCAGAAACTGCAAAAGGCTCAAACTCAGGTGCCTCTGACATAAGAATTTCCTTGGAAATTGGTTCAACAGTAATAACAGAAACTTCAGCAGCAGTATCAACATTTTCAGCAGCAGTAGAGGCAACATTATCAAAAGCAACAATAATGCTTTCATCAGAAGAAGCAGCAGCATACACTGAGTTGACAAAAGAGGTGATGATGCTTGGGTCACAGCAAGAAAATGGCACAAGCGCCTTGGATAGATGCTCTGGAGGCTGGACAGCAACTGGCTCTAGCAGACAGCTGAAATATGCAGAATCAAAATTTGAAAGCAAAGACCTGAGGTCTATTGCAAAGACTACAGCAGGGGGAATTTGTGCTTGAGGCACAGCAACAGCAGCAAGAGCAGGAGCTGAAGAAGCAGCAATAGCAGCAGCAGCATCAGACAGGCTCATAGAAACAGGAGCAGCAACAGCAGCAACAGGAAGACTCACTTCATAGGGCATCCCCCCTGCCTAGATTCAGACAAGGCTGGATCAAGGCACACTGCTGTAGGGGCTGCCTGAGGGAATAGGGATGCGAGCCTGGCAGAGAGGGCTGTCACTGACAGGTGTAATGGATCCAAGGAGGTCTCCAACAGAAGAGAGAGCCTGGGGGCAAGCAACTCATATAACCTGTCAGCAAGGGCTGGAAGGTCTACTTGTTCAAGGGTGACTGGAGCAGAGGTAGAAGATGGAGGAGCAGCTGAGGGTGAGGGTAGTGGAGAGCTGGTGAATGGGGGAAGAGATGGCTGAGATGTGGGTAAGGTGGATATGGAGGATAAAGGGATGGAGATAGATGGGGTGAATGTGGGTTGGTCTATGATCTCTTGTAGAAGATCTTGATAGGAAGTGGAGGATGAGGGTAGCTCAGGAGGAGAGGATGGAGAGTCATCCATAAATGAATCATCAATGAGGATGAAGGATGGAATGGAGGGTGATGAAGTGACATCTGGTGGAGGGTAGGAGAATAATGGATGGAATTGTTCTTCTGGTGTTGGTAGAATAGGTACTGGAGATGGTGTGGATGTTGGAGAGGGGCTGGAGATGATGATGGTGGATGGAGCTGGAATGGTAGAAGGTATGGTAAAAGATGGAATTGGAGGAGGAGGAGGAGAGGCAATAGCAGGCAGGTCATCTGCAGGGGCAGAGACCTGTGAGGAAGTGACTCTGAGAGTCCTTGTGCCTGAAGGAGTGCTGTAGGAGGGCCTGCTGGGCTTGCTGATTTGTCTGTCCCACTTTCCAAAGAGGGCACAAGACAGTCTCTTGGAAGCATTGATATGGACTCCAGAGGAGACCAGCAAAGCAGGGCACCTGTGCTGCAGAAACACCCCAATAATCCTTCCAAAGTTTACAAAACTTTTGTTGATCTTCTTCTTGATAAGGTCAAAGAAGACTTCTCCCCAATTCAGATTTTTTTCTGTCTACAAGAGCTCCCATGAGGCAGAGCTGATACCTTGATATTGTATCATGGGCAGAGTGCTTAGCCAGTAGCACTTTCCCAACAACATCTTCCATGAATCTGTATTCCACAGATAGGTGCTTTTTGAAGAGCTTGCTAGGGTTAGCCTCTGAATGACCCATTCTGGCAAGCAGGTCAGAATACTCTTCTCTAGACAGGTCAGCAGTATCTTCACCATTCCTCAACTCAAAAACTTCTGTTAAAATTTCTGGGGTCAAGGGTACCTGAGTGCTAGATATAGATCCAACAATGGTGTTGTTATCTTGATTGTGGGCAGTGTAGACCCATTCCTTTATCTCATCAGATGCAAGCTTGATCCTTGTGGTCATAATTGCTGTCAGGTTCTGTTCTTTGAATAATCCCAAAATATCTTGAAAGACCTGGTCGGTTGTGCTGAAGGATTCCATGTCAATGTCGAAGCCAGCATCAAACTTCATGGCAGCAAGAACAGCAGCAGACACAGCCATGGGTACCTGCAAAAATTCAACAAACAAAACGAGCAAGTGCAGAATTGTTTGGAGGGAAAGAAAATTCTTGTAGAGAAATCGAAAGCGCAAAGGAGAACGACGGCGAAAAATGAATTTTATATTAGGGTTTGACGCAGAATTGGAAAGATCGTTGAACTCAGTTCGACGATCGAGGCTTCTAAAAGAATCTGAAGAGTCTTCAACATCGTCGATCTCCGTTCGACGATATTGGAGAGCGTCGAGCTCCGTTCGACGATCGTTCAGAGAATAAAATCGTCGAGCGCCGTTCGACGATCGTTGACCGGAAGAGATAGTTCATACTATCTGAGAAACGCTGAACTTAGTTCGACGATTTCGGAAATCGTCGATCTCCGTTCGACGATCTGGGGGAAATCGTCGAGCGCAGTTCAGAGATCAGAAAAACTCTAGACACTAAGAAAAATCAGGATGTTTGCCTAGCCTTGGTCAATTTTTAAGCTTTCAAAATCTTGGATATTATTTAAAACTTCCTCCATCTAACATTCCTAACTGATTTAGGAAGAAGGTGTGTTTCTTTTCATCCAAAGGCTTGGTGAAAATATCTCCCCTTTGTAAATCAGTTGGGATATATTGTATTTCAATTTTGTTCTTTTCAACATTATCCCTTAAGAAATGATGCCTAATCTCTAATTGTTTTGTCCTACTATGGAGGACTGGATTTTGAGCTATTGAAATAGCACTAGTATTGTCACAAAAGATTTTAGACTTCTCTAAGTTGTAGCCATAGTCTAGGAGTTGGTTTTGAATCCACAAGATTTGTGAACAACAACTGCCTGCAGCCATATATTCAGCTTCAGAAGTTGAAGTTGACACAGATGTTTGTTTCTTACAAAACCAAGAGACAAGTCTGTCACCAAGGAACTGACAAGTTCCACTGGTGTTTTTCCTGTCAATTCTGCATCCAGCATAATCAGCATCAAAGAATCCAGTTAAATCAAATGCTGAATCTTTTGGATACCAGAGACCTAGATTTGGACAACTTTTAACATACCTGAGAATTCTCTTTACTAGTGTTAGGTGTGACTCTCTAGGGCTTACTTGGAACCTAGTACATATACATGTAGCAAACATTATATCTGGTCTACTAGCTGTAAGATACAGTAAAGAGCCAATCATTGCTCTATATGTTGTCTGATCAACAGGTTTCTCATGTTCATCAGCATCCAATACAACATTAGTAGGCATGGGTGTTTTCATATAAGATGCTTCAGACATACCAAATTTCTTAACCAATTCATTTGCATACTTGGTTTGAGAAATGAAGATGCCTTCAGCATGCTGTTTGACTTGCAATCCTAGAAAGAAGGATAGCTCACCCATGCTACTCATCTCAAATTTAGAATGCATCAGGTTAGAAAACCTTCTGCACAATTTGGAGTCAGTAGAACCAAAAATAATATCATCTACATAAATCTGTACTAGTAGGGTATGGGACTTATGGGTTCTAATGAAAAGCGTTTGGTCTACTCTACCCCTTATAAAACCATTTTCCAAGAGAAAGCATGCTAGGGTCTCATACCATGCTCTAGGAGCTTGCTTGAGACCATATAATGCTTTATTCAATCTAAAAACATAATCAGGATAAGTTGGAGAGATAAAACCTGGAGGTTGTCTGACATAAACTTCCTCTTTGATGTCTCCATTTAGAAATGCACTTTTGACATCCATCTGATATACCTTGAAGCCTTTATGTGCTGCATAAGCTAAGAATATTCTGATGGCTTCCAATCTTGCAACAGGTGCAAAAGTCTGGTCGTAGTCTATTCCTTCTTCTTGAGAGTATCCCAGAGCAACTAGCCTTGTCTTGTTTCTTACAATTACTCCTTGATCATCCAGTTTGTTTCTGAATACCCATTTTGTTCCAACAATGGAATGATCCTTCGGCTTTGGCACTAGTTCTCATACTTTGTTTCTCTCAAATTGATGCAACTCCTCTTGCATTGCAATGATCCAGTATGGATCTTGCTCTACATCTTGAATGGACTGAGGTTCAATTTGAGATAGGAAGCAGGTGTGAAACATGTTTTGGTTGACCTGATTTCTGGTTTGCACGCCAGCTGAGATTTCTCCAATTATTTGGGAAATTGGATGGTCTCTTGATGTTACTAAATCAACGGGGGGTGTTGATTGTTCACCAACCTGTGTTGTTGTTTCCTCTTGTGGTACAACAACTGGCTCTTCAAGTTGTTCTTCAATATGTTGATCATTTTCTTCATCTTCACTGCTTTCATCCCCTTGAGTAACCTGTAACTTGTTCAAGTCTTCAACTAGAGAATGTTCCTGCAAGGGTTCTATGGTAGAAGAAATCTTCTCCTTGAAAGACATGTTAGATTCATCAAATGATATATGAACAGATTCCTCAATTTTTAAAGATGATTTGTTATAGACCCTATAAGCCTTGCTGATCATGGAGTATCCCAGAAACACTCCTTCATCAGCTTTGGCTTGAAATTTTGCTAAATATTTCTTGTCATTATTGTGAATGTAGCAAATACAACCAAAGACTCTAAAATAATCAACTTTATGTTTCTTCCCTTTGAGTAATTCATAGGTAGTCTTTCCCTTTAGTTTATGTATCAAACTTCTAGTCAGCACATAGTTGGAGGTGTTCGCTGCATCTGCCCAAAAGGATAGAGGAAGATGAGCATCTGACAACAATGTAGTGGCAGATTCAATAAGGGTTCTATTTTTCCTTTCAGCTACCCCATTTTGTTGAGGAGTTCTAGGAGCTGAGAAAGTATGCCTGATCCCTTCACTCTGACAGAACTCTTGCATAAGAAGAGAATCAAACTCTGTCTCATGATCACTTCTGATCAGGGCAATGTGAGTATTTAACTCAATCTGTATACATTTGAGAAACTCTGTCAGACACTTAAAGTTATCAGACTTCTTCCTTAGAAAGAACACCCAAGTGAATCTAGAGAAGTCATCTACAAATACTAAAGTGTAGGATTTCCTTCCTAGGCTTTGTATTGTGATGGGTCCAAAAAGATCCATGTGTAACAGGTACAATATCCTAGGTGAATCACTCTTATTAAGTGACTTAAAGCTATTTTTAGTTTGCTTGCCTAATTGACAAGCCCTGTAGAGTCCTTCCTTCTTGTAGGGGCCAGAAGGTAGTCCTCTAACAAGGTTGTCCTTGGATAGCCTAGAAATAGTTCTAAGGTTTAGGTGTCCTAGTCTCTTATGCCATAAGATGTTTGGTATACAGACAGAATTAAACAAGCAAATATCTACATCAGTTGAAAGAAAGTCTACTAGATAGATGTTACCTTTCCTTTTACCTGTCAACACAGTTGTGTTGTCCTCTGACTTGATTTTGCATAAGGCTTTCCTGAAGGTCACCTGGTAGCCTTCATCACACAGCTGACTGATGCTAATTAGGTTGTGCTTCAGTCCTTCCACATAAGCTACCTTCTTGAAAGTTACTGATCCAATCTGGACTGCACCATATCCTTTAGTCTGTCCAAAGTTTGAATCACCAAAGATAACTTTGGGTCCAAGCTTGGCTCTAAAGGAAGTGAGGTTGTCCTTGTTCCCTGTCATGTGCTTAGAGCACCCACTATCCAAATATCATTGCTGGTTGGATGTTGGATAGGTCTTCACCTGCACATAAGACAATTCATTTGTTTTTGACCCAGTTTACCTTGGGCCTAGGTTGATTACCTTTAAATTCTGAAATGAAAGACATCCCAGGTTGACTCTTATATCCTTCAGGATGATATCTCCTTGGAGGTATAATCCATGCAGTATAAGGGTTAAAGATTTGGGATGAAGGACCCTTAGGATTGAATTTTGATTTGCCTTTGAAAATTTTTCCAGAGCTCTGACCTCTGTTCGACGATCTTGGAGCTGCGATCGACGATCTTGGGTCAGATCGTTGAGCTCCGTTCGACGGTCGACTATGGCTGAGGTCAGGTATTTGAGATCGTCGACCTGCGTTCGACAACTTTGGCTGAGATCGTCGATCTGCGTTCGACGATTTTGCCTGAGATCGTCGATCTGCGTGCGGCGATCGTCGATCTCCGTTTGGCGATCGTCGATCTCCATTCGACGATTTCTGCTGGGACTTAGTTTTCTGGGGTAGATCAGAATTTTTCCTAGCAACCTCTACAACTCTCTTTCCTTTATCAGAAATGAATTTGATTGGAGTTGTTAGAACTATGGGTTGGCTGGATGAAGCACCCAAGCCCAGTGTACTATTGAATCTGGAGTTCACTATGCTTGTGATGTCCATCAGCTTGATGCTTCTCCCATTAAGGGATTCTTCAAGCTTCTTGGCCTCAGATAGCTCACTTTTCAGTGAAGCTATCTGCTCCCTACAGCACTCCAACTCCTGAGAGAGTTTGAGGTTTTCTGACTTTAAAGTATTGTGTTCAGATAAATGATTTCTGAGAGAGATAATTTCTTTCTCAGACTTTAGCAGGTCTAAACACAATGCTTTAAATTCAGATTTAAAATCCTCTGAATTAAAATCAAAAGAACTGATTATCTGATCTTCTTCAGGTTGAGTCTCTGAGTCTGACTCTGACTCCTCTTCTTCTGAATTATGTTGTGAGGCATTGATTGCCATCATGCAGAACTCTTTCTCTTCTGCATCATCTTCATCATCACTGGAGCTGGATGATGCTTCTGACTCTTCTTCAGTCTCACTCCAGGATTCAGCAACAAACCCCTTTCTTGTATTTTTGTTTTTGCTTGATGAGGGTTTGCCATTTCCATTCCTCTTGGAGTCTTTCTCCTTTCTTCTTTCTTTCCTGTCCCTTCTGTCCTTGTTTTTGTTCTCTGGACAGTCAGGAACTATGTGCCTTGGTTTCCTGCAACCAAAGCAAATAATGTCTTTATTATTATTATTGATGGACTTGTCATACCTTGGCTTATCATGTTCCTTGTATGATCTCCTTCTGAAGTCCTTTCTGGCCATCTTATAAAATCTTTTGGCCAACAGACTGATCTGTTCTTCATTGCCTGTGACTTTGTCTTCAGGCAGATCTTCAGTTGCCTTGAAGGCTATGGTCTTCTCTTTTCTTGTGGCTGGTGAGGCAGCCTTCTGTTTTTCTTCTCTATTTTTGATGAGTAGCTCATAAGATTTGAGCTTACCCAGTAGAGCTTTAGTAGTGATCTCATTCAGACTTCTGGCATCCTTAATTGGCCAGATTCTTGAATCCCAAGTGCTAGGGAAGCACATTAGGATCTTGTCATTGAGTTCAGTTAGTGAGATCTCTTTATCCAATGGTCTGAGTTCACTGACAATTAGACTTAGCCTGTTGTACATATCTCCCACTGACTCAGTTTCTCCCTTTTTGAAATTCTCATATTGAGAGATGAGATGGGATCTCCTATCCTTTCTCTCATCAGCTGAGCCTGAGACTATTTCAGAAAGTTTGTCCCAAATTTCCTTTGCTGAATTGCATTCAGCCACCTTTTGAAATATGTCATCAGACATTGTCTGGGCCAAGATGTTCATAGCCTTGGCATCAGCTACCTTCCATCTCTTGATATCAGCATCTGTTCCTGATGGAGGTGGAACAGCATTTGTACTTGTGTTCTCTGGGGGTCTTGGACACACTATCAAAACAGAGTTAAAAATATCTTCGTCAATAGAATTCATGTACAGTCTGATCCTTGCTTTCCAAAGTGCAAACTTGGATAGATTGCACACTGGAGGTCTGGTGCTAACATAATCTTTGTTTTGGGCCATGATTTGTGAAAACAAAATTTAATAATAAACTACGAAAGAAAAACAGATCTAACTTGGGATCTTTGGGTTCAGGTGTTAGCCTGTACAACCAATCAGGTATGGTATGTTTAACAAACCTCGCTTTGATACCAATTGAAAGAGCAGCTAGATCTGATATACTCTAGAGGGAGGTGAATAGAGTATATGGTGCTTTGAAACTTTTTACAATAATTGTTGTAATAAGAGTGAGCAGGGAAGCAGTTGAAAATCTAATCACAGAACTAAGTTAATGGAAAGCTAATCACAGAAGAATCAAGGCCAGAAACAAAAATAAAAACAAGCAAAACCAGAAGACACAAGGACATATAGAGGTTACCCTAAACTTGGGTACATCCACTCTTCTACCACCCTAGGTAGGAATCCACTGCAGGATGAGTTGATCAGGTGTCCTGGGCACCAATGAGCTTTTGATAAGGTGCTCAAAAACCAAATCAGATTTTTTGATCAGGTGTCTTGCCACCAATGAGCTTTTGACAAGGTGCTCAAAAACCAAGCTCAAACTTTTGAAGGGAGTTTGAGAAACCCTTTACAGAGAGGGGGTGAGAGAGTGATGGAAGTCTTCTCTTTCTCAAACAACTGAGAAGACTATGTGGATTGTTGATGTCAAAGCTCCCCCTGAATCCTTGAGATCTTCAGGAAGAAAAGCTTTGCTAAGGGTGATAGGCCTTCAAAGATTGAACTCCAGCAATAGATGATTTCAGCAATAGCTGAAATGTTGAATGTCTGGAGTCTTGAAATATGTTGGCCTTGAACACTTGAAAACTAGAGAGATCTGAAGATTTGATCTCCTTGGATGGGTGTTCTTGAGAATTCTTTTAGAGACAGAATATTTGTGTATGTATCTCTGTAATCTGTGTGTCTCTCTCTGTATTCTATCTTGGAGATTCAAAAAATTCCTGTCTTTTATTCTCTGGTACTGAACAGAACATTCTTTGAGAAGAATAGCCGTTGGTCTGCATTAATTGCATCCTTAATTGCAAAATCTCTTCTGGAGGAAAGTCCATAGAAATATTCCTTGAAACTTGGTCCAGAAATGGATGAGAACGGATAGGAAATCTTCAGAATTAATTGCAAAATAACTCCTTAACTGATTTGAATTTGAATCTAGAAACATCCTTGAAGTTATCTGAAAACGTCGAACTGAGCTCTGCTATCGTCGAACTGAGCTCAGCGATATGGCCTAATACAGCAGCAAAATATCGTCGATCTGAGCTTAAAGATCGTCGAACTGAGCTCAGAGATAAAGATCCAAAGCTGAGTCAAGATCGTCGAACTGAGCTCAGCGATCGTCGAATGGAGTTCGACGATATGATGAAGTTGAGCTCAGCGATCGTCGAATGGAGTTCGACGATCTGACGAAGTTGATCTAGACGATCGTCGATTGGAGTTCGACGAATCGTCGTGCTGAGCTCGACGATATGACTTAGTCTCCAAACAGAAAATCTTGGTCTTCAGGGCAGCTTCCAAATCTAGACTTCTAACCCTTAGACTCAATTCTAATTGACCTATTGAGCTATACAGGAGGTCAAGCATTTGTTCCCTAGAGACATAGTGATCCTGACCCAAATTAGTAATAGGGTGTTCCAACAGACATCTCGAGCTCGGCGCGGCCCCAGGTAGACCCGCTGCGCAGGCTCTCATCTAGCTGGCAGGTCCAAAGGCTCGCCTATGGGGGATAGGTTTGGTTGGTTTGAGATCTTCATCGGCACCCCGAGCTCGGCTCGGCCCCAGGTAGACCCGCTGCATAGGCTCTCATCTTGCTGGCAGGTCCGAAGGCTCGCCTATGGGGCATAGGTTTGGTTTGAGATCTTCATCGGCACCCCGCGCTCGGCTCGGCCCCAGGTAGACCCGCTACGCAGGCTCTCATCTAGCTGGCAGGTCCGAAGGCTCGCCTGTGGGGGATAGGTTTGGTTGGTTTGAGATCATCATCGGCACCCCGAGCTCGGCTCGGCCCCAGGTAGACCCGCTGCACAGGCTCTCATCTAGCTGGCAAGTCTGAAGGCTCGCCTGTGGGGGATAGGTTTGGTTTGAGATCTTCATCGGCACCCCGAGCTCGGTACGGCCCCAGGTAGACCCGCTGCGCAGGCTCTCATCTAGCTGGCAGGCCCGAAGGCTCCCCCGTGGGGGATAGGTTTGGTTGGTTTGAGATCTTCATCGGCACCCCGAGATCGGCTCGGCCCCAGGTAGACCCGCTGCGCAGGCTCTCATCTAGCTGGCAGGTCCGAAGGCTCTCCTATGGGGGATAGGTTTGGTTTGAGATCTTCATCGGCACCCCGAGCTCAGCTCGGCCCCGAGTAGACCCGCTGCACAGGCTCTCATCTAGCTGGCAGGTCCGAAGGCTCGTCTGTGGGGGATAGGTTTGGATTGAGATCTTCATCGGCACCCCGAGCTCGGCTCGGCCCCAGGTAGACCCGCTGCGCAGGCTCTCATCTAGCTGGCAGGTCCGAAGGCTTGCCTGTGGGGGATTGGTTTGGTTGGTTTGAGATCTTCATCGACACCCCGATCTCGGCTCGTCCCCAGGTAGACCCGCTGTGCAGGCTCTCATCTAGCTGGCAGGTCCGAAGGCTCGCCTATGGGGGATAGGTTTGGTTTGAGATCTTCATCGGCACCCCAAGCTCGGCTCGGCCCCAGGTAGACCCGCTGCGTAGGCTCTCATCTAGCTGGCAGGTCCGAAGGCTCTCCTGTGGGGGATAGGTTTGGTTTGAGATCTTCATCGACACCCCGAGCTCGGCTCGGCCCCAGGTAGACCCGCTGTGCTAGCTCTCATCTAGCTGGCAGGTCCGAAGGCTCACCTGTGGGGGATAGGGTTGGTTTTAGATCTTCATCGGCACCCCGAGCTCGGCTCGGCCCTAGGTAGACCCGCTGCGCAGGCTCTCATCTACATGACAGGTGCGAAGGCTCGCCTATGGGCGATAGGTTTGGTTGGTTTGAGATCTTCATCGGCACCCCGAGCTCGGCTCGGTCCCAGGTAGACCCGCTGCGCAGGCTCTCATCTAGCTGGCAGGTCCGAAGGCTCGCCTGTGGGGGATAGGTTTGGTTTGAGATCTTCATCGGCACCCCGAGCTCAGCTCGGCCCTAGGTATACCCGTTGCGCAGGCTCTCATATAGCTGGCAGGTCCGAAGGCTCTCCTATGGCGGATAGGTTTGGTTTGAGATCTTCATCGGCACCCCGACCTCGGCTCGACCCCAGGTAGACCCGCTGCGCAGGCTCTCATCCAGCTGGAAGGTCTGAAGGCTCGACTGTGGGGGAGAGGTCTGGTTGGTTTGAGAACTTCATCAGCACCCCGAGCTCGGTTCGGCCCCAGGTAGACCCGTTGTGCAGGCTCTCATCTAGCTGGCAGGTCCGAAGGCTCTCCTGTGGGGGATAGGATTGGTTTGGGCAAGCCAAGAAACGCACCCAGAACATGAAAGGCAAAGAGGTGAAGATAGGAAAGGTCTCGGCGAGAACTGATCTCGGCAGGGAGACCCCCGTCAAGGAGGTCTCGTGGAAGGAGGCTTTCGGCGAGAAGGCCCCTAATAATATTCTTGGACAGAGAGGTAGAAGCGTTATGAGACTGCCGTGAGCGGTCCGCGCAACCCGAAGGGGGACGGCCCCGTCCTAAGGGTTCGTGAGCCATGTTCCCGGCTGACAGTTTTCGGCAGGTTCCCGCCTATCCATCGCTAAGGGAGACTACCTTAGGGAAGCCAAGGGCCTCGGCGGAAGCGTGCTTAAGAGGCACTCGGCCAGAACAATGGTATCAAGTGTGTGCAATATAAAAAAATAGGGGGGACGAAGAGGACATACAAAACATTTGCAATATATTTAATGTAATTACACATCTGGAGCGTTCTCGCTCAGTACAGCAGAAGGAAAAGAAAAAAGGAGGCCCTTAGGGAGACAAGTTGTACCCCTCAGAGCTCGCCCTTGAACTCCCGCTGGAGCTCTCGCTCGAGCTCTCCCCAGATGTCTCGCCACCCGCGGGAGGGGATTTCGGGGCATCCGAGGGTGGGGTATCAGGAGCGCCTGGGGGCTTTGGGACGGGCTCGAAGAGCCAGGGGACGAGCTGTTGGGCTGTAATGACCTTGCCCCTCCGATCTAAGAATCCGACATCTCGCAGCGTCTCCAAGGTCAGCTTGATGGTAGCTTGCGCATTGGATTGGAGGAGCTTGTCGACGTTATAGACGGAGTAATAGCGGCTCTTCAGTCTTTCATCCAGGGGAGGGGGCGCATTCGCCTCCAGGCGCAAGATCTGGTCCCTCAGGAGGACGTTCTCGTACCTCGCCTGGGACAGCTCCTTGCGGAGCACCGCGGCTTGCGCGGAATCCTGTGTGGCGAGGAGTTAGCATGGAAGAAAAAGATGTCAAAATCTATAGTGGTGAGAGCAAGTGCCGAGAAAGGTCTCGCTTACCTCTCCCGCCCGGCGAGATGAGAGCAGTTTCTTGGCGTCTTCTAGCTCCTTCTTCAAAGAAGCCTCCTCAGCAACCGCGCCCTCCCTGGCCTTGAACATGTCCTGGAAGTTTCAGTCGATGGTGATGCTCCGGCGAGCACACATATGCGCAAGATCCAGCCCGCGCATCAGAGCGCGAGTGGAGTCATAAGCCAGCAGCCGGGTGTTCATCCTGTCATAGACGCTAGCGTCCTCCCGGTTGTAGAGGCAGTAGCCTAAGGGGAAGGCCTCGCTGGTGACATAACCTCGCTCCGCCCAGCTGGGGAGGAGAGATGAGTTTGAGACCCGGTTGACGTCGGGGTCCCACTGTAACAACGGCTTCTTTTCCGCGTTCAGGCACTTCATGCCGAGACCAAAATTACGGTGGCCCCGCGGCACCTCTCCAGACGAAGGCTGGCCGGAGGTCTCGGCGGCGGCTCCCTCGCCTTCTACTACACCGTGGGGCCGGAGGGTTCTCGGCAGGGGCCTCAGCGCCACCCCTAATAGTCGCAATCTCGCTGACGACCTGCAGGATCTCTTCAAAAGAGCGGCCCGATGCGAGAGGTTGAGAGGGAGGCACCACAACGACCTTACCCTTCTCGGTGTCAGTTATCTTGGGCCTCTTGATCGGTGGGGGCAGAGGGGCGCCGGGCTTTCGCTTCCCGGCGCCGGTTGAAGGAGGCGGGGTCGGCTCGTCCCGGCAGGGTTGCACCGCGAACTTTGCGAGGGCCAGCGGGTCTTCTGCAGATTGGCTTCCGCCAGCGCGAGCCTCGTCAAAGGGTTGGCCTAGGGGGATCTCACGCTCTCCTGCGAAAGCGACAACACTCAGTTCTAACCTTGGAAAGGAAGGGAATAGCGGGATAAAGGCGAGACCTTACCTTCGCCCGGAGGTACGACGAGGAGTGAATCAACGTCTCACCGGAGGAAGAGGACGTTGAAGTCCTTGGTTCCGAAGAACTCAAGGAGGGTGCTCTCGCGCGAGCCCAGGGAGGGGGGCTTGTAGGCGGCATCCTCATATTGGATGGGCGCGAGAGGCACGTTCCCGAAGTCGCCGGAAACAAAGATGAACCTCTCGCCCCAGTGGTGGTGCTTGTTGGCGAGACCAATCGTCTTGAGCAGTTGTCCAGAAAATAAAACCACCCCTCCTTTGGCGCGGAAGGTGAACAGCTTCCGGAAGATTGGAAGGCTGAACTCGATCCTCTCGGATCGCATGTAGCAAATGAAAGCTACCAGAATCGCAATCGAATTTGGATTCAGTTGTGCGGAAACCACTCCGTAATACCAGAGGGCTTGGCGCATCTCGGGCCACAGCGGGAGCCGAAAGCCCACCTCAAAGTGCTCAAGGGGGATGGCTAGTTCCCCCTCCCCCGCAGTGTTTACCTTATCGTGGTTGCCGAGATTCCGCGCGGTGAAGCCGGCGGGAACTTAGAGAGTTTGGGTCAAGTTGAACTCGTCCACGGTAAGGGTGCAGGAAGGAAACAAGTGCCTCTGGAAGGCTTCCGAGTAGTTTGAACGACCCTCGCTTCCGTCCGGCATCGCGATGAAGTTGAAGGCGAAGTCTTTTAGGACGGAGGCGAGAGCGAGAACCGTGCGAGAACGGGAAGAAAAGATGAAAGCAAGCGAGAGCTTTTGGAAACCGCAAAAGCGACGAGAGAGGGAAAGGGATTCGGACCAGAGAAATAAATGTAGTAGGTGGACCCTCTATTTATAAAAGGTCGTAATCATTATGACTTTTCAAAAGTCGGCGGCGCTTCATTTTCCCGCCCGAGTTTGACAGCGACTGACGGACAGGCGATTAATGCAAGAGCTGAATAAAAATGAATTAAAACGGGAGGTCACGTTGCTCCCGCCAAGCGAAAACTAAACAGGAAATAATAATAATAACGACAATAATTATCACTCTCGCCAGGCGAGAGCTGAATAGAAAGTAGCAGCGTTGAAAGCGAAGTTATCAGTTAAGACAGAATTAACGGGGTACATCGGAGAAGGGGAAGGCCGGGGGTAGGGAAGGGTGAGGTCTCGCCAATCAATAAGGATCCCACCGCCATCATCCTTGCTTCCGTAGCCTGGTCCTTGGTGGCGCTTGCGGGTTGAAGTAGGACGACATGACGGTGCACCCTAGGTTGATCCGGCAAGACAGTTCCCGGATCCGCGCAATACACCTTTCAGGAGAAGCCCCGGCGGTAGGCCCACCTGACCGATCCATCTCGCTGATGAGGTAGTCTCGCTCCAGAACCTCCAGCCTCTTCTCCACTGCTTGGCGAAACTCTTTCGCCGCGAAGTCACGGGCCCGTTCCCACCGAATAAGCTTTTTCAGGACGGCGGCAACCTCCTTCCCCCGTCTTTTAGCACTCCCGGCGCTGGTCAAGATCTCCTCCATCTCGTCAGATGAAGGGAAGGGGGTGCTCTCGCCGTCCTCCCCCTCTCCATCTTCTTCTTCTTCTTCTTCCTCTGCGTCAGCTCCAGACCGCGAGCCCGGATCCCCTGACAAGAATTCCAGTTAAGACGAGAGCTAAAGGATAATCGTGATAAACGTACCGCATACCTTCAGCATGGCGAGGACCCTCGGTCGATGGCAGGCGAGAAGGCCCAGCCCCCCCCCCCCCCCCCCCCCCCCCCCCTCAGTTCCAAAGAGTAGGTGGATTAGCTTTCCTTTACCCGGAGGGTAGATTTTGCGAGAGGTAATCCCGGCTTGGCCGGAAGCGGGGGGGAGGTCCACTCTCCCGCGGGATGGCTGGCATCCAATAGATGCACAGAAGGATTGGCAGTCTTTCCTCTCGCCGGTAGGGAGGAATCAACCGTGAGGGGAGGCTGATTTGCAGCCCTCGCTTCATTCTCCCGGGTAGCGAGACCCGGCTGGGCAGAAGCTGGCACTGCGGAAAAATAATTCAGTGTTCTAAGATTTGAGTTAAGAGCAAGTGGAAAAGTTACATGTAGTTTTCGGGTCAGGTGGAGGAGCCGCTTCCATGACCCACGGTTGGCCATCAAGGGGGTGAGATGATGGGTCCAGAGGTTCCCGTGGGGACTTGACGACGTCGGGAACCGTCTCCTGTGAGAAGTATCGCGTCAGCTACAGAATAACTAGTATTTTCAGTGATTAGCGAATCAGACATACCATCTGCAGAAAGGGATCATCTTCACGGCTTGGGGTCGGGGTAGGCGGGCTCCTGTTCTCGCAGGGCAGGTCTCGCTGAACCGCCTTCGATTGCTTCTTTTTCTTCTTAGGCTGAGAAGGCTCAGCGACCGACGGCTGTCTCGCCAACCATGGGGCAACCAAGGCACTGTTAGCCTTGGCTCGCGCCTATGCCGCATTGATACGGTCTTGGAGATCCCGCGGGAGCGGCTTGTCAGCGCGCTTGGAAGGCATCGCGTGAGGAGGCGAGAACACAGGCAAAGAATGGCGATTCGAGGATAGAATTATGATCGTCTATCACCACATATATTTAGAGCCACGGTACGGCCCACCAAAAGATTCCCTAATGTTGACACGTGCTCAGCGAATATTTATTGGTTGGACGTGTCTTTTTGAGCGCAGAGCTAGCTCAAAAAGAGCGGGGATTGTGTACAACCCCATATTCGCTGAGTTAGACCAGGAGGCGCAATGGTCACTATTAGGCTAGCCAGAGAAGTTCTCGCCCAAGTAGGCGGGAGCGCTTGCGCTAAGTGCCAAGCTCCCGTCTCAAATGAGCTCTCGCCCGCAAGACGCCCCGCATTCGTCGAGCCCAGAGCGACGAGCGCAGCCAAATCGTCGAACGAAGACCAGCGCGGGAACGCTTGCCCCAGCACCAAGATCGTCTTAAAGAAGCTCTCGCCTATAGGCAGGCGAGAATGCTTGCACCCGGCTCTGGACAGAAGGCTCTCGGTTCAGAGCTCTCGCCGAGTGAGGCCCAGGGCCTTGGGTAAAATGACCAAATTACCCTCGGGTAAAATTACCCCTGTACCATCAGGAAAACAATGGGATTCGGCTATTGGCAGACCAACTAGGGGCATTTCAGTAATCTCAGGGTAGCAAAGACTATAAATAGACCCATAAGGGCTCTTTGGAAAACAGGCTTTTCATCATCTTCCAACTTCTAGTGCTTTCTGAGGAGCTCCTAGCCCAGCTTTTGGCTTTGGAGGGGAAGCTCTCAGAGATCTTCCGGGTGTGAGGTGGGACCTCACTGCTGAGGCTTTGGGTCAGTCTTAGGTCCTTTGCAGCTAGTCGAGGGTTGAGGCTTGAGAGAAGTAGGTGTTGGCTACACCCCTATTTTTGAACTCCCGTTGAGGTCATTTTTGGCTTCAACATTTCCTACTCCCTATGAAAAGTTGTTTGCTCAGGACGAGCAAACGAGTAAGTATGGGGGTATTTGATAACTCTAATTTTATCCATATTTTTATATATTTTTTATTTAATAATTAATTAGTTTATAAATATATTTTATGAATTTATTATCTAATTTCTTTAATTTCTTATTTTAGGTTCAATTTGGGATGCCAATTTCAATATGGAGTTTTCAGGATTGATCAGGAGACAAAGCTGGACAAAGCTAAAAAAAATTCAAAGTACACGCCCTGATCATGGGCGTGACCACCTGGTCACGGGCATGACAGACAAGCGTGACCCCGGCTCGTGCTCCAGAGTTCATTGTCATGTCAATTAAAATTGCACGCCCATCGGTCACGGGCGTGACCATTCTAACACGGGAATGTCAACCAGGCGTGACACGTAGATGACGATCCAGGCCTCCACTCCATGTTGGATTAAAGTTACACGCCCGATCTAGGGCATGACCTATTGGTCATGGGCGTGACTATGAGCCGTGACATCCAGGCATGCCAAGTATAATGCAGCAGTTTCAAGGCTTGGCAGTTTTTGCCTTACACACCCTTGGTCATGGGCGTGACCACGGGCGTGACCCTTCCAACAATAGCCGAAGTTATTCCTGTCATTTTTTTCTTCCCGCCATTTTCAGCAACCGACAAGACACGCCCTAGGTCACGGGCGTGACCTAGGGGCGTGACCCGCCAATTAACGATTTTTTGGCGGTTTCGCGCCAACGTTCCCTGGGCTGGAAGATGACGGTTCCGAACCTTACACGTCTTAGGTCACGGGCGTGACCTAGGGGCGTGACCATCCAGCAAACTTGCCTATAAATTCCAGGCAATTCCGAAAGCTGAGGAGGAGATTTTTGGGAGCTTTAGTTTTGTTTTCTTTTCTTTATTTCTTGCATTTTCAATTCATAGTGTAACTTTTTATTTCAAGTCTTCTTTTTATAATCATGTCTCTCTTCAACCTTTCATGTAATTCTCTCATCCTGATGAGTAGCTAATTTCCAATTAGCACTTCATCATGATGAACTTTGGAATGGAATAAATTTCTCCTTTTTGTCTCAAATTATCAAGCACTCTATTTTTATGTACTTCGGTTTATCTTTGATTTTAATTTCATCGAATTCATAAGTTGCAAATTATGTTTATTCGATCCTATATCCGTATCCTAGATTTACCGAGAGGTTGTGGATAGGAGTAGATCACTTAAGGATAAAGGGAGTTTCATGCACCTCTCAAGAGAGGAAGGCATAATTCTTCCGGATTGGAGTCAATTCCATTAGTGAGGTTCACCGCCTAAAGCAAGCTTAGGTTTTTCGATTGGCCGAGAGGTCTTAATCGATCAACCTAAGGTTAGTCGAATATGTATTCTCGAGAGAGGCGCTTCATAGCTATGGAACCTCGGCGGTCAAAGTTAATAATTTAGATGCTTGGATTTTATAATTTCATGGAAATTTATTCTAACCTAAAGGGATTCTAGATCAAGTGCTAGCTTTCCTATCGTATCTCTCCTTTTAGTTTAATGTTTTCTTTACCAAAATCACAAAACCAATTTCCATTTGATAAAATAATAGGTATTTCTTGTGAGTACAAGTACTCAATGGTCCCCGAGTTTAAATACGACATTTCCTATACTATATTTCGATAGGTACACTTGCCTATTTCGGGATTATAGTTTGGATATATTTTAAAACTATAAAATTCCTCATCAGCAATACCCAATGATATTGATGTTAAGGCATTAAGTGAGTAGACTTCACTTAAAGCCTGTAGACTTAGCCACATTTCAGCTAGTTTCTCCTTAGGCTTTGACTACCTCAGCCTTTCTCACAGCTTATTTGTTGTATGGCGTTGAGTGAGTAGACTACACTCAACGCTTTTGGCCTTGCCACTTTTCTTTCTAGCGTAACTCACAGCTATTTGTTGTATAGCGTTGAGTGAGTAGACTACACTCAATGCTTGTGGCCTTACCCATATTTCTGTCTAGCCAACAGTTAGGCTTTCACTACCCAAGCTATACTCAACGCTTTTACTTACCTGGCATTGAGTGAAAGGACTTCACTCGACGCATGTGGACTTAGGCTATTTCTATCCCCCTCCATATCTTTATGTTGTGACCACACTTGTCACATCACTTAGAATACCTACCCTACCATTATTTCAAGGACTAACCTGCATGCATGAACTTAAGCATACATCAAATACAACTTTATATATATCATTGACATGATTGACTTCTTCAAATCTGGGACATTGTGGCAAATGGACACAATAGATATGTGTATCTTAGGAAGTGCAAATCCGAAACCTTTGAAAAGTTCAAGGAGTTTAAGAATGAAGTAGAGGACTAGCTGGGTAAGAAGGTTAAAGCACTCTGATCTGATCGAGGTGGCGAATACCTGAGTCATGAGTTTTGTGATCATCTGAAAGAGTGTGGTATTATATACAACTCACTCCACCTAGAACACCGGAGCATAATGGTGTGTTTGAGCGGAGAAATCATACTCTGTTAGACAAGGTACGGTCGATGATGAGTCATGCAGATCTGCTTGTTTCCTTTTGGGGTTTTGCTCTAGAAACTGTTGCATTTACGCTAAATCATGCTCCAACGAAAGCGGTTCTAAAGACATCAAATGAGATATGGATTGGTAAGCATCCTAGTATGTCATTCATCAAAGTTTGGGGTTGTGAGGCATACGTGCGATGTCAAATGCCTGACAAACTGGAACCCAAATCAGATAAATGTTATCTTTTGGTGTACCATAAGGAAACTAAAGGGTACTATTTCTACCTGTCGTCCGAGGGCAAAGTGTTTGTCGTAAGGACTGGTGTCTTTCTTGAGAAAGAGTTCTTAAGTAGAAAGACAAACCGATCCTACAAGTTGTTAAGAATAACCTAGGGGACTGCTTTTCTATGAAGAAATTGGGTGAAGTGACTTGCATACTTGGTATTAAGATCTATAGATATAGATCGAAGAAGTTGTTGGCTTTGACCCAAAGTAAGTAGATTGACAAGGTGTTGAAACGGATCAGTATGCTTGAGTCCAAGAAAAGATTCTTGCTTATTTATCATGGTGTGGGTCTCTCTAAGGATCGGTGTCCTAAGTCTTGTGAATCTAAGGACCGCATGAAGCTGATTCCATATGCTTCGGCAATGGGGTCAATCATGTATGCAATGATATGTACTCGACCTAATGTCTCTAATGTCTTGAGCATGACTAGCAGGTATCAGTCTAATCCTGGTGAAAGTAACTAGATTACCATTAAAAATATCCTGAAGTACTTGTGAAGTACTAAGGATACATTCTTGGTATTTTGTGGAGTGTAAGAGCTCGTTGTAAGAGGTTACACGGATGGTAGCTTACAAACTTATAGGGACGACTCAAATTCTCAGTCAGTGTTCATATTTTGCCTCAATGGAGGTGTCGTAAGCTAGAAAAGTTCTAAACAGGAGACAGTTGCCTATTCTACAACTGAGGAAGAGTATATTATCGCTGCAAATGCAGCGAAGGAGGCTGTATGGATTAGGGAATTCATCAGTGAGTTAGATGTAGTTCCTAGCATTGTTCGTCCCGTAGATCTTTACTGTGACAATAACGGTGCAATTGCACTTGCTTCGGAACCTTGATCTCATCAGCGCTCCAAGCATATACTTCAGCGGTTCCATCTAGTTTGAGAGATTGTAGATCGAGGAGATGTGAGCATTAACATAGTGTCGACTCAGGAAAACAATGCGGATCCACTGAGAAAGCCTCTCGTACAGAGAAAGCATGATGGTCATGTTAGATCTATGGGTATATCATACCTGAATGATCAACTCTAGTAGGAGTCTTGTGGATTGTATGTTTGTTGGCTGTAATATTTCATTTGATGAATAAGAGTACGGTAAACATTTAATTTATATATTTTGGCAAGTTCTTTTATTGTGTTATTATTTCTATTGTGATAGAGTTGTTAACAAAATAAATGCCCTTAGAGTGTTTGCTTCTATAGGACAAGTAGTGACTTGAATGTGAGAACCTATGATCCCAGAAGCTTCATTCTTAAAGGCCTTTGGTCGTATCATCTTAGAATCTAAATGTGATGATAAAACCTTTAAGACTAGCATGTGGGTTGACTGATGACCCGTCCTTACAAGTCATGATATTGTGATATCAAGTCATCACATGGGTACTTGTTATGAACAAGTTGTATTGTCTCTCTCATTTGAACAGGGTATGTAAGAGGTTACACGGATGCCATCACCCTGGGGTTGTAGTAGGGCTTCTTCAGGATGGAGTTGAAGAGGGTGCTGCCTCTCTCATTTGAGGAGCTAATGGAGAGGACGATGAGGGAGGTCGACGGGGAGGAATCAAACCTGGACTTTGCTCCGAAGTTATCCAGGTGGGACATGGATGAGGAGAAGGTGTCGGGAGGTGGCATGGGTCAGGAGGTGAGGATAGCTGAATCTCGGCAAAGCGAACAGCAGCAGTAGAAGCCAAAGTGGGGTCGCCACGAGCCGAACAATCGGCTCGGATGGAGGCAGCATGACTGGCAGGACGAAGGCCAGTGAAGAGGTTTCTATTGAGGAAACAACCATCAGGGGGCAGGGTCAGTTCAACCCCCCAAGCAGGAGGCACGGCCAAAGGTCTCCTCTCCCCAACCCGGGCACATGCCCTATTGCGACTTCCACTGGGAAGATGGTCATACCATGTCCACGTGCCCGGAGTTCCTCGAGATGAAGGGAAATATGGAGCAGCAACAGCAACCCGGCTAGGAGGTGTGGATTGAATAGGTCTTGCCTAGGGGAGAGGAGGACCGGTGTGAGGATAGGACTGATATCACCAACTGAGGTTGGATCGGAGTGGGGGTGGGAGTTTAGGCTGTCCGAAAGGCGAGTCTCCATACTATATATCGCTAGAGTATCGCCTCTACATATCTAGCCCCACCACCAGAGGAGAAGATCACCTTCTCTAGGAAGTACATGTCGGATCATGAGGATCCTTTTTCCAACGTGTTGGTCATCCAGACCACGGTCGAGAATTTTACTGCCTCCCAGATCCTCATCGACAATAGGAGCTCGGTGAATGTCGTCTTCAAGAAGGCATTTGACATGATGAAGGTGGAGGCCTGAAGGTTGCTGACCTTGGATGGACCTCTCTTTGGGTTCTTAGGAGATAGGAAGGAGGTGGAAGGAGGAGTAGGACTCCATATTACCCTAGGGGGCAGTCCAAAAACTTCAGGTTTGTCATCGTGGATGCACCTAGTGGTTACAACGCTATCTTAGGATGGCCCCTCATTAGTGCCTTTCGATGTGTGCCCTCATCGTTCCATCAGTGCTTGAATTTAAATCCTGAGGGCATCCAGGTCAGAGTCCGGGGAGACCCAAGGTGGCAAGGGAGTGCTATGTCACCGCAGTGAACTCTATCTCTTGCAAGGGAGGAGCTGAGAAGGATGGACGAGTTATCCAGGCAGGAGGCCGAAGGAGATTTGGAGGAGATGGAAGTGGAGGAAGAGGTCTGCACCTAAGTGGAGGTGGCAAAAGGTGCACTAGAGGAGCCGGCCGAGGTGATGGCCGTGGAGGAAGCTGGGGAGGAGGAGGTCACGGTCCTAGGTGAGGGAGCTATTGGAGAGTGGGAAGAGCAGTCCCGACTTGAGGCTACTGAGGAGGTGGTGGAGATGAAGGTTCTCACTCATGGAGGCATGGTGGAGAAGGTGTGGATCAATGGGGGCTAAGTCCAGAGGACCATAGGAGGGTGCTGAAATGCATCCAGGAGAATGTGGAAATCTTCGCATGGAGTGTGGCAGAAATTCCAGGGATCAATGTGGACATCGCCTGCCACTGCCTCAACCTAGATCCAGAAGCCTGCCCCATCCAACAGAAGAAGAGGTCCACAGTGGACAAGCTGGCCGAGCCCATTTGGGAGGAGGTGGCCAAGCTCCTCAAGGTCGGCTTCATATCCGAAATCCAATACACTGGCTGGGTCTCCAATATTGTAATGGTTAAAAAAGGAGACGGACGGTGGAGGATGTGTGTTGATTTTTCTTTATTAAATAAATCATGTCCTATGAATTGTTATCCCTTGCTTCGGATCGACGCGCTGGTTGACTCAGCCGTCAGTTTTTCTGCGATGAGTTTCTTGGATACTTTTTCAAGTTATTATCGAATCAATATGCACCCTTCCGACATAAAAAATGTCTCCTTCATCACTGGGATGGGTGTTACTGCTACAAGATGTTGCCCTTCGGGCTAAAGAATATGGGGGTAACATATCAAAGAATGATGGATCGGGTCTTCCAAGAGAAAAAAGGGGAATGGCCTGGAGGTGTATGTAGATGATCTCATGATCAAGAGTTGGGATGTTGTTGGGTACATTGGAAAATATGTACCAGATTTGGAGAAGCCTCACCTAACTCAATGATATTCATCAAGGTGTATTTGATGTTATGTTGAGTTTCCATGTACAGGTTAAGGAAATGCAGAAAAAGTTTCTAAGTACAAGTGTCGACACCTGAGAAGATTTGTGTCGACACTTGAGAAGAATTGTGTCGACACTTGGGAAAGGCTGTGTCGACACCAGGAGCCAGATTGTGTCGACACATAGGAATTGTGTCGACACATAGAAAATCTATCGACAACAACTGTGTCGACACACAGGACTTGTGTCGACACATTCCAGAATTCTTTCGACAACAACTGTGTCGACTCACAGGACTTGTGTCGACACACACCAGAATTCTGTCGACACCAACTTTGTCGAGACCAGAAGTTATTGTGTCGACACACAGGACTTG
The DNA here is from genome assembly GCA_039583875.1 of Platanthera guangdongensis. Lineage (NCBI taxonomy): Eukaryota > Viridiplantae > Streptophyta > Magnoliopsida > Asparagales > Orchidaceae > Platanthera > Platanthera guangdongensis. Next base: position 73,724,045 of record CM077164.1, on the reverse strand, counting down.
TGTCGACACATTCCACTGAAGTTGTGTCAAGAAGTTAAAGAAGAGCTGTGTCGACATTGTGAAAGTTGTGTCGACATCATCAAGAGTTGTGTCAACACATGGACTATATGCGTCAACACATTTGAAGTATTGGCTCGACACTTTTGTTGCTGAGTTAAAGTTCAATGAAGATCAAGTATCACGACTGAAGACTTGACAGCTATCATAACTGACAATACTGTTGTATCTGTTAGAGCTGTCAGAAGACCGTTAGAAACCGGATTAGCCGGTAACCTCGGATGAAGTCTATATAAAGACAGGTTCAGTCATCAAAAAAATTATTAAGAATGAATGAATGATCCAAGAGAGAGACAACTATCAAAGAAGAAGATCTAAGAAGAAGAAGAAGAAGAAGAAAATCTTCATCAAGAATTCTCTAAGGGTAGATCCTGAACAAGTCTGCAAGAAGAATTCAGATTAAATTCCGAATAGAAGAAGGAAGCTGGATTGAGGATCATCTCCAACTTCAAGAAGATCGACCTTACTTTGTTCAGATTCAAGAAGTTTTGAAGAAGCTAAGACAGGTTGATTCTAAAGTAGTTAGATCTATTAAGAACTGGCCAAGAAACCTTCAACCCTTTCTCTTTCTACCTGGGTGAAGGGTATATTTGTTTTTTAACTAATATCTCTGTAGGATCTTTTATAAATCTGAGTTGTAAGCCTAAATCTATAAATGCTTAGGTAGGGCTGAGTGCCTGAGGTAGTGGATTACTTTCCCTGAGTTATAGGCTTGTGGAAGAGGCTGAGGTAGGGCTTGATTGCCTGAGTTGTAGGCCTGGGAAAAGGCTGAGGTAGGGCTTATTTGTCTGAGTTATAGGAGTGTGGACTCACTCTGAGGTAGGATTCTCTGAGAGGATATGAGCTGTAGGACTTGCTGAAGTTTGAGTTGTAGGAACCATTTTGGGTTTTGAGTTGTAAGATCTGAGGATCTGAGGGAAGAAGAAGGAAGTTAGGCTGAATCTAGTACACTGCTAGATAGGCGAAGGGGGAAAGTGGATGTACCCATCACTTGGGGAACCACTATAAATCTGTGTGTATTCTGTGTTGGTTGTGTTTCTTTTAAACTGTGTTGTGATTGTTTGAATGTTGTGCTGAATGAGTTGTCTAATCAGTAAAATATACTGTCTGCCTTAAGGAAAAATAATTGAGCCTATTAACCCCCCCCCCCTCCCTCTAGGTGTCTAGGATATCTTGAAACCAATTCTTTCAAGTGGTATCAGAGCGAGGTTACTCAAAGAAAAGACTTAACAGTCTGAGTTGATCTCCAAGGCAGAAATCAATTAGGCAGAATGGGTTCCAGTGAGAATCAGAAGGAATTTGGATCTATGAAGTTTCCTATCTGTAGGAAAGAGAATTTTGGCATATAGAAAGAGAGGGTTAGATTATTTATGGAAGCATCTGATCCAAGAATATATATCACATTTCTAGAAGGGCCATTTAGTCCCATGAATATATCAGTTCTTGATGCTAACCTCAAAACTCCTAAAATCTATTCTGAAATGACTAAGGAAGAGATCATCCCAGCAACTCTATACAAGAGGGCACAGAACATAATTGTGAGTTTCATAGATGACTCTACATTCCAGAATCTGGTCCATTGCAAAACCTACAAGGAGATGTGGGACACTTTGATTATCTACATGGAGTGGACAGAAAAAGTGAGAGAGGATAGGAAGTCATTATTAAATCAAGACTATGAAAGCTTTAGACAAGCTAAGTCAGACAGCATAGCTGAATGCTATAAGAAATTCTTCTGTATTGCTAATGAGCTAATAACCTATGAAAGAATCTTTAACACTTATGAATTAAATGACAAGTTTCTCAGATCCCTAACCAAGGATTGGGATACTAAGATATGTGTCATCAGAGAGGTGACCAGGCTTGCAGATACACCTCCATCAACCTTATTTGGAAAATTGTTATCCTATGAGATGCAGCTCACTTCCAGAAAGGAACAGGAGAAAAGCAATATATCTGATTACAGAGAGAAGTCAGATGCCTTCAAGGCTGAATCTACAAGAAAGGGCAAGAGAAAGTCACCTTCACCTCCTAGGAGAATGGCTGAAGTTGAATCTAAAAATACTGATATCAACACATCAGACAGTCACAACTCTGATGAAGACTTTGCTACCTTCACAAGGCAGTTTCAAAAGTTTATGAAGAAGAAGAAGTGGAGAACAAAGCCATCTTGATTCTTCTCCAAGGATGACTATTACAAGAAGAAGAAGAAGAAAGCATCTAAGGATGACAGGTATGGCTCTAACCCCTGTAAACAAACTTCTTCTAAGATTGTTTGCTATTATTTCAACAGGCCAGGACATGTCATAGCTGATTGTCCTGATAAAAGAAAGGAGTGTAAAGATAAAAAAGAAGCAACAACATAAGGGCAAAAAGGAGAAATCCTTTGTTGCAAAGAAGGAGAAAAGTTGGACTGACTCATCATCATCAGATTCAGGAGAAGAGACAGAAGCTGAAGCTTATATTGGATTGTTTACTACTGAAGAGGATTCAGAAAAGACTAAGTTCTTGCAACTGCTAGACTCAATAAATAGGGTTGAAGATCATCATTGCAAAGGGCTGATGGCTTTGACTGAGGAAGATCAGTGCTATTATCAGCCTGGTCCAAGTAAGGTAAACAATCTATCTACAGTTTTTGATTATTATACTGGATCAGAATCAGAAGCATCTGCATCAAGAGATGTGGATGGATCTGAATGTAAAGGGGATGTTCATCAACTTATTGAAGAGTATGGTGATCTGTTGCAAGCACTTAGGATAAGTAGAATCCTTAACAAACAATAGGCTAAGGAAATTGCTGCTCTTAAGTTGGATGCATCTGATTCAGAAAAATTGTTGGATTAGAAGATGAATGAGGTTGTCAAGCTGAAAAATATAATTGTTATTCAGATTGGAACAATTACATTCAAAAATGATCAAATCAAGGGTCTGGAAGTCAGACTACAAAGAGAGAAGGAACTTGTGGCTAAATTCTCAAAGCCAAAGTCAGTCTTACCCTTAATTGATGACTTCAATCCCCAAAAGGGTAAGATGGGATTAGGCTTCAAGGGAAATACTAGGGCAGCTAATTCCAAAAGAAAAGGCAAAGCTCCAGTTCAGCCACTAGCCTTCAGACACCCTATTTCTTTCAGGAAAGTGTTGTAGCCAACTAAGTATGATCATGACATTACACGTGGTCACTATAAGACTGGTAATCTGAATGATAAGGGTGTAGCCCCAGCACTCAAGAAAAGGTCCACTATACCAACAATTTTTAAGACTGCTGACAGCAATGTTGTTAAGACTGTACCTAAAAGAAGGTATAATAGATATGAGTGCTGGTGCTGTGGCAAGGTTGGGCATTATGTCATAGATTGTTGGCATAACACTAGTGTCAGGAAGATTGTCAGCTTACCTGTAAGAAAGGATGCTGGTAAGTATGTCAAGCTTCCGTCTAACTTGAACCTAGAACCCAATAACCATTGGGGTTCTAAGGTAATGTAATTTTATTTGTTAAAGCTGAGTCCAAGTGGCCATACCCCTATATGGTACTTGGACAGTGGATGTTCCAGGCACATGACTGGAAAAAGAAGGATGCTGAAGGACTACTCTCCCATAGAGAATGGACCAAAAGTGATCTTTGGTGGATCTGAAAAGGGGATCATCAAAGGGTTTGGTAACATTTCCACTAATTCTATCATAATCACCCAAGTGGCTTATGTAAAAGGTTTGAAACACAACTTAATAAGCATAAGCCAACTGAGTGATCTTGGTTATGATACCTCCTTTATTAAGAATGGGTGTCAGATTAGAAGGAAAAGTGATCAAGAGGTCATCTTGTCAGGATATAGGAAAGGAATGTTTACTGTCTCAACCTTGATTATGAGAATAAGAACTCTCCTATATGTTTAGTTGCAGATGAGAAAGCATCTCATTGTATCCAATTGCACAAGAGGCTAGCTCACCTTAACTATAAGACTATAGGACAACTCTATAGCATGGAGTTAGTGAGGAATGGTCCTCAGTTCAAGTGCATAAAAAAGGGTGTATGTTCAGCTTGCCAAAAGGGCAAGCAGACCAAGACCTCTTTACATGGACATGATACCAAAGATTATGTGAGGTGTTTGTACTTCCTGCATATGGATCTATTTGGTACTATGCCAGTTCATAGTCTAGGTAGGAAGGTCTATACATTTGTGATTGTGGATGACTATTCTAGATTTACTTGGGTTTTCTTCCTGAGGCAGAAATCTGAAATCCCTATTATCTTCCACAATTTTGTTAGGCAAATTCAGAATGAACATAATAGTTCAGTAGTCAAAATCAGAAGTGACCATGGAACTGAATTTCAGTCTGAATGCATGACAAGATTTTATGAAGAACTAGGGATTCATCAAGAGTTCTCCTCACCAAGAACTCCTCAGCAAAATGGTATTGCTGAAAGAAAGAATAGGACTCTTATTGAGGCTGGTAGAACACTACTAAGTGACACTTCTCTCCCAGAATATTTCGGGGCTGAGGCAGTAAACACTGCATGATATGTTCTTAATAGAGCATCCATCACTAAGAGCCACAAAAAGACACCCTATGAGATTATGAAAGGCAGAAAACAAAACATATCCTATTTTAGGATCTTTGGTAGCAAGTGTTATGTACTTAACAATAGGAATTCTTATTTAACTAAGTTTGCTGTCAAATCCCAAGAAGGGATATTTGTTGGGTACAGCAACAACAGTAGAGCTTACAGGGTCTATAACTTGACTACTCAAGTTGTAGAAGAATATGTTCATATAGACTTTGATGAAACTGAACTAATCAATTGTGAGCAGTCTAGTGTTTCTTATAGCTCTACAGGTTTAAATGAAAAGATGAACAAGCTAATCATTAATGAAGACCAACCTACAAGAAAGGATGAAGAAAATGATGGTTGTTATCCAGGGGGAGTACAAGGCCCACAAGCTGATGATGAAGAAAATGAAGTACATCATGTTGAGGAGATTGGAGAAAATCAAGGTGTAGATAGATTGCCACCAGCAATAAGACATCTAAAGGATCATCCAGCACACCAAATTATTGGTGATCCTAGGCATGGTGTTCAAACCAGAAGCAAGAACTTGATCACAGTCCTTTGCTCAAGTTTCCTGTCCCAAATGGAACCCAAGAAATTTGAAGAAGGCATACAAGACCCAAACTGGATTGATGCAATGCAGGAGGAGCTGAATCAATTTAGAAGATGTAAAGTATGGAAGTTAGTTCCTAAACCAAAGAATTACAATATCATAGGGACTAAGTGGATCTACAGGAACAAGTTAGATGATAATGGCATCATAGTCAAGAATAAAGCAAGACTGGTAGTAAAAGGCTACAGGAAGGAAGAAGGAATAGACTTTGACCAGACATTTGCTCCAGTGGCAAGGTTGGAAGCAATAAGGTTATTCCTTGCCTATGCAACATACCAAGGGTTCAAGGTATTTCAAATGGATGTCAAGTCAGCATTTCTAAATTGTGACTTAAAAGAGGAAGTCTATGTTGAACAACCCTCAAGTTTTGTAGATTCTCTCTATCCTAGTTATGTATATAGGCTTACGAAAGCACTATATGGTTTGAAACAAGCCCCTAGGGCTTGGTATGAAACTCTGTCTACATTCCTTATTGAGAATAAATTCTCAAGGGGGAAAATAGACAAAACTCTATTCCTAAGGGAATCAAAAGGCAAGATCATCCTACTCTAGATATATGTTGATGACATTATCTTTGGATCAACAGAAAACAACCTTTGTAGAAAGTTTGCCAAACCTATGCAAGGGAAGTTTGAGATGAGCAGCATGGGTGAGCTAAAATTCTTCTTGGGACTCCAAGTTAGACAGACTGATGATGGCATGTCTATATCACAGCCTAAGTTCACCAAGGAGTTAATAAAGAAATATAGTATGGAGTCAGCCTCCACCATGAAAACTCCAATGGGGACAAGTATGCCTATGGGCAAAGATGATGTAGGAAAACCTGTAGATGAGTCTTTGTATAGAGGGATAATTGGCTCCCTTCTATACTTAACTGCTAGTAGGCCAGACATCATGTATGCAACATGTGTCTGTGCTAGGTATCAAGCAAGAACAAAAGAATATCATTATACTGCTGTCAAGAGGATTTTGAGATATCTTAAGGGTACACCAAATCTTGGCCTTTGGTACCCTAAGAATAGAGATTTTCTACTAATTGGGTTTTCAGATGCAGACTTTGCAGGATGCAAAGAAGACAGGAAAAGTACATCTGGTACATGTCAGTTCCTAGGTGGAAAATTGGTGTCATGGAGAAGCAAAAAGCAGATAAGTGTAGTTATATCCACTGCTGAGTCTGAATATGTTGCTGCAGGTAGCTGCTATGCTTAGTTATTATGGATTCAACATCAACTTGAAGATTATGGCATCCAGGTAAGTAGAACTCCATTATTTTATGATTCTACTAGTGCTATTTCTATTGCTAGAAATCATGTTTCTCATAGCAGAACTAAGCATATAGAAATAAGATATTATTTCCTTAGAGATCATGTTGAAAAGGAAGATATAAGTTTAGAATTTGTCAATACTAATTTTCAAATTACTGACATATTCACCAAACCACTGGATGAAATTAAATTCAATTATTTTAAAATTGAATTAGGCATGGTGAACTTAGAATAAGAATGACAAATTTGACTAAGTAAATTTGTGTCGACACATAAAGACATTAGTGTCGACACATAGTAGATGGTGTCGACACATCAGACAAATTCTGTCGACACATCCAGATGATTGTGTCGACACTCAGAATTTGGTATCGACACATGGCTATCATAACACTTCAATGATTGTGTCAACACATACAGTCATTTGTGATGACATGCAGGATTTAGTGTAGATTCTTAAGATCATCTGTGTCGACACATCGCAATTGGTGTCGACACATAGAATAGTTATTCTCTATCGAGACTTTAGTAGTCTGTGTCGACAAAATCCCAACAATGTCGACACATAGAACAGTTAAATAAGAAGATGAAATATCATCTTCCATGACAAGTGAATCACTCCAATGGTGTGGAAAGGATCCCACAACCAAGATTAGATCTTCAATTCACAGCTGAAGAATATCTGGCTGAGAATATTCCTGATGTAATGAATCAGATTACTATCAAGATGGAATAGAGTTCTGATAAAAGATGTTTCTACTCCTCAGAAACCCACAAAGCAGATTCAGAAAAGGAAACAACTAGCCCCTTAGATCCCTGAATCATCCAGTGATTCAGAAGAAAGGTTGTTTTCCTCAGATGAAGAAGGAGCAGAAAGGATTAGAAAATCTCCTGCTCAAGAAACAGTGACTGAGAGTCAAGTGATGGGGGAGCAGATTCCTGTAGTCAACATCTAACTGGATCAAGTCCAGGAAGTGCTTCATCAAGAGGGAGCCAATGTGCTTTCTCCAATTTCAGCTCAACAAGAGGCATTATCCTCAGGGGGAGTTTATGAACAAGAGCCAACAAGAGGCATTATTTCCTGATTTACTAGGAGCAAGAACTGAGGGGGAGCTGGCAAGGACTGAGGGGGAGAAACCAATTATGACATCTACTCCAAAAGATATAGTGGACATAGCAAGCTCAACTGCTTCTGATGAGAATGAAGAAGTTTCCAAAGCTAAGTAGAGGAAACTGATGGTCCTTAGGAAAAGTGCTCAGGTTCTAAGGAAGCCTTGCAGGATATTTCACAAACTCCAGTTATAGCAGTAGACTTCAGTTCACTTCTAGTGCAACTATAAGTAAAGATGGATGACCAAAGAGAAGCTCTTGAGAAATATGTAGATGAGAGCCATAAAGAACTATAATCTACATTGACCCAAGAAATCAAATCCATAAGATTTGAGGTCAATTTGCATAACATGGAAATGACTGAGTGCTTTCCAAAGGGTGGGCATGCTGTTATCTATTTGGCCAAGCAACAACAGGAGGCCAAAACACAGATAGATGACATTACAGTAAAACAAAGATATGTTCTGGAAAATCAAATAAGAATGAATGATGAGAAGATCATTACTTAACAACTACTGAAGTTCAGATCATTCTACAAAGAAGGCACCAATTATCTGGCAGATCAGATAAGGTTTCAAAAGGGTGACCTAAGAGATCATGTTGAACGAGAATTCATAAAGGGGGAGAGAGTGTTAGTCAATGCAGGCTCACAACCCTTGGTTATATACCCCTTTGTCATGCTAAAGGGGGAGAGAGTGTTAGCTGGAAAAATATCTGCTAACTCTGTGGAGCCTTGCAAGTCCTTTCCAAAGCCTTTTCATTATTCTGAAAGGCAAAAGATCAAGGTTGAAAAAGCTCAAGCAAAAGATCTTAAAGGGAAGAAGACAGGTGAAGACACTAAAGCTAATGTAAAAGCTAAAGTTCAGTCTGGAAAAGGAATAGTTATCAACGAACATGATCAATCCTAGAATTAGATGGTCAAGGTTTTGGTTAATGTAAAATTTTTGGACAAAATCATTGTTATTCTGAACATATATTAATAGAATTCCTTGGCTTAGTATTGAATACTTAGAATCTTATGATGCATGTTCATTGTGTAATAACATATTATGTGATAATATTGTTACGTGCAATGATTATTTATGTGTTACCCTGTCAAATAATGCTTTTATACATCATATTATGTGTTTTATTATAAAGTGATGTATATCATTGACTAAGGGTTATGACTTCTCCAAATAGGGGGAGATTGTTGGGTACATTGGAAAATGTGTACCAGATTTGGAGAAGCCTTGCCTAACTCAATGATATTCATCAAGGTGTATTTGATGTTGTGTTGAGTTTCCATGTGCAGGTTAAGGAAATGCAGAAAACTGTTGGAACACCCTATTACTAATTTGGGTCAGGATCACTGTGTCTTTAGGAAACCTGTTTTTGACCTCATTGTATAGATCTAAAGGTCAATTAGAATTGAGTCTAAGGGTTAGTAGTTAGGTTTGGAAGCTGCCCTCAAGACCAAGGTTTTTCAGTTTGGAGATTAAGTCATTTCGTCGAGCTCAGTACGACGAATCGTCGAACTCCTATCGACGATCGTTTAGCTCAACTTCGACGGATCGTCGAACTCCATTCGACGATCGCTGAGCTCAACTTTAACAAATCGTCGAACTCCATTCGACGATCTTCGAGCTCAGTTCGACGATCTTGACTCCAGTTTGTTCCGCTATCTCTGAGCTCAGTTCGACGATAGTTGAGCTCAGATCGACGATCTCTGTTTCTATATAAGTCCAAATCGCTGAGCTGAGTTCGACGATAGTAGAGCTTAGTTCGACGTTTTTCTGAAGAGTTCAACGACTTTCAAGATTCAAATTTAGAACAGTTAAGGAGTTATTCTCAACAATTAATTCAGAAGATTTTGTAGCCATTTTCATTTATTCCGGACAAGTTTCAAGGAATTATCAAGGAATGTTTCATTGGACTTTCGTCCAGAATACAAAAGCAATTAAGGAAGTCATTTATGACAGGCCAACGGCTATCTTGACAGTGGATCATTTCTGTTCAAACAACAAGAGAATAAAAGATTAGATTTTTCAGAACTGAAAAAGAAGAACAAGGGAGAGACACATATTCTGCAATATTCATTCTCTATAAATCTTCTTCTGCAATAACTCTCACAACCACAATCACACAAGAGAAAGAAAAAGAGTTGCAGACATTCTCTGTCTCAAAGAATTCATACAAGAACACCATCACTAAAAGAGATCAACCATCTGAAGTTTTCAGATCTCTTTTTCAAGTATTCAAGGCCATCATCATTCAAGACTCCAGACATCTCACATTTCAGCTGTTGCTGAAATCATCATTTGCTGGAGATCAATTTTTTGAAAGTCTATCACCCCACTGTAAAGCTTCATTTCCTGAACAACTACAGATCTCAGGGGGAGCTTTGACAACATCAATATCCACATAGTCTTCTCAGCTGCTTTGAGAAAGAGAAGACTTCCATCACTCTCTCATCCCCACCTCTGTAAAGGGTTTTTCTAACTCCCTTCAAAAGTTTGTGTTTGGTTTTTGAGCACCTTATCAAAAGATCATTGGTGGCAAGACACCAGATCAAAAAATCTGGTTTGGTTTTTGAGCACCTTATCAAAAGCTCATTGGTGCCCAGGACACCTGATCAACTCATCCTGCAGTGGATTCCTACCTAGGGTGGTAGAAGAGTGGATGTACCCAAGTTTAGGGGAACCACTATAGCTCCTCGTGTCTTCTGGTTGCTTGTGTTTCTTTTGTTTCTGGTAGTGGCTTGTGATTAGTTTCTTTTGTAGATTGTGATTATTCTGTGCTTAGTTTTACTATTTTCTTCCCTGTTCATATTAGAATACAACAACTGTTGTAAACGTTTTTAGCAAGCACCATACTCTATTCACCCCCCCTCTAGAGTATATCAGATCTAACTCGCACTTCAATTGGTATCAAAGGGAGGTTGGTTAAACATACCACACCTTGGTGGTTACACAGGCTAACACATGAACCCAAAGATTCCTAGTTAGATCTGCTTGTTGTAGATTTTGTTATTAGAATTATTTCTTCACAAAACATGGCTCAAAACAAAGATTATGCTAGCACCAGACCTCCAGTGTGCAATCTGTCTAAGTTTGCACTTTGGAAGGCAAGGATTAGACTCTACATGAATTCCATTGATGAGGACATTTTTAATTCTGTTTTGACAGTTTGTCCAAGACCTCCAGAGAACACAAGTACAAATGCTATTCCACCTCCTTCAGGAACAGATACAGAGATCAAGAAGTGGAAGGTAGCAGATGCAAAGGCTATGAACATCCTAGCCCAGACTATGTCTGATGACATTTTCCAAAAGGTAGCTGAATGCAACTCAGCAAAGGAAATCTGGGACAAGCTATCTGAAATAGTCTCAGGATCTGCTAATGAAAGAAAAGACAGAAGATCTCACCTTATATCCCAATATGAGAATTTCAAGAAAGGAGAAGCTGAGCCAGTAGCTGAAATGTATAACAGGCTCAGTCTGATAGTCAATGAACTGAAGACTCTGGATAAAGAGATCTCATTGACTGAGCTAAATGATAAAATCCTAATGTGCTTCCCAAGCACTTGGGACTCAAGGATCTGGCCAATCAAGGATGCCAGAATTCTGAATGAGATCACCACAAAAGCTCTCTTGGGCAAGCTCAAATCTTATGAGCTGCTCATCAAAAATAGAGAAGAAGAGCAGAAGGCTGCCTCACCATTGTTGAATTTTGTGAAGTGGAAGTGGGTGACGGGACAGGCCGCGCGGCCTGTGCGGACAGCTTTGGCGGACTGGGCGGACTGGGCGGACTGCGGTTGCGGCCTGGTGAGAAGTCTGGTGGAAGCCGGCTGTGTTCTGAGCGGGTTGTTGCATGGAGTCCGCGATTTGGTGCGGCCTGGTATCTGCGGATAGAGAGGCTTGCGGACTGGTGCTTTGCTCAGTGGTCGCGGGTGCAAGTTTGCGTTGTTGGCGAGTTGGTTCAAGTTCGCGGGAAGCCTTGCGGACTGGCGTGTCCGCGGTTTTGGCTGTTGCGGACTGAGCCTTGAGCTTGGCTGAGGCCTTGTCGAGCTCAGGTGTTATAGCAGGTCTTGCTGTGGAGACCGGTTGGCGGACTGATGTTTGGTGTCCGGCTTGGTGCTACTGCGTTGGACAAGTGCGAGGAGCTCGCGGACTGGTTGCGGTCTGTGCTAGGGTATTTGGCGGACGGGACTTTGTGTCCGCCATGCTCGCACTGGCCCTTGATGGTTTTGGACTTGGTCACACTTGGTGTCAAGTTCATGGTGTCCGCCGTATCCGCCAAGTCCGCTGTGACCGGGCGGACTGTTGCTGTTTGCCTTTGGTCGTGGATTTGTGGCGGATTGAGGTGTGAGTCTTGCGGACTGCCTCGGGTTGGTGCGGACTGCCATTGAAGAGGGTGCTGTCTTGAAGCAGTTGGAGCTTTGCGGGCTGGGGCCTTGTCCGCTTAGCTTGGGCGGACTGGAGAGGGTTCGTCATTGGTTGTCTTGCTCCTGGCGGTTTCCCTTGGTGACTGGCTAAGTCCTCGCGGACTGAGCGGACGGTCGTTTGTATTCGCGCGGGCTGGGGCGGTGTCGCTATCTCATGGGCGGTGACCACACTCCTCATTCGGCCTATAAATAGGACCCCCCTGGCACATCTACAGTAACCTAAGTAACGTGAGTGAACAGTAATTTGGGTTGGGCGAGTGCTGCGGTCTGTGTTTTTCAGTCCGCGCGGATTGTTTCAGGCTGACGGTTTGCTGTGTGCAGGTCGCGCGGATAACTTCAAGGAGCCAGGAGTTTGCCTGTGACTTCGGTCAGTGCTTGGAAGTGTGCGGTCTCTGCGGACTCAGCAGGGGGTCGCTCTGCGGCTTGTCAGTTCTGTTTCAACTTTCCCAGCTTCAATAACCTGTCCGCCGGCTTCAGGCGGGTAGGGGAGTTCCTCAGTTCGGGTTCAGCAGGAGGCGAATAACGGTCTGTCCGCGCGGCCTCGCGGTCTCGGCGAACTCCGTGGTATTCGGCGGATTGCAGCATAGCTTGGGCGAGCTCAGCGGTCTCGGCGGTCTCGGCGACCTCGCGGTCTCGGCGGACTGGAGTGCTGTCCGCCCGGCTTGTTTTTTGGTTCTTTCTGTTTATAGCTGTAATACTAGCGAAATCATGTCTCGCTATGTATGCCTCGGATTGTAAAGAAGTGAATGCATAATAAGATCTTCTTGTGCTTCCATTGTTTGGTTGGGTGTAACCTCTAGTCCTTGGGTTTCCGCAGGTTCAGCGTGCGAACTGGGTAGTTCCGAAGATATTAATTTGGTGTTTGGGCTATCTTGCTGACCACGTTGAGAAAATTTAACATGGTATCAGAGCCAGGTTCCTGAGGTTGCGGAGGTTCAGTTGCGTGAGCGGAGGTCAGCCAGTGTTGTTACTCAGTGATTGAGTGGTGTTCAACCTGTGTTGTTGCTCGGAGCTGCTGAAGGGTACCAACAGGTGATTGCAATGGAAGGGAGCTTAGCAAGAGGTCTGGGCATTGAACTCTTAACGCCGACTAACTATAAAAAGTGGAAGTCGTGCATGAAGAGTTATCTTCTAGGCGAGGAGCTGTGGGAAGTTGTCGGTGGAGACGACAGATAGGAAGTTACTGCTGCTTTCGGTACTGCTGAACAAGTGAGGCTCTGGAGAAGAACTAATGCTAAGGCAGAGTTCGTTCTGAAGAGAGCTGTCTCTCCGGAACTGTTTGATCACATCATTGGGTGTGAGTCGGCTGCTGATATTTGGACAACCATTGATGAGTTGTTCAATAGGAAGAATGTGGCGCGGCTTCAGTTCCTGGAGAATGAGTTGGCCAGGGCAACTCAGGGAGACCTTTCCATCTCCAGGTACTTCTTAAAGATGAAGAGCTTGTGTGCTGAGCTGTCGGCGCTGGATCCTGATGAGCCTATCTCTGAGGCAAAGATGAAAAGGCACATTTTCCGCGGCTTGCGGAAGGAGTATGTGGCCTTTGTTACGTCTGTTCAAGGGTGGGCTACTCAGCCGTCTCTGCTGGAGCTGGAGAATCTGCTTGCCTCGCAGGAGAGCTTAGCAAGGCAGATGGCTGGAGTGAATCTGAATCAGGAAGGCAGTGAGGCTCTCTTCTCAGGCAAGAAGAAGGGATGGGAAGGGAAGAAGAAGAAGAAGGTGCAGGCCGCTGTTGAGAAGGAGACTTCAACTTCATATCCGCCGGAGAGGAGCAATGCTCCTAAGGACTGGAAGAAGAATCTGAAGTGCTACCGGTGTCATCAGCGTGGGCACTTCAAGCGGGACTGCAAGGTCAAACTGCAGCCTGGGCATGCTGCGGGAAAGGAGGAAGCTTGCTCGCGAAGTGAAGAAGCAGAATGGGGATGAGCTTTCATGACGGGCACTTGTGTCCGGGCCTTATCTGCTGAGGACTTCAACAGCGAGTGGATCATCGACTCCGGGTGTGGTCATCACCTCACCGGAGACAAGTCGAAGTTCACCTCCATGCAGGCTTACTCAGGTAATGAAGCTATTATCACTGCTGATAATACTGTTTATGCAGTAGAGAAGGAGGGGGTCGTGTCTTTGGGTAGTGATCAGGGACCACTCACGTTAAGGAGTGTGTATCACGTGTCCGGGCATGAAGAAGAACCTCTTCTCGGTGACCAACGCGGTGGACGCTGGGTATCACGTTCTGTTTGGGCCAACAGACGTGAGGTTCCTTCGCAACGTATCAGCGGTAAAGGCTGATGTTGCTCATGTTGGGAGGAGGGTGAAGAACTTGTTTGTTCTTTCCACCATTGCCTATGTTGATAGGATGAGGGCCAATGATAGTGCGGCTATCTGGCATGAGAGGCTGGGGCATGTTGGCATGGACAAGCTAAAGGCAATGGCGAGTAGAAGTCTGGTGAGGGGGTTGCCGATGTTGTCCTCCTTTGGTGATGGGCATGTTTGTGCGGGCTGTCAATACGGTAAGGCACATCGCCTTCCGTTTGATAAATCTCAAACAAGGAGCAAGAAACCATTGGAGTGTATTCATGGCGACCTGATGGGACCGACTGTTACTGCCAGCCTTGGTGGAAGCAAATACATGCTTGTCTTGGTTGATGACTACTCAAGGTATACTTGGGTGTACTTCTTAAAGGAGAAGTCGGATGCCTTCCGTTTGTTCGTGGAGTTCAAGGAGTTGGTAGAAGGCCGGCTTGGCTTGCGGATTAAGAAGTTTAGAACTGATAACGGGGGGGAGTTTGTCTCTTCCGAGTTTTCTAACTTCTGCAGGAAGCACGGGATCCAACGGGAGCTTACATGTGCTCACACTCCACAACAAAATGGGGTAGCGGAGCGGAAGATCCGTCATTTGACGGAAACCTGCAAATGCTGGCTGCATGCGAAAGATATCCCGAGGTCCTTTTGGGCGGAGGGAATGTCTTGTGCTGCATATGTTATCAACCGGATGCCACTCAGCCCTATCAACATGAAGACGCCCATTGAGCTGTTGCTGAAGGAGAAGCCGAGTGTTGGACACCTTCGGGTGTTCGGTTCAACTTGCTACATGCATGTCCCGGATGCTTCACGGACAAAGCTGGATGCGAAGGCAAGGAAACTCGTCTTTGTTGGCTATGATGAGCGGAAGAAGGGATGGAAGTGCATGGACCCTGTGACGAAGAAGTTCATGGTGTCAAGAGACGTTGTCTTTGACGAGCTGACGTCATATGGAGGTGGCTCGGTGGAGCCTACAGGAAGTAGCAAGGTTGAGGAAGCACCGGTGGAGGATGCTGAAGGCTTGGAAGAGGAGCTTGCTGTTTCACCAGCAGCTCCTGTTGCTTCGAACTCCGAGGCTGAGCCTTCTGGCTCAGGAAGCAGGGGGAGCACTGCTCAATGCTTGCCCCAGGTAGGAGTGGAGCCTGAAGAAGCAACGGAAGCCGTGAGCAAGGAGCCGTGTCTTCGGAGATCGAAGAGGGTGGTTAAGCCACCGGCTCGGTACTGTGATGGGAATGCAGTGAGCTTTGTCTCCTGTTTCTTTGCTGGTCCTCTGGATGAGCGAGAGCCTGCAAACTTCAACGAGGCCACTGGAGTGAAGGAGTGGGAAGGTGCCATGAAGGAAGAGATTGATGCTCTGAAGAAGAATGAAACCTGGGACCTTGTGCCCAAGGTTGATGGCGTTACTCCGGTTACTTGCAAGTGGGTGTATAAGTTGAAGAAGAAGGCTGATGGGAGCATTGATCGGTTCAAGGCTCGCCTGGTCGCTAGAGGATTCTCACAGCAGTATGGAGAAGACTATGAGGAGACATTCAGTCCAGTTGCGAAGATGACGTCTGTAAGAGTGGTGATCGCCTTGGCTGCTTGCAAGGGATGGAGGTTGTGGCAACTCGATGTGAAGAATGCCTTTCTTTACGGAGAGATTGACAAGGACATCTTCATGGATCAGCCGCTTGGTTTCGTCTCTGAGAAGCATCCGGACTATGTCTGCAAACTCAGGAAGGCTCTCTATGGGTTGAAGCAAGCTCCTCGAGCGTGGTATGGGAAGATTGCAGAGTACCTGCAGTTCTGTGGATACCTGGCTTCTAACTCGGATTCAAGCTTGTTCGTCAAGAAGAAGGGAGAGCTAAGAGTCTTGGTCCTGCTGTATGTGGATGATATGATCATCACAGGGAACTCGGAGGAGGAAGTAGCAAGGCTCAGGGGAGAGCTTGCTATACGCTTCGAGATGAAAGACTTAGGAGAGTTGCATCACTTTCTTGGTCTGGAAGTGGAGAGGAAGGAGTGCGGGATTCTCATTAGCCAGAAAGGGTATGCTGATCGCATTGTGAAGCGGTTTGGCATGGGCGGAGGGAAGAAGTGCTCTACTCCACTGGAATCTGGGCTGAAGCTTCGACGAGATGAGGGAAGGGTGCTTAATGATCCCTTGGTGTTCAGGGCTCTTGTTGGGAGCTTGATCTATCTGACGATTACAAGGCCGGATATAGCTTATGCTGTTGGCCGAGTAAGTCGGTATATGGCTGAACCAAGGCAATCTCATCTAGTGGCGGCGAAGGGAATTCTGAAGTATGTCAAGGTGACTTCTGAGATGGGACTCCTCTATGGAAGGGATGCGGAGTTTGCGTTGCTCGGGTACACGGATGCTGACTATGGCGGTGATTCGGATGATCGAAGGTCTACTTCAGGTTATGTGTTCACTTGCGGTTCAGCTAGCATCTCGTGGTGTAGCAAGAAGCAGGACTCGGTGTCGGTTTCAACCACGGAGGCGGAGTACAAGGCTTCGGCCTTGGCTGCTCGGGAAGTCGTTTGGTTGAGGAGGCTCATAGAGGATGTTCATGAAGAAGTGCAAGGGCCTACTTTACTCCGGGGTGACAATGAGAGTGCTCTCAAACTGGTAAACAATCCAGTGTGTCACGCCAGGACCAAGCATATAGAGATTGATCACCACTTCATCAGGGAGAAGGTGTTGGAAGGGTCTCTGCTGGTCGGGCATGTTCGGAGTGAAGATAATCTTGCTGACATCTTCACGAAGCCGCTGTCGAAGGGGCCCTTTGAACGCTTGCGCAGCTTGCTGGGCTTGGTCACCACTTCTCACTTCAAGGGGGAGTGTTGAATTTTGTGAAGTGGAAGTGGGTGACGGGACAGGCCGCGCGGCCTGTGCGGACAGCTTTGGCGGACTGGGCGGACTGGGCGGACTGCGGTTGCGGCCTGGTGAGAAGTCTGGTGGAAGCCGGCTGTGTTCTGAGCGGGTTGTTGCATGGAGTCCGCGATTTGGTGCGGCCTGGTATCTGCGGATAGAGAGGCTTGCGGACTGGTGCTTTGCTCAGTGGTCGCGGGTGCAAGTTTGCGTTGTTGGCGAGTTGGTTCAAGTTCGCGGGAAGCCTTGCGGACTGGCGTGTCCGCGGTTTTGGCTGTTGCGGACTGAGCCTTGAGCTTGGCTGAGGCCTTGTCGAGCTCAGGTGTTACAGCAGGTCTTGCTGTGGAGACCGGTTGGCGGACTGATGTTTGGAGTCCGGCTTGGTGCTACTGCGTTGGACAAGTGCGAGGAGCTCGCGGACTGGTTGCGGTCTGTGCTAGGGTGTTTGGCGGACGGGACTTTGTGTCCGCCATGCTCGCACTGGCCCTTGATGGTTTTGGACTTGGTCACACTTGGTGTCAAGTTCATGGTGTCCGCCGTATCCGCCAAGTCCGCTGTGACCGGGCGGACTGTTGCTGTTTGCCTTTGGTCGTGGATTTGTGGCGGATTGAGGTGTGAGTCTTGCGGACTGCCTCGGGTTGGTGCGGACTGCCATTGAAGAGGGTGCTGTCCTGAAGCAGTTGGAGCTTTGCGGGCTGGGGCCTTGTCCGCTTAGCTTGGGCGGACTGGAGAGGGTTCGTCATTGGTTGTCTTGCTCCTGGCGGTTTCCCTTGGTGACTGGCTAAGTCCTCGCGGACTGAGCGGACGGTCGTTTGTATTCGCGCGGGCTGGGGCGGTGTCGCTATCTCATGGGCGGTGACCACACTCCTCATTCGGCCTATAAATAGGACCCCCCTGGCACATCTACAGTAACCTAAGTAACGTGAGTGAACAATAATTTGGGTTGGGCGAGTGCTGCGGTCTGTGTTTTTCAGTCCGCGCGGATTGTTTCAGGCTGACGGTTTGCTGTGTGCAGGTCGCGCGGATAACTTCAAGGAGCCAGGAGTTTGCCTGTGACTTCGGTCAGTGCTTGGAAGTGTGCGGTCTCTGCGGACTCAGCAGGAGGTCGCTCTGCGGCTTGTCAGTTCTGTTTCAACTTTCCCAGCTTCAATAACCTGTCCGCCGGCTTCAGGCGGGTAGGGAGTTCCTCAGTTCGGGTTCAGCAGGAGGCGAATAACGGTCTGTCCGCGCGGCCTCGCGGTCTCGGCGAACTCCGTGGTATTCGGCGGATTGCAGCATAGCTTGGGCGAGCTCAGCGGTCTCGGCGGTCTCGGCGACCTCGCGGTCTCGGCGGACTGGAGTGCTGTCCGCCCGGCTTGTTTTTTGGTTCTTTCTGTTTACAGCTGTAATACTAGCGAAATCATGTCTCGCTATGTATGCCTCGGATTGTAAAGAAGTGAATGCATAATAAGATCTTCTTGTGCTTCCATTGTTTGGTTGGGTGCAACCTCTAGTCCTTGGGTTTCCGCAGGTTCAGCGTGCGAACTGGGTAGTTCCGAAGATATTAATTTGGTGTTTGGGCTATCTTGCTGACCACGTTGAGAAAATTTAACAACCATCCACAAGAAAAGAGAAGTCTATAGCTTCCAAAGCCACTGAAGATCAGCCTGAAGATAAAATCCCAGGTAATGATGAGCTACTTAGTCTGCTGGCCAAAAGATTTTATAAGATGGCCAGAAAGGACTTCGGGAAGAGATTATACAAAGATAATGACAAGCCAAGGTATGATAAATCAAACAATAAAGAAATTGTCTGCTTTGGTTGCAGGAAACCAGGCCACATTGTGTCTGACTGTCCAGAGAACAAAAACAAGGACAGAAAGGATAAGAGAGAAAGAAGAAAAGATAAGGACTTCAAGAAGAGTAGCAATGGCAAACCCTCCTCAAGCAAGAACAAACACACAAGGAAAGGATTTGTTGTTGAATCTTGGAGTGAGACTGAAGAGGAATCAGAAGCTTCATCCAGCTCAAGTGATGATGAAGATGATGCTGAAGAGAAAGAGTTCTGCATGATGGCAATCAATGCCTCTCAACACAATTCAGATGCAGAAGAGTCAGAGTCAGACTCAGAGACTCAACCTGAAGAAGACCAGGTAATAGACTCATTTGATTTCAATTCTGAGGACTTTAAGTATGAATTTAAAGCACTGTGCTTAGACTTATTAAAATCTGAGAAAGAAATTATCTCTCTCAGAAATCAATTGTCTGAACACAGTTCCTTAAAATAAGAAAACCTCAAACTCTCTGAGGAGTTGGAGTGTTGTAGGGAGCAGATAGCTTCACTGAAAAGTGAGTTGTCAGAGGCCAAAAAGCTTGAAGAATCCCTTAATGGGAGAAGCATCAAGCTAATGGACATCACAAGCACAGTGAACTCTAGATTTACTAGTATACTGGGCTTGGGTGCTTCATCCAGCCAACCTATAGTTCTAACAACCCCAATTAAGTTTATTTCTGATAAAGGGAAGGGAGTTTTAGAGGTAGCTAGGAAAAATTCTGATCTGCCTAAGAAAACCAAGTTCCAGCAGAAATCGTCGAACGGAGCTCGACGATCGCCGAACGCAGATCGACGATATCAGGCAAAATCGTCAAACTCAGGTCGACGATCTCTAATTCCTGAACTCTGCCACAGTCGACCGTCGAACGGAGCTCGACGATCTGACCCAAGATCGTCGAACGTAGCTCAACGATCGTCGAACAGAGATCAGAGCTTTGCAAATTCTTTCAAGGTTAAATCAAAATCCAATCCTAGGGGTCCTTCATCCCAAAGCTTTAACCCTTATACTTAATGGACAATACCTACAAGGAGATATCATCCTGAAGGTTATAAGAGTCAACCAGGGATGTCATTTATTTCTGAATTTAAAGGTTATCAACCTAGGCCCAGGTAAACTGGGTCAAAAACATGTGAATTATTTTATGTGCAGGTGAAGACCTATCCAACATCAAACCAACAATGGTATTTGGATTGTGGGTACTCCAAGCACATGACAGGAAATAGGGACAACCTCACATCCTTTAAAGCCAAGCTTGGACCCAAAGTCATATTTGGTGATTCAAACTTTGGACAAACTAAAGGATATGGTGCAGTCCAGATTGGCACAGTCACATTCAAGAAGGTAGCCTATGTGGAAGTACTGAAGCACAATTTGATCAGTATCAGTCAGCTATGTGATGAAGGCTACCAGGTGACTTTCAGCAAAGCCTTATGCAAGATCAAGTCAGAGGACAACACAACTGTGTTGACAGGTAAAAGGAAAGGTAACATTTATTTAATAGATTTTCTTTCAATAGAAGTAGATATTTGCCTGTTTAATTCTATTTGTAGACCTAATGTTTTATGGCATAAGAGACTAGGACATTTAAACCTTAGAACCATTGCTAGGCTATCCAAGGACAACCTTGTTAGAGGGCCTTCTGGCCCCTACAAGAAGGAAGGACTCTGCAGGGCTTGTCAATTAGGCAAGCAAAATAAAAATAGTTTCAAGTCACTTAATAAGAGTGATTCACCTAGGATTTTGTATCTGTTACACATGGATCTTTTTGGACCCATTACAGTACAAAGCTTAGGAGGGAAATCTTACACTTTAGTAGTTGTAGATGACTTCTCTAGATTCACATGGGTGTTCTTTCTGAGGAAGAAGTCTGATAACTTTAAGTGTTTGACAGAGTTTCTCAAATGCATACAGATTGAGTTCAATACTCACATTGCCCTGATCAGAAGTGATCATGGGACAGAGTTTGATTCTCTTCTTATGCAAGAGTTCTGTCAGAGTGAAGGGATCATGCACACTTTCTCAGCTCCTAGAACTCCTCAATAAAATGGGGTAGCTGAAAGGAAAAATAGAACCCTTATTGAATCTGCCACTACATTGTTGTCAGATGCTCACCTTCCTCTATCTTTTTGGGCAGAGGCAGTGAACACCCCCAACTATGTGCTGAATAGAAAGTTTAATACATAAATTAAAGGGCAAGACTCCCTATGAATTACTCAAAGGGAAGAAACCTAAAATAGATTATTTTAGAATTTTTGGTTGTATTTATTATATACATAATAATGACAAGAACTATTTAGCAAAATTTCAAGCTAAAGCTGATGAAGGAGTGTTTCTGGGATACTCCATGATTAGAAAGGCTTATAGGGTTTATAATAAATCAACTCTTAAAATTGAAGAATCTGTTCACATATCATTTGATGAATCTAACATGTCCTTCAAGGAGAAGAACACTTCTACCATAGAACCTTTGCAGGTACACTCTCTAGCTGAAGACTTGGACAGATTATAAATCATTCAAAAAGAGGAAAGCAGTGAAGATGAAGAAGACATTCAACATCATGAAGAGAAACTTCTTGAAGAGCCAGTTGTTGTGGCACAAGAGGAAACAACAACACAGGTTGGTGAACAATCAACACCCCCTGTTGATTTAGTAACATCAAGAGACCATCCAATTTCCCAAGTAATTGGAGACATCTCAGCTGGTGTGCAAACCAGAAATCAGGTCAACCAAAACCTGTTGTACACTTGCTTCCTATCTCAAATTGAACCTCAATCCATTCAAGGTACAGAGCAAGATCCACACTGGATCATTGCAATGCAAGAAGAGTTGCATCAATTTGAGAGAAACAAAGTTTGGGAACTAGTGCCAAGGCCTAAGGATCACTCCATTGTTGGAACAAAGTGGGTGTTCAGAAACAAATTAGATGATCAAGGAGTTATTGTAAGGAACAAGGCAAGGCTAGTTGCTTAAGGATACTCTCAAGAAGAAGGCATAGATTATGACCAGACTTTTGTACCGGTTGCAAGATTGGAAGCCATCAGAATCTTCTTAGCATATACAGCACACAAAGGTTTCAAGGTATATCAGATGCATGTAAAGAGTGCCTTTCTCAATGGAGACATCAAGGAAGAAGTCTATGTCAGACAACCTCCAGGTTTTATCTCTCCAACCCATCCTGATTATGTTTTTAAGCTGAACAAAGCATTATATGGTCTCAAGCAAGCTCCTAGAGCATGGTATGAGACCCTAGCATGTTTTCTCCTGAAAAATGAGTTTATAAGGGGTAGAGTGGACCAAACTCTTTTTATTAGAACCCATAAGTCCAATACCCTACTAGTACAGATTTATGTAGATGATATTATCTTTGGTTTTACTGATTCAAATTTGTGCAGAAGGTTTTCTAACCTAATGCACTCTAAATTTGAATTGAGTAGCATGGGTGAGCTATCCTTCTTTCTAGGATTGCAAGTCAAACAACATGCTGAAGGCATCTTTATTTCTCAAACCAAGTATGCAAATGAATTGGTTAAGAAATTTGGTATGTCTGAAGCATCTTGCATGAAAACACCTATGCCTACTAATGATGTATTGGATGCTGATGAATATGGGAAACATGTTGATCAGACAACATATAGAGCAATGATTGGCTCTTTACTGTACCTTACAGCTAGTAGACCTGACATAATGTTTGCTACATGCATATTTGCTACGTTCCAAGTAAGCCCTAGAGAGTCACACCTAACATTAGTAAAAAGGATTCTCATGTATGTTAAAAGTTGTCCAAATGTAGGTCTCTGGTATCCAAAAGATTCAGCATTTGACTTAATTGGATTTTCTGATGCTGATTATGCTGGATGCAGAATTGAGAGGAAAAGCACCAGTGGAACTTGTCAGTTTCTTGGTGACAGACTTGTCTCTTGGTTTTGCAAGAAATAAACATCTGTGTCAACTTCAACTGCTGAAGCTGAATATATGGATGCAGGTAGTTGTTGTTCACAAATATTGTGGATTCAAAACCAACTCCTAGACTATGGCTACAACTTAGAGAAGTCTAAAATCTTTTGTGATAATACCAGTACTATTTCTATAGCTCAAAATCCAGTCCTCCATAGTAGGACAAAACACATAGAAATTAGGCATCACTTTTTAAGGGATAATGTTGAGAAAAACAAAATTGAACCTCAATATATCCCAACTGATTTGCAAAGGGGAGATATTTTCACCAAACCCTTGGATGAAAAGAAACACACCTTCTTCCTAAATCAGTTAGGAATGTTAGATGGAGGAAGTCTAAAATAAGTTCCAAAATTTTGAAACACTAAAAATGACCAAGACTAGGCAAACATCTTGATTTTTCTAGTGTCTAGAGTGTTTCTGGTCTCTGAACTGCGCTCGACGATTTTCGCCCAGATCGTCGAACGGAGATCGACGCTTTTCGAAATCGTCGACCAGAGTTCAGCGCTTCTCAGATAGTGCTCAACTATCTCTCCAGGTCAACGATCGTCGAACGGCGCTCGACGATTTTGTTTTCTGAACTATCGTCGAACGGAGCTCGACGCTCTCCAATATCGTCGAACGGAGATCGACAATATTGAAGACCCTTTAGATTCCTTTAGAAGCCCCGATCGTCGAACTGAGTTCAACGATCTTTCCTTTTCTGCGTCGAACCCTAATATAAAATTCATTTTTCGGCCGTCGTTCTCCTTTTGCGCTTTCAATCTCTCTGCAAATTTTCTCTTTCCCTCCAAACATCTCTACACTTGGTCGTTTGGTTGTTTATTTTTTGCAGGAAACCATGGCCGTCTCCGTCATCGTTCTGGCCGCCATGAAATTCGATGCAGGATTCGATATTGATATGGATTATTTCACCACCAGTGATCAAATCTTCCAAGACATTCTAGAACTGTTCAAGGAACAAAATCTAGTCACTATAATGTCTACCAGAATAAAACTACCTGCAGATGAAATCGAGGAGTGGGTGTATACTGCCCACAAACTGGATCAAAACACAGTTGTTGGATCAATTTCTGGAACCCAGGTTTTTAGCTGATGTTGTGGTAAAAGTTCTTTTAGCGAAGCACTCAGCCCATGATACCATCTCCAGGTATCAGCTATGCCTGATGGGTGCTTTAGTGGATAAGAAACAATTAATCTGGGGAGAGATCTTCTTTGATCTGATTAAGAAGAAGATAAATAAGAATTTTGTGAATTATGGAAGGATTCTAGGGTTGTTTCTTCAAAACAGATGCCCTGCCCTGCTTGTATCAAATGGGATGCACATCAATGCCTCCAAGAGGCTCTCCTGTGCCCTCTTTGGCAAGTGGGACAGACAAATTGTGAAGCCCAGCAGGCCCTCTACAGCTGCAACTTCAGGCATAAGGACTGTTACAGTCTCTTCCCCTCAAGTCTCTGCCCCTGCAGAAGACTTTCCTATCGCTTCTCCTCCTCCTCCACCTCTTATTTCATCTCCACCAGTCTCCTCCACCATTCAAATTTCATCCACCATCATAATTTCAACCCCTTCTCCAACTTCAAGTTCTCCACCTCCACCTCTAATAGAAGAACTATTCCATCCTTTACATCACTACCCTCAACCAGATCTTGACACATCATCTCACCTTCCATCATTCAATCTGATAGATGATTCCTTCATGGATGATTCACCTTCATCCCCTCCTGATCTACCCTCTTCATCCACATCATATCAACAGCTATTGCAAGACATCATTGCTCAACCCTCCTTTACACCTTCTATCTCCATTCCCCTTCCTTCAATTTCAACAATCCCCACACCTCAACCTTCCTTTCCCCCATACAACAACTCTCCTCCAACATCTCCAGCTGCTCCACCATCTTTCTCTACCTCTGCTCAAATCCCTATTGAGCATGTAGATCTTCCAGCCTTAGTTGACAGACTGTATGAGCTGATAGCTCCCAGGCTCTCACTCTTGTTGGAGACCTCCTTGGCTCCACTTCTACAGTCAGTTGCAGCCCTTTCTGTCAGGCTATCTTCTCTCTTTCCTCAGGCAATCCCTTCCTTTGGGTGCCTTGATACAGTTATCTCTGAATCTAGGCAGGGGGAGATGCCTCATGAAGATGTTGGATTGCCTGCTGCTGCCATTTCTTCGGTCCCAGCTGCTGCTATTTCCTCAGTTCAAGTTGTTGTCTCTTCAACTCAAGCTCCAGCCTCAACTCCACAGGTTGCAGTTTTCTCAGTGGACCTCAGGTCACTTTTATCAAAGTTTATTATATATATATATTTCAGCTGTCTTCCAGAGAACACTGCAGTCCAGCAATCTGAAGACCTCTCCAAGGCCATTGTGCCCATTTCAAGCTGTGACACCAGTGTTATACATTCCTTTGTAAATTCAGTTTATGCTGCTGGTTCTGTTGCTACTGCCCCTACTGCTGCTTTTGATGATACTGCTGATGATGTAGTTTCTAAGGATATATATATGACAGAGGCATATGACTTTGAGCCTGTTGTCACTGCTGATGTTGCCCCTGCTGATGTTTTTGTATCTGAAACTATTTTCCCTGAATCTGCTGCTGCCCCAATTGCTGCTGTTACTACTGCTGTTGTAGCATATGAGAGTGTAGCTCCTGAAAGTTCTGTATCTGCTGTATCTACTGCTGCTGCTACAACTTCTGCCAGTGCTATTTCTGTTTCTACTGCTGCTGCTACAATTGCTGTCACTACTGTTACCTCTTCTGCAACCGAACAGCATAAAGATTATCTGAAACGGATTGATGCTTTATATGATGAACAAAGCTCTGAAAGTGATCAGTTCAGAACTGATTCTGATGATTCCTCAGCTACTGTAGCAAGGAAAAGAAAAGCAAGAAGCAAGGCAATGAAAAGAGTTCCTCCAGCAAAAGTAAAAGATACAAATGGCATTCCCTACTATATTCTGCATGACTGCCCTATAACAGAACACTAGATGCAATATTCCAAGAATCAACTAAAGGCTATGAAGAAGAAGAGAAAATATGAGAAAGGTTCCTCTCAGTTCCATCATCCTCCTCCACCTCCTCCTCCTTATGCAGGTGCAGGTGGTAGCTCTGTTGTTCATCCTTCTGCCAGAAGTCAAACCCCCTATCAGCCTCAAGGAAGATCTCAATATAGGGGAAGCCAATCCAGAGACCCTCAATCTAGGAGAGGAAATTATATAGGAAACCAAAGAGAACTTCAAGTTTATTCCAAAGGTTACTCCAGGCAACATCCTTACTCAAGGGAAGGACCAGGTTCATCTGACACTACTTCAGGTCCATTTCCTTATAAGTTGAAAGAATTAGTCTCCTCCAGAGCTCCTCCAGACAATCCCTCCAACAGATGTGAGCCTCCAGTGCCCTTTGAGGATCCAGAGAATAATCCTACTACATGGACTACTAGAATGAAGGAATTAGCTGCCTTGGATCAGATTAAGAAAGCCAGAGAGCAAGGCAAGGACACCTCCAGCATTACTACTCTGTCTGATCAAAGAAAGAAGGAACTTGAAAGATATGTCTCCAGCAAGTTTTTTGATTCTAAAAGATACATGGAGCTGCACCCTAAAGCTGTAGTACCAAGGCCTAAACATCAAACATCTCTAGGTGCAGTTGATGACAGAAGATCAAAGAAGGAAGCTCTTAATCCAAATAGAGAAATTAAACTTATAAAGAGCACGGAGAAAGAGTAATTCTGTAAGGTGACAATTATTCTGATTTCTGATCTGTCTAAGATATTATATCTGTGATTCTGCAATGTTGTTGTTTGTTATATTGTTGCTTTGTATGTTGTTTTTTAATTTCTCCAATTTCTGTAAATAGTAATCCTAACCCAAATAGGGGGAGATTGTTGAAACACCCTATTACTAATTTGGGTCAGGATCACTATGTCTTTAGGAAACCTATTTTTGACCTCATTGTATAGATCTAAAGGTCAATTAGAATTGAGTCTAAGGGTTAGTAGTTAGGTTTGGAAGTTGCCCTCAAGACCAAGGTTTTTTAGTTTGGAGACTAAGTCATTTCGTCGAGCTCAGTACGACGAATAGTCAAACTCCTATCGACGATCGTTTATCTCAACTTCGATAGATCGTCGAACTCCATTCGACGATCGCTGAGCTCAACTTCAACAAATCGTCGAACTCCATTCGACGATCTTCGAGCTCAGTTCGACGATCTTGACTCCAGTTTGTTCCGCTATCTCTGAGCTCAGTTCGATGATAGTTGAGCTCAGATCGACGATCTCTTTTTCTGTATAAGTTCAAATCGTTGAGCTCAGTTCGACGATAGTAGAGCTCAGTTCGACGTTTTTCTAAAGAGTTCAACGACTTTCAAGATTCAAATTCAGAACAGTTAAGGAGTTATTCTCAGCAATTAATTCAGAAGATTTTGTAGCCGTTTTCATTTATTCTGGACATGTTTCAAGGAATTATCAAGGAATGTTTCATTGGACTTTCCCCCAAAAGACAAAAGCAATTAAGGAAGTCATTTATGACAGGCAAACGACTATCTTGACAGTGGATCATTTATGTTCAAACAACAAGAGAATAAAAGATTAGATTTTTCAGAACTGAAAAAGAAGAACAAGGGAGAGACACATATTCTGCAATATTCATTCTCTGCAAATCTTCTTCTGCAACAACTCTCACAACCACAATCACACAAGAGAAAGAAAAAGAGTTGCAGACATTCTCTATCTCAAAGAATTCATACAAGAACACCATCACTAAAAGAGATCAACCATCTGAAGTTTTCAGATCTCTTTTTCAAGTGTTCAAGGCCATCATCATTCAAGACTCCAGACATCTCACATTTCAGCTGTTGCTGAAATCATCATTTGCTGGAGATCAATTTTCTGAAGGCCTATCACCCTACTGCAAAGCTTCATTTCCTGAACAACTACAGATCTCAGGGGGAGCTTTGACAACATCAATATCCACATAGTCTTCTCAGCTGCTTTGAGAAAGAGAAGACTTCCATCACTCTCTCATCCCCACCTCTGTAATGGGTTTTTCAAACTCTCTTCAAAAGTTTGTGTTTGGTTTTTGAGCACCTTATCAAAAGCTCATTGGTGGCAAGACACCTGATCAAAAAATCTGGTTTGGTTTTTGAGCACCTTATCAAAAGCTCATTGGTGCCCAGGACACCTGATCAACTCATCTTGCAGTGAATTCCTACCTAGGGTGGTAGAAGAGTGGATGTACCCAAGTTTAGGGGAACCACTTTAGCTCTTTGTGTCTTCTGGTTTCTTGTGTTTCTTTTGTTTCTGGCTGTAGCTTGTGATTAGTTTCTTTTGTAGATTGTGATTATTATGTGCTTAGTTTTACTATTTGCTTCCCTGTTCACATTAGAATACAACAACTATTGTAAAAGTTTTTAGCAAACACCATACTCTATTCACCCCCCCCCCCTCTAGAGTATATCAGATCTAACTCGCACTTTCAAAAACGTTTCTAAGTACAAGTGTCGAAACTTGAGAAGATTTGTGTCGACACCTGAGAAGAATTGTGTCGACACTTGGGAAAGGCTGTATCGACACCAAGAGCCAGATTGTGTCGACACACAGGAATTGTGTCGACACACAGAAAATCTGTTGACAACAACTATGTCGACACATAGGACTTGTGTCGACACATTCCAGAATTCTGTCGACAACAACTATGTCGACACACAGGACTTGTGTC
The DNA here is from genome assembly GCA_039583875.1 of Platanthera guangdongensis. NCBI lineage: Eukaryota > Viridiplantae > Streptophyta > Magnoliopsida > Asparagales > Orchidaceae > Platanthera > Platanthera guangdongensis. The sequence goes on along the minus strand of CM077164.1, from coordinate 73,695,392 downwards.
AACACACACTAGAATTCTGTCGACACCAACTTTGTCGAGACCAGAAGTTATTGTGACGACACACAGGACTTATGTCGATACATTCCATTGAAGCTGTGTCAAGAAGTTAAAGAAGAGCTGTGTTAACATTGTGAAAGCTGTGTCGACATCATCAAGAGTTGTGTCGACACATGGACTATATGTGTCGACACATTTGAAGTATTGACTCGACACTTTTGCTGCTGAGATAAAGTTCAATGAAGGATCAAGTATCACGACTGAAGACTTGACAGTTGTCATAACTGACAATGTTGTTGCATCTATCAGAGCTGTCAGATGACCGTTAGAAATCGGATCAGCCGGTAACCTCAGATGAAGTCTATATAAAGACAGGTTCAGTCATCAGAAAAATTATTAAGAATGAATGAATGATCCAAGAGAGATACAACTATCAAAGAAGAAGATCTAAGAAGAAGTTCTAAGAAAATCTAAGAAGAAGAAGAAGAGAAGTCTTCATCCAGAATTCTCTAAGGGCAGATCCTGAACAAGTCTGCAAGAAGAACTCAGATTAAATTCTGAATAGAAGAAGGAAGCTGGATTGAGGATCATCTCCAACTTCAAGAAGATCAACATTACTTTGTTCAGATTCAAGAAGCTTTGAAGAAGCTAAGACAGGTTGATTCTAAAGTAGTCAGATCTATCAAGAACTCAACAAGAAACCTTCAACCCTTTCTTTTTCTACCTGGGTGAAGGTTATATTTGTTTTTAACCAATATCTCTGTAGGATCTTTTATAAATATGAGTTGTAAGCCTAAATCTATAAAGGCTGAGGTAGGGCTAAGTGCCTAAGGTAAGGGGTTACTTTCCATGAGTTGTAGGCCTGTACAAGAGGCTGAGGTAGGGCTTGATTGCCTGAGCTGTAGGCCTGGGAAAAGGCTGAGATAGGGGTTAACTGCCTGAGTTGTAGGAGTGTGGACTCACTCTGAGGTAGGATTCTTTGAGAGGATCTGAGCTGTAGGACTTGCTGAAGTTTGAGTTGTAGGAACCATTCTGGGTTCTGAGTCGTAAGATCTGAGGATCTGAGGGAAGAAGAAGGAAGTTAGGACGAATCTAGTACACTGCTAGATAGGCGAAGGGGAAAAGTGGATGTACCCATCACTTGGGGAACCACTATAAATCTGTGTGCATTTTGTGTTGGTTGTGTTTCTTTTAAATTGTACTGTGATTGTTTGAATGTTGTGCTTAATGAGTTGTTTAATCAGTAAAATATACTGTCTGCCTTAAGGAAAAAGAATTGAACCTATTCACCCCCACCCCTCTAGGTGTTTAGGATATCTTGAAACCAATTCTTTCAGATGTTGACTCTCACCTACGGGATCTAGAATAGACCTTCAGCACTCTGCGAAAGTACAAGATGAGGCTAAATCCCATGAAGTGTGTCTTCAGGGCAAGCAGGCGTAAGTTTCTAGGCCATCTCCTTACTCTTGCATGTGTTGAGCCCAACCCTGATAAGGTCAAGGCAATCGTGGAGTAGGGGTCGCCTCGGAATGCCAAGGAGGTCCAGAGGTTGACAGGAAAGTTGGCCAGGCTGAGCTGGTTCCTATCTCAGGTGGGAGAGAAGTCCCCCCCCCCCTTCATCAAAGCATTGAGGAGGGTCAGAAGTTTGAGTGCTCTAAGGAGTGCGAGGAGGCATTCAAAGCCTTAAAGAGGCAGTTGACCAAGGCTCCGCTCCTCTAAGGGCCCAAGAAAAGGGAGAATTTTCCTCTGTATCTTGGGGTGGGAGTCGAGGCCTTGAACTCCGCCTTGTTCAGAGAAGAAGGGAAGAATCAATTGCATATCTACTATGTGAGTAGGGTATTGAGGAAGGCGGAGCTCCGGTATCCAATCTTATGGAAGTTGGCTTTCTCTCTGTTCATCTCAGCCCACAGACTCTGACCCTATTTCCAGGCGCACTCCATCTGGGTGGTGAATGACCACCTCCTTCGCAACATCTTGGACGGGGTGGAGCACTCGGGGAGGTTTTTCAAAATGGTCGGTGGAGTTGAGTGAGTTCGACATATCCTTCATTCCCTGCCTCTCAATCAAGTCCCAGGCAATGGATGACTTTCTTGCTGATTATGTGGTCGAGGTGGTGGAGATAAAACTCACTCGTCTAGTCCCTTGGAATGTGATGGTGGATGGCGCTTTCGGAAGGCATTCCTTGGGAGTGGGGGTGATCTTGGAGAGCCCTCAATGAACAAGGATCGAACAAACAGTGATAATTGGCATGTTCCAGACATTCTCCATCTGGCACATTCCAAGGGAAGAAAACGAGCAGATGGACCAGTTGGCCAAGCATGGACCCCGGGTGGGTGGCACAATCACCGACTTGTTCCGCCCATCCATCGATGAGGGGTAGCTGATGGAGGTAGACAAGCACCCCTCGTGGATGTATCCTTTTGCAACTTTACTATCTGTGAGGGATTACCCAGAGGGGATGGACAAGAAGCGATTCAAGAATAAGTCGGCATACTAGCTTATTCATGATGGGCAGCTGTACAGGAAGACCCTCTCGGGGATGTTAGCACGATGCGTAGCTGAGAGGGAGGTCCTGAGGATTTTAGAAGAGGTCCATTCTAGGGAGTGCGGGAGTCACTCTGGGAGCCGGACCCTGGAGGGGAGGATAGTCAGGCAAGGATATTTATGTCTTACCCTTATCCATGATGTCGTTGAGTTCGAAAAGAAGTGCCACAAGTGTCAGTTGTTCGCACCTCTCCAACATCAACCAGCTCAGCGGCTCAGGAGTTTCATGGCACTTTAGCCCTTCGCCATCTGTGGAATGGATCTGGTAGGACCTTTCCCCCAGGCCAGCGGGCAGAGGAGGTTCCTATTGGTGATGATAGATTATTGCTCTAAGTGGTTGGAGATAAAGGATTTGGCCAAGCTGACCTCCCAAGTAATCAGGAACTTTGTATGGGGGGAGATCATTTACAGAAATGGGTTTCCTCAAGCCATTGTCACGGATTATGAGCCTCAGTTTACCAGCGCGGAGTTCATCAGCTTTTATGGGAAACTTGGGATTGACCTCAGGTTTGCCTCGGTTCACCACCCCAGGAGCAACGGGCAGGTGCAGACGGCAAACAAGATCATTGTAAACCTCTTGAAGAAGAAAGTTGAGAACTTGAAGGGGAGCTGGATAGAATAGCTTCCTTCAGTCCTCTGGGCCTTGAGGACCACCCCCAACATAGCCAAGGGGGAGACCCCTTTCAAACTCTCTCATGGCTATGAAGCAGTACTCCCTATCGAATTTGATGTCCAGACACCTCGAGTAGTTGAGGCAGAAGGAGGTAGAGAAGAGTGTCGAGCTGAGAACGATGATGAGTTGCGTCTCTCCCTGGACATGGTGGAGGAGCTATACTACCTGTCAGCTGTAACATCCCTCAAATAACTAGACCCATAGGATTTTGTTTTGTCATGACTAGGTCATGACAAAACCATCAGAAGCTCAAGGACCAAGTGAACAAGGGCCAAGGTGAAAATCACCTTGGTCTGTCTATAGCTCAACCTCAACATTTAGACCTAAGGGTTGACTTTAGGGCTACACTTTGACCCCATGACCCAACCATGACACCCTAAACCACCTTGGGCAGTCCATAGGGCCACTAAGGACCCACTGTGGGCAGTTAAAGTCGTTAAGTTGACCTAAGTCAACCCTAACCCTAAATGGGTCAAACTAGCCTACTTAGGGTCAATTGACCTTCCCCTAGCCGAGTGGACCCCATCCAGGCCCTCCTAACCATAAAGTGAGGTCAAAGGACCACCTAGGACCCATTGGGGTCAACCAAAGAGTTTAGGTTGACCAAAGTCAACCCTACCCTTAATTTGGTCAAAGTATCCTTCCTAAGGGCATGTGACCTCCAAAGTGTCAGGTCAACCCTACGCATACCTACCTAGACCCTAGGGGAGGCCAATAGGTCACCAAGGACCCAATGATAGTGACACAAAAGGTTAATTTGACCTAGGTCAACCCTAGTTAAGGTTAGGTCAAACCTAGCTCAAATGGGCTAACCTAAGCTCAAGCCCTCTTTTCACTTGGGCTAACCTTGTTTCCTTGAAATATTATGAGTTAGTGGGCTGCCAATAGGTTGGAGTAGTCAGCAAGGTCAACCTAGATGACTAAGAGAGAGAAAACCTCAACCTCTCTTTAATGTAGGAGAGAGAAAAGGTGACAGGGTGCATTCATGGCCGAGGAGGCCAAGGGCCATTCCTCATTGGCTGATCCAACTCCCCACTCACTTCAGGAAGACCAGGTGGCCACTTTGGTGGTTGTTCAAGGCCGGAATAGTGCCACCCCACCATGGTCGAAATATGGTTTCAATGGCCATTAATGGCCATTGAAGCCTTGACCCCTCTTTCCATCCATTAAGGGCTGGATTCAACTCCTCTGGTGAAGAGGAGAAGTTTCCAGCCATTTCTCGGCTGGATTGAGCCCCATTTCTCCCCCCCCCCCCCCCCCGGTCGGGCCTCACTTTAGTCCGACTGAATCGGACTGAAGTTAGGTGATACCCATTTTACCCCTGCATTGTTGAATGAATCCCCGCGTCGGTCTTTCACTCTTCCACGACTAGGTCTTCTTCCCGCAAGCGACATTCGCGGTAACTGGCATCTTCCATGGCATTCATCTCCCACACCTCAACAGCCCGTCGCGCGCCCTCTCTCGCACTGCTCGCTACCCGGTCGCGAAAACTTCTCCCGTCTCGATCTCTTCTACGCCGAGAGGTACCTCCCTCTTCTTCTTCTCTTCCTCTTCCTCCTCTCTCCTTCCTCCTATTTTTCTTCTACCACGATTTCGACACCCCAGCGATGATGAGGAGAGCTCGAGATCCTCAGGGTGAATCTGTGATCCCATCCAAGAGGAAAGGAAGAGCCGTCGAAGCACAGATTCAGAAGCCGAGAAAGAGGGGAAGATCGCTCTCCTCATGCACCTCTCCTCGTATCTCCTTCCGTGCCCCGCATTCCGAATTCTCATGGTCCTCTCTCACTCGATCTCTTTCTCTCTTGTTACGGATTTGCTTTCTGTTTTGATTTGATTTGGTATTTCTCTCATCCTTGATCGGGATCTGTAATTCGTTGGACTCGACAATCTGCTAGCTGTTATACACAATTTTCATAGTCTGCTTGCTCCGATCTGGAATAATTTTTTTGAAATAAATTTTCTATTTAGCTAGTATGCATTGAACATTCCTGAGTTGTCGAAGTGAAACAGAGGTACGGATTTAAATCAACCACAGATTCACGAGAATTCGAATACTAGATTAGCTGCAGCAGATTTGGAATGAATTTTAAATCATGAAGCACTACAAATTACTACTTCCTAGCTCACGGATTACAGTTTGTTTAATTATCCAAGAGCTTTCTTTGAATAGCCATAGTCTCTGTTTCAGATCTGAAAATTACAGGAAAATTCAGGGTGAACGAAATTGCTTAACATTTGCATTATAAAACATTTTGCATTCAGATGAAATACTTGCTTCCAATTGTAATTTGGCATCGAAACATTGTGAAACTCTATGCTTTCTGCTATCATTAGGACTCTAATCTTATATTGTATGAGTAATTTGGCATCGAAACATTGTCCAAAGTCCCGGATTTCATTCGAAGTTCATTCACGATTTAGTTTTACAATCCTATTTCTCTTTGTGTGATTATGGCTTTGTTTGACAGGGCTTATTTGCTCCAGATAGTCTTCGTTCTTCTTCCTCTCGCCGCTGAATTTACCTGATCCATCCCAGATTGTCTGTATATTAGTCATCATCGACAATGAATGGTATCGACCTTGTGCTGCGGGACATTGCAAAAACACGACGCTCGGGTGAGAACCTCGTCCGTCGCTGCCCTGAAATTCCACCAGAATCTATTCCGACCCAAACACTACCATTCTATTCGTCAGCATTCGACCGCCCAACCAGTGAGCCGTGTGTTTGTGGCAAGCAATCTAGCACGTTGAACAAGATTCAGGAGGATTGGATCAAGACCCAGCTGAAACTGATCGAGGATGGCATGCGCCCTCCTATCCGAATCGATCCGCCTGTGCCACTATCGAGCCAACATCCCGACCTGAACGCGTATCTACTGAAACCGATGTTCGTGATCGATCCAGAACGGCAGTACGACGTCAACGTGACAGCAGGTGCATGTCCGTCTTGCAACAAAGTCAGCTTTCTTTTCCGCAAGCAATTTAGTGCCCCGCGAATCCTCGATTGCATCGACACCACTGCATTTGCTCTCTGTACTCGATATGTGTGCAGGAAGTCGCAGAGCTCAGGCGGCTGTGGTGCTGCGTTCCATGTCATGGACGAGGCCAAAATCGAGAAGTTGATCCCGACGCCCATCATCCTTAACTATCCCGTACAGCTGTTCGAACAGAGCGCGCACGACGTCAGTCTTGTTCAAATGGCATACGACTTGTACACGTCCCGTTCCGGCAGTGCTGATGCCTCTAAGGTGATTCGTTGTGCCCGAACGACTCGATACATGCGTCAAGCCACTCTATATCGTGGTCACGTGTCGTGGTATTTGAAAATGCACGCTAGGGATGTCGCACTCTGCAATCGTCGACGCCTCTGAATCTGACAGTGCTTCCCGATTTTCCATCATTCTTTCAGCATTGCAATGGGTACAATGGTACTCTCGGTCCTGTGGAATCGACGCTGACAGGCCTGGTCAACGACTGCATTTCTCGCCAACTCCCGTTCTTCAACCGAATGAAAGGCGCCATCACCGGGACTCATCTCTCGGCCGACCAACATCACAACGTGCCGGGACGCATGAAATTAACGGATGAGTTCAACGGCAGGAAATTCGCCCCGGTTGCTGGATTGCACTCCGTCATGAACGAGTGCCAACAAATCCTCTCCCATCAATTCACAAGCACGACGGGCAATGTCGAACGTCGATCTGTTAGCCGAGATTTGCTGAGAAGGTACAACGCTTATAGTATTGATACTTCGATGCTCATCATGTACCTGGACAAGTGTTGCGATGATAGGGAATGGCTGGAGGAGTTCGAGAACATCATTATTCTTCTCGACAATCACCACCTGATCACAAGGTACCGGGACAATTCGAATAGCACGGATCGTGCTCGGCATGAACAATTCATGTCTGTCGTGGCCAAAATCATTATTGGCACTGGACAAGCTCTGTTGCGGGAATGCTCCATCATTGAGGCTGAATTGGATGCACTGTTGGATCACATTAAAAAGTGGGAAATCGAGAATGATGTGCCCCCGTCCAAGCGCATCGTGACGAGCAAACTTCTCTCTTGCCACGAGACACAGAAAAAACACATCAGAAAATGCCTAACGCCGTCCGCATCTGCGTTGACTACCGTCGTGGATCGGTTCTTTCGTTCGAGTCTGCGTCTTGGATCGGGGAATAATGAAAACTTGTGGTGTCATGGACGAGCTATTTGCCCGGAGACCATATCACTGGAAGGAGGGAACTTGCTGCTCCATGTCGTTGTCGCTCAATTCAACTTTCGAGGGGAACTCCAATTTGATCCTTGCTGGGCATATTTGCCAATCTCTGGGATGCATATCATTCTCACTCAATATCTCGCATTATTTTCGACTGATTGCATCACTCCCTCGCATACGTCTCTATCGACGATGTTTCACTTATTGCCTCTCTCGATTGATGATTGTGACGATGAATTCGGATTGACGACAGCGTTTGGACAATCCCTTCCTCAACTACCCGAAATTCCTGCAGGGCAATTGGAATCTCTTGTAGTGGTTGCAAAATCAATCGCCGATAATGCAATTTGGTCGAGTCACACGTCCGATGCGATTGTGCACGATGCCTTTGATGTTGCCGCTGTTGTTGTCGAGATGGCTCACGATGATCATCGCATCGTTAAAGAAGATGATGCTGCACTACGGGATGATGGTGATCTGAACCATGTCGACGACGCTGATCCTTTTATTGGCTCCGAATTTGGCGTCAAATTCAGCAACACGCCCCATTCTATTCAGTCCAATCGCAAGCGCCGCAAGCCAGGACCAACATCGCATGCGTGGAGCTCTTCATCGAGTCACCATAAAAAACCTCGCAGCCTCAACGCATCGGGAAATGAACGTTAGTCGATATTACAATGGCTTAATCTATGGAAAGCTATCATGAGCACTTCACCAATGATCAACCCCTTGGATCGTCGCTTGCTCCGAACGATTGCTATCAAATTTCTTCTGCCCGATGAAGTCCAGGATCTGAAGTATTTCCCTATTGAATCTCTGCATCTTCCGCAATTGCACCGAATCTGGTCTGTTCTACTCTCGGCTCTACGTACCACCAATTTCTCTTTCAAACGGTTCATTCGGCCGAAATCAGAACAGGTCCTAAAGCAGCACTTGGAGGATATGGTTTCCCATGCCCGATTCAGATTGCCCATTCAACGAGCAGTGCCTAAACGCAGCATCATTACTGCCCTAAGTCAAGCCACATCAGTGATTGCTCCATTGTGATCATCCCCTGTTGCCAGTTTCAACATTGTGCAGTTGGAAGAGACTGTGACAATGACTACAACTCGAATTGTCACATTGGCAACCAGCGCCAATCAAAGTTCAAGTCAACCTCATGCATCGGATCTGCAATCTACGCCCGAACAACTCATTGAAGGGTCATCAGACAATATCATTGATCAACTGGTTCAACAAGAGATTTGTGTCGGGCATGCCGGCAACATTCATTGGACCAAAGTTGTCGCCCCCGCGTACGCCCGCATTGCTTCCCGTCGTGATGATCTGCTCGAGATGACCCACAAGGATATCCAGAATCGTTGGGAGTATCTTGCACGCCTCAAGAAGCGTGTGCCATCAGCCACATCAGCACGACCAAGTTTTCATTCTCGTTTGGAATTGCATTCCGAGGCTGCCCAGCAGCACGACGATCCAGGCTCCCTAAATATTCCACCGTCACCGCCAGCCGAACCATCAAATCCAGCCGCATCTCCAACCACCCGGAATTCAAATCAACTGACCTCTTCTACATTCATTACGATGATGGTGGAACCTGTTGTGGACAACACGTTTGTTGTCACCGAGATTGGTTTGCGTCCGCCATTCATGATCGATCATCAGTTGCCTGCTTTGGATCAGATATTGGCGGCCATCATTCCTTCCCCATCTGCAGGGGAGCCGTTTTCCCAAGCGGAGAAGGAGCTGCTCAATTACTTGCTGATCAGCCAAGTAGAGCGCTCCCATGTGAAATCGACGACTGGTGATCAAACGTCTTGGAAGAGTCTGGCCAGGCATTTCTTGTACTGGGCGCGAGTCGCGCGGGTATTGGGGAGGAACCAGTTTCGAGCCCGATCTGATGGGCAGCTCAAGCAAAAGGTCAAGGATGGTAATAAGAAAAAGAGCTGATAGCAGGTAGACAATACTTGGCTTTTGGTTTCATTTCCATCTTAAGAATTTTCCTTCTCAATTATTTGAATTTTCCTTCTTTTAATCTCACTAGGCTTGTTGAGGTGGCTCTGCTTGCTTGCGCTTTTTGCTCGCCTACCTGGTCCCCTCGCTTGGTTGTTTCATCTCTTATTCTCTCACGGGATCAATGGTAATTTAGTTTCTCATTTATATTATGTTTTTTGATTTTGATTTCATTTTAGATTTTTTTTGATATTTTAGCAGGTGTCGACACTAACTGGTTGTGGCGTCGACACCTCAGCCAGCAGGTGTCGACACTAACTATTAGGTGTCGACACCACAACCAGAAAGTGTGGACACCAGCCAGCAGGTGTCGACCACAGTCAGCAGGTGTCGACACCACATCCATCAGGTGTCGACACCATCCAGGCTGGTGTCTGATTGGTGTCGACACCAACAAAGTTGGTGTCGACACCAACCAGGTTGGTGTCGACACCAACCAGGTTGGTGTCGACACCAACCAGGGTGGTGTCAACACCAACCTGGTTGGTGTCAGGCTGGTGTCGACACCAGCCTGGCTGTGGTGTCGACACCATAGTCAGGCTGGTGTCGACACCTGCTGGCTAGTGTCGACACCACAGCCAGGCTGGTGTCGACACCTGCTGGTTGGTGTCGACACCTGCTGGCTGGTGTCGACACCACAGCCAGGCTGGTGTCGACACCTGCTGGCTTGTGTCGACACCTGCTGGCTGGTGTCGACACCTGCTGGCTGGTGTCGACACCTGCTGGCTGGTGTCGACACCTGCTGGCTGGTGTCGACACCTGCTGGCTGGTTTTGACACCTGTTGGCTGGTTTCGACACCTGCTGGCTGGTGTCGACACCTGCTGGCTGGTGTCGACACCTGCTGGCTGGTGTCGACACCTGCTGGCTGGTGTCGACACCTGCTGGCTGGTGTCGACACCAACTAGTTGGTGTCGTCCATGTATTACGCACACATACATGCCCACGCCACACAATAAATTTTTTGTGATATTTTCTAGAGCACAAGTCGATTTCCTTTAGATTAATGAACTGCAGGTTTTGGATGCCTCCTCACTTCAAGATGACTTTTACCTGAACCTTGTGAACTGATCCTCCCAGAATGTTTTAGCAATTGGACTGTTTACATGTGTTTACCCCTGGAATGCATCAACCAGCAAGTAATTTCTCTTTGCTCTTATCTTACCATATAATCTCAGGAACTTGTTAATATACATTTACTTATTTTATAGCTTGTTTGCTCCTAGCATTTGCAATCCAATATTATAAACTTCTTCAAAAATATATATATAATTTATGCAAGTAGGTGATGTCAACAATTTTTTTATTCTAAATTAATCGTGCCCGGGCTTCGCGGAAATCCTAGCTCCGCCAGTGTGAATATGTGTTTTGATGTAATTGTATTGTAGCACCCACTGAAATTAATTTGCTCTTTGCATCCTGATGGTCACGGTCACTTGCCCAACGACAAAACTGCGGTGGAAATGATGCTTTCAATACTTTCTTCAATGAGACTAGCACCAGAAGCATAGAGTGAAGCATTGCCAACCTGGATAACCAACATAGTGAAATATAGAGTGATGCATGTCCTCCAATTTATTTGCTTCAATAATTGTGTAATGAAAATATTCAAATATTACATATTATGATGCATGTAGAATTTCCTTCCTAACTGCACAAAATTAGGAACTCTTAATTATTTTTCGGCTTATTCGATTGATTTGATTGTAAAAAATAATTAAGGTATATTATTGCATGATTTTTATAGTATTAGAGTTCTTGCTTGGAGCTCAAGTTAATCACTCTGAGAAATATTATGCCTAAAGCTCAAGCTATTTAGTGATAGATTTTTTTTTCACAAATTAGATGCATTTTCATCTTTTGATAAAAACTATGGGGTTATTTTTTTAACAAATTCAAATTGAAAATATAGACTGTAGAAAACATCTTTGGATCTAGACAATGCAATTTTCTAATCATTTATTATATATATTAGCAAGTTATAAATCACAAGAATGTTTTGCCCGGAGCTCAAGCTAATGGAGATTTTTAGATAATTTAATGAAAATGATCATCTCTGATGCGCATAATTACTTGAAAATAGTTGAATATTAAAAATGGAATAAATGACCACTATTAATTTCAATTTTATCATATCCGGGCATGCTTTCGTGAACAATTGATCATCGTAAATGAAAAAAATGATTTGTAAAAATTAAAACAATAAGCATGTCACTTTAGAAAATAATTTATATAAGTGTTTAATGAAGCAACATTTTCAAGGGATCAAGTACTACTCAACATATTCCATCCAATAATCTATGCTTAGGATTAAAGGTCAACAACAAGGGATTTTAACACAACACATATTTTGCTAATTTAATGAGAAACTAAATCTCGTGCGCCATAAAATTATGAGTGTCCCCTGAAAGTCACATGCAATATTGTTCTTAGTAAACCATGACTTTGACATCCTCCTTTTTTTCCTTCTCTCCTCTCTCTTTCTTCCTCTCTCCCTCCTTTTTTTCTTCCTTTCCCTCTTCTCTCTTTCTCCCCCCTTTTCTTCTCCTCCCCCCTCTTTTTCTTCTCCTCCCCCCTCTTTTTCTTTCTCCTCCCCCCACTTTTTTCCCCTCATACTAGAGTGGAACCCGGCGCCCCCCCCCCCCCCCCCCCACACCATGGTCGAGAATCACCTTAAGAGGCCATTAATGGCCACCATCAGCTAGACCTCTCCCCTTCCCCTTTTTATTATTTTAAAAGCTTCCCTAGGCTCCATGCTTTCGGTTCCACATCTTGCCCGAAGGAGACAATCGACTTCATTATGCTACTACAGAGCGTCGGCAACACCTCCTCCACCAATGGCTTCCCGGCGATCGACGTGCCTCCAGGCCGCAAGCAAGGTCCTCCTCTACTCCTTCATCCACGGGTAGATCTTAGGACTCATTAGGAATAAGGATCGGGCTCAACAGAGACCGATCGGGAGAATTTTTCTCCAGATTTTTCCACAAAAACTAACCTATCGGGTTCACTGGAATACGCCCCTCTGGCGGCTGTGCCACCGCCTGGCGACAGCCACCACCTTAACGGAGGTGGTGGTGGCGGTGGCCGGCTATGGAGGTGGCCGGATGGCCGGCGGCAGCGTGTAGAAGATGCCCAGGAAGGAGAAATCGGGGTTGTTTGCTGGAGGTTGAAGATAACCGGCAGGCGCCCGATCTGTGCCAAGATTCGCGCTGGCTTTGATTTAAACTATAGGGTAAATAATCATTTCATGTGATATTCTGTCACACATTATCTATTTAATGTTTAAAATTATTAAAAGTACTTAGAGGCTCTATATGAGAAAATGGTCAACATATAATTTGTAGCCCTATGAGTCTACTTTATTTCAAAATTGGTTTGAACCAATTTGGGTGCATGGTTTGACCAGGGCACCCATTTTGGTGTGGTCTATACCTAGAGTTAGGCAAAGATTGAAATGGGTGCCCGCACTTCATCTCTGGTCCAAATAACTTGAAATTTGGACAGGGAGTCACCCTAGCCTATACATAGTCCTTCCCAAAAATGAGAATTTTTGGGAATGATTTTTCTATAGTTTTTGAAATTATTTATTTTCTCTAGGGTAAATTAATTAAGGGACCAAATTACCTCCAAACTCACCCAAATATTTTGGTGAGTAGTCCTTGGGGTCAACACAAGACTTTGGTTAAAATTTCATCTCATTTGGAGATGGTTTGAATTGAAATCATGCAAACTGTAGCCCTGTCATAATAAGGATATTTAGGTCAAAAAGTGCACTTTGAGTTTTGAGTGGCCAAATCACCTCAACAGAGGTTGAAATTAGGGCCACAGACTTGGCAAGACTTTTAGCACCCTCCCATCGAAGATGGGGTGGATTGGAATAGAATTACCCTTGGACCTAAGACCAAACCCTATGGATGGGCTTTTGTGTCTTGTGAAGGGCATGGGGTCAAAAGATCTTGTATGGACTTGAAATTTGGTAGGGAGGGTACCAGGGTAGCTAAAGCCCACTAGTAAAAATCTTAGGGGATTTGGAAATGGGTAGGCCCCACAAAATCCTAACCCTATTTTAGGGCTCAAATTTTGTAATGATAGAATAGGTTACTAAAACTCATTGAACAGTGATGAAACTTTGGTAATGTAGTCTTAGGGTTAGTATGAACCTCTAGAAATTTAATTGTGAATTTTGGATCAATAATCTTATTACTTCCTTTGTAATGCAAGAGTTAGCCCTACTTAATCATTTGGTTATTGTGAACTCAGTGTCCATTATAAAGTCATAAAAATTCGGCAGAAAAAGTTTTAGACCATTATGCTTATGTATGAATTTTATTAGAATTTTTGAATACATAATTACAGTACCTAATTCACAAGCTCATTAATTTGGAAACTTGTTCAATATTTTATTTAAAGCTCATCATTTGCTGAAAAATTGTGAAATTGGTCAGTATTGATTCAAGATCAATATGCTCTGGTGGAGATTTTTGTTACAATTTTAAAATGAATAATTTCTGTACTTAGTGCATAAAATTGCCAATTTGAATATTTGATCAAAATTAGTTTTAGAATTCTTTATTAATTGATAAATTATGAAACTTGATCTGGAGTATTTATATGTCCTTACAATCATTCTTGTATTTTCTCAGAATTTTTGGAAGTATTCTTGTTGTACTTGTCCCTTAAAATGATTTATTATATGTTATATTTAAAATTAGGGTTGGAGATCTACACCTTGCAGAAAACTTGGGAGACTTTGGATTCTAAGTTAAATAGTCATCTTGTATTTATCATAAATTTTATGGAGCAATTGTATGTCTGAAATGGGTACTTCATCTTCAAAATTATGTTTGTGGATTACTAGAAAAATTAAACAAATTATCAGATAATTTAGGAAAATTATGGATTTCTGGATTTAGGCTAAACATGTCATGATAGACTCCCAATAATTATTGTAGGGATGTTGGATGAATTTTTAAGTACCTACCATTGTACATGTCATGTGGCTTAGGATGGTCTGCATTTAGTAAAAATTGCAGAAATCAAAATGTGGTGCAATGTGAACATAGGGAGTTGGTATATTAGTGTGTTTTTCAGGAAAGGTAAATGAGTTCATCATTGGAAGTTAGGATGAGTAGAGTGTTTGATTGGCTATTGTTAGGTGTGCTCGGGATCGACGAAAGAGTGCCTTTCCCGTGGAGAGGAAGAAACAAAACACACTAGGGTTAGATCCGGTATAACATTAAAAGGGATCGGGATATAGGTATTAACTAATAACAGTAAGTTCCATGCGAAAGGGAATGATGGGCTCCAGCTACCATCATAGTTCTTAGTGCCCTCGAGAGCCCTTCACAGGGAATACCTTAGGCAGTCCTGGGCTAACCTAAACAGAAGGAATAATAAACTACAAGAGCAACTAGTATAACTAGGATTTCACATTCACACACCATGGTAGCTCGGGAGGTATATTAGGTTGGTTTGATTATCATTCGGACGGTAGGTTCGAAAGGTAGATGCACTGACGGGTTAATCCGGGGAGCTTTAGCTCGATGGTGATTCATCAGGATGGCATGTGCATAAGTTATAAGGTGGTGGGTCATCAGTGTTGGAGGGTCGCAGCACCAACATCAATACGTTGACTCAGCAAATGTGGTTTTACACTTGGCCAAATAAAGTCCGGTGGTCCAGTCGGCAAAAGTACGCAGGAGCTCCGCTTAGTGCACCAGCATCGAGGCGTACAATAGGTCTGACTGGTAGCGTTGTTACCGGTTTAGAGGTGGGCGAGGCCCAACCCACTGCTTCTGTTTTCCACTACGGAGGTATCCTGGGAGGTTCGGCTCCAGAAAGGGGGAACTAAAGGTCTGTGCGCATAGAGTCGTGTGTGTGAGTTGCATTTGCATGAATCATGGCATGGCATATCACTACACTCATAATTGCATTCAACTGAAACCCCAACATATAAATTGGTATGAGACTTTTTATACAATGGGAGCCTTGCAAAAGACCACTTAACTTATATGTTTGTATGGGCATTCATATAAGTTAAGGTTACTTATTTCTTATTTTACCGCTCTTACTTCTGCTGCATATTCTACTTGTTTACTTTACTGCTAACTACTGTAGAACTGCTGGTTTGTACATTTTTCTTCCTTAGCTATTTATACATTATAAATTAACTGCTAGATTGGTTCCACTGTCACCTGTCATTTTGTACTCTCCACCTTTGTAGCTTCCCTTTCCTCCTCCCCGCCCGGTGCCTAGGAGCCATGGGGGGAGGGGTAGGGGATGATAGGGCTTAGTCTTTATGACTAATGGTTTTCAGACCATAATATTACAGGGGACACCTCAGGCTCCAAATATAGTTCCACCTCCGTAGGCTCCAGTTCCGTTCCAGCAGACGGAGATGGGGCATACACTGACGGCCATCCTGGAGGCCTTCAGAGCTCAGCAAGCCCTGGCTCCACAGCCAAATCCTGGGGCCAACTGGATAAGTGCCTTCTGAGCACTTTCCCCTCCATCCTACCAAGGGACGGAGTCAGCTGTTCGCACGGAGGAATGGTTGGATACCATTTAAGAGATGCTTGAGGGGATTCGATGCCCCACTAAGGAGGCAGTTGCTTTAGCAGTCTCCTTCCTGGAGTCACACGGAAAGAGGTGGTGGAAGTCACAGCTAGACACCACTTTTGCGGATATGGATTGCGCAGATATCTCCAGGGGAGAGTTCAAAACAGCACTTCTGGGACATTTCATACCTCAGTCGGCATGGGACAAGTTAGAAGATTGGTTCCTGCAGTTGAAGCAGGGCAACCAGACAGTGCTGGATTATTACCAGGAGTTTACGCACTTAGCCCGCTATGTGTACTCTTATCAGTTGGACGATGCTGGCTATGCCATGAGGTTCTACAAGGGGCTGCACGACGACATGAGACAGGCCATCCTCTTCATCTCCAAGGGAAGTTTGGTCAGGATTCTGGAAATGGCCAAGAAAAGGGAAGCAGATCAGCTTACAGTCATGAGCCAGAAGAGACCGGCTGACGATACAGTGATTGGAGGCCGTAGAGACCTCCCTCGAGGCCAGGTCATTAGGGAAAGAAGGAACGGGGATCAACCCCGTCAGGAGATTGGACATGAGCAGAGGAATCAGGGGGTGTTGGCCCCCCAGCCCTTATAAATGCTGGAGATACCGAGGACAGCAGAGCAGGCGACGGTGTGCTTCCAGTGCAAGCAGCCAGGACATATCAAGAGGAATCGTCCCATGAGGTGAGCACCCCGCCAGCACTTCAGGGTGCCCCACCTCCTCGGCAATTTGGCGACCGAGGACAGGGATATCCGGGTAGAGTCCATAGGCCAGAGAGGGAGCAGGTGTACGCTCTAGATATGGAACAACTCCGGAACCCGGAGCAGGTTATAGCAGGTACTCCAGCACCTTTGAATTTCTTCCTTCCTAAGAACTAGTTTTCATAAACATAGACTAGTTAGAAATTAAGAAAAGAAAAACTATAACTAGAACACTAAGACATTTAATTACCTCAGGCGTGGTTTTCATCAGCGGCAAACCCGCTCACACACTCTACGACACCGTTGCTTCACACTCGTTTGTGTCAGAAGATTTCGTGAAAGGATTGGCAGGCGTGGAGTAGTTCACGGGAAGAATGATGAGGGTGCGTCTACCCGATGGATCAGAGTAAATGACCTCTTCTCATTACAACATGGAGGTGGAGATCTGCGAGAAGGCGTTTGAGGCACCAGCGATGATCCTGAGGATGTAAGGCTATGATTTGATCCTGGGCATGACATGGCTGCACTGGAACCATGCCCAGATTTACTGTTTGGCAAAGAGGATCACCGTGAGGCACGGGGGCTCCCATATTATTATCGTCTGTGCAGTCCATCAAGGACCACCTACAGGGAGACGATGTCTATCAGGTTCTCTTCGAGATGGCTGAGGCCAAGGATTCTATTTCAGATATTCCAGTGGTGAGGGACTTTGCCGATGTATTTCTGGAGAAGCTACCAGGGCTACCCCCGCACCGGGAGAAGGACTTCCAGATTCAGCTCGTGCCGGGGGCTAAGCCGGTATCCAGGACTCCTTACCGAATGGCCCTGAAGGAGTTGGTGGAATTTCGAAGCCAGCTTTAAGAGTTAGTGGAAGCCGGGTTCGTCCGGCCTAGCTCTTCACCATGGGGAGCTCCAAAACTATTTGTCAAAAAGGACGAGACACTTCGGCTATGTATTGATTACCAGGCCCTGAACAGGCTGACAGTCTGGAATACCTATCCCTTGCCATGAATAGATGTGTTATTTTACCAGCTGGAGGGAGCTCATTGGTTCTCAAAGCTGGACCTGAGATCGGGGTACTACCAGCTACGCATCCAGGAGGAGGACATCCCGAAGACGGCCTTCAGTAGTAGATATGGATTGTACGAGTCTACCATGATGCCCTTCGGGCTCACAAATGCACCCTCCGCGTTCATGGCCTTGATGAACTGGGTGTTCAAAGAGTTTCTGGATGTCTTCATCATTGTATTCATTGACGACATCATTATTTATTCGAGGATCTGATGTACCGGGCTTAAGCCCGTTTGTATTTCAGGTTTTGTTACCTTGCAGTACTCTCTTTTCTACTTATGGACATGCTGTGATTTCTCGTATTATTTATGATATTTGTGGACCCAATTATAACTCTGTTTATGATTACTGCTCTCTCTGTGATGATCGAAGGGCCGACAGAATTGGTGTTTTGTAGTGGTGGCTTTCCTGAGTGTCGGGGCCACCGCAAAACGGCAGTTCTAGGCATAAGACCCCGGGGTTTAAAAAGAGAAAAAAGGGGGGGTCTTACATCAGCTATTCGACAGGAAGAGGTCAAGCGAAGAATGGCTAAGTATTTTGACAAGCATGTCAGAATCAAGAAATTTGCAAAAGTGGACTTGATCCTGAAGAAGATCGACGTGGTCGGGAGGTCAACATCTGTCGGCAAGTTGAATACCAACTTGGAAGGTCCCTATGTAATTCGAGAGGCCTTGAAGTCAGGAGGATATCAACACCAAGATGTAGAGGGGGAACCCCTCAGTCATGCATGGAGTAGCGATGACCTGAAATGATTCTATCCCTGAAAGTAATGAGATAGCTTTTTTCACGTTCTTATTATTTGTAGATGATTCATTTTCTTGGCAGGAACAACATGAGACTTGGTTGAAAGGAAATTCTGGTTGATGCTCAACACCCGCCGTCAGACTCTCACCTAGCTGATTGGACCGGTGGCAGTGCCTGGTGGTTGGCCAAAGGAAAGCCTGGCTGATGCTCAACACCCACCGCCAGGCTCTCACCTAGCTGATTAGACCAGTGGTAGCACCCGGTGGTTGGCCAAAGGAAAGTCCGGTTGATGCTCAACACCCATCGTCAGGCTCTCACCTAGCTAATTGGGCCGGTGGTTGCGCCCGGTGA
Organism: Platanthera guangdongensis; assembly: GCA_039583875.1. Taxonomy (NCBI): domain Eukaryota; kingdom Viridiplantae; phylum Streptophyta; class Magnoliopsida; order Asparagales; family Orchidaceae; genus Platanthera; species Platanthera guangdongensis. The sequence continues at coordinate 73,676,510 of CM077164.1, read as the reverse complement.
TTGTTCGATGGAAAGCCCGGTTGTTGCACAACACCTGTCGTCAAGCTCTCACCTAGCTGATTGGGCTGGTGGTAACGCCCAGTGGTTAGCCAAAGGAAAGTCTGATTGATGCTCAACACCCGCCGTCAGGCTCTCACCTGCTGATTGGGCCGGTGGTAGCTCCCTGTGGTTAGCCTAAGGAAATTCTGGTTGATGCACAACACCCATCGTCAGGCTCTCACCTAGCTGATGAGGCCGGTGGTAGTGCCTAGTGGTTTCTCTAGAGCTAGGTCTCGAGATGTTATCGTTGTCAGTCTTCCATCTAACTGATAGGGTTGGGATCCTCGATGGACATCGTTATGGCTTTAGAGCTGGGTCTCGAAATGCTCCCACTGTCAGACTCTCATCTAGCTGGCAGGGCCGGGATCCTCGATGGACATTATTCTTACTCTGGAGCTGGGTCTTGAGATGCTCCTGCTACCAGGCTCTCATCTAGAAGATAGGGTCAGGATCCTCAATGGACATCGTTCTTTCTCTAGAGCCAAGTCCGGGGCTGCTTTTACCAATAAACACCAGGCAATTTAAGTTACTTGGGAAGAGGCTGGGGGAACATGAGGCCCAACAATCTTTGGGCATGCTGGATGTGGCGAGATGGGATCTAGGTAACTATCATGGGGGTGGCATTATTTGATCAAGCCAGGGTCAAATATGGCGAGCTGGGATCTCGGCAGAAGGGTGGGCCGCAGCTACGCTCGACAACTACGTTTCAACCCATGGATATTTTACTTGGAAAATCTTGAATAAATTTCGGGCTTGGAACAAATCTCTAGAAAGAAGAGATCTTGCAGGAGAGCTGGGTGTTCATGGGACCAACGCGGCGAGTGGTCTACCTCCTAATAGTCTAGGGGCGGCAAGATCTCAAGGTCTCCATGCGGGTATGTGCCCTAACTCAAGTACATTCTAAAGGTGAATGATATCCTAGTGAGGTCATGCAAGGAAGAGGCGGCGCGTGTGCGAGTGCTACTCAGAAAGTAAACATAAAAGGGAAGGAAGATTTGTCAAAGTGATTTTCCATTAATGTACATTTCATTACAAAAAGGGGCTCGCCTCAGCGAGGTTACAAAATTAAAGGGTGGGGGGTCATTATAAAGAAAAAATAAGATTATCTAGCTCTCGCCCTCCCCTCCAGAGTTGTCATCCCTATAGCCAGCGACGTCCTTGAAGAGCGACTTGAAGCTATCTTCCTTCTTGCCAGGGGGAAGCGGGAGGGGATAACAGCTCTGGCACCAAGTCCCTCGTAGCCTTCTATCAGCATCTGCATGTCTTGCATGACTTGCAGGGTGAAGTCGGCAGTACTGATGGAGTTGACACACAGCTTCTTGGCGACCTCGACCTCAGTGAAGATCTTTGGTCTCTAGACTTGGTCGTCCAGCTCGCCGCCAGAGGGGAGGAGGATGATATCAATTAAGTGCATGAACTTGCCCTGGAGGCTTTTTTTCTGTTCCTCCAACGCTTTGTTTTTGTCCTGCAGCTCGGCGGCACGAGCGCGCATGCGATCCGCGGTCTCGGCATCATGTAAGTAAAAGTAAGGTAAGAAATTGTGGAAAACCTAAGTAAAAAGGAGAAGGCGTCAGCTAATACTTACCACCCCACTGGAAGCTTTGGCGAGGAGTCTCTCTACAATCTTAAGCCGCTTTGCCAGGTCGGCGGTGTCATCCTTCGTGACATCCCACTCCCTCACCACCTTCGGCACATCGTGGTTGAACTGGTAGCAGCGATGAGTCGACATGTGTGCGAGCTCCAGCTCGTGCATTTGAGCGTACGAGCTCTAATGGGCAAGCCGCTAGAGGTTCTTGCCATTGTAGGTCGCGGCATCCTCGCGGTCGTACAGCCCAAACCCTAGGGCATAGGCATGCCCGTTGGAAGGGTGGTTCTCCGACCAAGAGGGATGGATAGAGGAGATGGAGACTCGTTGTGCCTGATCATTCCATTGGACCACTACTCACTGAGCCAGTCCTTGACCTTCCCACTGAGACCATTATTCCGGTGGTCTTTCAGCAGGCCCGGCTCACGGACAGCGAACTCCTCGGCGGTGTTGGAGACAGGAGGGTCGCCTCCACCGTGGTCCTTCTCTGGCGACTTCTCCGACGTGGTCTCTCGGGAGATCAAGTATATTTGAGGTTGTCATTGTTGTTCCCTCGGAGTGTAAGACCCCACCTCCTGGAACACAAAACATGGCACGAGGGGAGTCTTATACCCAGAACAGTCGCCTTGCAGTAGCGCTAGCACACGGGCTAACTTATACCACAAGACGCCTATCCTGTCGGCTATAACCAATATCAACCCATGCCAACCCAACCACAAATATAAAACAGAAGTCAATCCACACATAAGTAAAATAGTCCAAAAGTACATCAAGAAAAGAAGCTACAACAAGCTTCTAAAATATCATAGTACAGTAAAACTTGCTGAAATGGCTACATCAAGAGTCTCTCAAACTCACATCGGTCACTGACGGTAGCGAAGGCACCGTCCCTTCAATCCCTGTCGTCCTAGCCTGACAGTCCTGCTGCAAAATCTGCGGCTGCTCTGTCAACAGGATTTCCTCCTAAAAGGAAGGCGTAGCAACCGTTAGTCATAAAGACTAAGTGGCTATCACATCCGCTCCCCCGACGACTCCTCGGCACCGGTCGGAGAAAGGGACAATGGTACAATATATATAAGTAGAACAGAAGTACAAACAGGTAGTATAGAGTGAACAATATCAATGTATATAAGCAACACAACAAATAAGTAAACCATCTACTCTAGCAGTTCTACCATCTATAGCAGTATAAAAATATAGAGGTACAACAGAAAGTAACTTAACTTATATGAATGCCCATACAGACATATAAGTTGAGTATAGGCTCAGCAGTATAGTAACTCATCATATAAGAGTGTCCATACAAACTTATATGATAAGGATCTTGTGTATGCAATGTAATATAATGATATGAATGCAATGCAATGACTCACCCATGATCACGTACATGCAGTTGCTATGTCGATACAGACTTGTAGTTCCCACTTTTCGAGCAAGTAGCTAACCTCTCAGGCATCAACCGTGGTGGCCAGGCGGTGACAGTGGAGCGGGCTTCTCCACTACTAGGTAGGCTTCCACACTACCAAGCCTAGGCCTCCATATGCCCCAATGCTATGGACACAATAGCGGAGCTCACATGCGTACTACGGCTCAGTGGGAGTCTCGGGTAGATGTGCACTGAGAACTAAGGCCCGAATTGGCCCATTTTGTGACCCGGAAGGAGCCTCGGAAAAAGCACAAGGACCAAGCCCAACCATCCACTTGGCACGGAAGGAGCCCCGGGAATGTGCACCGAGGACCAATCCCAACCGCCCAAAGCCTATCTGTCAACTCCCGTCGATGTGATGACTGGCGAGCCCGTAGACCTGCCACATTATCCTTAACCCAGGATTACAACACCGTGTGTAGACTCACACCACATGCAATTTCACATCATCGTGGCACGGGAGGAGCCTCGGGATTGAACACCGAGGACCAAGCCCAACCGTCCACCTACATCTCTTCTCAAAATTTCCAAACCAGTACGGTAAAACCCCCACACTTACACCTGTTCACAATCCCGTGCCCCATGGTACTTATGGGTTCATTATCAGTGTAAGGCTATTTCACACATTCATCATCTAAGACCACGACCATCTGTTCTTAATAGTCATTATCAATTATATACATGTTCAAGCCAAGCTCATCATAATTCAACACATTACCACTGTCAAGTACGTTTTCAATATTTCACATATTTAAATTTTTCTCTAACCTCCACCAAATCACCTCGGTTGAGTGCACCTTACTACACCATTTGTTCATTAAGGATCTAACTACCAAATGTCATTAACATATTTCACCCCAATCATTTATAGTCTAAATTCCACAAACATTAATGTTACTGTACCGTGATCTCTCTACCAATACAAAACAAACACGAGAATTACATGTGCAGGAATGATTAATGTACAGCAACTTCAAATAGGGATTCTCGAGGATACAAGAATCCGATGATGGCATTTAACCCCTCGTTGGAAAGGTATTTCCAAGGGATGCGACTTTTTTGTTTAGTTAAAAACCCTGATTTGGATGCTTCGAGTCTGAAAACGGCCTCGAAGGTTGTTGCGTGCAGAAAATAGATTTCTGTGCGCATCTTAAAGCATATCGGACGATATCAGTTCGTCTTCTTCCTTCAACCAAACTTTCAAATAACATCCATAATTTCTCCTCCCTTATTCACCCTCATAAGGCCACTTCTCTTCACAAAACCAGTCCACAAACTGCATTCCAAGTGAGAGAAAGGTTGAAGATTCTAATTCCTAGGACACAAGTCCTAGCATGGCCGTTTCCTGGAAACCTTCTTCTCACAAATCAAGACTCGTTTGAGTCGATATATCTGCTAGAAATAACTAAAGATCTAGCACCAATGGAGAGGGTAGGAAGCTCACCTCGTTTTCGGCATATCCACCATTTCCATCCATGGATCTTGTCACCCTTCTTGGCGGCATCTTCTTCCCGCTGGTTGGTGTTCGTCCTTCACAGGAAGAAAATCAGCTCCAACACCTTTTTCCTCTCCAGAAATTTCTTACAGGGACGGCTTGGAAGGAAGACTAGAAACGACTAGGGTTTTCTCCCCTTTTCATGTGGGAAGTTGGGCAACCGCATAGCCACATATTGGCCTGCCATTGGACCGCCAATCAACTCAGTAAATGAGTCCCTTCGAAACGACGTGGCTGGAAAATTCGCCAAAACTCGAAATTGAACTACACAGGTAGGGACACGCCCGTATCACTACCCGTATCCTGCTTGGGAAGAATATGGTCGACGATTCGTCGAGCTCCACTTGACGAATCGTCGAGCTAGCGCCTGGACACACACGGGTAGGGACACACCCGTATAGGGCTGATATCGAGTCGAGTTCAAGTGACTTTGGCTCGGCTCGAAATCAAAATTTTTGACTCGAACTCGGCTCGAAATCGAAATCGATTTCGAGTCTAGTCGGCTCGAATCGAAATGGTTCGATTCCGAGTCGGCTCGAAATCGAATCGAGTCGGCTCGAAATTGAGCAATTTTTCTCTTTATTCCTGTTTGGCTCAAAAATAAATTGGACAACGTATAAATTTAGCTAACAAAATACTTAAAGACTCCATTCTTTTTATTTTGATTTAAATTTTATCATTTTTAATTTTAAAATAAGAACATATCAATAAATACATAATATATTTAATTAATTCGAGTTGATTCGAATCATATTTCGAGCGATTCAGGGCTGGCTTGAAATCGACTCGAAATCAGATTCGAGTCAAATTGAATCGACTCAGATTGAGTCGAATCAATTTTAATCGATTCTGATTCGACTCAATTTTTGAGCGAATTTCGAGCGACTTTTGAGTTTCGAATAATATGCTCAGCCCTACGCCCGTGTTACTACCCGTGTCATGCTCGAGAGGAATATGGTCGACGATTCGTCGAGCTCAGCTCGACGATTCGTCGAGATGCTTCTTGGACACACACATGGGTAGGGACACGCCCGTGTCACTACCTGTGTCCTGTTCGGGAGGAATTCGGTCGACGATTCCACAAGCTTAGCACGATGATTCGAGGATAGCTCGACGATTCGTTGAGCTACTGCTTGGACACACACACGGGTAGGGACACGCCCGTGTCACTACCCGCGTCCTGCTCGGGAGGAACGCGGTCGACAGTGTTAGTCAAGCTCTGCTCGATGAATACACTACGGGTAGGAATACGCCCGTGTCACTACCCGTGTCCTGCTCGGGAAACACAACAAGGAATCCGCAACGTTGCCAGAGAGCCACACAGGTATAGACACGCCCGTGTCACTACCCGTGTCGTACTCTAGACCTATTTCTCCTCCCTTACTCAAGTGCAAGCCTAACTGCCAGCACTCCCTGAGCCCAAGTCAGCTCTCATGACTTAAAAGTGTGCACGAGGGGCCTTGCGCGAATTAGGACATTACACGGAGGGTGTCATCGCCTTCTTCATCTTTTTCGAGGTATAAGGCAACAAGGCTTGATGGATCCCGTGGGGTTGTTTCGCTTCTTGCTGTGGGAAAGTTTCCCCGACCCCAGCTCGCTTCGGCAGGCTGCTGCGGCTGCCCACTCGCGCATAAGTGGGTCCGGGTAGAGTCCTGAGTCCACAAAAGGAGGGTGCTTGGGAATCAGTCGCTCCCCTGTATAAAAAGACTTGGGAGTTAGAAAATCATTATTATTTGTAAGCGATTCTATTGAGAAAAGAAGGAAAAGAGCTATACCTTCACTAGGCGGAACCGAGGGAAGCGATTCGAGGCACCTTTGAAGGAAGGCGCCCTCGAAGTCCTTCCCAAGGAAGAATTTGTGGAGCTTGGCATCATCCCCTGTCACCATCGGGGCCGTTACACCTCCTCGCTCCTCTGCCGAGGTTAGAAGGGTATGTTATCGAGCTCACCCTTGATAAAGATGAGCTTGGAGAACCAGTTGTGGTTCTTGTTAGTCGGCTCGCAGTTCAAGAAGGCAACCCCGTCATTGGTCGCGTGGTAGATGAAGAGCTTCCTGAAGACTGCCAGGTTGAACTCTATCCGCTCTCGGTAGAGGTAGCAGGTGAATGCTACCATCATGGAGATGGCATTTGGGTTCAGTTGGGTAGGGACCGCCCCGTAGTACTTCAGGATTTGGCGGATTTCTGTCCATAGGGGTAGGCGCAACCACACCTCGAAGTGTGAGATGGGGAAGGCGAGCTCATCTTCATAGAATGAGTTGATGGCCTCGCCTGCCGTGGTTCGGAGTGCAGAAAAACCTACGGAGATGAAGTCGGCGAGTTACTGCTCGCTGCTGTTTCCCTCATAGAAGCTATACTCGACGAATTATCGATCACATTTCGATCTCCCTTCAGCGACGGGGCGCGCTTTTCCCATGGTTCCAATGGTTTTGGCGTGAGTCGAGGTGGCGAGAAGGTAAGAAGAGGGGAGTAAGAGTTAGCAATAAAGGTGATAGCCTGGGGTTTGGTGAGGGGGCTATTTATAGAAAACAGGATTAATGGCCGAGCTGACCGGTCAGTCCGGCTCGCCGACCCCAACTCGCCGACCTTTATGACCTATTTTATCCTATGGAGAGCTGAAACTAAAGCACAGCGTATTATATAGAATCAATAAGTAAAAATCTAAAAATTGTTCCAAGTTATTACAGACAGGGGCTCACGTGTATGTAGGCTCAACTAGGGAGCCATTTCTACCTATCCCAGCCTCACGTCCCCATCCTCGGAGGTCGGCGCGGGTAGTTAAACTTAGGTACCAACTCCAGATCATGGTGGATGAATTGCATGTTCTCGCTGATCCTATCTATGAGGGGGGTGGGGTACGTCATCCCGCTTGCTGAGTCACACTTCACCTCATCTGCGAGCAGCACGTAGTCCCGCTCTAGTGCATGCAGCCTATGCTCGCCAAGATCATTCTCCTCTTGCATCTTGTGATGCGCGCGCCCCTGCTTCTTGAAGACCTCAACGACCCGCTTCCTCAGCTTGGCAGAGTCTAGAGAGATGTCCTGGAAGTTCTCTATTGTGTTAGGGGAAGGGGGTGGCGAGTGATGGGCTGGCTCAGAAGATTCTTCAGCCTCAGATTGGTCGTGAAGATCTGCAAAAGACAACCAAGATAAATATACAAAAGGCGAGTGCTACAAAAGAACTATGCGACATGGTCCTATGAAAGTAGAGCTTACAGGATGAGCTCGGCTGCCCCGGAAGGTGTAGGCCGGAGTCAAGGTAAGGTTCTTGCCGTGACCCGGAAGATGAGATCCTGGGGAGATGAGCTCGAAGCTCGTGACAGAGATTTCCCTGCCAACTCTCCCCGCGAGTCCAAGAGCAGGGGTGGGTTGCTAAGAAGGTGCGTGGGCTGGTGACTTCAACCTCATCGAGTCCAGCCTCGTGGTCCCAAATGGGGGAGATGGATCTCGCTGGAGAGTAGGCGGAGTTTTAGGTCGTGAGTCATGATAGGGGGAGTCGACTCGCGGCGTGGAAGCTTCATCGTCAGTCCGATGGCTATCCTGGTCGGCAAGAACCTCAATGACTCCCTCTCCCCTTTGCTCAGTGGCTGGCCCAGTGGAAGAAGCGAGTCTATGGTTGGGGGTGGAGGTCAGGTCGCGATAGATCGACTCGGCAGTTTTTGGGGTTGACTTGGCCCTTTTGGCGGGCTGAGGATTGGGAGGCTCGCACGGTAAAGAGTTGGGGGTTACAACGATCAGGCCAACAGTGCGAGCGGCGTTGAGCCTGTGGGCATGGTCCAGCCTCTCTTGGAGCTCTTTGGAAAGAGGCATCTCTATAGTGCCCGAGTATGAGGAATGGCAAACGTCGCCCAGGTACGCAGGTGCATATATATAATTGCTAGTGGATCTCACCAAAAGATTCCCTTGGACTCGCTGACCCACTCGCCGATCTCTTGGGTTTGGATGTTTCTTTTTGAGTTTGGGGCAATCTCGCAAATAGCGGGGATTGTGTACAATCTCGTATCCAGCGAGTGGCATCAGCAAGAGTCGGTCCAGCCATTTTGGCGCAGTCCAGGTTCCCGAAGAGTCAGGAGGGGGACAAGTACCTTGGGGGCTTCCCGACCCACCTGGGTTGGTGGTAGTATAGAAGGCGCGAGTGGAGCAGGAGGGCCCATGGTTTAGTTGCCCATGGTTTTTAACAGGAGTAGGGGAGAGACTGTGAAAAGATCTTCGCTTTATTAGCTCATATGACTATGGTTCGGACCCTTATTTCAGTTGCAACTATTTACCATTGGTCTCTGTCTCATCTCAACGTGAATAATTCCTTTCTTCATAGTGATCTTCAACAGGAGGTATACATGCTTCCTTATTCGGGTATATCCTCTCCTTCAGGCCTTGTATGTCCCTTGAGGCGAGACCTTTATGGGCTCTAGCAGATGTCTTGTGCATTGTTTGCACATTTCAGCTTAGCCATTACAGCCACTGATTTCCAGCCAAGTCCACATGATCCAGCTCTGTTTATGCACTGCTCCTTATATGGTCGGACTCCTTTGTTTCTTTATTTGGATGATATAATCATTACTGGTGATGATCCTTCTTATGTGGCTTTCGTCAAGCAACGCCTTTAGCAACAGTTTCAGATGACCGACCTTGGAAAGCTGAGCTACTTTTTGGGTTTTGAGGTTGGCTCTATAGACTATGGTTTTTAAGCTCTCTCAGCAAAGGTACACATCAGATCTCCTAGCATAGGTTGCTCTCTCTAACTCTTTTGTAGTGGACACACTTATGGAGCTTCACCTTCAGTTACGTCCGGATGATGTTGTTCCACTCTCCAATCTCACTCGCCATCGCCTGATGCCGCGGCATCGCCACCACTACTTGATGATGATCCGGTTGTCGAGGAGCTATAGAAAAAAGACTTTAGGAGCCATGATGACGCTAACGAAAGGCAACGTGAAATATATGGTACCTAAACACCTAGAGGGGGGTGAATAGGTGACCTAATCCTTTTCTAACTTTGTTGGCAGCCAAACAGTTATATCACAGATTTCTAACTACTTTTGCATAGCAAACAGCAATAACAAAACATACACAGCTAATCCACATCACAATCACAGCACAGCACACAGTGTTTTATAGTGGTTCCCCAAGATATGGGTACATCCACTTTCCCCCTTCGCCTATCTAGCAGTGTACTAGATTCGGCCAAACTTCTCCACTGTCTCAGAACCCAAATTGGTTCCTACCTCAGGCCCAAAGCCTTACAACTCAGCTTTATCCCAAAGCATACACTCAGCCACAAGGCCTACACTCAGCCAACCAAGGCCTACACTCAGCCAACAAGGCCTACACTCAGAGATCTCTGTCTCCTACACTCAGGCTAACAAGCCCTACCCTCAGCCTTTATAAATACAGGCTTACAATTCACTCAGATCCAATGGATCCTACAAGTTAAAAATGTAATACAAATAATAACTCTACAACTCAGAATTAAAGGAGGGGAGTTGAGAGATTCTTGATGAGTTCTTGGAAGAACTCAGCTGGATTCACCCTGACTTAGCTTTCTTCAAAGCTTCTTGAGTAGAACTGAATAAGACTGAATCCTCTGCAGTTGTTCCTTGACCTCTGCCACTTAAGATCCAGACTGAATCTGAATCCTTCTTCTCAGCCTAGTTCCAAAGGCTGATTTCTTGGATGGAGCCCTCTCTCTCCTACTTCTTAGATCTGCACTTGAACTGCTAGATCTTCTTGTGTTGATACTCTTTGTACCATTATAATTACTTCAACAATAATCTGATCAACAACTTCAACAACTTTGAACTACAGTTTCTGTAAACTGTAGGTGCCTATTTATAGGCTTTCTTCATGGTAACCGGCTAGACCGGTCCATAACTGACTTCTGACATCTCTGACAGTTGCTGTAGACCGGCTGGAACGGCAGCTGTCAAGTCATCCAGTCACTTCTTGAAAATCTCTAACTGTCTGTAAGTGTCGAGACTTTCTGTCTTTAAGTGTCGACACTTATAGTCCAAGTGTCGACACATGTTGTGTAAGTGTCGACACAAGTCTACAAGGTGTCGACACAACTCCTTGTATGTCTCGACACAAATTCTTCTGCATGTGTCGACACTGAAATTGAGTGTCGACACAAGTACTTGTTCTTCTAGCTTTTGCTGAATTCTTCTATGTGTCGACACATCTCCTTTGTGTCGACACATCTTCTTGTGTTGAATCTGTCAAGTGTCGACACTGCTTCTTGGTGTCGACACATAGTCTTCTATGTTGAATCTTGCTGAGTGTCGACACAGCTCCTTGTGTCGACACACCTTCTTGTTGTTGAGACTTCAGCTAAGTGTCGACACATTCCCATAGTGTCGACACTTGTACTTAGAATAATTTGTTGTTCTTTCTGTTCTTTGCTAAGTGTCGACACAGCTCCATGTGTCGACACTTTCTTCCAGTGTTGAGTCTTCAGCTGTGTGTCGACACATACTTCAAATGCTGACTCTTCTGTTGAGTGTCGACACATTGTGCTGGGTGTCGACACTTACTTCAAGTGTTGACTCTTCTGCATAGTGTCGACACATTGTGTTGGGTGTCGACACTTTAACTTAGTCTCTGCAGACTTCTGCTGAGTGTCGACACAGCTCCAAGTGTCGACACTTTCTGGTGTAGACACAGCTTCACTGGGTGTCGACACAGCTCCTTGTGTCGACACTTTCTGTCTGCACTATTCTTCACTGAGTGTCGACACAGCTCCAAGTGTCGACACTTTCTGTCTGGTGTCGACTCTGCATCCCAGGTGTCGACACAATGACTCCAAGTGTCGACACTGCTTGTCTGGGTGTCGACACAAGCTTTCTTAAGTGTCGACACTTTCCCTCTGGGTGTCGACACATGAACTTAGAAACTTTTTGCTTCAGTCCAGTGATTTCTTAACCTGCACAAGTAACTCAAACATACATCAAATACATTATGATGTATATCATTGAGTTGGGTGAGGCTTCTTCAAATCAGGTACATTTGACCAATGTACCCAACAATCTCCCCCTATTTGGAGAAGTCATAACCCTTAGTCAATGATATACACCATTCATAATTAAAAATTATAGAATGATATAAAGCAGATTATAATCAGCAGGGTAAACATAAACATGTAATATTTCACACATGTATACACATTCAACATTGCAGAACAAACAAGAAATAGACATATTCTCAGAACAATCATGAAATATATTTATCATTTATTGTTCTAACATTTTTCTAATACATCTTCAATGGTTTACACAAATGTTTTTCATTCAAAAGATTACAACAATCTTCAAGTCAATTCCTAATCTATTTCTGGTCTGGTTCTTTGATAACAATGCCTTTGCCAGATTGCACTTGAGCTTTGACAGTGGCTTCAGCAGTTGCAGCAACAGCAGGCTTCTTGCCTTTTAAGTCCTTCTTCTTCAGCTCTCCTGCTTTGATTTTCTGCCTTTCAAAATAGTGGTATGGCTTGGGGAAGTACTTGCTAGGCTCCACTGCAGTAGGAGGTAGCTTTCCCATCTTTGCCTTTCTTCTATATTGAACAATGGCCTCCTGTCTTATTTCATGTTTCCTCCATTCTGCTTCAGAGAACCACTTGTTCCTTTCATGAGCATTGTCCTTGGCATCTTTCCAGGCAGTTAAAATTATATTTCTAGAGGTAGGGCTCCACTGTTCAAAATCTGGCCTTTGTTCTGCTAGTTCCCTAAACCTCTTCTTTGACAACCTTGCCTCTTCTTCTTTCTCTAATGCCTCTTGTATAGCTGCAGAAATAGGTTGAACAACCTTGTCAATGTGGACATTGCCCTTGCCCTCAAGTGGGCTTTACATTGTGCTTACATCTGCTTGAACCATGTCAAAATCTAGAGGTGGATAAATCACTTGAGCTACCTCTGGTTGCTCACCTCCAAGATATGCAGTTTGAATCCCTGATTCAGCAACATTATCATCATCACAGAGTGGAGGATAGCCCAGTGTAGCTCTGATGGAGTTAGATATCCATTTGACATGATCAGAGCTAGCTTTTACTAATACTCTCTCCCCCTTTATGACTTCGCTAGCCATATGGTCTCTGACATCATCCTTTTGAAATCTTATTTGACTATCCAAATACCTGATTCCCTCTTTAAAGAATGGTTTCAGCTTTGTAAGTTGTTCAGAGATGACTTTCTGGGAATCTTTAATAGCAGACTTAACAGCAGTAATCTCAGCTTGAAATACTTTATCAAAGTCAGCCTTAACTGCAGCAGCAGATGTAGAAGGTTCAGCAGTCTTATTCTTCAATTCAGTGACTATAGCATTGTGGGATTCAGTCAAGTTTTCATTCATCCTTAACTGATTTTCCAGTACATACCCTTGCTTCAATGCTATATCATCTACTTGGGCTTTGATCTTCTCCTGGTGTGTTGCTAGATAGACCACTGCATTCCCACCCTTATGGAAGCAGTCTGTCATCTCCTTCTTGTTGAGATTCATCTCAAACCTTATAGACTTTATTTCCTGTGCAAGATCAAACTGTAGGGTCTTGTGCCCTTCATCCACATATGTCTCAATTGCCTTTCTTTGCTCATCCAATTTGATCTGTAGTGCAACCATTAAAGCACTATAATCAGTAGTTAGAGCTTGCTGAACTATAGGCTGTGGGGCAATGGATTGCAAGGCTTTCTTATAACTCTGGCTTCTCCTCTTGAAGACATAGAGTTTCTTCTTCTTGGCCCTAGCACTCTCCTCATCTTCAGAGGCAGAAGTGCTGGCAATATCAACCCTGTCCTTAGGGCTTTGAGGCTTCTCAGTTTGCACATCAGGTGCTTGCTCAGTTTCTAGCCTAATAGTCTCTTCCAGAACTGTCAGTTGCTCCCCCTCAGCAGCAGCACTCTTATTTTCAGCAGCAGCATCTTTGTCCATGTTAAAATCTTCTTGATCTAGATTTAGAAACAAATCTTCCATTGTATATTCAGGTGGAGACTGTGCAGGAGAAGTGCTTGGTTCTTCCACCACTTGAGAAGTATCATCTTGAACTACAGCAGATGTGTTTTCAAAAACAACATCTGGAACTTGAGTATGCAGCTGAGTTTGCTGAAGATCATCAGACAAATTAGCATCTTCTATAAGATATTCTAAAGTTTTTAGGTCAGTGAGTACCTCTTGGATAATGATGGTGGCTTGCTCACTGTCCAGTGTAGATGGTTCCTCTACAACTGGGAGCTCCCCCTGGCTGTGATCCCTATGAATGGGGCTAGCTTGAGGCAGCTCCCCCTGGAGCTCAGCTACATCTTGAGCAGCAGGGGTCTTCTCTGCAGCCACTTCCTCTTGATCATCGGGAGTGAAAACAACTTGTTCTTCACTCCCTGAACTGCTGGAGGACTCCTGTGTCACAGGAGCTGTCTTTCTTTTCTTCCTTGGAGGAGAATCTTTCTTAGTAACTGGCTTCTCTGGAGTTGGAATTTCCTTGGACAATACCCTGTCCCATCTGGAAAAAGATCCTTAGATCCATCTTCCTCATGTGGTTTATCTTACTTCCTGCAGTTGTATTCATTACCTCTGGTATGGTACCAGCTAGGTAGAGACTAAGTATTCTGCCCAGGTTGGGCTTCTTCAGACTCTCCTTGATTTTCTCATACACCACTTGAGACCAATCTGTTTTCAGAGTGAAGATTATTCTAGTCATGATTTCAAACATGTAGGCAGACACTCTGTCATGCCCTCCAGTCTTGCTGAGTAAGACTTTTCCTACAATCTCAGACATGAACTTTCCTTGGTTATTCATGCCTTTCCTGTTGAATACAGATCCTATTTTCATCTTAGGATCAAGACCACACCAGGTTAAAGCTTCCCTGGTCTTTGAAGCAGTTACTTCTTCTTCATCTTGTGTTTTAGGTAGCTGGAGTACCTTCCTCAGACTTTTTGGTGAAATCTTGACCTTAGATCCATGAACTCTGGATTTGATTCTGTATCCATAGTCATCTACAACAGCTCCATTAAGGAATTCAAGAACTTCCTTTTTCCAAATCTTTGTTGGTTCTGAAACTAAGTATTCTAATCTAGAATCGGCGACTAGGGTTACTACCGCCTTGATTTCCGCATCTGCATCGTCGAACGCGCCACGCACTAGCTCATAGCCCTCGTTAACGTTCTCCTCAAGCTTAGGAGCCATTAGGTTTTGGAGAATTTGTCTTTAGAAAAGAGAGGTGTGACACAGGAGTTTTGGTCTCGAAACTTTGAAAGCGTGTCGACAAACAAAGACAGAACCCTATTTATACCTTTCTGATTTTGAAGATGAACAGGCGGGACAGCTAGCTTAACATGTGTCGACACTGGCAATAAGTGTCGACACTGACTTATAATGTCTCGACACATATGTGTCGACACAAGTTTAGTCAACAGATTTTATGTGTCGACACTTGGTTATGTGTCGACACAACATAACTCGACACATTGTCGAGACTTTACTTAGAAAAATTCTGAGTAAAACTTAAGTGTCGACACCATATTGGATGTGTCGACACCTACTTGACATGTGTCGACACTATCATTCTGAAGTGTCGACACCATATTCCTAGATGTGTCGACACCTTTCTCCTGAAGTGTCGACACCACTATTCTGTGTCGACATAGACTTGTCTATGTGTCGACACCTTTTTACTTAGCCAATTTTCTATTCTGTAAACTTAGTCTAAGTTTATCATTCCTAGTTCAATTTTGAATCTATTGAACTTAGCTTCTTCTAGGGGCTTAGTAAACATATCAGCTATCTGAATATCAGTTTTAACATATTCAAGTGAAATATCTTCTCTTTCTACATGTTCTCTAAGAAAGTGATATTTAATCTCAATATGTTTTGTTCTACTATGAGATACAGGGTTATTAACTATTGAAATAGCACTTGTAGAATCACAGAAAAGTGGAGTTCTACTTACCTGAAATCCATAGTCCTCTAGCTGATGTTGAATCCACAGAAGTTGAGCATAGCAACTTCCTGCAGCCACATACTCTGACTCAGCTGTGGAGATAGCCACACTGGTTTGCTTTTTGCTGCTCCATGAAATTAGTCTTCCCCCTAGGAATTGATAGGTTCCTGTAGTGCTCTTTCTATCCTCTTTGCATCCTGCAAAGTCTGCATCTGAATAACCTGTTAGATCAAAGTCTCCATTCCTAGGGTACCAGAGGCCTAGATAGGGAGTGCCCTTTAGATATCTCAATATTCTTTTGACTGCAGTCAAATGAGACTCTTTAGGGCAGGCTTGATACCTTCCACAAACACATGTAGCATACATGATGTCTGGTCTACTAGCAGTCAAGTATAATAGGGAGCCAACTATCCCTCTATACAAGGTTTCATCTACAGGTTTCCCTGCATCATCCTTGCTAAGAGACATACTTGACCCCATAGGAGTCTTCATGGTACTGGATGAATCCATACCATACTTCCTTATGAGTTCTAGGGTGAACTTTGACTGACATATGGATAAACCATTTTCAGTCTGTTTAACTTGGAGACCCAAGAAAAACTTCAGCTCTCCCATACTACTCATTTCAAACTGACCTTGCATAAGTTTTGCAAACTTTTTGCAAAGGCTGCTTTCAGTAGACCCAAATAAAATGTCATCTACATATATTTGGACTAGTATGACTTTGCCTCTAGATTCCCTAAGGAATATAGTCTTATCTATTTTCCCCCTTGAGAATTTGTTCTCAATGAGGAAACTAGATAGGGTTTCATACCAAGCCCTAGGGGCTTGCTTTAACACATATAAAGCTTTCCTAAGTCTATAGACATAATGAGGTAGAGTTGGATCAACAAAACCTGAAGGCTGCTCCACATAGACTTCTTCTTTCAAATTACCATTTAGGAATGCTGACTTGACATCCATTTGGTATACCTTGAATCCTTGATAGGTTGCATAGGCCAAGAACATTCTTATGGCTTCCAGTCTGGCTACTGGAGCAAAGGTTTGATCAAAATCAATACCTTCTTCTTGCCTATATCCTTTAGCAACCAGTCTAGCTTTATTCTTAATGATGACACCTTGTTCATCCATCTTATTCCTGTAGATCCACTTAACTCCTATTACATTGTGGTCTTTAGGTTTAGGAACAAGTTCCCAAACCTTGAACCTCTTGAACTGATTAAGCTCTTCTTGCATTGCTTCAGTCCATTGTGGATCTTGTATTGCTTCTTCAAACTTCTTAGGTTCAACTTATGACAGAAAGCTGGAATAGATTGCAGCATTCTGATTTCTGCTCCTTGTTTGAACTCCTTGTCTTGGATCTCCAATAATCAACTATACTGGATGATCTCTAAGATGCCTGTGGGCTGTAGGCATCCTCACTTCAAGTTGAACCACTTCAGCATCTGCATCATGCTGTATACCTTGGTTTTCTTCAGCAACTGGCACATGTAGTTCTCCCCCTGGACAGCAGCTACTCTCCTCTCCTTGCTGTCTTGCAGCAGGCACTTCTTCTATAGTAAGCTTGTCCATTTTTTTTGTCAAACCTGTGGGGCTGCATACATTGCTAGACAACTCATTATTAATAAGTTTAGTCTCATCAAAAACTACATGCACTGATTCTTCTACAACTTGTGTAGTCAAGTTGTAGACTCTATAAGCCTTACTATTATTGTTGTACCCAACAAAAATTCCCTCTTGGGACTTGGCAGCAAACTTAGTTAAGTAAGACTTCCCATTATTAAGTATGAAGCATTTGCAACCAAAGATCCTGAAGTAGAATAGGTTTGGTTTCCTGCCTTTCACAACTTCATAGGGGGTCTTGTTTAGCCCTTTAGTGATGGTAGCCCTATTTATAACATGGCATGCAGTGTTAACTACTTCAGCCCAGAAATACTCTGGCAGTGATATATCACTTAGTAGGGTTCTACCATCCTCTATCAAGGTCCTATTTTTCCTTTCAGCAATGCCATTTTGCTGAGGTGTTCTAGGTGAAGAGAATTCTTGAAATATCCCAAAGTCTTCACATAGTTTTGTCATGCTTTCAGACTGAAACTCAGTACCATGGTCACTTCTAATCTTGACCACTGTACTATTTAGTTCATTCTGAATTTGCTTGACAAAGCTATAGAAGACACTAGGTGTTTCAGATTTCTGTCTTAAGAAGAACACCCAGGAAAAGCTTGAGTAGTCATCTACAACTACAAGGGTATAGAGATCAAAGAGATCCAAATGCAAAAGGTACAAACACCTCACAGCATCTTTGTTTTCTATGCTTTTAAAGGTGGATTTGGTCTGCTTGCCCTTTTGACAAGCTGAGCAAATGCCATCTTTAACACACTTAACTTGAGGACCATTCCTCACTAACTCTTTACTAAAGAGTTTGCTAATTGTCTTGTAGTTAAGATGGGCTAGCCTCTTGTGCCATTTGACACAATGAGAGATTGTCTCATCAGCTACAAGACAAACTGGAGAACCATTGTTCTCAATCATAATGTCTAGGCAGTAGACATTCCTCTTCCTATATCCTGTCAAAATGATCTCTTGATCACTTGACCTCTTGATATGACAACCATTTTTAACAAATGAGATGTCATACCCTACATCACTTAATTGACTTATACTTATTAGGTTGTGTTTCAACCCTTTAACATAAGCCACTTGAGTAATGATAACTAAGTTTGAAGAAATGTTACCAAACCCTTTGATGACTTCCTTTTTCAGAACCACCAAAGGTCACTTTAGGACCATTTTTGATTGGAATGTAGTCCTTCAGTAGTCCCCTAGTTCCAGTCATATGTCTGGAACATCCACTGTCCAAGTACCATGTAGGGGTATGGCCACTTGGACTCACCTGCAAAACAAATTAGTGAACCTTAGAACCCAAAGTATTCTTGGGTCCTTGGTGATTGTTAGTTTGCAATTTGACAAACCTACCTACTGGCTTTCCAACAGGTAGTTTGGAACTCACTTTGGCACTCACATTGTGCCAACAGTCTACTACAAAATGGCCAACTTTGCCACAGCACCAACATTCAAATTTATTGTACCTTTGCTTAGGTACTGCCTTGGCTGTCTTGACTACAGCAGGCTTGTTGAATGTTGGGGCTTTGCCCTTGGACTTATACTTGGACTGCTCAGTCCCTGCAGGTCTAACAAAACCCAGCCCAGCCTTGCCTTTATGATGAACAAATTCATCAATTAAGGGTAGCACTGATTTAGGTTTTGAAAACCTAGCAACAAGCTCTCTCTCTTTCTGAAGATTGATCTCCAGTCTCTTAATTTGATCATTCTTATAGGTGATAGTTCCCATCTGAATCACAGTAATGTGTTTCAGCCTGGCTACCTCATTCAGTTTTTGATCAAATTGCTTCTCAAAATCTGTTGCAGCAGCTTTAAGATCAGCAATTTCCTTTGCCTGACTTTTGGCTAGGGTCTTGCTTTTCTTGTAGGCTTGCAACAGTACCTTATATTCATCTATAAGCTGATGAATATCTTCCTCAGACTCAGATATATTCTCATCACTTGATGAAGAAGAATCTGATTCTGAACTAGAACAAGAAACTGAATTTAAACTTGAACTTTGTACCTGACTGGGTCCTGGCTGCTCTAGGATTTTGGCACTTTCTGTCAAAGCCATTAGCCCTTGGCAATGACTGTCTTCTTGTTCATAAATTGAATCCAAGATCTGCATGAATTCTTCCTCTTCTTCTTCAGCAAACAGCCCTATGTAGGCTTCAGCCTCAGACTCAGTTTCTGAAGAAGAGATATCTGATAGAGTCTTCTCCTTCTTAGCAACAAAAGACTTTTCTTTCTTCCCTTTGAAGTGAGTCTTTTTCCTGTCACCAGATTCCTTTCTCTTCTCTAGACAATCTGCAATAACATGGCCCTGTCTATTGCAGCAATAGCAAACAATCTTTGAACCAGTTGCCTTGCTTGATTTTGTCCTTTTCTTGTCATTCTTTGAAGACCTCTTTTTCTGATAAGAGTCTTCCTTTCCTTGTGATGTAGAAGGCCTTGACCTCCACTGTTTCTTTTTCAAAAACTTCTGAAAGTGTCTAGTGAAAGCAGCAAAGTCTTCATCACTTTCACTGCTCTTAGACTTTGTGCTGACAGACTCATCAGACTCTGATTCAACTACCTCTGGAGGTGGAGTTGAAGACTTATTCCTGCACTTTCTGGGAACTTCTTTCTTGAAAGCAACAGTTCTTTCTTTGTGCTCAGTCCTTGTTGATTTCTCCTCCTCTTTTCTCACTGTTAACTGCATTTCATAAGACAATAGCTTGTCAAACAGTGTGGGAGGAGGAATTTCCCCCAACTTAGCCATTTCTCTTATGGCACAGATCTTGGTGTCCCAATCTTTGGTTAGGGACCTTAGGAACTTGTCATTTAGTTCATAGTTACTGAACTCTCTTCCATAAGACATGAGTTCATTAACTATTCTGTAAAATTTCTTATAGCACTCAGTGATGCTATCACCCTTTCCTTGCATAAAGCTTTCATGCTCCTGATTCAGCAAGGACTTCCTATCTTGCCTAACTTCTTCAGAACCTTCCATATAGACAATGAGAGTATCCCACATCTCTTTTGCTGTTTTACAGTGAATTAAGTTCTGAAAAGTTGCATCATCAATGGCACTCACTATTATGTTCTGTGCCCTCTTGTCCATGGTGGCCAGGACAATTTCATCCTTAGTCATCTCAGAGAAATCCTTTGGAGTTCTCTGGTTTGCATCTAGAACTGAAATCTTCATAGGCACATAAGGCCCTTCCTTTACTGTGATGTAGATTCTAGGGTCTGAGACCTCCATAAATAGCCTTACCCTTTCTTTCCAGATCCCAAAGATCTCCTTCCTGCATATGGGTAATTTCATGGAACCCAATTCCTTGTGATTCTCATAAGAACCCATGTTTCTTGATTTTCTTGATTTCCTTGAAACTGTGTAATGCCTTACACTGAATCTGCCAAACAGGATCTCCTCAGACTGTTAGTCCTTGTTTTGAGAAACCTCCCTCTGATACCACTTGAAAGATATGGTACCTAAACACCTAGAGGGGGGGGGTGAATAGGTGACCTAATCCTTTTCTAACTTTGTTGGCAGCCAAACAGTTATATCACAGATTTCTAACTACTTTTGCACAACAAACAGCAATAACAAAACATACACAGCTAATCCACAGCACAATCACAGCACAGCACACAGTGTTTTATAGTGGTTCCCCAAGATATGGGTACATCCACTTTCCCCCTTCGCCTATCTAGCAGTGTACTAGATTCGACCAAACTTCTCCACTATCTCAGAACCCAAATTGGTTCCTACCTCAGGCCCAAAGCCTTACAACTCAGCTTTATCCCAAAGCCTACACTCAGCCACAAGGCCTACACTTAGCCAACCAAGGCCTACACTCAGCCAACAAGGCCTACACTTAGAGATCTCTGTCTCCTACACTCAGGCTAACAAGCCCTACCCTCAGCCTTTATAAATACAGGCTTACAATTCACTCAGATCCAATGGATCCTACAAGTTAAAAATGTAATACAAATAATAACTCTACAACTCAGAATTAAAGGAGGAGAGTTGAGAGATTCTTGATGAGTTCTTGGAAGAACTCAGCTGGATTCACCCTGACTTAGCTTTCTTCAAAGCTTCTTGAGTAGAACTGAATAAGACTGAATCCTCTGCAGTTGTTCCTTGACCTCTGCCACTTAAGATCCAGACTGAATCTGAATCCTTCTTCTCAGCCTAGTTCCAAAGGCTAATTTCTTGGATGGAGCCCTCTCTCTCCTACTTCTTAGATCTGCACTTGAACTGCTAGATCTTCTTGTGTTGATACTCTTTGTACCACTATAATTACTTCAACAATAATCTGATCAACAACTTAAACAACTTTGAACTACAGTTTCTGTAAACTGTAGGTGCCTATTTATAGGCTTTCTTCATGGTAACCGGCTGGACCGGTCCATAACTGACTTCTGACATCTCTGACAGTTGCTGTAGACCGGCTGAAACGGCAGCTGTCAAGTCATCCAATCACTTCTTGAAAATCTCTAATTGTCTGTAAGTGTCGAGACTTTCTGTCTTTAAGTGTCGACAGTTATAGTCCAAGTGTCGACACATGTTGTGTAAGTGTCGACAGAAGTCTACAAGGTGTCGACACAACTCCTTGTATGTCTCGACACAGATTCTTCTGCATGTGTCGACACTGAAATTGAGTGTCGACACAAGTACTTGTTCTTCTAGCTTTTGCTGAATTCTTCTATGTGTCGACACATCTCCTTTGCGTCGACACATCTTCTTGTGTTGAATCTGTCAAGTGTCGACACTGCTTCTTGGTGTCGACACATAGTCTTCTATGTTGAATCTTGCTGAGTGTCGACACAACTCCTTGTGTCGACACACCTTCTTGTTGTTGAGACTTCAGCTGAGTGTCGAAACATTCCCATAGTGTCGACACTTGTACTTAGAATAATTTGTTGTTCTTTCTGTTCTTTGCTAAGTGTCGACACAGCTCCATGTGTCGACACTTTCTTCCAGTGTTGAGTCTTCAGCTGTGTGTCGACACATTGTTCTGGGTGTCGACACATACTTCAAATGCTGACTATTCTGTTGAGTGTCGACACATTGTGCTGGGTGTCGACACTTACTTCAAGTGTTGACTCTTCTGCATAGTGTCGACACATTGTGTTGGGTGTCGACACTTTAACTTAGTCTCTGCAGACTTCTGCTGAGTGTCGACACAGCTCCAAGTGTCGACACTTTCTGGTGTAGACACAGCTTCACTGGGTGTCGACACAGCTCCTAGTGTCGACACTTTCTGTCTGCACTTTTCTTCACTGAGTGTCGACACAGCTCCAAGTGTCGACACTTTCTGTCTGGTGTCGACTCTGCATCCTAGGTGTCGACACAATGACTCCAAGTGTCGACACTGCTTGTCTGGGTGTCGACACAAGCTTTCTTAAGTGTCGACACTTTCCCTCTGGGTGTCGACACATGGACTTAGAAACTTTTTGCTTCAGTCCAGTGATTTCTTAACCTGCACAAGTAACTCAAATATACATCAAATACATTATGATGTATATCATTGAGTTGGGTGAGGCTTTTTCAAATCAGGTACATTTGACCAATGTACCCAACACAACGTTACAACCTCCGTCCACGGCGTGCTAAGCCCACTTGAAGATTCATTTTAAAATCATGCTCTTAGTTACGTTATTTATATTTATATTTTATATTTGAGAATATAAAATTATTCCATGCTTGGGTAATAATTTTATATTTATGTGTGGACTTATTTGTTTATTTCCTGCATTTAAAACATTTGGTGTGTAATTAACCACACGGATGGATGAGATGTCATCTCCTTTTTGGACGGTTAAATGTGTGTTTGTAACTCCTATATAAGGAGACCTCTTTATGAGAATTAAAATACAAGAAGCAATTGAACCCTAAAAAACTCCCAAGGAGAATTTCGGCCAAGAGGCACTCCTCCTTGCCGCCCCTAGGTGGTGTGATGCCATCTCTTGCTTCCTCCACCCCTCTTCGGTGTGAATCTGACGTGGATTCCTTCGGTGTGACTCCAAGGAAGAAGGTTGCAACCTCATTCGGTGTGACGCCGGTGGATCCGTGGAGAGAGTGATTCTCGTACCATATCTTATGTGCACGGTGAATCTGGGTTGGGTAACATCTCCTCTCTTCTCTTGTGTTTTCTTGCTTTAGTTTTGCGGAGATTGAGCAATTGTTGTTTTCGTGGTTTTGAATAATATCGCTTGCAATTTCTGAGTCATTTCATTGTTGACGAATTTCTTTACAAATCTGGATCGGGTAGGTCCTATTTGCTTGAGCGAATCTTGTCCTATAGCCACGGTTCGTTCTCAAAAGGGATTGGCAACCTTTATGTTAATTTTGGGGAACAATTCGACTCTTTTCTGATCGTTATTTTAGAGTTGATCCTTCCTCCTTGTGGTTTATGTGCTTCGTTAGGGTCGAACCGTATTATGGCGATAGATGCTTGTGTAGGTGTCGCGGATCAAGCGTGAGTTGATGGCGAACTAGGGTCGTCTCTCGTGTAGATCTCCGTTAGCGACTTACGCTATGTCAATTTGGTATCAGAGGCAGTCGTTTTAACTTATATGTTGTAAACGTCCTCGCTCTCTTTTGTTGGCACGAATTAATCAAAAAAAACAAAAAAAAAATTCTTGTCTGCAAATAGCGGTCTAAAATCTTTATTTTTCTGCGAAAACATTAAAAACTATTTAACGTTCCTTGTTCCTATCACTTCAGGAAAATTTACAAATATCTTGTTTAAACTTTAGGACTAGCCCTAGGAAAAATCGTCTTTTGGAATTTTGGGTAACAATGTATGCGCACTAGACTAGGATCAGAGTACACTGTTCCGTCTACATCTAGAATGGTTGATAGGGAGCACGAGGATCCACATGCAGAGGCCATAGAGGGTCTATGTACTGAGATTACAGACATTAGAATGATGTTAGCCCAGATCTTACTGAATCAAGAGAGAGCGCAGCCACCTGGTAATGTGCGGCAGCCCAACCGTCACCACCCGGTTGACGACCACGAGTCCGAGGTGGATTCACCCTGAGTGCCCCATCACGAACATCATACAGACCTTGACTTCGACATTACTAAATCCATTAAGATCGATGCCCCCACTTATGATGGTATGGGTGATCCCCATATATTCTTTACTTGGGTAGTGGATATGGAATGCTACTTCGAATGGCACAACCTTACGGACCTCCAAAAGGTCCAAGTTGCCAGGATGAAGTTAACGGATCGTGTGAAGACATATTGGCTGAATGATGAATGGAGATTAGGAACCGGGCATGGGGTCCCACTTATAGGATGGCCGGTGATGAAAAATTTGCTATCTGATCAGTATGTCCCTGCGTACCACCGAACACAGATGTTCGACGAGCTTGCCACCCTGCGGCAGGGCTCATATTCGGTAGCTGAATATATGGGAGAGCTGAAGGACCGTATGGTACATTGTGATCTTAGGGAGATGCCTGAGGTCACCTTATCTAGATTTTGTAAAGGGCTTCAACCCGAGATTCAAAGGAAGCTCTTGCGCTATGGTCATACGGACTTGAATACGACCTTCAATGTCGCCCTCGACATTGAAAAACATCTGGCCTCTAAGGCCCACTCCCGCTATTCCCATGTGAAGAATAAGTCCACAGCTGGAGCATCTGCTTCCACATATCCGAATAATGGAAAGTTCAGGTCCATCGAGTCGAATTCTATAGTGATCACTACTAGGAACGCTAGGAATCCCACAAGTGAGCGTATCCCCATAGGAAAGGTTAGCAAGTCCAACGCTACATGTTACTCTTGCGGCATTCAAGGTCACTATGCCTTTGAATGCCCGACGAATACTAAGGCCGTATCCCTCTTAGAGACGACTACCGATCCCACTAATTTAGTGTATGAGGCTGCTGAGAAGAGTGACCCAGAAGGGGTCCCAAGTGATTTAGAGGATGATAACCACCTTATGGTGATGCGTTGTATCTTGACCACTCCTCGTCTGTTAGATGATTGGAAGAGGATGAGCATATTTTCTCTGATTTTTAAGAGTAATAAGAAGCTCTGCAAGTTGATTATCGATAGTGCTAGCTATGTGAATGTCA
Source organism: Platanthera guangdongensis (assembly GCA_039583875.1). Lineage (NCBI taxonomy): Eukaryota > Viridiplantae > Streptophyta > Magnoliopsida > Asparagales > Orchidaceae > Platanthera > Platanthera guangdongensis. The sequence continues at coordinate 73,651,362 of CM077164.1, read as the reverse complement.
TTTCTGAGAACGCCATCACGCGTATGGCCCTGACCACAGAACCACACCCGACCCCATATCAGGTAGCTTGGATAAGCAAGATCACCGTCCTGGTTATCAAGAAATGCCTGGTCCCCCTCTCATTCAAATCGTATACTGATGAGGTATGGTGTGATGTCGAAAGAATTAGTTCCTAAACACTTAGAGGGGGGGTGAATAGGTTTAATTTATTTTTCTTGTAAGGCAGAATATCTATTCAGTTAATTAATCAGAAACAGCTAATTCTACAGCTAACACAGCACAGAATTCACACAATCACAGATTGCACACAGATTTTATAGCGGTTCCCCAAGGTCTGGGTACATCCACTTTCCCCCTTCGCCTATCTAGCAGTGTGCTAGATTCGGCCTAACTTCTTCTCTTCACCTCAGATCCGCAGATCTTACAGCTCAGAACCAAAACAAGGCTCCTACAACTCAGAGTGAGTCCACACTCCTAGAGCTCAGGCAATCTGCTCTACCTTAGTCTTCAACAAGGCCTACAACTCAGAGATAAAAATCTCCTACAACTCAGGCTCATAGCCCTACCTCAGCCTTCAACAAGGCCTACCACTCAGAGAAAATAATCTCGTACAACTCAGCCTTTATAAACACAGGCTTACACCTCAGATCTTATAAAGATCCTACAGAAAATTGATTTGACAATGTATTTTACAACCACCCTAGTAGAGAGAAAGGATGGATGGCTTCTTGATCAGTTCTTGGAAGAATCTGATGGCAGAGAACAACCACTCTTAGCTTTCTTCAAAGCTTCTTGAATCTGAACTCTAGAGGGTTGAACTCCTTTGAAGTTGATCTTCAATCAGCTTCTTCCTTGAAATTCAGATCTCAATCTGACTCCTTCTTGGCAGACTGGTTCAGAATCTGCACTTGAGGAACTTGTTGATGTAAGTCCCTTTCTTCACTTCAATAGATGGAGCTCTCTCTCTCCAACTTCTTCTTTGATATTCTGACGAAAATCTTCCTTTATTTTTATGTATTCTGTATCAAAATACTCTTTTCTCTATTAGTATTTCTATCTTCAATCTCTATGAGTATCTATATCTTCTGTTGAAGGAGAATGCCTTTATATAGACATTGTCCATTGTTGAAGCCAAAATTGACCTCTATGGAGTTCGGGGTCCCTGAAAGGGGTGACCTCACACCTACTACACTTGAGAGAACGTCACGGACCGGAGACTTAGGAGACTATGAATAGACCCTCGGCTCTAGCACGGAGGTCCCACCTCACACTCGGAAGGCTACCTGAGCTCTTCCCCTCCCTTACCAAAGGGCTAGGCTGGGCGCCTTGGAGAGCTCTCTCTACTCTACCAAGAAGAAGCTAAGGGAGGAGGAAGCTAAGAAAAGGATCCTCTCCAAGGCACCCAAGGGGGTCTATTTATAGTTTTTCCAAGTCATGGGGGTAGAATGACCAAAATACCCCTACGGCCAAAAGGCCTCGGGCCAATAAGAAACCGCCACGCCGGGGGGTAGAGAAGGAAAAACGCGTCACCCAAAGTAAATAGGGGAACCACCCTGCGGGACGGGGCGAGACCCGGCCTGGGGGCCAGGTCTCGCCCGGCCTGGGGGCCGGTCTCGCCCGGCCTTCCCGCCGGGCTGGGCGAGACCCGGCCTGGGGGCCGGTCTCGCCTGGCTGCCCGCGGGGCTGGGCGAGACCCGGCCTGGGGGCCGGTCTCGCCCGGCCTACCCGCCGGGCTGGGCGAGACCCGGCCTAGGGGCCGGTCTCGCCTGGCTGCCCGCGGGGCTGGGCGAGACCCGGCCCGAGGGCCGGTCTCGCCGGCCTACCCGCCGGGCTTGGCGAGACCCGGCCTGGGGGCCGGTCTCGCCTAGCTGCCCGCGGGGCGGGGCGAGACCCGGCCCGAGGGCCGGTCTCGCCCGGCCTTCCCGCCGGGCTCGGGGCCGGTCTCGCCCGGCCTACCCGCCGGGCTCGGGGCCGGTCTCGCCGGCCCGAGGGGAAAAGTGGGAGGAGGAGGGCCTGCTGATCCCGCCTCCACACCCAAATGGCCCGAGCGGGTTCCTACCAACCTGTCGCTTTCACACTCCAACTAAGGGGCCGCTGGGAAAGGCCGATTTCTCCTCCCCCTACTAGTAGATTTCCAAGCTATAGCCAAAATTGGCCACCGAGAGTTCAAAATACTCAAAAAGCTTAAAAACTAAGCACGCCTCATTCAGGGTCCACTCTTCGCGAATACGGGATTGTATATCCATGGTAACCGGCTGATCTGGTTTCTAACAAACTTCTGACAGCTCTGACAGTTGCAGTTGACTGGTTGGTAATGGCAGCTGTCAAGTCATCCTGTCACTTCTTAAAACTCTGTCTCTGTCAGCAAAGTGTCGAGACTGAACTTCATCATGTGTTGACACAAGTAGACTCAGTGTCGACACAAGCCTTGTTGGTGTCGACACAGCTTCCTTGATGTTGACACTGCTTCTCGACACAGCTTCTGTAGATTGTGTCGGCACTATTTCTGTGGTGTCAACACAGTCACTTCTATTCTTCACACAAATTGATTTTGTTGAAATTCTGCAATGTGTCGACACAAGTCCTGTGTGTCGACACATTTGATGTCGACACAGTTGATGTCGACAAAGTCTTCTGTGTGTCGACACTGCCTCTGTGTGTCGACACAGTTGATGTCGACTATGCTTCTCTATGTGTCGACACTGCCTCTGTATGTCGACACAGTTGACGTCGACTATGCTTCTCTGTGTGTCGACACTGCCTCTGTATGGCGACACAGTTTCTTCAGGTGTCGACACAGCCATTCCAAGTGTCGACACAATTAACTCCAAGTGTCGACACAGCTTTTCTCCAGTGTCGACACAAGCCTTCATAAGTGTCGACACAGCTTCTTCTAGTGTCGACTCATGGACTTATAAACTTTTTCCAACATTCTTGCATTTTCTTAACCTGCACATATAAACTCAAAACAACATCAAATACACCTTGATGCATATCATTGAGTAAGGTGAGGCTTCTTCAAATCTGGTTCACATTTTCCAATGTACCCAACAATCTCCCCCTATTTGGAGAAGTCATAACCCTTAGTCAATGATATACACCATTCATAACAAACACATATTGTGATGTACAAAAACATTATATGACATGGTAACTTATAAACAAAACATGTATAAAATAACATCACAGAAGAATGATGCAAATATAATGAACATCAATCATTATTTTGTTTAAACTTGCAAAAGTTTCTTATCAATAGTGTACATAGATTTTTAACACGAAAAATTATAATGTTGTAAATCTATCCGAAGGCTGCTCAGCCTCCTTGATGACTATGCCTTTGCCTGATTGGATCTTGGCTTGTACAGGAGCATCAGTATCTTCAGCTGGCTTCTTGCCCTTTAGATCCTTCTTCTTTTGTTCTTCAGCTCTTATTCTTTGCCTTTCAAAATAGTGAAAAGGCTTAGGGAAGTATTTGCTAGGCTCCTGAGCATTAGGAGGTAGCTTCCCAGCTTTAGCCTTTCTTCTATATTGCAGAATAGCTTCCTGTCTAGCTTCATGCTTTTTCCATTCTTGCTCTATGTATCATTTTCCCCTATCATGGGACTTGTCTTTTACAGCTTGCCAGCCAGTCAATATGATATTCCTGGAAGTTGGACTTCACTGCTCAAAATCAGGCTTTAACTCAGCCTGTTCTCTGAATCTCTTCTTTGACAGTTGAGCTTCTTGCTCCTTATTCACATCTGCCTCTGACATGTCAACTTTGTCAATGATAATATTTTTATTACCCTCTAGAGGGTTGTACATGGACTGTACTTCTTGGTGAATCATTTCAAAATCTGCTGGAGGGTAAATGACCTGAGCAACTTCAGGTTGGTCACCTCCAAAATAAGCAGGATGCACACCTGACTCAGCTACATTATCATCATCACAGCCAAAATAAGCAGGATGCACACCTGACTCAGCTACATTATCATCATCACAGAGGGGTGGATATCCAAGTGTGGCTCTGATGCTATTAAATATCCATTTAGCATGATCTGAGCCAGCTTTAACTAACACACTCTCCCCCTTTATGACTTCTCTTGCAATATGATCCCTGAGGTCATCTTTCTGAAATCTGATTTGTTCATCAAGATAATTAACACCATCTTTATAGAATGACCTTAACTTTAGTAGCTGTGCAGAAATGGTCTTCTGAGATTGCTCAATAGCTGTTTGTACAGCAGCTAGGCCTTCCTGTAATTGCTTATCAAAATCTGCCTTGGCTTTAGCCCTTGCTTCAGTCTGGGCAGAAGCAATATTCGTCATTTCTGTAACAATCACATTATGTGATTCAGTCAGATTATCATTCATTCTAAGTTGATTCTCTAGAACATAACCTTGTTTAACGCCATATCATCAGCTTGATTCTTTATTCCTTCTTGTTATTTTGCAAGAACGATAACAGCATTGCCACCCTTGTGAAAACAATCAGTCATTTCCTTCTTATTCTGATTTACTTCAAATCTTATAGATTTAATATCTTGAGCCAAGGAGAATTGCAGATCTTTATGGGTCTCATCCATATATTTCTCCATGGCTATCCTTTGTTCATCCAATTTTACTTGCAAGGATATCAACAAAGAACTATAATCAGTTACTGGGGCAGTTTGAGGAGCAGTTTGTAAAGCCCTTTTATAGTTTTGGCTTCTCCTTTTGAAAACCATTAGCTTTCTTTTCTTAGCTTGAATTTTTGCTTCCTCTTCAGAAGCTGAGGTACTAGCAATATCAACTCTTTCCTTAGGACTAGGAGGCAATTCCTATGCAGTCCTAGGTAGCTCCCCCTTAGTCCCTTGCTCCTCCCCCATAGTACTCACTTGCTCCTCTTCAATGTTAACTTGCTCCCCCTCAAAGTCTGCTTTCTCCCGCTCAAATTCAGTTTGCTCCCCCTCAGTTCTTGCTTGTACTATATCTGGAAACAACTCCTCAAGGGTAAACTCTTGTTGAGTAGGGATTTGAGGCACCACCAACCCAGGAGCATCTACAGCTGTAGATATATCCTCCATGATAACATCTTATGCTTGACTATATAGTTGTGTGTTCTGGTCAACATCAATCAAGCACTCAGTTAGTATTTCATCCTCATTATTGAAAATTGATTGATTAACTTCTTGAATTACCTCAAGTATAGTCTGTGTAGCCATTTCACTTTCCAAGTGGGTTGGCTCTTCCTCAAGATGAGGCTCCCCCTGCACTTAAGCATCATCTGCAATATCTTGTGCAGGAGATTCTTCAGGAATCCCTGGCCTCTCTTCATCTGGCATGTCCTTTGTTAGGACTCTATCCCATCTAGAGATAATCCTTATGTCCATTCTCCTCATATGGTTGATATTTGAACCAGCAGTTTGTTCCATTACTTCAGGAATTGTTCTAGCCAAGTGCAGACTCATAATTCTTCCCAGATTTGGCTTCTGAATACTTTCCTTAATCTTTTCAAAAATAACTACTGACCAATCTGTGTTTAGTTTGTAGATGATCCTGGTCATCAGGCTGAACATATAGGCTGAAATCCTATCATGTCCTCCTAGCTTGCAGAGAATGACTTGGCCAACCACTTCTGAAAGAAATTTGCCTTGTAGATTCATCCCTTTTCTGTTCATTACTGATCCAATCTTCAAGGTGGGATCCAATCCACACCATTGAAGTGCTTACCTAGTCTTTGATGAGGGTACTTCTACTTTTTCTTGAGTTCTTGGAAGTTGAAGAGTTTTTCTCAAGCTCTTCAAAGTAAGTTTAACCTTAGTTCCCTGAACTGTAGATTTGATATTAAGTCCAGTAGAATCTATAGTAGCTGCGCCATAGAATTCCAGTATTTCTTTCTTCCAAATCTTGGTAGGTTCAGATACCAGAAATTCTAAACCATTGCCAGCAATTAGGGTTACTACTGCTTTAATTTCAGGTTCTGCATTATCAAAGGCATTGCATACCAGCTCACAGCCTTCGTTGACACTATCTTCTAGCTTTGGCACCATTAGGGTTGAGTGAAAGCTTGGATTGAGAAGAGAGAAGTTGTCGACATAAGGTTTTGGTCTCGAAAATATGTAGAGTGTGTCGACAGAATATGTTGTTGACCTATTTATACCTTTCTAAATCCTGAAGGTCAAAAGTCGCGTCAAAATTCTCTAAATGTGTCGACACAATTGAAATGTGTCGACATAGACTTCTAATGTCTCGACATCAATTCTATTTGTCTTTGTCGAGTTCGACGATCTGAGGTCGATGAATCTGTGCTCGACGATATGTGTCGATTCTGCGCTCGACGAAATCTGCGTGTTTACTCTAAGTGTCGACACCACTTCTGGATGTGTCGACACCACTTCTCCGAAGTGTCGACACTGATTCTCTAGATGTGTCGACACCACTTTCCTGGAATGTCGACACCAACTACTATGTGTCGACACAGACAACTTATGATGTCGACATAATTTTACTGAGCCAAATTTGTTAAACTAATTTATGTTCAACATACTTATTTTAATTTTGAAATTGTTGAATTTAGTTTCATCTAAAGGCTTAGTAAACATGTCAGCTAGTTGTAAATCAGTACTAACAAATTCTAAAGAGATATCTTCTTTCTCTACATGATCTTTGATGCGTAAGATCACGGCAGTGAACCGGTCGCACAAGTAATATAAAATGGGGGTCTTCCCAAGTATCGATCTCACAAGGAACACAGTAAGATGGAGTTAATTTCGAGGAGGACTTGAGATTGAAGTCCTCAGGTCGGAGCTATCTAAGGGGGGGTTTTGATGTTGCGGAAACAGAAAATAAAACACTAACAACTACTCCTATGCAATGCCGCTATGCGATGCTTCGTCAGGCGGGATGGAAGACTAGTCGGGCCGCTATGCACCGAATCACTAGGCGGATGGACGAGAAGGCTAGCGGATGAGGTGGTTAGAATGGCGGAATGAGGGTCGAAATCACCTCTTCGCAATGCACGCCACTAGCAATTGCTAGTGCGGCAAGGGTGGATGGTCGTGGATGGAATATGGCGCAACTCAAGTAAATAACGAAAACATACAATCACATAGACATAATTGTATAAAAATGTTTTACAAAATAAGCATACTTCATCAATTATAAATGAAGTTAAACACCAATATTCAACAATAAAGCAAGAACAAGACAAGAGATCGACCGAATCCGAAGCCTTGCTGAGGATTCACGGTTGGAATCGTCGGGTTGTCATTCCGCGTCCAAGCTCGGTCCTCAACTGCGTCCGGGGTAGAGAAGGGCTGTCACCACCTTCCAATGGCCCGTCTTCTTCATCTCACGATAGCGGACGAAGTTTGCTAGCTTTCCTTTGCTTGATGGCTATGGCGTCAAACCCTACTTGAAGCTCACGGATAAAGGAGAAGGCCGAGAGGAAGCTCCGGCTTAGATTTGGCTGTGAAAGCTTGCCCGGAGCACCTCCCTAGGGTGGAAGATGAAGGGGAACGGCGAAGAAGGCGGAAAACGGCGGAGGAAAATGAGTGATCTCCGGATCTTTGGATTAGGGCGAGACCTGCACTATTTATACAAAAGCAGAAATGAGCAATGCACACGATCACAGGCGCAAGACCAGTGGTCGTGCGCACTATGTCTTGTGCTCGTGCGCAATGGCATGGAATATCAGGAAGAAGAACTGGGATAATGCGCACGAGTAGTGGCGCACGACCAGTGGTCATGCGCACTAAGTCCAATGATCGTGCGATTACCCAGACAGGACTCCAGAAAAGAGGAATCAATGCACACGATCAGTGGCGCACGACCGGTGGTCGTGCGCAATATGTCCACTGGTCGTGCGCTTACCCCAGGCTGATTCTGGTAAACGTAGAGTAGTGCGCACGATCCGGGGTGCACGACCAGTGGTCGTGCGCATTAGATCCCATGAGCGTGCGCAGTATTCCTGTTTCACAACCATCCCGGAACATGCACACGACACCTGTACCGAAAGGAAAAACCAATCATTAATCTGTGCAGACATTCCAGACAATAACAAAAAGGAGTACAGACTAAAAGAATAACACAATACACAACCACGGGCTAAAATGTGCACTTCCTATTTAAATATAGGCAAGATGAAATATATGATAATGAACTAAAAGTGAAGTGCAAATGCGTGAAAACTAGCCCAGATGATTCCGAAAATAGGTATATAAAGTGGACTCATCACACCCCCAGATTTAATTGTTTGCGCGTCCCGAGCAAACAAAATCTAAGCAGATAGGGAATAATACTGGTTAACAAAGAAATTGCGATACGAAGTACCATGCGAAGTCGCATGCTCGCGTGCGTAAAAATATAATAGAAGAAATTTCTAAGTATACAAAATAGTTTATATTTTTCACAATACGTATCAAAATTTTATTATTACTCAAAAATGGAATCACGGTGAATCATCCGGTCATGCGTAGGGAGAAAGTAGACTAATCACGAGGAGAGCATTGCCAAAGATCGGGGCTCGGGATAACCTCCAAAGGAATCCACCAATGTCGGTGACCATATGCTTGCCTTTTCGCATTCTCTCCACGGCACTGGTTTGGTTCACACACGAATCAGTAGGACTGTAGGTGAAGAGATGGGGCTTGCGTTTCGGTGAGGTAAACAATGATAAATAAGAATGGCTAAGCACCAAACTCAAATGAGCTAATATAAAAGGAATCCCTCTACTAAGCAAAATACACGCGGGTACACCACACCCCCAGACTTAACTTTTAACATATGGGTGTGTGCACCACCTACTCCAAAAAGAAGCATATCTCAAATAGGATTTTCAATTTTACTTTTCATTTTCACTTTATCACTTAAACATCATTTTTTTAACTTTTCTTTTTTTTTCAAATTACTTTTATTTTCACAAATTCAGCAAATATAAGCTTTGGAGCACATCCACATTTTCACATGTAATAACACCACATCACATCCCAACATGAAAATATAAAACACTAAACTCGGCTTGGGTGTGCGACTAGGATAGGCTATGGGGCTTTGGTGAATGAAGGTGGAGCTGAATCAAAAGAAGGGTAGGCACAATGGGGCTAGCGAGGATATGACGTTAGGAACGGTACAAAGCTCAACCGGGCCAAAATGATGGCCTACATCACGCTCATGCATGACTAACCTATACCCATGCTTCAAGAATAGCTTGGGGCAAGTTCTTAGCCAACGAGAAAGACTATCCATCCTCCCGACTCGAGTAATACAAAACTAATGTCCATCTACACACATCCCTAAGCTACCGTCAGATTCACACCGGATTCACCAACTTTTGAGTAGAATAAAAAGTATTTATGCAATTAGAAAAATATAAAACTAAAAGCATACAGAAAAATTAAATCTACTCCAATTTCTACACGAGACGAGAGCAGTTGACTAGGATCACAACAAGTCCAACATTTTACTCTGTCTCACAATCCTATGTCAGCACCATAATTTTCCCAAATCTAACGAAGAAATGAGTTTAACTCGCAGCACGCAAAAAGCTAAGCACGCGCTCATGTGGGTGCAGTGGTGTGTGATGCAATGAACTAAGCAAAATAAAACTATAAAAGCTTCTAGTATGCATATGAAATGTGTACGTGCAATAGGTAACAGATCTCTCCCCCAGACTTAAACTAAGCAAAAAATCATAAGATAGAGAAATTAAAATCATAAAGAGCTAAGGGAAGAGTTTACCCCATGCTCAGCTAGTGAGCATACCAGAAGATGCGTGGAAACCGAAGCAGGCCCGCCATACGAAGAATCAGAACCCCGCCAATGCAATTTGCCAAGAATACCTGCAGGGGTGAGCTCCGCAAAAACAAAACAAAATATACAAAAAGAAATGCTAAAACTAAAATAGACATGAAAAATAAAAATTACAGAAAATAAAAGATAAGTACTGGGGTTATTGTCATCCCAGCACGACTTATTCGGCTATGAAAAGGTTCTAGCTAATGGGTCTATGAAAAGAAAAATGCACAGGCAACTGTTCCATTATCTGTTGTGGTAACGGGTACCGATACGGTGATAAAACAGTTACCCCTCTACCTAAATAGTAATACCTGCCCAACACAGGTATAGGAAATAGGAAGTAAGAAGAGAAGGAGCACTGGTCCTCACTCTTCTCACCACAAAATGAATCCTTGCCTAGCAAGGTTTCGTCCACCACAAGTTCGCTGGGGGCGAAGGTGACGACAGGGGCTTCCACTATGAAGGAGGTAGGAACCTCCTCACACAAGAGGATGCACTCGTCGACAGCCTGAGCGCAAGGCTCAACGTCAACCCAACTTACCTGTGGAGATTCAACCTACACAGGCTCAGATAAAGAAGAGGGATCAAGAAATAAAGGAGAAGAAGAACTAAAATAATCAGAAATAGGGAGAGTGATCCTGGTATCACTCTCAGCAGGATCCAAGCAGAGATCATCATCGGTATCATACGAGTCGTACCGAGGAGAATCCGAGAACTCAAGGTCTGCGGTGGTAAGAAGAACGGCCTCATCCAATAAAGAGGTGCAAACCTCCACATCAGAAAGAGGGTATTCCTCATCCCACCGGGTTGCGTAAAAGTGTTCCGAAAATCCACCTTCTCCGTCGGAGATAGAGGAATCATCATCCCACTTCGGCGCAACCTCAGGCACCGAATCGTCAATAAGTACGGCATCATCAACCGACTCACAAGAAAATGGAGTAGCACAATCCGGCAAAAATTGCGGAGGGGCAAGGCTGCTCTCAAAATCAAGCACTGAATGAGCAGGCCCCATCGCAAAATCATTCACAGACGCCACCCCGTCGACGACCGGAACAATCTCATCGTCCCATACAGGAGCGTCCATGAGTTCCTGCTCCTCTTTTTGTTGGCTAACACCAGAGTGATCATCATCACTCAAGGAAAGCTCGTAAAAAGGGATCGAGGGACCCATGAAAGAGCTGTATGCGGCCAGAGATTCTTTAGTAATCTCAACGGGTAAAGAAGGAGCAAAGTGCGTTATGTCAGTGTATGAGCCAGGTAACACCCTGGTAGGCCTGTCCACAACAGTCTTCTGCGAACGGGAGGTTGTTGTGCACACGCCCTCAGAGGGAGAAGGCTTGCACAAACGAGGGCAATCCTTCAACATGTGGCCCTCACCTTGACATAACAAACACCGAATGCAATGCTCGGCATTCATAACAGCAATGACATTGATGGATCGGCGCAAAGTGTCAAGGATACGGCACTCAGCATCAGAATCCATCACGAACAAAAATAATTGCTGAAAAAGTGCTACACAGCTAAAATGAAAATAGCACGGATCTGCTATCTAAATCAAAAATCAGAAAAGGGGAAAAAGAAATAAGCAAAATAAAAATTATAATAACCAAATAAAATAAGAAAAAAGAATGATATGCACAAATGGAAAAGGGCTTCAATCTATTATCTCCCTCTCCAAAAACTCACACGACTGTGTTCCCCAGCAACGGCACCAAAAACTTGATGCGTAAGATCACGGCAGTGAACCGGTTGCACAAGTAATATAAAATGGGGGTTTTCCCAAGTATCGATCTCACAAGGAACACAGTAAGGTGGAGTTAATTTCGAGGAAGACTTGAGATTGAAGTCCTCAGGTCGGAGCTATCTAATGGGGGGTTTTGATGTTGCGGAAACAGAAAAGAAAACACTAACAACTACTCCTATGCAAACGCCGCTATGCGATGCTTCGCCAGGTGGGATGGAAGACTAGTCGGGCCGCTATGCACCGAATCAATAGGCGGATGGACGAGAAGGCTAGCGGATGAGGTGGTTAGAATGGCGGAATGAGGGTCGAAAGCACCTCTTCGCAACGCACGCCACTAGCAATTGCTAGTGCGGCAAGGGTGGATGGTGGTGGATGGAATATGGTGCAACTCAAGTAAATAACGAAAACATACAATCACATAGACATAATTGTATAAAAATGTTTTACAAACTAAGCATACTTCATCAATTATAAATGAAGTTAAACACCAATATTCAACAATAAAGCAAGAACAAGACAAGAGATCGACCGAATCCGAAGCCTTGCTGAGGATTCACGGTTGGAATCATCGGGCTGTCATTCCGCGTCCAAGCTCGGTCCTCAACTGCGTCCGGGGTAGAGAAGGGCTGTCACCACCTTCCAATGGCCCGTCTTCTTCGTCTCACGATAGCGGACGAAGTTTGCTAGCTTTCCTTTGCTGTATGGCTATGGCGTCAAACCCTACTTGAAGCTCACGGATGAAGGAGAAGGCCGAGAGGAAGCTCCGTCTTGGATTTGGCGGTGAAAGCTTGCCCGGAGCACCTCCCTAGGGTGGAAGATGAAGGGGAACGGCGGAAAACGGCGGAGGAAAATGAGCGATCTCTGGATCTTTGGATTAGGGTGATACCTGCACTATTTATACAAAAGCAGAAATGAACAATGCGCACAATCACAGGCGCACGACCAGTGGTCGTGCGCACTATGTCTTGTGCTCGTGCGCAATGGCATGGAATATCAGGAAGAAGAACTGGGATAATGCGCACGAGTAGTGGCGTACGACCAGTGGTCGTGCGCACTAAGTCCAATGATCGTGCGATTACCCAGACAGGACTCCAGAAAAGTGGAATCAATGCACATGATCAGTGGAGCACGACCTGTGGTCGTGCGCAATATGTCCAGTGGTCGTGCGCTTACCCCAGGCTTATTCTGGAAAACGTAGAGTAGTGCGCACGATCCGGGGCGCACGACCAGTGGTCGTGCGCATTAGATCCCATGAGCGTGCGCAGTATTCCTGTTTCACAACCATCCCGGAACACGCACACGACCCCTGTACCGAAAGGAAAAACCAATCACTAATCTGTGCAGACATTCCAGACAATAACAAAAAGGAGTACAGACTAAAAGAATAACACAATACACAACCACGGGCTAAAATGTGCACTTCCTATGGAAATATAGGCAAGATGAAATATATATGATAATGAACTAAAAGTGAAGTGCAACTGCGTGAAAACTAGCCCAGATGAGTCCGAAAATAGGTATATAAAGTGGACTCATCATTCTCTAAGAAAATGGTATCTTATTTCAATATGCTTTATTCTACTATGAGAAACAGGATTATGAGCAATAGAAATAGCACTAGTAGAATCACATAATAATGGAGTTCTACTTACCTGAATATCATAATCTTCTAACTGATTTTGTATCCACAATAGTTGTGCACAATAACTTCCAGCAGCAACATACTCAGACTCTGTTGTGGAAATTGTCACACTGGTCTGCTTCTTACAGCTCCAAGACATCAATCTTCCTCCTAAAAATTGACAGGTGCCTGTAGTGCTTTTCCTATCTACTTTGCAACCTGCAAAGTCTGCATATGAATAGCCCATTAGTAGAAAATCTCTATTCCTAGGATACCAAAGGCCTAGATTAGGGGTGCCCTTAAGATATCTCAAAAACCTTTTGATAGCAGTAAGATGAGATTCTTTAGGGCAGGATTGGTACCTAGCACAAACACATGTAGCATACATGATATCTGGTCTACTAGCAGTCAGATATAGGCGGGAGCCAACTATTCCTCTATACAAAGTTTTATCTACAGGTTTCCCTGCATCATATTTGCTTAGAGACATACTTGTCCCCATTGGAGTTCTCATGGTAGTGGAAGACGCCATACCATACTTCTTAATTAACTCCTGGGTGAACTTAAACTGGGATATGGACAAGCCATCATCAGTCTGTCTTACTTGGAGACCCAAGAAGAACTTAAGTTCTCACATACTGCTCATTTCAAATTTCCCTTGCATAAGTTTTGCAAACTTTCTACAAAGGTTATTCTCAGTAGAACCAAATATTATGTCATCAACATATATTTGGACTAGGATAATCTTTCCTTTGGATTCCCTAAGGAATAGAGTCTTGTCTATTTTCCCCCTTGAGAATTTGTTCTCAATGAGGAAAGTAGACAGGGTTTCATACCAAGCCCTTGGGGCTTGTTTCAACCCATACAAAGCTTTCCTAAGTCTATAAACATAAGTAGGATTGAGTGGATCAACAAAACCTGAGGGCTGCTCTACAAAGACCTCCTTTTTTAAGTCTCCATTTAAGAAAGCAGACTTAACATCCATCTGGAACACTTTGAAGCCTTGATATGCTGCATAGGCTAGAAATAGCCTGATAGCTTCCAGTCTTGACACAGGGGCAAAAGTCTGATCAAAGTCTATGCCCTCCTCCTGTCTGTATCCTTTGGCAACTAGTCTTGCCTTGTTCTTCACTATGATCCCACTCTCATCAAGATTGTTTCTATAAATCCACTTTGTCCCAATGACATTGTGGCCCTTTGGTTTTGGAACCAAATCCCAGACCTTACACCTTTTGAATTGATTTAACTCCTCCTACATAGCATCAATCCAGTGAGGGTCTTGTATTGCTTCTTCAAATCTCTTAGGTTCCACTTGAGATAAGAAGTTAGAGCAAAGAACTGTGTTCAAGTTCCTGCTCCTTATTTGTACTTCTTGTCTTGGATCACCAATGATCTGGTGTGCAGGATGATCCTTCAACTATTTAACTGCTTGAGGTAATCTATCAGCAGTTTGACCTTCTCCAATCTCTTCATTATGCTTCACCTCATGGTCTTCATCAGCATCTTGAGTGTCTTGTTCTCCCCCTGGACAGCAACTACCATTTTCAACATCCTGCTTTGCAGTTGGATCTTCTCTGATAGAAAGCTGGTCCATCTTCTTCTGTATACCTGGAGAGCTACAAGAGCTACTTGACAACTCACTATTAATAAGTCTAGTTTCATCAAAGATGACATGAACTGACTCTTCTACAACTTGAGTAGCCAAATTGTGGACCCTATAAGCCTTACTATTGTTATTGTACCCAATAAATATCTCATCTTGGGATTTGGCAGCAAACTTACTTAGGTGAGATTTGCCATTGTTAAGCACATAGCATTTGCAATCAAATATCCTAAAATAGGATAAATTTGGTTTTCTGTCATTCATAACCTCATAGGGTGTCTTTTTGTGGCTTTTGGTGATGGAAGCCCTACTGAGCACATGGCATGCAGTGTTTACTGCCTCAGCCCAGAAATATTCTAGGAGAGAAGTATCACTCAATAGTGTTCTTCTAGCCTTAATCAATGTCCTATTCTTTCTCTCAGTAATGTCGTTTTGTTGAGGTGTTATAGGTGAGGAGAATTCCTGAAGAATCCCAAATTCTTCACACAGCCTTGTCATACTTTCAGATTGGAATTCAGTTCCATGGTCACTTCTGATTTGACCACTGAACTATCTAATTCATTTTGAATTTGTTTGACAAAATTGTAGAAGATTTTTGGGGTTTCAGATTTCTGTCTCAGAAAGAATACCCATGAGAATCTAGAATAGTCATCTACACTCACAAAAGTGTAGACCTTCCTACCTTGGCTCTGAACTGGCATAGGACCAAATAAGTCCATATGCAAGAGGTATAAGCACCTCACTGAGTCTTTAGTTTCAAGGCTATGAAAGGTGGATCTAGTCTGCTTGCCTTTTTGACAAGCTGAACATATTCCATCCTTATAACACTTAACTTGAGGACCATTCCTCACTAACTCTTTACTAAAGAGTTGGTCAATTATCTTGTAGTTAAGATGGGCTAGCCTCTTGTGCCATTTGACACAATGAGAGGCTTTCTCATCAGCCACAAGACAGATAGGAGAATTCTTATTCTCACACACAAAATCTAGGAAATACACATTTCTTTTTTTATAGCCAGTCAACATGACTTTTTAATCACTTGACCTCTTGATAAGACACCCATTCTTGATAAATGAAATGTCATATCCTAGATCACTCAGCTAGCTTATGCTTATTAGGTTATGTTTCAAACCCTTTACATAGGGCACTTGAGTGATTGTAATTAAGTTGTTAGAAATGTTACCAAAACCTTTGATGACTCCTTTTTCAAAACCACCAAAGATTACTTTAGGCCCATTCAGCATTGGTGAGTAGTCCTTCAGCAATCCCCTTATTTCAATCATGTTCCTGGAACATCCACTGTCTAAGTATCATATAGGGCCATGACAACTTGGACTCACCTGCAACAAAGATTACTTAACCTTAGAACCCAAATAACTTTTGGGTCCTTGGTTCAAGTTAGTCTGAAACTTAACAAATCTTCCTGCAGCTCTTCTAACAGGCAGACTGCTATTCTCCTTGACACTGGCATTGTGCCAATAGTCTAAGGCATAATGGTCTATCTTGCCACAGCACCAGCACTCAAACTTATTATACCTCTTTTTAGGTATAATCTTAGTTGTATTGTTTGCAGTAGGTCTTTTGTTTTGTGCTGGGGCTTTGCCTTTCTTATTGGACTGTGCAGCCCATGCAGTGCTCTTAAAGCCTATTCCTGCCTTACCCTTTTGTGACACAAAGTCATCTATTAAGGGTAGGATAGATTTTGGCTTAGAGAAATTAGCCACAATCTCCTTCTCTTTCTGAAGTCTATTTTCCAGACTTTTAATCTGATCATTTTTGAAAATGATTGTTCCCATTTAAATAACAGTTATGTTCTTCAATTTGGCAATCTCATTCATCGTTTGATCCAGCAGCTTCTCTGAATCAGATGCAGCCAACTTAAGAGCTGAAATTTCCTTAGCCTGATTTTTGGTCAGGTTTTTGCTTCTCTTAAGTGCTTGCAATAAATCTCCATATTCATCTATCAGCTGATGAATATCTCCTTCAGCTTCAGACCCATCTTCATCTCTTGATGGAGATGCATCTGATTCTGACCCAGTGAAGTAATCAGAATCTACAGATACACTTTTTACTTTACTGGGGCCAGGCTGATCCTGGCACTGGTCTTCTTCAGACACTGCCATCAGTCCTTTGCACTGATGGTCTTCCTACACATAAATAGATATCCAGTAATTGCATGAACTCATCCTCTTCTTCTGCAAACAAACCAATATATGCCTCAGCCTCAGATTCAGACTCTGAAGTTGATTGATCTGTCAAACTTTTCTCTTTCTCAGCAACTAAGGATTTCCCCTTCTTGCTCTTGTGCTGAGACTTCTTTCTATTAGCAGACTCCTTCCTTTTATCTGGACAGTCAGCCACAACATGTCCAGCTTTGTTGCAGCAATAGCATATGATCTTGGATGTAGTCGACTTGCTAGGCTTTATCCCACTCCTGTCCTTCCTGGATGATTTCCTCTTCTGATAATAGTCATCCTTGGACTGAGATGAAGATGGCTTTGACTTCCACTGCTTTTTCTTTAAGAACCTCTGGAACTTCCTTGTGAATGCTGCAAAGTCTTCATCAGAATTACTGCTATCTGTACTGTGATTATCAGAATTTTCTGAAATCACTTCTGTATCTTTCTTAGAAGATGATGGAGACATTCTCCTATTCTTCCTTGTGGCTTCTACCTTGAAGGCCACTGACTTTTCTCTGTAGTCACCCTTTATATTTTTCTCTTCCTCCTTTCTGGCCAACAGCTGCATCTCATAATACAGCAATTTGCCAAACAGTGTTGGAGGAGAAATCTCAGCCAGTCTGGCCACTTCCCTTATGGCACAGATCATTGCATCCCAATCCTTAGTCAAAGACCTAAGGAACTTGTCATTCGGCTCATAAGTACTGAATATTCTTTCATAAGACATTAGTTTATTGACAATCCTATAGAACTTCTTATATCATTCAGTTATACTTTCAGACTTAGCTTGTCTGAAACTCTCATATTTTTGATTAAGCATAGACTTTCTATCTTGCCTAACCTCTTCAGAACCCTCCATGTAGACAATCAATGTGTCTCACATCTCCTTGGAGGTTTTGCAGTGAATTAGATTCTGGAATGTTTAATCATCAATGGCACTTACTATAATATTCTGGGCTCTTTTTTCCATTGTAGCCAAGATGATCTCATCCTTAGTCATCTCTGAAAAATCCTTTGGAATTCTTTGATTGTCATCAAGAACAGAAATCTTCATTAGAACATATGGTCCTTCCTTAACTGTTATGTAAATTCTAGGATCAGATGCCTCCATGAATAATCTGACCCTTTCCTTCCATATTCCAAATATTTCCTTCCTGCAGATAGGCAATTTCATTGCACCAAATTCTTTATGGTTTTCTCCTGAACCCATTTTCTTGAACTTATTCTGCATCACAGATATCACTCAGACAGTTATGTCTTTCTTTAAGCAAACTCCCTCTAATACCACTTGAAAGAATTAGTTCCTAAACATTTAGAGGGGGGGTGAATAGGTGTAATTTATTTTTCTTCTAAGGCAGAATATTTATTCAGTTAATTAATCAGAAACAGCTAATTCTATAGCTAACACAACACAGAATTCACACAATCACAGATTGCACACAGATTTTATAGTGGTTCCCCAAGGTCTGGGTACATCCACTTTCCCCCTTCGCCTATCTAGCAGTGTGCTAGATTCGGCCTAACTTCTTCTCTTCACCTCAGATCCGCAGATCTTACAGCTCAAAACCCAAGCAAGGCTCCTACAACTCAGAGTGAGTCCACACTCCTACAGCTCAGGCAATCTGCCCTACCTTAGTCTTCAACAAGGGCTACAACTCAGATATAACAATCTCCTACAACTCAGGCTCACATCCCTACCTCAGCCTTCAACAAGGCCTACCACTCAGAGAAAATAATCTCGTAAACTCATCCTTTATAAACACAGGCTTACAACTCAGATCTTATAAAGATCCTACAGAAAATTGATTTGACAATGTATTTTACAACCACCCTAGTAAAGAGAAAGGATGGATGGCTTCTTGATCAGTTCTTGGAAGAATCTGATGGCAGAGAACAACCACTCTTAGCTTTCTTCAAAGCTTCTTAAATCTGAACTCTGGAGGGTTGAACTCCTTTAAAGTTGATCTTCAATCAGCTTCTTCCTTGAAATTCAGATCTCAATCTGAATCCTTCTTGGCAGACTGGTTCAGAATCTGCACTTGAGGAACTTGTTGATGTAAGTCCCTTTCTTCACTTCAATAGATGGAGCTCTCTCTCTCCAACTTCTTCTTTGATCTTCTGACGAAAATCTTCCTTTATTTTTATGTATTCTGTATCATAATACTCTTTTCTATATTAGTATTTCTATCTTCAATCTCTATGAGTATCTATATCTTCTGTTGAAGGAGAATGTCTTTATATAGACATTGTCCATTGTTGAAGCCAAAATTGACCTCTGTGGAGTTCGGGGTCCCTGAAAGGGGTGACCTCACACCTAATACACTCGAGAGAACGTCACAGACCAGAGACTTAGGAGACTATGAACAGACCCTCGGCTCTAGCACGGAGGTCTCACCTCACACCCGGAAGGCTACCTGAGCTCTTCCCCTCCCTTACCAAAGGGCTAGGTTGGGCGCCTTGGAGAGCTCTCTCTACTCTACCAAGAAGAAGCTAAGGGAGGAGGAAGCTAAGAAAAGGATCCTCTCCAAGGCACCCAAGGGGGTCTATTTATAGTTTTTCCAAGTCCTGGGGGTAGAATGACCAAATTACCCCTACGGCCAAAAGGCCTCGGGCCAATAGGAAACCGCCACGCCGGGGGGTAGAGAAGGAAAAACGCGTCACCCAAAGCAAATAGGGACCCACCCTGCGGGACGGGGCGAGACCCGGCCTGGGGGCCGGTCTCCCCCGGCCTTCCCGCCGGGATGGGCGAGACCCGGCCTGGGGGTCGGTCTCGCCTGGCTGCCCGTGGGGCTGGGCGAGACCCGGCCTGGGGGCCGGTCTCGCCCGGCCTACCCGCCGGGCTGGGCGAGACCCGGCCTGGGGGCCGGTCATGCCTGGCTGCCCGCGGGGCTGGGCGAGACCCGGCCCGAGGGCCGGTCTCGCCCGGCCTACCCGTCGGGCTTGGCGAGACCCAGCCTGGGGCCCGGTCTCGCCTGGATGCCCGCGGGGCGGGGCGAGACCCGGCCCGAGGGCCGGTCTCGCCCGGCCTACCCGCCGGGCTCTGGGCCGGTCTCGCCGGCCCGAGGGGAAAAGGGGGAGGGGGAGGGCTTGCTGATCCCGCCTCCACACCCAAATGGCCCGGGCGGGTGCCTACCAACCTGCCGCTTTCACACTCCAACTAAGGGGCCGCTGGGGAAGGCCGATTTCTCCTCCCCCTACTAGTAGATTTCCAAGCTATAGCCAAAATTGGCCACCGAGAGTTCAAAATACTCAAAAAGCTTAAAAACTAAGCACGCCTCATTTAGGGTCCACTCTTCGTGAATACGGGGTTGTATACAATCCCCGCTCTTTTCGAGGTTGGCACAAGCTCGGAAAGAAACATCCAACTCAACGTATTCGCGGAGTGTAACTTCCCCGCGGGGTCAACCTGTCGTGCCAGCTATGGGAGCCTGGGTGGCGAGAGCTTCTCTGGGAACAGACTTGGCTCCCACGAGAGATCAACCAGCCCTATTAGCTAGTGAGAGCCTGACAGCGGAATCCATCTATGAGCAAAGGACTTGGCTTCCACGAGAGATCAACCTACCCTGCCAGCTAGATGAGAGCCTAACAGCGGAATTCATCTTGGAGCTAAGGGACTTGGCCTCCACGAGAGATCAACCTGCCCTGCTAGCTAGATGAGAGCCTGGCAGCGGAGTCCATCTCGGAGCTAAGGACTTGGCTTCCACGAGAGATCAACCTGCCCTGCCAGCTAGTTGAGAGCCTGGCAGCGGAATCCATCTCGGAGCTAAGGACTTGGCTTCCACGAGAGAACAACCTGCCCTGCAAGCTAGATGAGAGCCTGGCAGCGGAATCCATCTCGAGGTGAGACCTTCCCAACCTCCGAGAGATCAACCTGCCCTGCCAGCTAGGTGAGAGCCTGACATCGGAATCCATCTCAAGGTGATACCTTCCCACCCTCAGAGAGATCAACCTGCCCTGCCAGCTAGGTGAGAGCCTACAGTGAAATCCATCTCGAGGTGAGACCTTCCCACCCTCCGAGAGATCAACCTGCCCTGCCAGCTAGGTGAGAGTCTGGCAGCGGAATCCATCTCGGGGTGAGACCTGGCTTCCACGAGAGATCAACCTGCCCTGCCATCTAGATGAGAGTCTGGCAGCGGAATCCATCTCGGAGCTAAGGACTTGGCTTTCACGAGAGATCAACCTATCCTGCCAGTTAGATAAGAGCCTGGCAGCGGAATCCATCTCGGAGCAAAGGACTTGGCCTCCTTAAGAGATCAACCTGCCCTGCCAGCTAGATGAGAGCCTGGCAGCGGAATCCATCTCGGAGCTAAGGGACTTGGCTTCCACAAGAGATCAACCCGCCCTGCCAGCTAGATGAGAGCCTGGCAGCGGAATCCATCTCGGAGCTAAGGGACTTGGCCTCCACGAGAGATCAACCTGCCCTGCCAGCTAGATGAGAGCCTGGCAGCGGAATCCATCTCGGAGCTAAGGGACTTGGCTTCCACGAGAGCTCAACCTGCCCTGCCAGCTAGATGAGAGCCTGGCAGCGGAATCCATCTCGGAGCAAAGGACTTGGCTTAAACGAGAGATCAATCTGCCCTGCTAGCTAGATGAGAGCCTGACAGCGTAATCCATCTCGGAGCAAAGGACTTGGCTTCCACGAGAAATCAACCTGCCCTGCCAGCTAGATGAGAGCCTTGCAGCAGAATCCATCTCGGAGCTCAGGGACTTGGCGTCCACGAGAGATCAACCTGCCCTGCCAGCTAGATGAGAGCCTGGCAGCGGAATCCATCTCGGAGCTAAGGGACTTGGCCTCCACGAGAGATCAACCTGCCCTGCCAGCTAGATGAGAGCCTGGCAGCGGAATCCATCTCGGAGCTAAGGGTCTTGGCTTCCACGAGAGATCAACCTGCCCTGCCAGCTAGATGAGAGCCTGGCAGCGGAATCCATCTCGGAGCAAAGGACTTGGCTTCCACGAGAGATCAACCTGCCCTGCCAGCTAGATGAGAGCCTGCCAGCGGAACTCATCTCGGAGCTAAGGGTCTTGGCCTCCATGAGAGATCAACCTGCCCTGCCAGCTAGATGAGAGCCTGGCAGCGGAATCCATCTCGGAGCTAAGGACTTGGCTTCCACGAGAGATCAACCTGCCCTGCCAGCTAGATGAGAGACTGGCAGCAGAATCCATCTCGGAGCTAAGGGACTTGGCTTCCATGAGAGATCAACCTGCCCTGCCAGCTAGATAAGAGCCTGGCAGCGGAATCCATCTCGAGGTGAGACCTTCCCACCCTCCGAGAGATCAACCTGCCCTGCCAGCTAGGTGAGAGCCTGGCAGCGGAATCCATCTCGAGGTGAGACCTGACTTCCACGAGAGATCAACCTGCACTGCCAGCTAGATGAGAGCCTGGCAGCGGAATCCATCTCGGAGCTAAGGACTTGGCTTTCACGAGAGATCAACCTGCCCTACCAGCTAGATGAGAGCCTGGTAGCGGAATTGTTAAAGTTGGAGACCGGGCGGTCTGTCTTGGCGAGTTGGAGACCGCGCGGTCTGGCGGCTTGACTCGTCGGCTTGTTAACCGGGCGGTCTAGCGATCTTCACCGGCGACCTATCTGCTTCTCCTATGGTTAGCCGTGCGGTTAGCCCTTCTGTCTAACCGCGCGGCTTGTGCGGTTTACCTTGTACAGTCCGCTTAACTTGTATTTTTTAGTCCCACATCTCTTATTTGTACTCTCTCTTCTCTCCTCCATTCTATATAAGGGAGGGCATACCTTTGTAATAGATATCAATTTTGGATAATAAAATTTCGATTATTCAAAAGTTATTCTGCTTGTTCTCTCTTTTGCTGCTTTCTAACATGGTATCAGAGGACTCGATCTACTCCTCCTGATTCTGTGTCTTACTGTCTGCCCGGCTTGTAGTGCCGGTTTGCCTTCTATTCGCGCGGCCTATTCTCTAGCCGTTCGAATTCTTCTGCTCGCCCGGCCTGTTCTCTAGCCGGCCGACTTCTTCTGTTCGCACGGCCTGTCCTCTAGCCGTTCGACCTCTTCCCCTCTGTTTGTGTCTGCAGCTAGGTCGTGGCCCTTCTGGCCGCTGGATTTATTCCCTTGAGACCGCTGCCGCCCTTCTTTCTCTGCGCGGGTTGTTTCCTACCCGCTGCCTCCTATCACAGCGACCTGTTTTTTGTCCCTGCTCCTGTTCGTGCGGCTTGTCCTCTAGCCGCTCGACTTCTTCCCCTCTGCTTGCGTCTGCGGTTTGGTCGTGGCTTTTCTGGCCGCTGGTTTCTACCCTCGAGACCGCTGCAGCTTTTCTTCCTATCCGCGCGGATTGTATCCTAACCGCCCGGCTTCCCCTGTTTCCAGCTGCGATGGCTAATTCTGATGCCTCTACTGCCACCACCTCTGTTGCCAATCCGGCACCTCCTCTTCCCCCTACTCCTTCCGGGAACCTTGGGACCGTTTCCAAACTTGTTGGCTCCAACTACCCGGACTGGAGCGTCTCTTTCACCTTTCTTCTTCGCTCACAACGCAAACGCCACCACCTCGTTGATGACCCACCTCCTATCACTTCCCCTCTCTTTGATGACTGGGATGCCAGTGACGCGCTTGTGCGTACTTGGCTTGCGAACAGTCTTTCTGATGAGTGCCTTCCCGTCATACGTCATGATGAGACGGTCAAGGCCGCTTGGCTTCATCTTGCCGCTTTGTACTCCAAAGGGGCTCAGACTTCCCGCATCTATACGTTGTATGCGGACCTCTTTGCCCGTCCCACCTTGTCTCCTGCTGCTGCCTACCAACAGGTCCAGGCTCTTGGGGCTGAGATTCTTCAGAATCGCCCCTTTTCTGCGGATTTGGCTCAACAACACAAGCACTTCCAGGAGCTTCTGGTTGTGTGTTATCTGCTCCGGCTTCCCGATACTTATGACATGATCCGCCAGCAAATTCTGGGTGAGGCTGACTCTCCCACTTTAGATGCCACCGCTGCCCGCATCGCTGCTGTTACCTCTCTCCTTCAGCGCCCGCTATTGCCCGCTCCTTCTCCCCCACCGGACCACTATTCTCATCACGCTCAGCGCAGTGGCTCTGGTAGTCGCGGCCATCAGACCGGCGGCCGTGCTTCTTCCCGCTACATCTGTTCTCATTGTGGCCGCACCGGCCATACTTTCGAACGCTGCTGGACAAAGCATCCTCATCTTCGCCCCTCCGGTGACTCTTCCAAGCCATCTGCCTCTGTTGTGACTTCTTCAGGTAGTGCCCACGTGGTGACTCAAGGTAAATGGCTTATCGACTCTGGTGCCACTAATCACATGACGGGCAACCCTCAGTGCTTCTCCTTGCTCGAACATCATGATCGGTTGCCCCGGTCCTAGTTGCGGATGGTTCTCCCTCCCCGGTTCATGGCACGGGCGTGGTTCATGTTACTCCCTCACTAAGCCTAGCGGACACTCTCTATGTGCCCAAGTTTCCGTGCAATCTGTTGTCTGTTACCTCTTTATGTAAACAGCTTCAGTGTTCTGTGACATTTACACCCACTTCTTGTTCTTTTCAGGATCCGAGCTCCCACCGGACGATTGCTACTGGGACTGAGAGCGGCGGCCTCTACTTCCTCGACAATGTTTCCGCCTTATCTGCCTTCTCCTCTTCCTGTACGGATCTTCTGCAGTGGCATCTCCGTCTCGGTCATCCTCCTCCCCGTATACTACATCAGCTTCTGCCGCACCTCCTTCCATCCAGTACTCCTCTCCAATGCGACGCCTGTCAACTCGGCAAGCATCACCGTTCCTCCTTCCCGCCGAAGCTCGGACGGGGTTCTACTCGCCCTTTTGATCTTGTTCACTCTGATATCTGGGGACCTGCTCCTACCCTCACCGTTGGTCGGGGTAGTTCTTATTTTGTAACATTTATAGATGATTTCTCTCGTTGTACTTGGGTGTATCTCCTCAGAGATCGCTCTGAACTTTTAGATGTATGGATTTCCTTTTATCAGTTGATTAAAAATCAGTTCAATCTTTGTATTAAAACTCTTCGTTCTGATAATGCTAAGGAATATCTCAGTCATGCTTTTACTTCCTTTTGTGTACAACATGGCATTATTCATCAGACTAGCTGTGTTTACACCTCCCAACAAAATGGGGTGGCGGAACGCAAAAACCGTCACCTCCTCGATGTGGCCCGCACTTTAATGACCCAGATGCATGTCCCTCGTTCGTATTGGGGCTATGCCGTTCTCCTTGCCTGCTACCTCATCAATCGTCTTCCCTCCACCCTTCTCCGCGGGAAAACGCCCTTCTCCATTCTCTATCCGGACAAGGAGCCCTTTCCTCTCCCTCTCCGTATCTTTGGCTGCACTGCCTTTGTCCATACGCCATCTGCCACCCGTGATAAGCTTTCCCCCCGCTCCACCAAATGTGTCTTTCTGGGGTACTCCACCACTCAGAAAGGCTATTGTTGCTTTAACCCTGTTCTTCGTCAGCAGTTCGTCTCTGCTGACGTTACCTTCTTCGAGAATGCCTCCTACTTCTCCGCTCCCTCCTCCTCTCCTTCCCCACCTTCTGACTCTCCTACTATTCCCTTCGTTCCCTTGTCTCCTACCGCGATACCCCCTCCTCCTCCCTCTCCGTCTCCTCCTCTCGCTCCTCCTCTCTCCCCCCCGTCTCCACCTCCACCTCCATCTCCACCCTCTACGCCGCCGTCGCTCTCTTCTCTCGGGCCAGCTCTCTCTGCCACGGACGCTCCGGATCCCGAGGGGGCTGCCGACCTGGATCTCCCTGTGGCGCTTCGCAAAGGGGTGCGGACATGTACCCTTCACCCCCTGGCTGCTGTTGTTTCCTATGATCGTCTCACACCTTCTCGCAGGGCCTTTGCGCTGGCTATCTCTGCTACTGCCACGCCTCGTTCCTATCAGGAAGCCCTTGCGATTCCCCATTGGAAGCTGGCCATGGATGAGGAAATGGCGACTCTCACGGAGCGGGGGACATGGACTCTTGTTCCCCCTCCCTTTGGTACTGATGTTGTTGGCTGTCGCTGGGTCTTTGTGGTCAAATTTGGCCCCGACGGCACTGTGGATCGCTATAAGGCTCGCCTTGTTGCTAAGGGCTTTACTCAGACTTATGGGGTTGATTACTTTGACACCTTCTCCCCCGTGGCTCGTCTCAGCACTATCCGGGTCCTTCTCTCTGTGGCCGTCAATCGCGATTGGCCGATCTCTCAGCTGGATGTCAAGAATGCCTTCCTTTATGGTGACCTTCACGAGGCCGTTTACATGGAGCAACCTCCTGGGTATGTTGCTCAGGGGGAGACACGGGTATGCCGGTTGCAGAAGGCAATTTATGGCCTCAAGCAGAGTCCTCGAGCTTGGTTTGACAAGTTCAGCGGCATTGTGGCGGCTGTTGGTTTTGTGCGAAGCTCTGCTGATCACTCTCTCTTTATTCGTAAAACTCCTTCTGGGCTGGTGGTTCTGGCTGTGTATGTCGATGATATTCTTCTCACCGGCGATGACCAGGAAGGGGTAGCCCTGACAAAGCGACATCTTCGCCAACATCTCATCACTAAAGATATGGGCTCTCCAAAGTACTTCCTGGGGATCGAAATTGCTCGGAAGCCCGACTCCTTAGTTCTCTCTCAGCGCAAGTATGCCCTTGATCTTCTAAAAGAGGCAGGATTGACTGGAGCAAAACCTGCCCGATGCCCCATGGCCACTGGGGAGGACAAAACCTGGACAGATGATTCGCCTCCTCTTTCAGATAGTTCGCGGTACAGGCGTCTGGTTGGTAAGCTCATATACCTCACAGTGACCAGACCCGACATTTCCTATGCTGTAGGTAAGGTGAGTCAGTTCATGCAAGCGCCTAGGGAGTGTCATCTACAGTCCGCCTTGCGGATCTTGGAGTATGTCAAAGCAGCGCCTGGGAAAGGACTACTTTTTCAAAAGAATGGTCATCTGAGGATTGAAGCCTACTCAGATGCAAGTTATGCTGATGACAAAGGGGATCGCAAGTCAACCTCAGGGTTTTGCACATTTGTTGGGGGAAATCTGGTGAGCTGGAAGAGCAAGAAGCAGTCTGTTGTCTCCAGGTCCAGTGCAGAAGCTGAGTATCGCAGTATGGCGTCAACCACTTGTGAATTAAAGTGGCTGCGGGCTCTCATGCTAGACTTAGGAGAGGTGTACAACCATCCTCTACCTATGTTCTGTGATAACAAGGCCGCCATATACATCTCCAAAAATCCGGTATTCCATGAAAGAACCAAGCATATTGAGGTCGACTGCCATTTCATTCGTGAAGAGATTTTAAAAGAACAGATTTGCACTCCTTTTGTCACGTCTGATAAAGAGCTGGCTGACATCTTCACCAAGCCAGTTTCCGCCTCGTTTCTGCATGTTTGTGACAAGCTGGGCATGGTTGATATATATGCTCCAGCTTGAGGGGGAGTGTTAAAGTTGGAGACCGGGCGGTCTGTCTTGGCGAGTTGGAGACCGCGCGGTCTGGCGGCTTGACTCGTCGGCTTGTTAACCGGGCGGTCTAGCGATCTTCACCGGCGACCTATCTGCTTCTCCTATGGTTAGCCGTGCGGTTAGCCCTTCTGTCTAACCGCGCGGCTTGTGCGGTTTACCTTGTACAGTCCGCTTAACTTGTATTTTTTAGTCCCACATCTCTTATTTGTACTCTCTCTTCTCTCCTCCATTCTATATAAGGGAGGGCATACCTTTGTAATAGATATCAATTTTGGATAATAAAATTTCGATTATTCAAAAGTTATTCTGCTTGTTCTCTCTTTTGCTGCTTTCTAACAGGAATCAATCTCGAGGTGAGACCTTCCCACCCTCCGAGAGATCAACCTGCCCCGCCAGCTAGATGAGAGCCTGGCAGCGGAATCCATCTCGAGGTGAGACCTTCCCACCCTCCGAGAGATCAACCTGCCCTGCCAGCTAGGTGAGAGCCTGGCAGCGGAATCCATCTCGAGGTGAGACCTTCCCAACCTCCGAGAGATCAACCTGCCCTACCAGCTAGGTGAGAGCCTGGCAGCGGAATCCATCTCGAGGTGAGACCTTCCCACCCTCCGAGAGATCGACCTGCCCTGCCAGCTACGTGAGAGCCTGGCAGCGGAATCCATCTCGAGGTGAAACCTTCCCACCCTCCGAGAGATCAACCTGCCCTGCCAGCTAGGTGAGAGCCTGGCAGCGGAATCCATCTCGAGGTGAGACCTTCCCACCCTCCGAGAGATCAACCTGCCCTGCCAGCTAGGTGAGAGCCTGACAGCGAAATATATCTCGAGGTGAGACCTTCCCACCCTCCGAGAGATCAACCTGCCCTGCCAGCTAGGTGAGAGCCTGGCAGCGGAATCCATCTCGAGGTGAGACCTTCCCACCCTCCAAGAGATCAACCTGCCCTGCCAGTTGGGTGAGAGCCTGGCAGCAGAATCCATCTTAAGGTGAGACTTTACCACCCTCCGAGAGATCAACCTGCCCTGCCAGCTAGGTGAGAGCCTGGCAGCGGAATCCATCTCGAGGTGAGACCTTCCCACCCTCCGAGTGATCAAGCTGCCCTGCCAGCTAGGTGAGAGCCTGATAGCGGAATCCATCTCGAGGTGAGACCTACCCCACCCTCCGAGAGATCAGCCTGCCCTGCCAGCTAGGTGAGAGCCTAGCAGCGGAATCCATCTCGAGGTGAGACCTACCCCACCCTCCGAGAGATCAACCTGCCCTGCCAGCTAGGTGAGAGCCTGGTAGCAGAATCCATCTCGAGGTGAGACCTTCCCACCCTCTGAGAGATCAACCTGCCCTGCCAGCTAGGTGAGAGCCTGGCAGCAGAATCCATCTCGAGGTGAGACCTTCCCACCCTCCGAGAGATCAACCTGCCCTGCCAGCTAGGTGAGAGCCTGGCAGGGGAATCCATCTCGAGGTGAGACCTTCTCACCCTCCGAGAGATCAACCTGCCCTGCCAGCTAGGTGAGAGCCTAGCAGTGGAATCCATCTCGAAGTGAGACAACTAGGCATCGATGAGAGGTACCACCGGCCCTGCCCAGCTAGTGAGAGCATGGGCAGCGGGACCGTCTTGGAGCAAAAGAACTAAGCATCTCAATCAATCCTTACCAAATCCTACATCCTCAAACGGGGAGAAATAGATGGGTTACATGATCCCCCCGACTCAGCTGGTCAGGGGTAGCACTTGTTACAAGACAAGCAAAATAAAAAAACTACCGCAAGGCGAGGCACTCTCATGGGGCTTGGGCATGACGACCGTCTTCCGCCTCCTTTTCCTCGGGCACTTCCATCTTGCTCAAGCTCTCCATGACCTTCTCCATCTCCTCTGCCTGGGCCAACCAAGAGATGGTGTTGACAGCCGTGACGTAGCACTGCCTTGCCATCCTAGAGTCCCCCTTGACTCTGACTTGGATCCCTTCGGAGCTGTACTTGATGCATTGGTGGAAGGAAGATGGTACGCAACGAAAGGCGCTGATGAGGGGCCTTCCGAAGATGGAGTTGTAGCTTCTTGGAGCGTCAACAATGACGAATCGGCAGTTCCTTGAGGCCCCTCCCAACTTTACTTGGAGTCCTACTCCACCTTCGACCTCCTTTATTTCTCCTGAGAATCCGAACAGGGGTCCGTCCGAGGCCAACACCCTCCTTGGCTCTACCTTCATCTCCTCAAACGCCTTCCTGAAAACGACGTTGACGGAGCTCCCGTTGTCAACCAAGATTCGGGAGAAGCTGTAGCCCTCGATGGCCGTCTGGATGACCAGCGCATCACAGAACGGATCCTCATGATCCAGTAGGTCCTTCACCGAGAAGGTGATCTTCTCCTCCTGGGGCGGGGTCTGGGAGGTTGAGGAGACGCTCCTTCGGTACATGACATGGAAGCTTGCCTTCCGAGTGGCCTCGATCCCCACTCCATCATGGATCACCGCTATACCGCCTCGGGGTCCGACATCGACCCGGTCCTCACAAACATCATCCCCTCCTTATCTGGGCAGAACCTCTTCAACCCGCACCGGTGGCTGCGGCTGGGCAGGACCTCTCGCCCCCCTCACTTCCAGGAACTCGGGGCAGGTAGCCGTGGCGTGCCCCTCCACCTGATGGAAGTCTCAGTAGGGTAACTCTACCCTGACCCTTCTTCTTCCATGGCGGTTCCTCCTCTCCCTTCGACCAATCTCCATCGCTTGTTGTGGTGGGGGGAGGAACTGCCTAGGGGCTTGCCTCTGGAAGTTGAACCTTCCTTGGCCCCCATGGAAGTTTCCCCCATCTTGGGCGTAACCTCTTCTCGGGCCCTGAGCGGGTCCTCCCTACTGTCTCCAACCTGGTTCCGGACCCTCCTGAGCTCTCCGCTCCTCTCTCCTTCTTCCTTCCTGAGGTCTCGAGCCTCCTTGCTCCTTCGACTCCGCCTCTGTTAGATTTGCCAACTTCTTGACAAATGCCGGGTTGGCCGCCTCCATGGCTATCTCCTCAACCGCCCTTTCCATCAGCTCCTCAAAGGAAAGGGGGCCTTCTGGGTCAAGCTCATCTTGAAGAAGCCCTCCTTTAGCCCAACGGTGAAGGCCATCTGGAGAGCATACCCTGGCATCTCCTGGACCTCCAGGATCTCCTCTTGGAACCGGTCAACGTAACGGGCCAGCGACTTCTCGGCCCCCTGCCTTATCAGGAAGATGGACTCGGGGCTCCTCTTCCGCTTCTTGGAGGTGGAGAAGCAAAGCTGAAAGCTCCGGCTCAAGTCCTCGAACCCATAGATCGACCTAGGAGGGAGTTGATGGAACCAGTCTCTTGCCTTCTCCTTCGACGTGATCGCAAAGAGGCGACACTTGAAGGCATCTGTCATCGGTCTTATGGAGACGGCATCCTCGAACCACTGCAGATGCTGAACGGGGTCATCCTTCCCGGTGTAGTAAGCCATGTCTGGCTCTCTGAACCCCTCGGGAACGGGAGCTGAGACGATCAGCTCGCTGAAGGGTGACCCCCTAAGGGGCGGTCTCGCTACCTCCACTCACGCAACCTGCTCGCTTGGGAGGTTGGCACTCGCCGGGCTAGAGAACAACTCCCGGCCAGTGAGGTCTCGCTCGACCCCATCTCCTATCCTCTCCTTCCTGGGCCTTCTTCCTGGTGCGCTTCCTTCTCCCCCCGCTGGGGTCATCTCGCCTAGACCCTTGGGAGTCGACTCGTCGAGGGGGGAGCTAGCTCCTGGGGGGTCGGGGTGGAGCTGCCACCCTGAGGAGCAATGCTTCGCAGCATCTCCATGATACCCTGTGAAAGTGCAACTAGATCTGATATACTCTAGAGGGGGGGTGAATAGAGTATATGGTGCTTTAAAAACTTTTACAAACTTTTACAACAATTGTTGTAATATGTGCGAGCAGGGAAGCAGAAATAAATCTAATCACAGTACTAAGGTAAGCAAAAACTAAGCACAGAGAAAATTAAGGCCAGAAACAAAAATGAAATCAAGCAGAACCAGAAGACACAAGGAAATATAGTGGTTCCCCAAACTTGGGTACATCCACTCTTCTACCACCCTAGGTAGGAATCCACTGCAGGATGAGTTGATCAGGTGTCCTGGGCACCAATGAGCTTTTGATAAGGTGCTCAAAAATCAAAGCAGATTTTTTGATCAGGTGTCTTGCCACCAATGAGCTTTTGACAAGGTGCTCAAAAACCAGGTTTAAACTTTTGAAGGGAGTTTGAAAAACCCTTTACAGAGTGGGGGTGAGAGAGTGATGGCAGTCTTCTCTTTCTCAAACAACTGAGAAGACTATGTGGATTGATGTCAAAGCTCCCCATGAATCCTTGAAATCTTCAGGAAGAAAATCTTTGCTGAGGGTGATAGGCCTTCAAAGGTTGAACTCCAGCAATGGATGATTTCAGCAATAGCTGAAATGTTGAATGTCTGAAGTCAGGAAATATGTTGGCCTTGAACACTTTGAAAACTACAGAGATCTGAAGATTTGAGAAAACTTGATCTCCTTTGATGAGTGTTCTTGAGAATTCTTTGTGACAGAAGATTTTGAATGAGTCTCTGTAATCTGTATTGTGTGTTCTCTTCTTCTTGTTCTACTTAGAGATTCAAAAACATTCTCTCTTTTATTCTCTGGTCCTGAATAGAATATCATTCTCTGTCAAGGATAGCCGTTGGTCTGTATTGATTGAATCCTTAATTGCATAATCTCTTTTTTGAGGAAAGTCCACAGAATTATTCCTTGAAAAGTCCCTTGAAACTTGGTCCAGAATTTAATGAAAACGGCTAGCAAATCTCTGAATTAATTGCAGAATAACTCCTAACTGATTTGAATTTGAATTCTGGAAGTTATCAGAAATCATCGAACTAAGCTCTGCTATCGTCGAGCTGAGCTCAGCAATCTGGAAATACATAGCAGCAAAATAATCGTCGAGCTGAGCTCAAAGATCGTCGAACTGAGCTCAGAGATAAAGATCCAAGGCAGAGTCAAAATCGTCGACCTGATCTCACCGATCGTCGAATGGAGTTCGACGATATTATGAAGTTGAGCTCAGCGATCGTCGAATGGAGTTCGACGATCTGTCGAAGTTGAGCTAGACGATCGTCGATCGGAGTTCGACGAATCGTCGTGCTGAGCTCGACGATCAGACTTAGTCTCCAGACAGAAAAACTTGGTCTTCAGGGCAGCTTCCAAACCTAGACTTCTAACCCTTAGACTCAATTCTAATTGACCTTTTAAGCTATACAGGAGGTCAAGCAAAGGTTCCTAGAGACATAGTGATCCTGACCCAAATTAGTAATAGGGTGTTCCAACAATCTCCCCCTATTTGGGTTAGGATTACTATTTACAGACTTTGGAAAAAAAATTTAAATAACAACATACAAGTATTAAGCAGAAAAACAACAGCTAGACAAGCAGAAACACAGAGATATATATATATCATCCAGATAACAATCAGAATTCATAGAAACTGTCACCTTACAATGTCACTTCTTCTCTTTGCCTTTAACCATTTTAATTTCTCTGTTAGGGTTTAGGGCTTCTTTGTTGGACCTGGTGTCATCTGCTGCACCCAAATAAGTTTGCTTTGTAGGCCTGGGAACCACAGCAGCAGGATGCAATTCCATATATCTGTCAGCATCAAAGAATTTACTGGAAGCATGTCTTTCTAATTCTTTCTGTCTTTGCTCAGACATTGTAGAAATGTTGGAGGTATCCAATCCTTGATCTCTGGCCTTCTTAATCTGATCTAGTACAGCCAATTCTTTTAACCTGGCAGTCCAAGCAGCTTGGTTATTTTCAGGGTCCTCAAAAGGTACAGGTGGCTCATACCTGTTGGAAGGATTGTCTTGAGGAGGCCTGGCAGACACAGTCTCTTTTAGCTTATAGGGGAAAGGACCTGATGATGTATCAGATGAAACATGTCCTCCCCTAGAATATGGGTGCTGCCTGGAATACCCTTTGGAATAAACTTGAAAATCTCTCTGATTACCCCTATATCCTCCTCTCCTAGAATATGAACCCCTAGATTGGCTTTCCCTTTGATAGGATCTGGCATGAGGTTGATAGGGAGCCTGGCTTCTAGCTGGGGGTTGACTTGCAGAGCTTCCACCTGCACCTGCATCAGGAGGAGGTGGTGGAGGAGGATGAGGGTGCTGGAATTGGGAAGAGCCCTTCTCATATCTTCTCTTTTTCTTCATGGCTTTCAGCTGGTTCTTGGAAAACTGCATCCAATGTTCAGTGATTGGGCAGTTATGTAGAATGTAGTAAGGAATGTCATTGTTATCTTTGATTTTAGCAGGAGGAACCCTTTTCATAGCCTTGCTCCTTGCCTTCCTTTTCCTGGCAATGGTAGCAGATGAATCATCAGAGTCTGTTTTAAATTCATCAGTCTCAGAACTCTGGTCATCATATAGAGCATCTATTCTCTTCATTAAATCTTTCTTCAGTTAAACAGCAGCAGATGAGGCAGAAGGTGAGATAGCAGCAGCAGGGACAGCAGCAGAGACAGCAGCAGTAGAGGTGACAGCAGCAGCAACAGTCTCACTTACAGCAAAAACATCAGATTCACTCTCAACAACAGAAACTGGAGAGTTGATAGCAGCAACAACTTCACTGATAGTAGCAGAAGCATCATCAAAAATTGCAGCAGGCTCAATTGTGGCCTCTGTCATCAGAAGATCCTTGGATATTGGCTCATCAGAAGCAGTTGGAACTTCAGCAGCAGCAAGAATATCTACAGCAGTAGCATCAATATTTTCAGAAGCAAAGTCAGTCCTTTCTTCAACAGCAGCAGCAGCAACAACATCTTCAGTAGCAGCAATTACTGAATGTACAAAAGAAGAGATAATGCTAGGGTCACAGCAAGAGAAAGGCACCAGTGCCTTGGATAGGTCTTCTGGGGGCTGGACAGCATTACTCTCTGGCAGACAGCTATAGAAGGCAGAATCAAAAGCAGAAAGCAAAGACCTTAGGTCTATTGCAAGAACTGCAGTAGGAGGCACAGCAGCAGCAGCAGTAGGAGGCACAACAGCAGCAGCAGCAAGAGGAGGAGCAGCAGTCACAGAAACAGCAGCAGCAACAGCATGAAGAGTCTCTTCATATGGCATCTCCCCCTGCCTAGATGCAGATACATCTGGATCAAGGCACACTGCTGGAGGTGCTGCCTGAGGAAGGAGGGAGGAAAGCCTGGCAGAGAGAGCTGCCACTAACAGGTGTAGAGGAGCCAAGGAGGTCTCCAATAGTAGAGAGAGCCTGGGGGCAATCAGCTCATACAGCCTGTCAGCTAGGGCTGAGAGGTCTACTTGCTCAACAGCTGGAGCAGAGGTAGATGGAATAGGAGTAGCTGAAGATTCTGGAAGTGGAGGGCTGGAGAGTGGTGGTATGGATGGCTGAGGTGTTGGGATGGTGGATATGGAGGACAAGGGGATGGATATGGATGAAGTGAATGTTGGTTGATCAATGATGTGGTGTAGGAGGTCTTGGAATGAAGTGGAGGAGGAGGGTAATTCAGGAGGAGATGAGGGGGAATCATCCATGAAGGAATCATCCAGAAGAGTGAAGGATGGAATGGATGGTGAAGAGGTGACATCAGGTGGAGGGTAGGAGAACAGAGGGTGGAATTGGTCCTCTGGTGGAGGTAGAATGGGGTCTGGAGATGGAGTTGATGTTGGAGATGGGCTGGATATGGTAATGGTGGATGGGGCTGGAAGGGTGGTTGGTAGGGGCAGGGATGGAATTGGAGGAGGAGGAGAGGCCACAGCATCAGCAGTCAGGTCATCTGCAGGGGCAGAGACCTGTGGAGGAGTGACTCTTTGAGTCCTGGTGCCTGAAGGAGCACTAGAGGAGGGCCTGCTGGGCTTGCTTATTTGCCTATCCCACTTGCCAAAGAGGGCACAAGTTAGTCTCTTGGAGGCATTTATGTGAATTCCAGA
This sequence comes from Platanthera guangdongensis, assembly GCA_039583875.1. NCBI lineage: Eukaryota > Viridiplantae > Streptophyta > Magnoliopsida > Asparagales > Orchidaceae > Platanthera > Platanthera guangdongensis. The sequence continues at coordinate 73,616,105 of CM077164.1, read as the reverse complement.
GGAGACCAGCAAGGCAGGGCACCTGGTCTGCAGAAAAACTCCAAGAATCCTTCCAAAGTTAACAAAACTCTTGTTTATTTTCTTCTTGATGAGGTCAAAGAACACCTCTCCCCAGTTCAGATTTTTCTTATCCACCAGAGCTCCCATGAGACAGAGCTGATGTCTGGATATAGTATCATGAGCTGAGTGCTTTGCCAGCAGCACTTTCCCTACCACATCTGCCAGGAACCTGTATTCAACAGACAGATTCCTCTTGAATAGCTTGCGAGGGTTTCCCTCTGGATGACCCATCCTGGCAAGCAGGTCAGAAAATTCTTCTCCTGATAACTCAGCAATATCTTCTCCATTTCTCAGTCCAAAAACTTCTGTTAAAACTGTGGGGGTCAAGGGTACCTGATTGCCAGTAATAGACCCAACTATTGTGTTGTTGTCTTGATTATGAGCAGTGTAAACCCATTCCTTGATCTCATCTGAAGTCAGCTTGATCCTGGTGGTCATGAGGGCAGACAGATTCTGATCCTTGAATAAACCCAGTATGTCTTGGAAAATCTGGTCAGTGGTGTTGAATGATTCTATATCAATGTCAAAGCCTGCATCAAACTTCATTGCAGCTAGGACAGCAACTGACACAGCCATTGTACCTGCAAAAACTCAACAAACAAAACGACCAAGAGTAGAACTGTTTGGAGGGAAAGAAGATTCTTGCAGAGAAATCGAAAGCGCAAAAGAGAACGACGGCGAAAAAATGAGTTTTATATTAGGGTTCGACGCAGAATTGGAAAGATCGTTGAACTCAGTTCGACGATCGGGGCTTCTAAAGGAATCTGAAGAGTCTTCAACATCGTCGATCTCCGTTCGACGATCTTAAAGAGCGTCGAGCTCCGTTCAACGATCGTTCAGTGAACAAAATCGTCGAGCTCCGTTCGACGATCGTTGACCGGAAGAGATAGTTCATGCTATCTGAGAGGCGCTGAACTCAGTTCGACGATATCTGGAAATCGTCGATCTCCGTTCGACGATCTTGGGGCAAGTCGTCGAGCGCAGTTCAGAGATCAGAAAAATTCTAGACACTAAGAAAAATCAGAGAGTTTGCCTAGTATTGGTCAATTTTTAGCTTTCAAAATCTTGGATATTATTTAAGGCTTCCTCCATCTAACATTCCTAACTGATTTAGGAAGAAGGTTTGTTTCTTTTCATCCAAAGGCTTGGTGAAAATATCTCCCCTTTGCAAATCAGTTGGGATATATTGTAATTCAATTTTATTCTTTTCAACATTATCCCTTAAGAAATGATGCCTAATCTCTATGTGTTTTGTCCTACTATGGAGGACTGGATTTTGAGCTATGGAAATAGCACTTGTGTTATCACAATAGATTTTAGACTTCTCTAAGTTGTAACCATAGTCTAGGAGTTGGTTTTGAATCCACAATATTTGTGAACAACAACTGCCTGCAGCCATATATTCAGCTTCAGCAGTTGAAGTTGACACAGATGTTTGTTTCTTACAAAACCAAGAGACAAGTCTGTCACCATGGAACTGACAAGTTCCACTGGTGCTTTTCCTGTCAATTCTGCATCCAGCATAATCAACATCTGAGAATCCAGTTAAATCAAATGTTGAATCTTTTGGATACCAGAGACCTAGATTTGACAACTTTTAACATACCTGAGAATGCTCTTTACTAAAGTTAGGTGTGACTCTCTAGGGCTTACTTGGAACCTAGCACATATACATGTAGCAAACATTATATCTGGTCTACTAGCTGTAAGATACAGTAAAGAGCCAATCATTGCTCTATATGTTGTCTGATCAACAGGTTTCCCATGTTCATCAGCATCTAATACAGCATTGGTAGGCATGGGTGTTTTCATACAAGATGCCTCAGACATACCAAATTTCTTAACCAATTCATTTGCATATTTGGTTTGAGAAATAGGGATGCCTTCAGCATGTTGTTTGACTTGCAATCCTAGGAAGAAGGATAGCTCACCCATGCTACTCATCTCAAATTTAGAATGCATTAGGTTAGAAAACCTTCTGCACAATTTGGAGTCAGTAGAACCAAAAATGATATCGTCTACATAAATTTGTACTAGTAGGGTATGGGACTTATGGGTTCTAATAAAAAGAGTTTGGTCTACTCTACCCCTTATAAAACCATTTTCCAAAAGAAAGCATGCTAGGGTCTCATACCATGCTCTGGGAGCTTGCTTGAGACCATATAATGCTTTGTTCAGTCTAAAAACATAATCAGGATAAGTTGGAGAGATAAAACCTGGAGGTTGTCTGACATAAACTTCCTCTTTGATGTCTCCATTTAAGAAAGCACTTTTGACATCCATCTGATATACTTTGAAGCCTTTGTGAGCTGCATAAGCTAGAAAAATCCTGATGGCTTCTAATCTTGCAACAGGTGCAAAAGTCTGGTCGTAGTCGATTCCTTCTTCTTGAGAGTATCCTTGAGCAACTAGCCTTGCCTTGTTTCTTATAATTACTCCTTGATCATCCAGTTTGTTTCTGAATACCCATTTTGTTCCAACAATGGAATGATCCTTAGGCTTTGGCACTAGTTCCCATACTTTGTTCCTCTCAAATTGATGCAACTCCTCTTGCATTGCAATGATCCAGTGTGGATCTTGCTCTGCATCTTGAATGGACTGAGGTTCAATTTGAGATAGGAAGCAGGTGTACAACAGGTTTTGGTTGAACTGATTTCTGGTTTGCACACCAGCTGAGATTTCTCCAATTATTTGGGAAATTGGATGGTCTCTTGATGTTACTAAATCAACAGGGGGTGTTGATTGTTCACCAACCTGTGTTGTTGTTTCCTCTTGTGGTACAACAACTGGCTCTTCAGGTTGTGCTTCAAAATGTTGATCATTTCCTTCATCTTCACTGCTTTCATCCTCTTGCGTAACCTGTAACCTGTTCAAGTCTTCAACTAGAGAATGTTCCTGCAAAGGTTCTATGGTAGAAGAATTCTTCTCCTTGAAAGACATGTTAGTTTCATCAAATGAAATGTGAACAGATTCCTCAATTTTCAAAGATGATTTGTTATAGACCCTATAGGCCTTGCTGATCATAGAGTATCCCAGAAACACTCCTTCATCAGCTTTGGCTTGAAATTTTGCTAAATATTTCTTGTCATTATTGTGAATGTAGCAAATACAACCAAATACTCTAAAATAGTCAACTTTAGGTTTCTTCCCTTTGAGTAATTCATAGGGAGTCTTTCCCTTTAGTTTATGTATCAGACTTCTATTCAACACATAGTTGGAGGTGTTCACTGCCTATGCCCAAAAGGATATAGGTAGATGAGCATCTGACAACAATGTAGTGGCAGATTCAATAAGGGTTCTATTTTTCCTTTCAGCTACCCCATTTTGTTGAGGAGTTCTAGGAGCTGAGAAAGTATGCCTGATCCCTTCACTCTGACAGAACTCTTGCATAAGAAGAGAATCAAACTCTGTCCCATGATCACTTCTGATCAGGGCAATGTGAGTATTGAACTCAATCTGTATACATTTGAGAAACTCTGTCAGACACTTAAAGTTATCAGACTTCTTCCTTAGAAAGAACACCCAAGTGAATCTAGAGAAGTCATCTACAATTACTAAAGTGTAGGATTTCCCTCCTAGGCTTTGTACTGTGATGGGTCCAAACAGATCCATGTGTAACAGATACAATATCCTAGGTGAATCACTCTTATTAAGTGACTTAAAACTATTTTTAGTTTGCTTGCCTAATTGACAAGCCTTGCAGAGTCCTTCCTTCTTGTAGGGGCCAGAAGGTAGTCCTCTAACAAGGTTGTCTTTGGATAGCCTAGCAATAGTTCTAAGGTTTAGGTGTCATAATCTCTTATGCCATAAAACATTTGGTCTATAGACTGAATTAAACAAGCAGATATCTACATTGGTTGAAAGAAAGTCTACTAAGTAGATGTTACCTTTCCTTTTACCTGTCAACACTGTTGTGTTGTCCTCTGACTTGATTTTGCATAAGGTTTTGCTGAAGGTCACCTGGTAGCCTTCATCACACATCTGACTGATGCTGATTAGGTTGTGCTTCAGTTCTTCTACATAAGCTACCTTCTTAAAGGTTACTGAACCAATCTGGACTGCACCATATCCTTTAGTTTGTCCAAAGTTTGAATCACCAAAAATAACTTTGGGTCCAAGCTTGGCTCTGAAGGATGTGAGGTTGTCCTTATTCCCTGTCATGTGCTTAGAGCACCCACTATCCAAATACCATTGCTGGTTAGATGTTGGATAGGTCTTCACCTGCACATAAGACAATTCATTTGTTTTTGACCCAGTTTACCTTGGGCCTAGGTTGATAACCTCTAAATTCAGAAATGAAAGACATCCCAGGTTGACTCTTATATCCTTCAGGATGATATCTCCTTGGAGGTAGAATCCATTCAGTATAAGGGTTATAGATTTGGGATGAGGAACCCTTAGGATTCAATTTTGATTTGCCTTTGAAAAAGTTTCCAGAGCTCTGACCTCTGTTCGACGATCTTGGAGCTGCGTTCGACGATCTTGGGTCAGATCATCGAGCTCCGTTCGACGGTCGACTATGGCTGAGGTCAGGTATATGAGATCGTCGAACTGCGTTCGACGACTTTGGCTGAGATCGTCGATCTGTGTTCGACGATTTTGCCTGAGATCGTCGAGCTGCGTTCGGCGATCGTCGATCTTCATTCGGCGATCGTCGATCTACGTTCGACGATTTCTGCTGGGACTTAGTTTTCTGAGGCAGATCAGAATTTTTCCTAGCAACCTCTACAACTCCCTTTCCCTTGTCAGAAATAAACTTGATGGGAGTTGTTAGAACAATAGGTTGGCTGGATGAGGCACCCAAGCCCAGTGTACTGTTAAATCTAGAGTTCACTGTGCTTGTGATGTCCATCAGCTTGATGCTTCTCCCATTAAGGGATTCTTCAAGCTTCTTGGCCTCAGAGAGCTCACTTTTCAGTGTAGCTATCTGTTCCCTACAGTTCTCCAACTCCTGAGAGAGTTTGAGGTTTTCTGACTTTAAAATATTTTGTTCAGATAATTGATTTCTGAGAGAGATAATCTCTTTCTCAGACTTTAGCAGGTCTAAACACAGTGCTTTAAATTCAGATTTAAAATCTTCTGAACTAAAATCAAAAGAGCTAATTACCTGATCTTCTTCAGGTTGGGTCTCTAAGTCTGACTCTGACTCCTCTTCCTCTGAATTGTGTTGTGAGGCATTAATTGCCATCATGCAGAACTCCTTTTCTTCTGCATCATCCTCATCATCACTTGAGCTAGAAGAGGCTTCTGACTCCTCTTCTGTCTCACTCCAGGATTCAGCAACAGACCCCTTCCTTGTATGCTTATTTTTGCTTGAAGAAGGTTTGCTATTGCCATTTCTTTTGGAGTCTTTCTCCTTTCTTCTTTCTTTTCTGTCCCTTCTGTCCTTGTTCTTGTTCTCTGGACAGTCAGGAACTATGTGCCCTGGTTTCCTGCAACCAAAGCAGATAATGTCTTTATTGTTGCTAATGGACTTGTCATACCTTGGCTTGTCCTGCTCCTTGTATGATCTTCTTCTGAAGTCCTTTCTGGCCATCTTGTAGAATCTTTTGGCTAACAAGCTGAGTAGTTCATCATTGCCTGTAGCTTTATCTTCAGGCAGATCCTCAGTTGCCTTAAATGCTATGGTCTTCTCTTTCCTTGTGGCTGGTGAAGCAGCCTTCTGTTCTTCCTCTCTATTCTTGATGAGTAGCTCATAAGATTTGAGCTTACCCAGCAAAGCTTCAGTGGTGATCTCATTTAGACTTCTGGCATCCTTAATTGGCCAGATTCTTGAATCCCAAGTGCTGGGGAAGCACATTAGGATCTTGTCATTAAGTTCTATCAGAGAGATCTCTTTGTCCAATGTCCTTAGCTCACTGACAATTAGACTTAGTCTGTTGTACATATCTCCCACTGACTCAGTCTCTCCCTTCTTGAAGTTCTCATATTGAGAGATGAGATGGGATCTTCTGTCCTTTCTCTCATCAGCTGAGCCTGAGACTATTTCTGAGAGCTTCTCCCAAATTTCCTTGGCTGAATTGCATTCAGCTACCTTTTGAAATATGTCATCTGACATTGTCTGGGCTAGGATGTTCATAGCCTTGGCATCAGCTACTTTCCATTTTTTGATGTCAGCATCTGTTCCTGATGGAGGTGGAACAGCATTTGTACTCGTATTCTCTGGCGGTCTTGGACACACTGTCAAAACAGAATTAAAAATATCTTCGTCAATAGAATTCATGTAAAGTCTAATCCTTGCTTTCCAAAGTGCAAACTTTGATAGATTGTACACTGGAGGCCTGGTGCTAGCATAATCTTTGTTTTGGGCCATGATTTGTGCAAACAAAATCTAATAATAAAATACAAAAGAAAAACAGATCTAGTTTGGGATCTTTGCATTCAGGTATTAGCCTGTACAACCAATCAGATATGGTACGTTTAACCAACCTCGCTTTGATACCAATTGAAAGTGCAACTAGATCTGATATACTCTAGAGGGGGGAGTGAATAGAGTATATGGTGCTTTAAAAACTTTTACAAACTTTTACAACAATTGTTGTAATATGTGTGAGCAGGGAAGCAGAAATAAATCTAATTACAGTACTAAGGTAAGCAAAAACTAAGCACAGAGAAAATCAAGGCCAGAAACAAAAATGAAAGCAAGCAGAACCAGAAGACACAAGGAAATATAGTGGTTCCCCAAACTTGGTACATCCACTCTTCTACCACCCTAGGTAGGAATCCACTGCAGGATGAGTTGATCAGGTGTCCTGGGCACCAATGAGCTTTTGATAAGGTGCTCAAAAACCAAAGCAGATTTTTTGATCAGGTGTCTTGCCACCAATGAGCTTTTGACAAGGTGCTCAAAAACCAGGTTCAAACTTTTGAAGGGAGTTTGAAAAACCCTTTACAGAGTGGGGGTGAGAGAGTGATGGCAGTCTTCTCTTTCTCAAACAACTGAGAAGACTATGTGGATTGATGTCAAAGCTCCCCCTGAATCCTTGAAATCTTCAGGAAGAAAAGCTTTGCTGAGGGTGATAGGCCTTCAAAGGTTGAACTCCAGCAATGGATGATTTCAGCAATAGCTGAAATGTTGAATGTCTGAAGTCAGGAAATATGTTGGCCTTGAACACTTTGAAAACTACAGAGATCTGAAGATTTGAGAAAACTTGATCTCCTTTGATGAGTGTTCTTGAGAATTCTTTGTGACAGAAGATTTTGAATGAGTCTCTGTAATCTGTATTGTGTGTTCTCTTCTTCTTGTTCTACTTAGAGATTCAAAAACATTCTCTCTTTTATTCTCTGGTCCTGAATAGAATATCATTCTCTGTCAAGGATAGCCGTTGGTCTGTATTGATTGAATCCTTAATTGCATAATCTCTTTTTTGAGGAAAGTCCACAGAATTATTCCTTGAAAAGTCCCTTGAAACTTGGTCCAGAATTTAATGAAAACGGCTAGCAAATCTCTGAATTAATTGCAGAATAACTCCTAACTGATTTGAATTTGAATTTTGGAAGTTATCAGAAATCGTCGAACTGAGCTCTGCTATCGTCGAGCTGAGCTCAGCGATCTGGAAATACATAGCAGCAAAATAATCGTCGAGCTGAGCTCAAAGATCGTCGAACTGAGCTCAGAGATAAAGATCCAAGGCAGAGTCAAAATCGTCGACCTGATCTCACCGATCGTCGAATGGAGTTCGACGATATTATGAAGTTGAGCTCAGCGATCGTCGAATGGAGTTCGACGATCTGTCGAAGTTGAGCTAGACGATCGTCGATCGGAGTTCGACGAATCGTCGTGCTGAGCTCGACGATCAGACTTAGTCTCCAGATAGAAAAACTTGGTCTTCAGGGCAGCTTCCAAACCTAGACTTCTAACCCTTAGACTCAATTCTAATTGACCTTTTAAGCTATACAGGAGGTCAAGGAAAGGTTCCTAGAGACATAGTGATCCTGACCCAAATTAGTAATAGGGTGTTCCAACACCCTGGGTGGAGGTCATGAACTCTTGCCTCCCCACAAAGGGTCCTGAGCTAGGGAGCTCGCCGAGATCATCACTACCTCCCTCACCTCCAGTCATGACTCTCTCACGAGATCTTCTGTGCTGGTCACTCTCCACGCTCACCGCACCAAAAGTGTTGAAGCCAAAATTAACCTCTGTGGAGTTCGGGGTCCCTGAAAGGGGTGACCTCACACCTACTACACTCGAGAGAACGTCACGGACCGGAGACTTAGGAGACTATGAGCAGACCCTCAGCTCTAGCACGGAGGTCCCACCTCACACCCGGAAGGCTACCTGAGCTCTTCCCCTCCCTTACCAAAGGGCTAGGTTGGGCGCCTTGGAGAGCTCTCTCTACTCTACCAAGAAGAAGCTAAGGGAGGAGGAAGCTAAGAAAAGGGTCCTCTCCAAGGCACCCAAGGGGGTCTATTTATAGTTTTTCCAAGTCATGGGGGTAGAATGACCAAAATACCCCTACGGCCAAAAGGCCTCGGGCCAATAGGAAACCGCCACGCCAGGGGGTAGAGAAGGAAAAACGCGTCACCCAAAGCAAATAGGGGACCCACCCTGAGGGACGGGGCGAGACCCGGCCTGGGGGCCGGTCTCGCCCGGCCTACCCGCCGGGCTGGGCGAGACCCGGCCTGGGGGCCGGTCTCGCCTTGCTGCCCGCGGGGCTGGGCGAGACCCAGCCTGGGGGCCGGTCTCGCCCGGCCTACCCGCCGGGCAGGGCGAGACCCGGCCTGGGGGCCGGTCTCGCCTGGCTGCCCGCGGGGCTGGGCGAGACCCGGCCCGAGGGCCGGTCTTGCCCGGCCTACCCGCCGGGCTTGGCGAGACCCGGCCTGGGGGCCGGTCTCGCCTAGCTGCCTGCGGGGCGGGGCGAGACCCGGCCCGAGGGCCGGTCTCGCCCGGCCTACCCGCCGGGCTCGGGGCCGGTCTCGCCGGCCCGAGGGGAAAAGGGGGAGGGGGATGGCCTGCTGATCCCGCCTCCACACCCAAATGGCCCGGGCGGGTGCCTACCAACCTGCCGCTTTCACACTCCAACTAAGGGGCCGCTGGGGAAGGCCGATTTCTCCTCCCCCTACTAGTAGATTTCCAAGCTATAGCCAAAATTGGCCACCGAGAGTTCAAAATACTCAAAAAGCTTAAAAACTAAGCACGCCTCATTCAGGGTCCACTCTTCGCGAATACGGGGTTGTATATCCATGGTAACCGGCTGATCTGGTTTCTAACAAACTTCTGACAGCTCTGACAGTTGCAGTTGACCGATTGGTAATGGCAGCTGTCAAGTCATCCAGTCTCTTCTTGAAACTCTGTCTCTGTCAGCAAAGTGTCGAGACTGAACTTCATCATGTGTCGACACAAGTAGAATCAGTGTCGACACAAGCCTTGTTGGTGTCGACACAGCTTCCTTGATGTTGACACTGCTTCTCGACACAGCTTCTGTAGATTGTGTCGACACTAGTTCTGTGGTGTCAACACAGTCACTTCTTTTCTTCACACAAATTGATTTTGTTGAAATTCTGCAATGTGTCGACACAAGTCCTGTGTGTCGACACAGTTGATGTCGACACAGTTGATGTCGACAAAGTCTTCTGTGTGTCAACACTACCTCTGTGTGTCGACTATGCTTCTCTATGTGTCGACACTACCTCTGTATGTCGACACAGTTGACGTAGACTATGCTTCTCTGTGTGTCGACACTGCCTCTGTATGGCGACACAGTTTCTTCAGGTGTCAACACAGCAATTCCAAGTGTCGACACAATTAACTCCAAGTGTCGACACAGCTTTTCTCCAGTGTCGACGCAAACCTTCATAAGTGTCGACACAGCTTCTTCTAGTGTCTACTCATGGACTTATAAACTTTTTCCTGCATTCTTGCATTTTCTTAACCTGCACATATAAACTCAAAACAACATCAAATACACCTTGATGCATATCATTGAGTAAGGTGAGGCTTCTTCAAATCTGGTACACATTTTCCAATATACCCAACAGATGTCCTACCAATGGATGCTTGTCATGTGTTAGTAGGCCACCCCTGGCTCTATGACTGTGATGTGATGCATTTTGGTAGAGCCAAGAAGTATGAATTTAAATTCAATGGAAAAACCATTACCTTGAGGCTGACCATCCCACAAGAGCCAGTAGTTTTGGCTAAGGACACCACTATCTCAGTAGAGAGGAGGACGTTGAGTCTAGTTGGCAGGAATTAGTTTGTGAAGGACCCGTTTCTTGATGGAGTGATGTATGCACTAGTCCTTCTGAGTGAGAAGATGGATTCTGGAGTATTGGATGATCTGCCCAGAGAGTTACGGGCACTGTTGGAAAAATATAAGGACGTGTACCTGGAGGAGTTTCCATCGTCATTACCCCCACTTAGAGATATTTAGCATGCGATAGATCTCATCCCGGGCTCCTCTTTGCCCAACCAGCCCCATTATCGACTCCATCCCACTAGCCACAAGGAGTTACAATCCCAGATTGAGGACCTGTTGAAGAAGGGGTTCATTAGTACTAGCATGAGTCCATGTGTTGTACCAGCCTTGCTTGCTCCCAAGAAGGATGGTACATGGCAGATGTTCGTAGACTGTCGTGCTATCAACAAGATTACAATCAAGTATAGGTTCCCTATCCCGCGTTTAGATGACCTCTTAGATGTCTTATCTGGCGCCACTATATTCTCCAAATTAGATATTCGAAGTGGATACTACCAGATCAGGATATGTGAGGGAGGCGAATGGAAGATTGCGTCTAAGTCTAAGGATGGGCTGTACGAGTGGCTTGTGATGCCCTTTGGGCTATCCAATGCTCTCCCAGTACCTTTTCCCGGATGATGACCCACGTCTTTCAACAGTTCATGGGAAGGTTTGTGGTAGTTTATTTTGACGACATATTGATTTATAGCACCACCACTGCCAAGCACATCTCTCATTTGATAGTGATTCTTTCCACCCTGCAAAAGGAAACATTATTTCTTAATCTTAAGAAATGCACTTTCTATGTCCCTAAAGTGGATTTCTTAGGATACATAGTCGGATTGGAGGGCATCAGAGTTGACCCTAGTAAAGTTCTAGTCATTAAGGACTGGCTCGAACCGACCACTATATGAGAGGTGCGTAGTTTCCACGAGTTAGCAACATTTTATCGTTGTTTTATACGAGACTTCAGTAGCATCATGGCCCCTATTATTGAATGCATGAAGAAAGGAGAGTTCACCTGGACGAAGTCTGCCACCCGTGCCTTCCAACGCATTAAGAAACCTATGACTGAGGCCCCTGTCTTATGTCTACTTGACTTCACCAAAGTCTTTGAATTAACTTGTGATGCCTCTGGGGTGAGAATAGGAGGTGTCTTGAGTCAGGAGGGGCATCCAGTCAGTTACTTTAGTGAGAAGTTATCAGTCGCTAGGCTAAATTATTCGAACTATGATATGGAGTTTTATGCGGTTGTATGATGTTTACACCATTGGAGGCACTATCTCCTCTCCAAGGAGTTTGTGATCCTCTCCGATCACGAAGATTTGCGCTGCATCAATGGCCAGCATAAAATAAGCCCGCGTCACGCTAAGTGGGTAGCTTTCCTACAAGGTTACACGTTTAATCTCAAGAACCTTAAGGGTACCGACAACCGAGTCGTGGACGCTCTTAGTCACCTTACCATCTTGCTTTCCACTATGGAAGTTAATGTTGTAGAATTTGAACGAGTTAAAGATGAGTACGCTACTTGCCCAGATTTTCCGGAGCCATATTTCTCTGCCCAGGATAGTTCCCTCACGACTATATCTGCGTTTGTTATTAAGGACGGCTATCTATTTAGGAATGGGAGGTTGTGTATCCCACAGTCATCTCTACGACTTCATATCATCTGGGAGCTGCATAGCGGAGGGTTGAGTGGTCACTTTGGTAGGGACAAGACCATTACTCTAGTTGAGGAGAAATTCTACTGGCCAAAACGTAAGGCGATGGTGGGAAGGGTAGTAAGTAGCTGTCGTACCTGTCAGGTATCCAAAGGGACCAAAACCAACATAGAATTATATACACCCTTGCCTATCCCTTCCACACCATGGGAAGACGTGAGTAATGATTTTGTTCTAGGCCTACCCTCCACGTTACGCCGTCACGATTCTATTTTTGTAGTTTTTGATAGGTTTTCTAAAATGGCATATTTCATTCCGTGTAATAGGACCAACGACGCGTCTCACATTGCGAAATTGTATTTTAAAGAAGTCGTTAGTCACCGTGGAGTGCCGAAGACAATAGTCTCGGATAGAGATGTCAAGTTTATGAGTTATTTCTGGAAACCACTTTGGGTTATAATGGGTACCAAATTATTGTTTTCCTCCGCATATCATCCACAAACCGTTGAGCAGACGGAAGTGGTTAATCGGAGCTTGGGGAATCTCCTTAGATGTCTAGTGAGCGATCACAAAGGTACTTGGGATCTACTTCTTCCCCATGACCAATTGGCCTACAATAATTCAAAAAATAGGTCCACGGGTATGTCTCCCAATGAGATTGTTCACGGGTACAAGGCCCCTGTGCCGCTTGACTTAGTTTCATTGCCTCCAACGTACAAAGCAAGTCAGTTTACACAATCCTTCGCCCAACACATTCATGACCTACACGCACGTATATGGGCTACCTTGACTAATCAATACGAGTCTTATCAAGCGCACGCTAATCTACATAGGAGAGCATCACACTTTAAGATTGACGATCTGGTATTAGTCCGGTTAGTTCCCGAATGACTGCCAACTGGCACCATTAAAAAGTTACCACCAAAGTGCGCCGGCCCTTTTTGGATTATAAAGAAGCTAGGTGACAATGCTTTCGTTTTGGATTCGCCTGCTGATTTTGGTATCTCCCCCATTTTTAATGCCTCGAATTTGACGTTGTTTATTTTGCCTCCACAAGAGTTAAATTCTTTGTCGTCCTCTTCTTCCACTGAAATTTCTAATGGGTTGGGGAGCGGTAGTTCAGATGATCTCTCTCTTACGGACCCCACAGGTATATCATCAGATGGTGAGTTGCATTCCTTTATTCCTAATGCTAACATGTTACCCAGGTTTCCCAAGACGTTTCTTACTCCCGATAGGATACTTGAGCCTGAGCCACTTGCCACTACTGATGGTGATACCTACCGCTTCCTCATCTGTTAGCGTGACCGCCCCCCTTCGGACGACTCATGGGTACTCGCGACGGAGCTTAGACGATTGGATGCAGCACTTCTCCACCGCTACCTCTTGGACCACGCATCAGAGATACGTGATTTTGAGAGGGAGAGTATTGATGTCACGGCATCGCCGCCACTACTTGATGATGATTCGGTTGTCGAGGAACTATAGAATAAAGACTTTAGGAGCCATGATGACGCTAATGGAAGGCAACGTTACAACTTCCATCTGCGGCGTGCTAAGCCCACTTGAAGATTCATTTTAAAATCATGCTCTTAGTTACATTATTTTTATTTATATTTTATATTTGAGAATATAAATTATTTCATACTTGGGTAATAATTTTATATTCATGTGTGGACTTATTTGTTTATTTCCTGCATTTAAAACATTTAGTGTGTAATTAACCACCCGGATGGATGAGATGTCATCTCAATTTTGGATGGTTAAATGTTTTTTTGTAACTCCTATGTGTTTGTAACTCCTATATAAGGAGACCTCTTTATGAGAATTAAAAGACAAGAAGCAATTGAACACTAAAAAAAACTCCCAAGGAGAATTTCGGCCAAGAGGGACTCCTCCTTGCCGCCCCCTAGGTGGTGTGAAGACATCTCTTGCTTCCTCCACCCCTCTTCGGAGCGACTCCGGCGTGGATTCCTTCGGTGCTACTCTAAGGAAGAAGGTTGCAGCACCATTCAGTGTGACGCTGGTGGATCCGTGGAGAGAGTGATTCTCCCACTATATCTTGTTTGCACGGTGAATCCGGGTTGGGTAACATCTCCTCTCTTCTCTTGTGTTTTCTTGCTTTAGTTTTGTGGAGATTGAGCAACCGTTGTTTCCGTGGTTTTGAATAATATCGCTTGCAATTTCTGAGTCGTTTCATTGTTGACGAATTTCTTTACAAATCTAGATCGGGAAGGTCTTATTTGCTTGAGCGGATCTTGGCATATAGCCACGGTTCGTCCTCAAAAGGGATTCGCAACCTTTATGTTAATTTTGGGGAACAATCCGACTCTTTTCTGATCGTTATTTTAGAGTCGATCCTTCCTACTCGTGGTTTATGTGTTGCGTTAGTGTCGAACCATATTATGGTGATAGATGCTTGTGTAGGTGACGCGGATCAAGCGTGCGTTGATGGCAAAATAGGGTCGTCTCTCGTGTAGATCTTCGTTAGCGACTTACGCTACGTCATCTCCACCTCATTTGGATCCTTATCTACCTCACCAGTACTCGGTCCAACAATGCCCATGCGGTTCATATGTTAAGTCAGTTTGTTAATGCTCCTACAATTGTGCGCTATGGTCACCTACTGCGGCTCCTGCGCTATCTCTGAGATACAACTTCTCGTGGTTTTTTATTCTCCAGTAATAGTTCTCTGCAACTCTATTCTTACTCAGATGCAACTTGGGCTAGTGATCATGTTGACCGTCGCTCTATCAATGATTTATGTCTGTTCTTGGGTTCTTCTCATATTACATGGAAGTTCAAGAAACAGACTGGTATTTCTCGTTCCAATAATGAGGTTGAGCTTCGGGGCATGGCTACCACCGTTGAGGATATTATTTGGCTATGTTGGCTTCTTGAGGACCTTGGTGTTTCTTCTGCATGCCTCACCCCACTCTATTGTGATAACAATGGTGCCATTCATATTACTCGATTTGAACTCGGTGAAACACTCACTCTCTAAGCATTTCAGGGTTGATGCTTTCTTCCTATGTGAGCAATATGGTCATGGTACTCTTGCTCCTTGCTTTGTTCCTTCTGAGCAGCAGATTGTAGATTTGATGACTAAGCCGCAGACGTGGACTCATCATGCTCATCTTCTATCCAAACTCTCGATGTGTGATCTGTTAAATTTTCTCAAGATGATCAACGAGATAGTCTGACACCAAATTAATATTCTTAGAGCTATCAAGATCACACCTTGATCAAGCGGAAACAGGAAAGCAAGCTCAAACAACCAAAAGCAAACATAGGAGCAATCAAATCATATATTCACTATCTTCTTTTACAGGGCGAGGTATACATGGAGAGACATGATTATGCCAAGTACAAAGAGAAGAAAACAAGCAAAGGAAATCTTCAAGCCGGGTGGACTGCACTTAAAGACCGCTTAGTCCGCCAAGTTCGCCGAGACTTCCAAGCCACTGCTACTACTCTGATTCTTCGGAGTCCGCACAAACCACACCAACACACCGTTATTCGCAGACTACTACAAGTTTCTGCTGAACTGAAGAACAGACCGCCTAACTGCCGAGTCGGGCGACAGGTTATTGTACTTGGAAAAGATTGAAGCAGGTAAAACTGACAAGTC
Source organism: Platanthera guangdongensis (assembly GCA_039583875.1). NCBI lineage: Eukaryota > Viridiplantae > Streptophyta > Magnoliopsida > Asparagales > Orchidaceae > Platanthera > Platanthera guangdongensis. The sequence continues at coordinate 73,600,575 of CM077164.1, read as the reverse complement.
GTCAAATGCAGACCGCAAACTTCACTGAACCTGACCGAAGTCAGAACCAAACTCTGGGTTCCACAGTGCTAGTCGCTCCACCTGCAAACAACAATTAGTTAACTCTATCCAAACCGCACGGACAAGATAACCGGGGCCGCAACACTTAACCAATTCCCAACTTACTATTCACTCTATTAGACGTGCCGAGAGGGTCTATTTATAGGGAGGGTGAGGAGTGTGGTCACTGCCCTAGTGAATAGAGTCACCGCCCCAGTTCGCGGCTAACACATCCCATGGCACCAAGTCCGCAAGAACTTGGCCAGACTTCAAACAACCCGCCAGACGCCAGGTAAAAGACAGACCGCCACCATGAGGACACTACGCCAGTCCGCACCACATGCAAGCACAGTGTCAGTCCTCCATTCAGCATAGCACGTGGACACAGAGACAACCCATGTTGCATCAGTCCGCACACTAAATGCGGACAAAGCGGCAGTCCACACAGCTTGGGAACATCGCCGCAGCCCGCCACGAGTTCACGAGCAACAGGCAGTCCGACCAGTCAACAGCGGACTCTGAGGACACTACGAACACGATGGACTTGTCACAGAAAATGACCAAGTCCAGCAGCCCATCAAGCAACTGGCGTGAGCAAGGCAGACACAAAAGACCCAGACCGCCAACTTCAGGACAGTCCGCCACAGAGAATGCGGCAACACCCACTACATCACAGAGAGCTCAGCAAGATTAATGTCGATCTCCAAAACCAGTCCGCAATAGAGGACTCCGCGGACGCAAACCAAGTCCGCCACAACACCGCAGATTCAAACATCCAATCTGCCCGGATTCTTCAAGGACCGGCTTATCTGCAGAACCGCAGGCCAAATAGAGCAACGCCACCAAACCGCCAAGGATAGGCCGCACAGGCCGCTCCACAAGAACAGCCAAGACATCAAGTCCAACCAGGCCAGTCATCTAGGCCGCAACATCAGTACGCCCAGGCCGCGGACTCAGACCGCTCAGATAACACGGTCTACTCCATCACCCACTTTCACTTCATAATTTTCAATACTCCCCCTTGAAGTGAGAAGTGGTGATTAAGCCCAGCAATCCACGTAGTCTTTGAAAAGGCCCCTTCGACAGCAGTTTCGTGAAGATGTTAGCAAGGTTGTCTTCACTCCGAACATGCCGGACCATAAGAGATCCCTCCAACACCTTCTCCCTTATGAAGTGGTGCTCGATCTCTATATGCTTTGTCCTTGCGTGACAAACTGGATTGTTCACCAGTTTGAGAGCACTCTCACTATGACCTCAGAGCAAAGTAGACCTTGCACTTCCTCATGAACATCCTCCACAAACCTCCTCAGTCAGATGGCTTCTTGAGCAGCCAAGGACGAAGCCTTGTACTCCGCTTCCATAGTAGATACGGACACAGAATCCTGCTTCCTGCTACACCACGAGATGCAAGCTGATCCACAAGTGAAAACATAACTTGAAGTTGATCTTCGATCATCCGAGTCACCACCATAATCAGCATCCGTGAATCCAAGCAAAGAAAAGCCCATGTCCCTCCTATAAAGGAGTCCCATATCAGAAGTAGCCCTGACATACTTCAAGATATTCTTTGTTGCCACCAGATGAGACTTCCTCGGCTCTGCCATAAACTGACTTACTCGGCCAATAGCATAAGCAATGTTTGTCCTTGTAATCGTTAGGTATATCGAGCTCCCCACTAGAGCCCGGAACACCAAAGGATCAAGAAGAATCCTTCCTTCATCACGTCAAAGCTTCAGCCTAAAATCCAGAGGAGTAGAGCAACTCTTTCCTTTACTCATGCCGAATCGATTTACAATGCGATCCGCATATCCTTTCTGGAAAATGAGAATCCTGCTCTCCTTCCTCTCCACTTCAAGACCAAGAAAGTGATGAAGCTCTCCCAAGTCTTTCATCTCGAATCGAATAGCTAGCTCAGCCCTAAGCCTAGCTACCTCTCCTCAGAATTCCATATGATGATCATGTCATCAACATACAGCAGGACCAAGACGTGAAGCTCCCCCTTCTTCTTGATGAACAAGCTTAAATCTGAGTTGGAAGCAAGATATCTGCAGAATTGAAGGTATTCTGCTGTCTTCCCATACCAAGCTCTTGGAGCTTGCTTCAACCCGTAGATAGCCTTCCTGAGTTTGTAGACATAGACCGGATGAACTTTAAAAATAAATCCAAGCGACTGATCCATGAAGATGTCCTTATCAATCTCTCCGTAAAGAAAATCATTCTTCACATCAAGCTGCCACATTCTCTATCCCTGGCAAGCAGCCAAGGCGATCACCACCCGAACCGAAGTCATCTTTGCAACTAGATTAAACGTCTCCTCATAGTCCTCTCCATATTGTTGTGAGAATCCTCGAGCAACAAGAAAAGGCTTGTATCTTTCGATGCTCCCATCAGCCTTCTTCTTCAACTTATACACCCACTTGCAAGTCACTGGAGTAATTTCATCAACCCTGGGCACAAGGTCCCATGTTTCATTCTTCTTAAAAGCAGTCATCTCCTCTTTCATGGCATCTTCCCATTCCTTAACTCCAGTGGCCTCATTGAAGTTTGAAGGCTCTCGCTCATCCAGAGGGCCTGCAAAGAAACAGGAGACAAAGCTCACTGCATTCCCTTCACAGTAACGAGCTGGTGGCTTGACAATCCTCTTTGATCTCCAAAGGGTCTGCTCCTTGCTCACCACCTCTGTTGCTTATTTAGGCTCAGCTCCAACTTCGGGCAAACTTTGAGTAATGCTCCCCCTGCTTCCTGAGCTAGAAGCCTCTACACCAGAGCTTGAAGCAATAGGAGCTGTTGGTGATATAGCAAGCTCCTCTTCTAGAACTTCAGCAGCCACCTTCTGCTCTTCATCAACCTTGCTCTCTGGTAGCTCAACCGAGCCTCCTCCATACGATGTCAGTTCATCAAAGACCACGTCTCTTGTTACAAAAAACTTCTTCGTCGCAGGATCCATGCAATTCCATCCCTTCTTCCACTCATCATAACCTACAAAGACAAGCTTCCTTGCCTTTACATCAAGCTTAGTCCTTCAATCATCCGGGACATACACATAGCAAGTTAATCCAAACACTCGAAGGTGTTCCACGCTTGGCTTCTCCTTTAGCAACATCTCAAAGGGAGACTTCATGTTGATCGGAGTAAGCGGCATTCGATTGATAACATAAGAAGAGCAAGACATTCCCTCTGCCCAGAAAGACCTAGGAATGTCTTTTGCATGAAGCCAGCATTTGCAGGTTTCCGTCAGATGACAGATCTTTCGCTCCGCTACTCAGTTTTGTTGTGGAGTATGAGCACAAGTAAGCTCTCTCTGGATCACGTGCTTCCTGCAGAAGTTAGAAAATTCTGAGGAGACAAACTCACCACCATTGTCAGATCTAAACTTCTTGATCCGCAAGTCAAGCCGGCCCTCCACCAACTCCTTGAACTCCACAAACAACTGAAAAGCTTCTGACTTCTCCTTCAAGAAATATACCCAAGTGTATCTTGAGTAGTCATCAATCAGAATAAGCATGTATCTGCTCCCGCCAAGACTAGCAGTGACGGTTGGTCTCATCAAGTCACCATGGATACACTCCAAAGGTCTCTTACTCCTCGTTTGCGACTTATCAAACGGAAGGCGATGAGCCTTACCGTACTGACACCCCGCACAAACGTCACCATCGCCAAAGGATGATAGCTTAGTCAAGCCTCTCACAAGGCTCTTGTTTGCCATAGCTTTCAACTTATCCATCCCTACATGCCACAGCCTCTCATACCAAATAGCAGCGCTATCGTTTGCCCTCATCTGATCAACGTAAGAGTTTGTTGCAAGAACAAACAAGTTCATTACACTCCTCCCAACATGAGCAACATCAGCCTTTATCGCTGATATGTTGCGAAGGAACTTCACTTCTGTTGGCCCAAACAGAATGTGATAACTCGCGTCTAGCGCATTGGTCACAGAGAAGAGGTTCTTCTTCATGCTCGGTACGTGATACACACTCCTTAATATGAGTGGCCCCTTATCACTATCCAAGGACACAACCCCCTCCTTCTCAACTGCATAAACAATATTATCAGCAGTAATGATAGCTTCGTTACCAGAGTAAGTATACAGTTAAGAGAACTTCGACTTGTCTCCGGTGAGGTGATGACCACACCCGGAGTCCACGATCCATTCGACTTTGAAGTCGATGGCCGATAATGCACAAACACAAGTGCCTGTCATGAAAGCTCCACCCCAGCCAGCTTCCTCAGTACTAGAGCAAGCTTCCTCCTTGCCTGCAGCATGCCCAGGCTAAAGCTTGACCTTGAAGTCATGCTTGAAGTGACCCGGCTGATGATACTTGTAGCACTTCAAATTCTTCTTCCAATCCTTCTTAAGAGCACCGCTCCTCTTTGGCTGATAAGAGGTTGAAGGCTAATTTTCAACAGTGATCTTATTCTTCTTCCCTTCCCATCTCTTCTTCTTCTTGCCTGCGAAGAGTGCTTCACTACCTCCTTCAGAGATAGTCACTCCTGCCATCTGTCTGACCAAACTTTCCTGCGAAGCAAGCAGGTTCTCAAGCTCTAGTAGAGATGGCTGACTTGCCCAACCTTGAACAAAGGTTATAAAGGCCACATACTCATTCCGCAAGCTGCGGATTATGTGCCTTTTCAACTTAGCCTCGGAAATAGGCTCATCAGGATCAAGTGTGGATATCTCAACACACAGAATCTTCATCTTCAGAAAGAACTTCGAGATGGTCAAGTCTCCTTGAGTTGTCCTAGCCAACTCATTCTCCAGGAACTGAAGTCTCGCCACATTCTTCCTGTTGAACAACTCATCAATGGTTGTCCAGATATCAGCAGCTGACTCACATCCAATGATGTGATCAAACAACTCCGATGAAATAGCCCTATTGAGGATAAACTCTGCCTTTGCATTAGTTTTCCTCCAGAACGTCACCTGCTCATCAGTCCCAAAAGCAGTAATAACTTCCTGCCTGTCGTCACCACTGACGACCTCCCATAGCTCCTCGCCCAGAAGATAGCTTTTCATGCATGACTTCCACTTTTTAAAGTTAATCGTCGTCAAGAGTTCAATACCCAGACCTCTTGTATAACTCCCTTACATTGCAGCCACCTTGGTCTAAGCCTTCAGAAGCACAGAGCACAACACAAGTTGACCACGGCTCAAGCAACTGACCTTCCCTCTGATACCATGTTGAATTTTCTCAAGATGATCAACGAGATAGTCTGACGCCAAATTAATATTCTCAAAGCAATCATGATCACACCTTCATCAAGCGGAAATAGGAAAGCAAGCTCAAACAACCAAAAGCAAACACATGAGCAAGCAAATCATATATTCACTATCTTCTTTTACAGGGCGAGGTATACATGGCGAGACATGATTATGCCAAGTACAAAGAGAAGAAAAAAAGCAAAGGAAAACTTCAAGCTGGGCGGACTGCACTTGAAGACTGCTGAGTCCTCCAAGTTCGCTGAGACCACCAAGCCGCTGCTGCTACTCTGATTCTACGGAGTCCACAAAAACCGCGCGGACACACTGTTATTCGTAGACTACTGCAAGCTGCTGCTGAACTAAAGAACAGACCGCCTAACCGCCGAGTCTAGTGGGCATGTTATTGTACTTGGAAAAAATTGAAGCAGGTAAAACTGACAAGCCGCCAAATGCAGACCGCAAACTTCACTGAACCTGACCGAAGTCAGAACCAAACTCTGGGTTCCACAGTGCTAGTCATTCCACCTACAAACAGCAATCAATTAACTCTATTCAAACCATACGGACAAGATAACCGAGGCCGCAACACTTAACCAAGTCCCAATTTGTTGTTCACTCAGTTACTGTAGACGTGTCGGGGGGATCTATTTATAGGCAGGGTGAGGAGTGTGGTCACCGCCCTAGTGAATAAAGTCACCGCCCCAGTTCGCGGCTAACACATCCCAGACCGCCAAGTCTGCAGGGACTTGGCCAGACTTCAAACAACCCGCCAGGCGTCAGGTCAAAGACAGCCCGCCACAATGCGAACACTACACCAGTCCGCACCGCACGCAAGTACAGTGCTAGTCTGCCATTCAGCACAGCACACGGACACGGCCACAACCCATGTTGCATCAGTCTGCACACTAAATGCGGACAAAGTGGCAGTCCGCATAGCTCGAGAACATCGCTATAGCCCGCCACAAGTCCACGACCAATAGGTAGTCTGCCCGGTCAACAGTGGACTCTGCGGACACTGCGAACACCATGGATTTGTCACAGAAAACGACCAAATCCAACAGCACATCAAGCAACTGGCTCGAGCAAGGGGGACACAAAAGATCCATACCGCCAACTTCAGGACAGTTCGCCACAGAGAATGCGGCAACACCCACTGCATCACAGAGAGCTCGGCAAGATCAATGCCGATCTCCAAAATTAGTCCGCAATAGCGGACTCTGCGGGTGTAAACCAAGTCCGCCACAACACCGTGAATTCAAACCTCCAATCCGCTCGGATTCTTCAAGGACTGGCTTATCTGCAGAACCACAGGCCGAACAGAGCACCGCCACCAGACCGTCAAGGACATGCCGCACAGGCCGCTCCACAAGAATAGCCAAGCCATCAAGTCCAACCAGGTCAGTCACCCAGGCCGCAACATTAGTTTGCCTAGGCCACAGACTCAGACCGCCCAGACCGCACAGTCTACTTTATCACTCACTTTCACTTCATAATTTTCAACATGATCCCCCGTGAGTTTGTGGGAGGGTGTCAGATATAGTGTACTTCATGTGTGGTAGAGTTATCTTAGGCTAATTGATGAATTGTAAATATACGTATTTTTGTGCACATTAATTTAGTCGTTTTCATTTATTTTCGTTGTTTTTACTTATTTTTGTTCAATAAAATACTCATATTTTTGTAAAAATTTTACTGACTTGTTTTATTTTATTTTTCAGGAAAAAATTAAAATCTGCAAAAAAAAATTGTTATGTCACGCCCGTGACAATGTTGTCACGCCCGTGACTAGGGGCGTGACACGTCAAAAACAAGCCCGTGTCCATTCAGCTCGACGATTTCAGTTCAACGATCGTCGAACCCGCGACACGCCCAGAGTCACGCCCGTGACCTAGGGCGTGACTCAAACTTTCTGCTCGACGATTTCAACTTGACACTTTCCGCTCGATGATTGTCGAGTGTCGACACCAACCGACACGCCCAGAGTCACGCCCGTGACCTGGGGCGTGACGTCTCCACCTGGCTCGACAAGACCCGCGCGGCGACTTTCGGCGCAACCCGCGCCCAGCTCTACCTCCCCGACACACCCACCATCACGCCCGTGACTAGGGGATTGACCAACGCGAGACCGACACGTGTCCAGCCCGAAGTCAACTTTGCCATCAAATCGTCGGCCGCCATCGCAAACAGTAGTGACACGCCCACCGACACGCCCGTGTCGGAGGGCGTGTACTTTGCTTTTTTTCCTATAAATTCCCCACTTCTGTAATGACCAAGGGTTCACATTTTCGAGCCACTTTAGTGTGTTTTGTGGGCTGCATCCGTGGATTCCCTTGCTATGTAAGGAGATTTCTCCACCCTTTTCTTTCATGTTTGTTTTTGCTTTAGCTTTAGCTTTGTAATAGCTTTGTAATAGTTTCCTTTAATCAATAAAAATGTTAGTTTTTCTCTTCTTATTTGGCTTTGGAATGAACTCATGTGCCCACTTTTCTTCTCATTTTATCCTTAGTTTCTCCTTTATTTTTCTCTTTATGAAATGTGTGTGTGTGCGTGTGTATGAGTGTAACATGTTTAATATTCATATTTTTAACTTGTCTTCATGTTAGGTTTTGTAGTAGATTTCATTTCCAAGTTAGGTATGATAAGTTTTCCTCTTCTTCATTATGTCCTTTTCTAACCAAACTTTTTATGCTTTCATTCTTATGTATTTATAAAAGAGTTGAAAGTGATTTTGATGTTTTTTTTACTTAGCTTTTTTTGTAGGATTGTAAAACCCTTTTTGTTATTTTCATTTTCTTTTCACTTTTTAATAGCTTTTATGAAAACATAAGAATGAAAATCTTGTTATTTTAATTTTTAAAGAACTTTGGTTTTTGATTTGTTTTGAAAAACTTTTGTTCTCTTAAAAGTTTATTTTGTTCTTTTTATTTATTTTTGGTAAAACCTAAGTATAAAAAAGTAGTAGTTTTAATTTTTAGATAACTTTCATTTTGATTTTCAAAATTGTGTGTGTGAGTGTAGGAGTTAGGATTTCATTTCGCTCTTTAAGATTTCATGTTGTGTGTGAGAGTGTATGAGAATAATATTTATGCTTTCTTTAATTTATGAAGAGTGTGTGAGTGTAGGTGTTAAATTTTCATGCTTTATTTTCATGCTTTATTTTAGTGCTTTCTTCAATTATGTAGAGTGTGTGTGTGTGTAGGAGATAAATTTTAATGCTTTATTTTATCGCTTTCTTCAAATATGTAGAGTGCGTGTGTGTAGGAGATAGTTTTATCGTTTTCTTCAATTACGTAGAGTGTGTGTGTTATAGTTTATTTTCGCCTACTCGCTAGGAGTTAAATCGCCGGATTTTGTTTACCGCCTGCTCATTTGAGTTAAATGGCTGATCTTTTATTTTTCTGTAATTATTTTAGTAGGACTTGTAATTGTATTTATTTCCGCCTACTCGTTAAGAGTTAAATGGCGTGCCCTTTATTTCCCGCCTACTCGTTTGAGTAGGACTTGTAATTTTCCTTTTTTGTAACTTAGTTTCTGTTTTATTTATAATTTAGAGTGTGCGTGAGTTCTTGTTTTAGCTAACTTTTCAGCTTTCTAAATGTTTGTTATTTTCTTTATGTCCTCTTCTTATAATCATTTAGCATTTAATTTCGAACTCACGCCTCATTAAATTATAAAGCCGTCCCCATACCGATGTGTGGCTAATCGCTATTAGCCTCGGCATCGAAGAGCATTGGGACATTTAAAATGATTTGTAATAATTAAAGCTCTTTATTTTCACTTTAATTTAAGGACTTAAGGTTTACCCAGGGTTAACGACGCGTAGGACCACAAATCGATGTGTGGGCCCTATTTCCATTATCCATACGCTGGCTAGCCGAGAGGCCGTGCGTATGGACAGATCACCCATGGATAAATAGAGTTGCGTGCATACCCTCGAGAGAGGACAAGCGTAATTCTACCGGATTAGGTTCCCCACCTAATAGCGGGGTTCTTAACTTAAAGCGAGCGTTAAGAGGAATCCTTCGTCGGACTAACGTTCGGTCGAATAGTCTTAGCATTCAGGTGAGCAATATTCCTAGAGATAAGTGCGCTCACATTTGTGGAACCTCCATGGCCAAGTTGCCTTTTATTAACTTGAAAACTAAGTCCTATAATTATTAAAAATTATTTTATTCTTAATCTGATTCGATGCCGAGCGTTAACCCTTCATCGAATATTTTTTAAATCATTTTTTCGCTCCTTTAATTTTTCCGTCTTTACTTAATTAAAAAATCCACCTCATTTTCAGTAAAATAATAGTCCTCCCGGAGGAGTAAGAATAGTCAACACGACCCCGAGAACAATACGACCTTGGTATTCCCCCGAATATCGAGTACTACTTGCAATAGGTACACTTGCCTCATGTAGCACGCCCGCGGTGATCGACTCACCGAACCAACCACAGTAAGAGTCTGTTCGCGGGAGCATCTAGTTTTTGGCGCCGTTGCTGGGGATTTTCTTCGAGTTGCTATTTCGAATTCCGGAGTCAATTACTTTTACTTATTTTCTATAAACTAAAAAAAACTAAAAACTTTATTTTAAATAAAATCAAAAAAAAGAGTTTATTTTGTTTTATTTTTGTTTGGGTGTATGACCCGTGGACAACCCTCCGAGTCTGAAGATTTTGAATTCGACCCTGTGATCGAACGCTCTCTTGCGCGTATTCGATCTCAACGCCGAATTCCTTCTTTAGACCCCGAAGAATCTATCAGAGAACACTCTATTGTAGTTATGGCCGCCCCTAACCCTGCCCCGGCGGCCGAGCGTACTATGTCTTATTACGCCCGGCCTAACCTGGATGATACTGGGTCTAGTATTGTTCGCCCTGCGGTGGCGAATAATAATTTTGAAATAAAGTCGAGTGTCATTCAAATGGTCCAAAACGCCGTGCAGTTCGATGGACTGCCGGATGAGGACCCGAATGTCCACTTGTCCAACTTTTTGGAAATTTGCGACACCTTCAAGATTAATGGCGTCACTGATGATGCCATTCTCTTGCGCTTATTTCCTTTTTCCCTTAAGTCCAAAGCCAAGGCGTGGTTGAATGCCCTCCCGCAAGGATGTATCACCACGTGGGCTGAGTTGACGGAACGGTTCCTAACGAAGTACTTTCCGCCCGCAAAAACTGCAAAGTTGCGGGCGGACATTTCTTCGTTTGTGCAAAACGATCCTGAGTCTCTATACGAGACTTGGGAACGGTTTAAGGAATTCCTCTGCCGGTGCCCGCACCACGCGCTGCCAACATGGTTGCAAGTTCAAATTTTTTATAATGGGCTTAATTTTCAGACGCGTCAAATGATTGACGCGGCTGTCGGGGGTACACTAAACAACAAAACCCCCGAGGCCGCCCAGGCTTTATTCGAAGAGATGGCTATGAACGCCTATCAATGGAACGTCCCGCGGGGACGCCCAAAGACGGCGGCTGGTCTTTTTGAAGTGGATGCCACTGCTCTCTTAACCCTTCAAGTTGAAAGGTTAACAAAGCAGGTGGCGGAGATGTCTGCTGCCTCCTCCACTCCGCCTTGTTTTATTCCCCCTAACGTCTGCGTGGCTGAAGAGTTCGTGGATTTCATGGGAAATTCGGGTCATCCTTCCTTCAACCCCAACAACAACCCTTATAGTAATAACTATAATCCGGGTTGGAGGAATCACCCCAATTTCTCTTACAACAACTTGAATAATGCTCAGCGCCCCCCAATTTCTTATACGCCCGGATTTCTGCCTCCTCCTCCTCTTCCAAAACCTTCCCCGATGGAGGAAAATTTTTCGAAGTATATTGCGTCCAACGAGTCAAATATCCGGAACATCACCGGATTGCTAAAAACTCTCGAACAATAGGTTGGACAGCAGGCGAGGATGATGTCCGAGCGCGCGCTCGGGGCACTGCCGGGAAACACGAAGCCTAATCCGCGGGAGAACGCCAACGCTATAACCCTCCGTAGCGGAAAGGAGTTGGTCGATCCAAAATAGACCGACCCTCAGGTACATATTTCACCTCCGACCCCTCTTCCCCTTTCTTCGATTACGCAGCCTTTACCAATTTTAAAAGAAAAAATTATTTTAAACAAGGCTCTTCCATATCCGTATAAGTTAGATAACGAGCGTAAGGACGCGCAATATGAAAAATTTATTTTATTATTAAAACAAATTCACATTAATGTTCCTTTTTGCGAGGCTATCTTGCAAATGCCCAAATATGCGAAATTTTTAAAAGAATTACTTTCTAATAAACGTAAATTAGAGGATATTTCACATGTATCTCTCAACGCTGTCTGCTCGGTGATGAGTCCACTTTATATACTTATTTTCGGACTCATCTGGGCTAGTTTTCACGCGCTTGCACTTTACTTTTAGTTCTTTATCGTTCCTATTTCTTCTAATCTTTATTTCCATAGGAAGTGCACATTTATGCCCGTGGTTGTGTATTGTGTTATTTTTATAGTTTATACTCCCTTTTGTGATTGTTTGGAATGTCTGCACAGATTAGTGATTTGTTTTTTCCTATCGGTACAGGGGTCGTGTGCGTGTTCCGGGATGGTTGTGAAACAGGAATACTGCGCACGATCATGGGATATAATGCGCACGACCACTGGTCGTGCGCCCCTGATCGTGCGCACTACTCTACGTTTTCCAGAATCAGCTTGGGGTAAGCGCACGACCACTGGACATAATGCGCACGACCACCGGTCATGCTCCACTGATCATGTGCATTGATTCCTCTTTTCTAGAGTCCTGTCTGGGGTAATCGCACGATCATTGGACTTAGTGCGCACGACCACTGGTCGTGCGCCACTACTCGTGCGCGTTATCCCAGTTCTTCTTGCTGATCTTCCATGCCAGTGCGCACGAGCACAGGACATAGTGCGCACGACCACTGGTCGTGCGCCTGTGATCGTGCGTATTGTTCATTTCTGCTTTGTATAAATAGTGCAGGTCTCGCCCTAATTCGGGAGAGGATCCGGAGCTCGACATTTCTCCGCCGTTTTCCGCCTTCTCCGCCGTTCCCCTTCATCTTCCACCTTAGGGAGGTGCTCCGGGCAAGCTTTCACCGCCAAATCCAAGCCGGAGCTTCCTCTCGGCCTTCTCCTTCATCCATGAGCTTCAAGTAGGGTTTGATGCCATAGCCATCAAGCAAAGTAAAGCTAGCAAACTTCGTCCGCTATCGTGAGATGAAGACGGGCCATTGGAAGGTGGTGACAGCCCTTCTCTACCCCGGATGCAGTTGAGGACCGAGCATGGACGCGGAATGACAACCCGATGATTCCAACCGTGAATCCTCAGCAAGACTTCGGATTCGGTCGATCTCTTGACTTGTTCTTGCTTTATTGTTGAATATTGTTGTTTAACTTTATTTATATTGATGAAGTATGCTTAGTTTGTAAAACGTTATTATACAATCATGTCTATGTGATTTTGTATGTTTTCGTTATTTACTTGAGTTGCGCCATATTTCATCCACCACCATCCACCATTGCCGTACTAGCAATTGCTAGTGGCGTGCGTTGCGAAGAGGTGCTCACGACCCTCATTCCGTCGTTCTAACCACCTCATCCGCTAGCCTTCTCATCCATCCGCCTAGTGATTCGGTGCATAGCGGCCTGACTAGTCTTCCATCCCGCCTGGCGAAGCATCGCATAGCGGCGTTTCATAGGAGTAGTTGTTAGCCTTTTATTTTCTGTTTCCGCAACATCAAAACCTCCCCTTAGTTAGCTCCGACCTGAGGACTTCAATCTCAAGTCCTCCTCAAAATTAACTTCACCTTACTGTGTTCCTTGTGAGATCGATACTTGGGAAAACCCCCATTTTATATTACTTGTGCGACCGGTTCACTGTCGTGATCTTAAGCATCAAGTTTTTGGCGCCGTTGCCGGGGAACACAGTCGTCTGAGTTTCTGGAGAGGGAGACATGAGTTTGCTTTCCTTTTCTTTTGTAAATCGCTTTTGTTTTGTTCTATTTCTTTTTTTTGTCATCCTTTTTATTGTTTGTTTAGGCAATTGTAGTAATATATTGTTGGATTTAGTAATTTGCACAATTTATTTTGAATCTGCTGTTTCGACACCATGTGGGGATATTCGTATGCCCAATGTCGTTGGTGTGGGAATCCTTCCCACGCTAGTCATGAATGCCCTACGAGAGATATTGAGCATAAGCCTCAGTGCACAATGCATGAGATGCTGTATTCGTACAGCCTTTCGAACACTGTGCCCCGAGCTTATGGTCAATCGTCCTCGCCACATACACCGTTCTCCTATTCCTCTCCGGCCCCACAAGTACCGCAGAGTAATGGGAGAAAGTGTTTGTATTGTCGTAGAACAGATCATGTTCTGAAGGATTGTGTTGATTACCTCCGTGTTATGGAAGAGGATGATGAGCCGGACATCCGGATCATCCCGACTCCTACCCTTGGTGGCACACCTTCATCATCTGGTTATGTGTCCCTATCACCTTCATTTGTTGAAGGGAATGATATGGACACAACCACCAGATGTGTGACTGATCTAGGCTTCGATGTGGCTGAGACCATCTCTCCTGTGCATACATCTCCAAGCGTGGAGCCGATTCTTTGTGAGGAACCTGCGCTTGACTTTTATCCAAGCAAAGTTCTTCTTCCTTTTGTGCATTTTACTTCAGTCGTCTCTGGCGACATTTTCGATGATGCAACACAAGTTGAGGCTTGTGATACATGGGTTGTTTCCACTCCCATGGAGGAGGACAACCTTCCTGGTGTCGAGGATTCTCCCTTGATACCAAAGGAAGAAGTCCAAGTCTTGGTGGAGGAATCTATGGATCCGGCCGAGCCTTGTAGCATTGTCGACATTGCTGACAATATTTTTCTACCTCAGCCTTTGGCAAGTGAAACCAGGATCACTCCCCCGATTATTTCTTTATGTTCTTCGTCTCTTTTATCTCTTGACCCCCCTTCCGTTTCTGAGCCTGTGCAGGTTGAATCTCCACGGGTAAGTTGGGTTGACGTTGAGCCTTGCGCTCAGGCTGTCGACGAGTGCATCCTCTTGTGTGAGGAGGTTCCTACCTCCTTCATAGTGGAAGCCCCTGTCGTCACCTTCGCCCCCAGCGAACTTGTGGTGGACGAAACCTTGCTAGGCAAGGATGTGTTTTGTGGTGAGAAGAGTGAGGACCAGCGCTCCTTCTCCTCTTACTTCCTATTTCCTCTACCTTTGTTAGGCAGGTATTACTATTTAGGTAGAGGGGTAACTGTTCTATTGCCGTATCGGTACCCATTACCGAAACGGATATTGGAACAGTTACCTGTGCATTTTTCTTTTCATAGACCCATTAGCTAGAACCTTTTCATAGCCGAATAAGTCGTGCTGGGATGACAATAACCCCAGTACTTATCTTTCATTTTCTGCATTTTATTTTTCTTGTCTATTTTAATTTTAGCATTTCGTTTTTTTATATTTTGTTTTGTTTTTGTGGAGCTCACCCCTGTAGGTATTCTTGACAACATCACATTGGCGGGGTTGTGATTCTTCATATGGCGGGCCTGCTTCAGATTTCCATGCGTCTTCTGGTATGCTCACTAGCTGAGCATTGGGTAACCTCTTCCCTTAGCTCTTTATAATTTTAATTTCTATATCATATGCTGTGTAGTTTAGTTTAAGTCTGGGGGAGAGATTTGTTACCTATTGCATGCACACATTTCTTGTGCATACTAGAAGCCTTTATTGTTTTATTTTGCTTAGTTCATTGCATCACACGCCACTGCACCCACATGAGCGTGTGCTTAGCTTTTTGCGTGCTGCGAGTTAAACTCATTTCTTCGTTAGATTTGGGAAAATTATGGTGCTGACATAGTATTGTGAGACGGAGTAAAATGTTGACCTTGCTGGGCTCCTAGTCAACTGCTCTCGTCTCGTGTAGAAATTGGAGTAGATTTAATTTTTCTGTATGCTTTTAGTTTTATATTTTTCTAATTGCGTAAATACTTTTTATTCTACTCAAACGTTGGTGAATCTGGTGTGAATCCGACGGTAGCTTAGGGATGTGTGTATACGGCCGTTAGGTTCGTATTGCTAGAGTCTGGAGGATGGATAGTATTTCTCGTTGGCTAAGAACTTACCCCAAGCTATTCTTGAAGCATGGGTATAGGTTAGTCATGCATGAGCGTGATGTAGGCCATCATTTTGGCCAGGTTGAGCTTTGTACCGTTCCTGACATCTTATCCTCGCTAGCCCCGTTGTGCCTACCCCTCCTTTTGATTCAGCTCCACCATGATTTCACCAAAGCCTCATAGCCGATCCTAGTCGCACACCCAAGTTGAGCTTTAGTGTTTACATTTTAATGTTGGGATGTGATGTGGTGATTTTATTTGTGAAAATGTGGAAGTGCCCCCAAGTTTATATCTGCTGAATTGTGAAAATAAAATGAAGAAAAAGAAATATATATATATATTTGTAAAAAAATGAATGAAAAGAAAAAGTTTAAATTGAAAATCTTTTTGGGAAATGTGATTATATTTTGAGTAGGCGGTGCACACATCCATATGTTAAAAGTTAAGTCTGGGGGTGTGGTGTACCCGCATATATTTTGGTTAGCTGATGGATTCATTCTTTGATAAGCTCATTTGGGTTAGGTGCATAGCCTTCCTGTTTATCTTTGTTTACCTCACTGAAACCCAAGCCTCATCTCTTCACCTAAAGTCCTACTGATTCGTGTGTGAACCAAACCAGTGCTGTGGAGAGAATGCGAAAGGGCAAGCATATGGTCACTGACATTGGTGGATTCCTTTGGAGGTTATCCGGAGCCCCGATCTTTGGCAATGCTCGCCTAGAGATTAGTCTACTTTCTCCCTACGCGTGACCGAATGATTCACCGTGATTCCATTTTTTAGTAATAATAAAATTTTGATACGCATTGTGAAAAATATAAACTATTCTGCATACTTAGAAATTTCTTCTATTATATTTTTACGCGTGCGAGCATCCGACTTCGCATGGTACTCTGTATCGCAATTTCATTGTTAACTAGTATTTTTCCCTATCTGCTTTGATTTTGTTTTCTCGGGACACGCAAACAGTTAAGTCTGGGGGTGTGATGAGTCCACTTTATATACTTATTTTCGGACTCATCTGGGCTAGTTTTCATGCGCTTGCACTTCACTTTTAGTTCTTTATCGTTCCTATTTCTTCTAATCTTTATTTCCATAGGAAGTGCACATTTATGCCCGTGGTCGTGTGCGTGTTTCGGGATGGTTGTGAAACAGGAATACTGCGCACGATCATGGGATATAATGCGCACGACCACTGGTCATGCGCCCCTGATCGTGCGCACTACTCTACATTTTCCAGAATCATCCTGGGGTAAGCGCACGACCACTGGACATAATGCACGCGACCACCGGTCGTGCGCCACTGATCGTGTGCATTGATTCCTCTTTTCTGGAGGCCTGTCTGGGGTAATCTCACGATCATTAGACTTAGTGCGCACGACCACTGGTCCTGCGCCACTACTCGTGCGCGTTATCCCAGTTCTTCTTCCTGATCTTCCATGCCAGTGCGCACGAGCACAGGACATAGTGCGCACGACCACTGGTCGTGCGCCTATGATCGTGCGCATTGTTCATTTCTGCTTTGTATAAATAGTGCAGGTCTCGCCCTAATTCGGGAGAGGATCCGGAGCTCGACATTTCTCCGCCGTTTTCCGCCTTCTCAGCCGTTCCCCATTCATCTTCCACCTTATGGAGGTGCTCCGGGCAAGCTTTCACCGCCAAATCCAAGCCGGAGCTTCCTCTCAGCCTTCTCCTTCATCCATGAGCTTTAAGTAGGGTTTGACGCCATAGCCATCAAGCAAAGGAAAGCTAGCAAACTTCGTCCGCTATCATGAGACGAAGAAGACGGGCCATTGGAAGGTGGTGACAGCCCTTCTCTACCCCGGACGCAGTTGAGGACCGAGCTTGGATGCGGAATGACAACCCGACGATTCCAACCGTGAATCCTCAGCAAGACTTCAGATTCGGTCGATCTCTTGACTTGTTCTTGCTTTATTGTTGAATATTGGTGTTTAACTTTATTTATATTGATGAAGTATGCTTAGTTTGTAAAACGTTTTTATACAATCATGTCTATGTGATTTTGTATGTTTTCGTTATTTACTTGAGTTGCGCCATATTCCATCCAACACCATCCACCATTGCCGCACTAGCAATTTCTAGTGGCGTGCGTTGCGAAGAGGTGCTCATGACCCTCATTCCGCCGTTCTAACCACCTTATCCGCTAGCCTTCTCGTCCATCCGCCTAGTGATTCGGTGCATAGCGGCTCGACTAGTCTTCCATCCCTCCTGGCGAAGTATCGCATAGTGGCGTTGCATAGGAGTAGTTGTTAGCCTTTTATTTTCTGTTTCCGCAACATCAAAACCTCCCCTTAGTTAGCTCCGACCTGAGGACTTCAATCTCAAGTCCTCCTCGAAATTAACTCCACCTTACTGTGTTCCTTGTGAGATCGATACTTGGGAAAACCCCATTTTATATTACTTGTGCGACCGGTTCACTGTCGTGATCTTAAGCATCACTCGGCGGCCCTTACTAATAAATTGCCCACAAAACAAAACGACCCGAGACGGTTTTCCATCCCGTTCCTTTTTGGCGATATATTAGTAAACTACGCCTTAGCTGATTTAGGGGCTAGCATTAATATAATGTCGTTCTCGCTCTTTTCACGTTTAGGTTTGGGTACTCCTAGTCCTACGAATATGCGCATCCAATTAGTGAATCGCTCGGTTAAATTCCCTATCGGGGTTGTGGAGGACGTCCTTGTCCGAGTAGACAAGTTTACCTTCCCGGTAGACTTCGTCATCTTAGACATCGAGGAGGACGCCGAGGTACCAATAATACTCGGTCGCCCTTTTCTCGCCACCTCCCGTGCACTAATAGATGTTAGTAATGGTAGTCTTCTCCTCCGAGTAGGCGATGATCAGGTTACTTTCTCTATTAATCCCTCGATGGACAATTTGTCATCGAGCGACGATTTCTGCTACTCTTTAGATACCTTTTTTGGAGATCGTTCTTCTCCCGTTTTCGAGTCCGTATTTTTAAACAACGATATTTATGCGCTCGAAAATTTTAAATGCGATGAGGAAACCTCTTTAGACTTGCCTTTTGAACCAATTGGTAAGAAAGGCATAGGAATTAAAACCTCCCTAGAAGAACCGCCCATCCTAGACATCAAACTCTTACCCGCCTCGCTCAAATACGCATTTTTCGGAAAAGGCGATACGCTTCCCGTTATTATTTCTTCGGACTTGAGTGATTCGGAGACTACCGATTTATTGGAAGTTTTATTTAAACATCGCCACGCAATTGCATGGCAAATCTCTGACTTAAAGGGGATTAGCCCCTCCTTTTGCACCCATAAGATATTTCTTAACGATAATTGCCGCAAAACGATTCAGCCGCAGCGTCGTCTTCAGCCAAACATGAAAGACATCGTTAAAGCCGAGATTATTAAGTTATTAGATGCAGGGATTATCTACCCTATTTCGGACAGTGCATGGGTTAGTCCCGTGCATGTCATGCCCAAGAAGGGCGGTCTAACCGTAGTGGCGAATGAGCATAACGAGCTCGTCCCAACTCGTACTGTTACGGGTTGGCGAGTGTGCATCGATTATAGAAAACTTAATGATGTCACCCGCAAGGACCATTTCCCTCTGCCTTTTCTGGACCAGATTTTAGAGCGTTTATCCGGTCATCCATATTATTGTTTTCTTGATGGTTTATCGGGGTTTTTCCAAATCCCCATTTCCCCAGATGATCAAGAGAAAACAACTTTTACTTGCCCGTTTGGCACCTTCGCATATCAAAGAATGTCATTTGGACTCTGCAATGCGCCGGCTACATTCCAATGATGTATGCTAGCGATCTTTGGTGAGCTAGTAGAAGACATTATGGAAGTCTTTATGGATGACTTTTCTGTTTTCGGACGCTCTTTTCCCGATTGCCTTAACAATTTAGAGTGTGTCCTTCAACGGTGTGAGGACACAAGCCTTGTATTAAATTGGGAAAAATGCAACTTTATGGTTTGAGGAGGTTTGGTCCTCGGCCATATGATTTCGTCTAAGGGGATAGAGGTGGATAAGGCCAAGATAGAAATCATAGAAAAACTTCCGCAACCAACAAACGTAAAATCTATTAGGAGTTTTTTAGGCCATGCGGTCTTTTATCGACGCTTCATTCAAGACTTTTCAAAAATAACAATGTCCGCTTACTCACCTCTTGGAAAAGGAATCTCGTTTCATCTTTAGTAGCGAATGTGAGTCCGCCTTTAATTTAATAAAACAAAAACTTATCACTTCACCAATTTTAGTGGCCCCTAATTGGTCCATTCCGTTCGAAATTATGTGCGACGCTAGTGATATTGCCTTAGGTGCCGTTCTTGGCCAACGCGTAGAAAAACATTTTCATCCAATTTATTACGCTAGCAAGATGCTCACTTCCGCACAAATAAATTACACGACAACGGAAAAGGAACTCTTAGCCGTCGTTTACACTTTTGATAAGTTTCGCTCGTATATAACGCTATCTAAAGTTACCGTTTTTACCGATCACTCCGCCCTTAGGTATTTATTATCTAAAAATGATGCGAAGCCCCGCCTTCTTCGATGGATTCTCCTCGTACAAGAGTTTGATTTGGAGATCCGAGATAAGCGGGGAGCGGAAAATCTAGCGGCAGACCACCTCTCCCGTTTAGAAAATCCGGGTGCGGAAGCGCTCGTCGAATCTTAAATAAATGACAGATTCCCCGAGGAACGCCTCCTTGCCATTCATCATTCTTCGCCATCTTCGCCTTGGTTCGCAGATTTTGCAAATTACTTAGTAGCGCGGGTGCTTCCTAAAGAGTTTTCAAGTCATCAAAAGAAGAAATTCTTTTCTGACTTGAAAAATTTCTTTTGGGAGGACCCATTTCTTTTTCATATCTGCGCGGACCAAGCGGTCCGAAGATGCGTTGCGGGTGTGGAGTGCTTGCAAATTCTTAAGCACTGCCACGAGGGTCCAGCCGGTGGGCATTGTCAAGCCAACCGGATCGCTCGGAAGGCGCTTGAGGCGGGCTACTTTGGGCCCACTCTCTTCAAAGACGCGCATAATTTTGTGTGCGCATGCGATAGCTGTCAGCGGTCGGGTAACATTTCTCGTCGCGACGAGATGCCCCAAAACATGTTTTTAGAGTGCGAAGTCTTCGATTTATGGGGCATAGATTTTGTTGGCCCCCTGTAACACCCCAGTTTTGAGAAAGGGTCGTTTTGCGTTTCTGGAAATTTTTGGTTTCTGGCAGGGGGCACACGGCCCAGGACACGGGCGTGTCCCAGGCCGTGTCAGGCCGTGTCGACGACTTGGCCGCGTGGTCGACACTTTGCGCTCGGCGAGGTGTCGAGACAGGGCACACGGCCTGTGACACGGGCGTGTCGCAGGGCGTGTCGAGCCCGTGTCGACACTCGGCCCGGGGTGTCGACATTTTCGCTCGACCATGTGTCGAGACAAGGCACACGGCCTAGGACACGGGCGTGTCCAAGGCCGTGTGGGTCTGTCGACGATCTTCAGTCGATGATGTTCACTCGACGAGTGTCGAGTGTCGAGTGTCGAGACTGGGGCACACGGCCTGTGACACGGGCGTATCACAGGGCGTGTCCCGCTGGGTCGACGATCTTCGCTCGACGTTTTTCCGCGGTGTCGACACAAAGGCTGTCGACGAGTTCGGGATGACTTGGATTCTTTTGTGGTTGTTTTCATTGATGGCATCTTGGTGTATTCCAAATCCGAAGTGGAGCATGAGACCCACTTGAGAGTGGTTTTGCAAGTGTTGAGGGAGAATCAGTTGTATGCAAAGTTCGACAAAAGACCGTCAAGAATAAGTATTTGATTCCTCGGATAGATGACTTGTTCTACCAATTGGTAGGGTCAGTGGTGTATTCAAAATTGGACTTGAAGTCAGGCTATTATCAGCTGCGAATTCGAGATGAGGACATACCCAAGACTGTCTTTGGTACAAGGTATGGACACTTTGAGTTTACGGTGATGCCGTTCGGGCTGACGAACGCACCATCTGTGTTCATGGATCTTATGAATCGAGTATTTCGGGAATACTTGGATTCTTTTGTGGTTGTTTTCATTGATGGCATCTTGGTGTATTCCAAATCCGAAGTGGAGCATGAGACCCACTTGAGAGTGGTTTTGCAAGTGTTGAGGGAGAATCAGTTGTATGCAAAGTTCTCCAAGTGCGAGTTCTGGTTAGAGAAGGTGGCATTTTTGGGCCACGTCATTAGTGGGGATGGGGTGGCAGTGGATCCAACAAAAGTGGAAGCCATCAGAGATTGGCCGGTTTTGAGGACCGTGGCGGAGGTCCGAAGTTTTCTTGGACTAGCCGGGTATTACAGGAGGTTCGTGGAGAATTTTTCACTGATAGCTTTACCCCTCACCTCACTCACTCGTAAAGATCATAAGTTTGTGTGGACTCAAGAGTGCAGCCAAGCATTTGAGGCACTGAAGGAGAGACTGATGATGGCTCTAATCCTAAGTCTACCGCAAGGGACCGAGGGATTTCAGATTTTCAGTGACGCATCGGGATGCGGTTTGGGTTGCGTTTTGGTGCAACATGGCAAGGTGATAGCTTTTGGGTCTAGACAACTGAAGCCTCATGAGAGGAATTACCCCGTCCATGACTTGGAGTTGGCGGCGGTAATTTTTGCATTGAAAATATGGCGGCATTATGTATATGGTGCAAAGGTGGAGATCTTCATGGATCACAAAAGCCTAAAGTATCTCTTGGATCAAAAGGACTTGAACATGCGGCAACGCAGGTGGGTTGAGTTTCTTGGATACTACGAGGTGGCGAATTCAGTATACGCCAGGTAAAGCCAATGTGGGGGCGGATGCCTTGAGTAGGAAGTACTCGGGGCAAGGGAATTGGATCGAAGCTCATGATGAGCGGTTGGTACGGGAATGGGAGTCCCTTGTATTGGAATGTGTTGCGAGAGGCGAGTCCAGCGTGGCTCGGTTGAACTGGATTGAAGTGCAGAACGACTTGTCCGATCGTATTCGGGAAGCGACTCGGTTGGATGTGAAGTTTCAACCTTTTGTGTTGGAGGCTCAAACGGGCGAGAGCAGCGCCTGGGAGATGATTGATGGGATTCTGAGGAAGGACGGAAGGGTTTGTATAGCGCAGTTCGGCAAACTCCGTGAGGAGTTGATGTTTGAGGCTCACTTCACAAAGTACTCCATTCACCCGGACAGTACAAAGATGTACTTGGATATGAAGAAATCCTTTTGGTGGCCGGGGTTGAAGCGGGATGTAGCTTTGTATGTGAATCGTTGCCAGACTTGCGCCTTGGTGAAGGCCGAGTGTTAGAAGCCAGGCGGGTTCCTGAAGCCCCTTCCAATCCCTGAATGGAAATTTGATGACATCTCCATGGAATTTGTGCATGGTTTTCCTAGATCGCAGCAGGGTAATGATGTTATTTGGGTGATCGTGGACCGCTTAACCAAGGTGGCCCACTTCATCCCAAATCGGAAAGAGGACAGCGTGGAGAAGCTGGTGGAGTTGTGTGTTCGCAACATTGTGCGACTGCATGGGATTCCAAAGAGTATAGTCAGTGATCGAGATGGACGGTTTACGTCCAAGGACTGGATATTGGTTCAGAAGAGCTTGGGCACGAAGCTAAAGTTCAGTACGGCGTTCCATCCTCAAACTGATGGGCAAACTGAAAGAACGAACCGTACTATGGAGGATATGTTGAGAATGTGCGTTCTTGACTTCGGAAAAAAGTGGGAGGATCACCTCTTCATGGTGGAATTCGCGTACAACAACAGTTTTCAAGCAAGTACAAAAATGGCGCCATACAAAGCTTTATATGGGAGGCGGTGTCGAACACCAATGTCTTGGGCAGAGGCGGGAGACACCAAAATTTTGGGAAAGGAGGTGGTAGTTGACGCTTGTGAGATGGTACGGACCATACAAGAGCGTATGAAGGTGGCGCAAGACCGTCAAGCAAAATACTTTAATGCTCGTCACCGGAAGTTGGAGTTTGTGGTAGGTGATTGGGTCTATTTGAAGATCAAACCGTTCAAAGGCGTCTCACGGATTCGCCGACTCAAGAAGTTGAGTCCAAGGTTTTTGCGCCCTTTTGAAGTTATTGAACGGGTGGGAGAAGCAGCCTATCGGTTGGCGTTGTCCGCGGAGCTGAGTGGATTGCATGACGTCTTCCACGTCTCTGTTTTGAGGAAAGCCTTGGTGGAGGCTAGTGTGGTGATTGAGCCGGCATCGGTGCCGATTGAGGAAGACTTGAGGACGCGAGTCCTTCCAATTTCTATAGAGGATTCGGAGACTCGGCAGTTGCGGAATAAAGAGGTTAAACTCGTGAAAGTCCGATGGGACAATTGCGGTCGAGAGGAGTTCTCTTGGGAGCGAGAATAGGCCATGCTAGAAGAGTATCCAGAACTCTTCATTTCAGGTACAAGTTAAGTTTTGTTCCCTTTTGTTTTGTAATTTCGGGACGAAATTCTGTTAAGGGGGGGAGAGTTGTAACACCCCAGTTTTGAGAAAGGGTTGTTTTGCGTTTCTGGAAATTTTTGGTTTCTGGCAGGGGGCACACGGCCCAGGACACGGGCGTGTCCCAGGCTGTGTCAGGCCGTGTCGACGACTTGGCCGCATGGTCGACACTTTGCGCTCGGCGAGGTGTCGAGACAAGGCAGACGGCCTGCGACACGGGCGTGTCGCAGGGCGTGTCGAGCCCGTGTCAACACTCGGCCTGGGGTGTCAACATTTTTGCTCGACCATGTGTCGAGACAAGGCACATGGCCTAGGACATGGGCGTGTCCAAGGCCGTGTGGGTCTGTCGACGATCTTCAGTCGACGATTTTCACTCGACGAGTGTCGAGTGTCGAGTGCCGAGTGTCGAGACTGGGGCACACGCCTGTGACACGGGGCGTGTCCCGCTGGGTCGACGATCTTCGCTCGACGTTTTTCCGCGGTGTCGACACAAAGGCTGTCGACGAGTGTCGAGACTTGGCACACGGCTTGGGACACGGGCGTGCCCAGGCCGTGTCACTTCTCAGGATGATTTCGGGGCCGTGTCGATGGAGGCACACGGTCGTGTCAGTGGGGACACGGGCGTGTCGGGTAGAACACGGGCGTGTCGGATGCCCGTGTGCTGTTCCAGGCACGTCGATTCAAGACGGCGAATGAGGCACACGGCCCTGGACACGGGCGTGTGCCAGGCCGTGTTCGGCCCAGGTCTTTTATTTTCCAGGCGGATTGTGACCATTCTTTCCCAGATTTTAGGATTTGACGGTTCAGGACTGTTCTTGGGGAGTTAAGTCCGAGAATAGGGTTGAAAACCCTCATTCTTCTCCAAGCTTTCTCTTACTAAAGATCAAGAGAGAAGTGAGAGCAAGGAAGAAGGAGAAGGAGGGTTTGGGCTGTAGGAGAGGTTTCGGTGCTCCAAATCGCGAGCCGAGTCCAGATCCGTAGAGGCTAGATCTTTGCGAAGATTTTCATCCGGTTATTTTGCCATGGCAAGGAAGAGGAGTCGGAAGGTAACGACGCTTCTCCTCTCGGTCTTAGGATGCATGTCTTAGCATCATTTATTTTTTTTTCTAGTTTTTGGGCACCAAACTCTCAAATGAGAGGGGTTTTGGTTTGCCAAGGTTCAAGAGAAACCTCCGGGTTGATTGAGTCCGTCCCCGGCATGTTTTGCATTAGAGATCCGCTCCGTTAATGGATTAGGCATGGTGGGTGAAGTCGTAGTAGCGACCGTTAGTCCGACTCGGTGATGTTGCATACGAACGTTAAGGATTCGTAGAGATTCCGTCGCGGCAAGATGCCGATTGTGATGTGGTGATGTTTCCCCTTTTTTCTCAAGTGAGTACGTGTACTCGGAACCGGACAAGGTTAGCTCCTCGTGGCAGTAGATGGTTTCCTTGGTGGACAAGGTTAGCTCCGCACGAGTTGGAGATGGTTTCCTTGGTGCGCGGGAACGCTGCAGTACAAATGAGGGATTAGGGTGGAATAGTCTTGGTTTGTGATGTGCCAAGGCGTGGCTATGTCTCCGTGGTCGGTTGGCTATCCCGTGACGTTCACGTCATGTGTGGAGAGTGTCCTGGCGAGACTAGTCCCCTTCTGTGAGACTGACGAGAATGCCAAGCATGGGGACAAGCCCGGGCAATGAGGCCATGAGCGGGTGGGGTCCGGCAAGGCTTCTTAGAATCGATCAGTTCTGTGTTTGTTGGAATCCTGACATGAGACGTCAAAGCTTGTAGGAAAGCCCGGGTCTAAGACCTTGAGCGGGTGGGGCCTTTGCAAGAGTTCCATGTGGCGGCCTGTGTGCCGATGGGGGAATGGTTTTACCCCTTTGTTTGCGGCATTATGCCAATTGGGAATCGATATGTACCCATATGATGTGATGATGTGCTAGATGCATACGCGATAGGGTACCTTGGGTGAAACCCGGGTTGTTGTATACATGTTGCATAAGTAGGCCCTTTTTATTATATGCTCAACCCGTAGAGAACATGTGTGATGCGTGTGACATCCAAGCATGTTTCTGTATTCGCTTTTCTTGCTTATGATTATTGCATACGAAGTGCTAACTTGCATGTTGGAGGGGTACCCCGGGGTCCGTTAGGGGCGGCCGGGAGGAGATGTGTTGTTACACAGTTTGAGGTCAGCCTTTGCTGACCCACGTTACTAATAAATTTTACAGGGCAAGGATCGCATGCAGGAGCTAGCTCGCCGGCCAGAAAGGCCTAAGCTTCATGAAGTGCTTCTCTCTTTTGTAGCTTTACTTATATGATGTTGTATGTTTGAGATTCATGTTGTCCGGCTTGCACGCCGAGGTAGACTAGGAGTGTTATGCACATTCATGACTGTTGTTCTTAATTGAGTTTGGACACTTATTGTAAGGCCATAAGGCCATTGTTATTACTCTTTTAGTGGTGGATAACTTCTAGTCCTGTTTTGTTCCCGCTGTGTAGTGCAAAGTGTTTTGAGTGTGGGTAGCTATATCAACTTATAATACTAAAGCTGTGGCGTCGGTATTTTGTGGGGCCCCGGCCGGACCCATATTATACGGTCATTATAGGCGAGGTGTTACACCCCCTACCTCCGTCTTTCAAAAATATGTATATTTTAGTGGCGGTCGACTACGTATCGAGGTGGGCAGAAGCGCAAGCTCTCCCCACCAACGATGCGCGAGTCGTCGTTACATTTCTTAAAAAACTATTTTCTCACTTCGGCACGCCACGCGCAATTGTTAGTGATAGGGGAACGCATTTCTGTAACGCTCTTATGGTTAAGACGTTAGCTAAATACGGAGTCACGCACAAGCTTGCCCCCCCTACCACCCGCAAACAAGTTGCCAAGTTGAGGTTCTAAATCGAGAGATTAAGCGAATTTTAGAAAAAACCGTTTCACTAAATAGGAAAGATTGGTCTGTTAAACTCGACGATGCGTTGTGGGCGTATCGGACGGCATACAAAACCGTAATTGGTTGTACGCCGTTCCGGTTAGTCTATGGCAAAGCGTGCCATTTACCCGTAGAATTAGAGCATCGTGCTCTTTGGGCTTTAAAACTCTTAAACCTCGACTCCAACTTAGCCGCTCAGAATAGAAAATTGCAACTAAACGAGCTCGATGAATGGCGTGCGAACGATTACGAGAGCAATAAATTCTATAAGGAGCGTTCTAATTTATATCACGATCAAAATTTAAAGACCCCAAAAATATTTTCTCCGGGTGATCTTGTCCTTCTTTATAATTCACGTCTTAAGCTTTTTCCGGGTAAACTAAAATTTAGATGGTCCGGTCCCTTCTTAGTTGAAGAAGTCTTTCCATATGGGACCGTACTCGTCTCCCACCCGGAAAGAGGTTCGTTTAAAGTAAACGGTCATCGGCTTAAGTTATACATAGCGGGCGACCCAGTGATCGAGCATTACGAAACCATAACCCTCCTCGATCTATAACTTCGTCAAAATAGTCAAGCTACACGACTATAAATAAAGCGCTCCTGGGAGGCACCCCTCGCTTATCTTTTTCGCTCTTTCCTTATTATCTTTGCTGCTTTTTCTAATAAACACAGGGTTTCTGATCGGCCTCCCCCTATGCGTTTCAAGGAAGCTTCTACCCCCCCCCCCTCTCTTTATTTTCTTTGTATATATTGTCTTTCCTCTTGTTTCGCATACTTACGTTACAACATTGGGGACAATGTTGGACTTAAGTATGGGGGTATTTTTGTGCTTTACTTTCTGCACTTCAATTTTTCTGCATTTCAAAAATACAAAAAAAATACATATAACAATAAAACAAAAACAAAAAAATCTTAAAATGAAAAATCCAAAAAAAAATTTCATTTTCTTTTTCTTTTTTTTTCCAAAAACTCCAAAAAATTATAAAACAAAAAAATATATATTTAGTTTCACTTTGTAAATATTTTTTTGTACATATTCTTTTTGTAAATACTCTTTTCTCTCTCCCCCTTCCTCATTCTTGTAAAAACCTCTCTTTTTCTCTCATGTTTTTGTACATAGAATGAAAATTTTCTTAAAAAAATAAAAAAAAAGATAATAGTTCAAAAAAAAAAATTCAAAAAAAAATTGAGTAAAACAAAACAAAAATACAAAAAAAGATAATAAATGAAAAAAACATGATGATAAAAACTATAAAAATAAAAAAAAATGTTTTGAAACAAATAAATCAAATATTTTATCCTTAACTTTCCTGCTATCCAAAAATTCTGTTTTGAGTTTATTTATATGTGAATACTATTAATACTCCGTTTGCTATTCGTTTGTTAATTATTGAGCGAAAAAATTTAAATAGCCGGGGTTAAGTTTTAAAGAATTCATTATGCTTTGTTAAAAATAGCGAACTCGTTTTAGGCACTACTTCTAATTTTTCATTGATAAGAGCACGTGTATTATGTTAGGAAATAATGACTATAGAATTCAATTATACTTACTTTTAGCTTTCTGAAAAATTGGAACATACAAATTATTAAGGTTGCTCTCAAACATTTTTAGGATTAAAGATCTAGTTTTCCTTTCTCCCCTTACCTTTCATGACCTACTTGGCATGATAAAATTTTTATCCTTAAAAGATCCTATGTCTATGGGAATAAGATTTCGTTCCGTAAATATAGGCGCCCAATAATTTAAAAAGATTATATGTTATGGAGTAAGAGGATAAAATTCATTACTCCTACACATATACATTGGGTTAATTTTATTCTTATGAAGTTGAAAAACAAAAATCATATTAGGAAAATAAGATTTCATTTTCCTAATAATCCAAAAGAAAAAAAATGGAGCTTCGAGAAAAAATTACTTCACCTCAAAATCAAAACCCTCTTCATAAACCCACTACCCCCTTATAGCCAATTACACGATTCTAGAATTAATTCAAAAATCTATTTGAGAGCATAATTAGTAAATTGTATTATTTCTAGTAACACTCCTATAAGCTAGAGTTCATATAATTCCAAACTATTTTCGTTAATCTAACCATTATAAATATTGCCTTCTATTTGATTACATCAAGAAGTCTTTTGGCCAAAACTTTTGTGCTATTTAAATCATCTACATAATTTTAGGACTTAACTCTTACACCCCATATATTTATTTCGATCTATCTTATAATTGATTAAGTGGTAGCTAAACTTAGAGTTTTTACTATTCCTTATAAATTCACCTAAAACTTTTGCTCTAGAATAGCAAAAGCTTAAGTATGGGGGTATTTGATGAATTTTAAATATACGTATTTTTGTGCACATTAATTTAGTCGTTTTCATTTATTTTCGTCGTTTTTACTTATTTTTGTTCAATAAAATACTCCTATTTTTGTAAATTTTTTACTGACTTGTTTTATTTTATTTTTCAGGAAAAAATTAAAATCTGCAAAAAGAATTGTCATGTCACGCCCGTGATAATGTTGTCACGCCCGCGACTAGGGGCGTGACACGTCAAAAACAAGCCCGTGTCCATTCAGCTCGACGATTTCAGTTCAACGATCGGCGAACCCGCGACACGCCCAGAGTCACGCCCGTGACCTAGGGCGTGACTCAAACTTTCTGCTTGACGATTTCAACTGGACACTTTCCGCTCGACGATTGTCGAGTGTCGACACCAACCGACACGCCTAGAGTCACGCCCGTGACCTGGGTGGTGACGTCTCCACCTGACTCGACAAGGCCCGCATGGCGACTTTCGGCGCAACCCGCGCCCAGCTCTACCTCCCCGACACGCCCACCGTCACGCCCGTGACTAGGGGCGTGACCAACGCGAGACCGACACGTGTCCAACCCGAAGTCAACTTTGCCATTAAATCATCGGCCGCCATCGCAAACAGTAGTGGCATGCCCACCGACACGCCCGTGTCGGAGGGCGTGTACTTTGCTTTTTTTCCTATAAATTCCCCACTTCTGTAATGACCAAGGGTTCACATTTTCGAGCCACTTTAGTGTGTTTTGTGGGCTGCATCCGTGGATTCCCTTGCTATGTAAGGAGATTTCTCCACCCTTTTCTTTCATGTTTGTTTTTGCTTTAGCTTTAGCTTTGTAATAGCTTTGTAATAGTTTCCTTTAATCAATAAAAATGTTAGTTTTTCTCTTCTTATTTGGCTTTGGAATGAACTCATGTGCCCACTTTTCTTCTCATTTTATCCTTAGTTTCTCCTTTGTTTTTCTCTTTATGAAATGTGTGTGTGTGTGTGTGTGTGTGTATGAGTGTAACATGTTTAATATTCATATTTTTAACTTGTCTTCATGTTAGATTTTGTAGTAGATTTCATTTCCAAGTTAGGTATGATAAGTTTTCCTCGTCTTCATTATGTCCTTTTCTAACCAAACTGTTTATGCTTTCATTCTTATGTATTTATAAAAGAGTTGAAAGTGATTTTGATGTTTTTTTTACTTAGCTTTTTTTTGTAGGATTGTAAAACCCTTTTTGTTATTTTCATTTTCTTTTCACTTTTTAATAGCTTTTATGAAAACATAAGAATGAAAATCTTGTTATTTTAATTTTTAAAGAACTTTGGTTTTTGATTTATTTTGAAAAACTTTTGTTCTCTTAAAAGTTTTTTTTGTTCTTTTTATTTATTTTTGGTAAAACCTAAGTATAAAAAAGTAGTAGTTTTAATTTTTAGATAACTTTCATTTTGATTTTCAAAATTGTGTGTGTGAGTGTAGGAGTTAGGATTTCATTTTGCTCTTTAAGATTTCATGTTGTGTGTGTGAGTGTATGAGAATAATATTTATGCTTTCTTTAATTTATGAAGAGTGTGTGAGTGTAGGTGTTAAATTTTCATGCTTTATTTTAGTGCTTTCTTCAATTATGTGTGTGTGTAGGAGATAAATTTTAATGCTTTATTTTATCGCTTTCTTCAATTATGTAGAGTGCGTGTATGTAGGAGATAGTTTTATTGCTTTCTTCAATTACGTAGAGTGTGTGTGTTAGAGTTTATTTCCGCCTACTCGCTAGGAGTTAAATGGTCGGATTTTGTTTATCGCCTGCTCATTTGAGTTAAATGGCTGGTCTTTTATTTTTCTGTAATTATTTTTGTAGGACTTGTAATTGTATTTATTTACGCCTACTCGTTAAGAGTTAAATGGCGTGCCCTTTATTTCCCGCCTACTCGTTTGAGTAGGACTTGTAATTTTCCTTTTTTGTAACTTAGTTTCTGTTTTATTTATAATTTGGAGTGTGCGTGATTTCTTGTTTTAGCTAACTTTTCAGCTTTCTAAATGTTTGTTATTTTCATTATGTCATCTTCTTATAATCATTTAGCGTTTAATTTCGAACTCACGCCTCATTAAATTATAAAGCCGTCCCCATACCGATGTGTGGCTAATCGCTCTTAGCCTCGGCATCGAAGAGCATTGGGACATTTAAAATGATTTGTAATAATTAAAGCTCTTTATTTTCACTTTAATTTAAGGACTTAAGGTTTACCCCGGGTTAACGACGCGTAGGACCACAAATCAATGTGTGGGCCCTATTTCCGTTATCCATATGCTGGCTAGCCGAGAGGCCGTGCATATGGACAGATCACCCCTGGGTAAATAGAGTTGTGTGCATACCCTCGAGAGAGGACAAGCGTAATTCTACCGGATTGGGTTCCCCACCCAATAGCGGGGTTCTTAGCGTAAAGCAGGCGTTAAGAGGAATCCTTCGTCGGACTAATGTTCGGTCGAATAGTCTTAGCGTTCAGGTGAGCAATATTCCTAGAGATAAGTGCGCTCACATTTGTGGAACCTCCATGGCCAAGTTGCCTTTTATTAACTTGAAAACTAAGTCCTATAATTATTAAAAATTATTTTAGTCTTAATCTGATTCGATGCCGAGCGTTAACCCTTCATCGAATATTTTCTAAATCGTTTTTTCGCTCCTTTACTTTTTCCGTCTTTACTTAATTAAAAAATCCACCTTATTTTCAGTAAAATAATAGTCATCCCGGAGGAGTAAGAATAGTCAACACGACCCCGAGAACAATACGACCTCGGTATTCCCCCTAATATCGAGTACTTGCGATAGGTGCACTTGCATCCTGTAGCACGCCCGCGGCGATCGACTCACCGAACCAACCACAGTAAGAGTCTGTTCGCGGGCGCATCACTAATCATGGGTATTGTGAACACCCTCTCATGTATTTGTAAATATATTACCTTAACTTCTATGAATAGTGATTTGATTTATTATTTCCCTATCAAATCAAGGCTCTGTTTGGGATAGCTTAACTTGTTGAATAAGCTGCTAATTGAAAAGTGATGATGAAACAGAGATTTTATAAAGCAATGATAAATAAGCATTAGACTATTTGGATAGTTAGCTCATAAGTGTTAATTTAAAGTTTCATTCATTTATATGGGTCCGTACATTTGGAGGCATTTTTTTTGCCCGAGCTCGTTTTTTTACCCGAGCTCATTTTGTTTTGCCCGGGCATGGTTTTATCGCCCAGATGTTTTTTTGCCCGGGGGCGATTTTTTTTGCCCGGGCACGATTTTTTTGTCTCGATTTGGTTTTTTCTCTCGGGTGTTGTTTTTTCGCTCGGGTGTGTTTTTTTTTGCCCGGACGCAATTTTTTCAAGCGGGCATGAATTTATTGCCGCGACTCGATTTTTTTCGCACGAACACGAACACAATTTTTTATCGCGGATGAATTTTTTTAGCCCAGATGAAATATTTTCGCTCTTACGCAATATTTTAGCTCAGACACAGTATTTTCGCACGAATTCCACATTTTCTCCTGGAAGTGAAAAAATGTGTTTTAGACAAAAAAATCATGTTCGGGCAAATAAAACACTTCCGAGCAAAAAAATCGCGCACGGGTGAAAAAATTGCGCTTAGGCGAAAAAACCGTGCCTGAAAGAAAAAATGGCGTCCATGTGAAAAAATCGTGCCCGGTCGAAAAAATTGCGTCCGGGCGAGAAAACCCCGCCCCTGTGAAAAAGTTACGGTCGGGCGAAAAATTCGCAACCAGCCGAAAAATTCACGGCAAGAAGAAAAATTCGGGCTCCTGCGAAAAGTCCCGCCGAGCAAAAAAATTACCCCCGGACAAAAAATCGCATCCGGGCAAATAAAACGCACCCTGGCGATAAAACCGTGTTGGGGCAAAAAATCCGCGCCGATGCAAAAAAAGCAACTTATGACCCCAATAGCTTATGAAAAACCAGCTTACAATCAACTTTAAAATAAGTGATTTTCTAATAGCTGCACAAACAAATAGATGTAAAACTACATTTATGTTTTGGATAGAGATTATTCATCTGCATAAATTGTTCCAAACAGAGCCCAAAGCATTGCAAGATTCACATAATCAGATAGTACAAGTGTACATGAAGTTCATGGAAAGAATTAGAACTACAATCATGGGAGGGATAAATGTCCTCACCATTAAAGATTAGGGATTTAGTGAAGCAAAATATATGAGATGTTAACCCAGAAATCGGCGATCCTTCCCAAGTTAGCCAGCTGGCTAGTCCCGGACTGCTCCAGGTTCTCCCTGAAGTTCGCGACAAGTGTAGGCAGACAGATTTCTCTGTCCACCCAGGTCGCATAGCTACCGCGGGCCCTGCTAGACGACAGGCTATTCAAATAGCTCACCCTCGCAGGCCGCGTGGTTAGGCCTGCTAACCGCGCAACATTTCTCCTTGTATGAGGCAATCTAAAGCAGCAGGCGGTGATCTATGCGATCTATTCCTTCAGTCCACCAGGTCGCCCAGCCGGCATCGACCCTACGAACCAACTCAACCGTCGCGGGCTCGGCGGATTCACTCTTCGGCTCTCCATCAGGGATTCCTCCCCCTCAAGTGGGTGGCCTGCTCCTTAGGCCGCCACCCTCAAGTGGGCGGCCTGCTCTGAAAGTTCAGGAGGTATGCTTGATACTACCTGAAGGTGTTAGTTATATCAGATATACTCTAGAGGGGGGGTGAATAGAGTATGTTGGTGATTTTAAAACTTTTACAACTGTTGTTGTATTTTAGGTGTGTGTGCAGGGAAGCAAATACAATAAACCAAGATGCAGCAACTATCTAATCACCGTACATTCACAGAGCAAGGCCAGAAAACAAAATGGAAAAGAAAGCAACCAGACGACACAAGAATTTTATAATGGTTCCCCAAATCTGGGTAGTCCACTCTTCTACCACCCTGGTAGGAATCCACTGTAGGAAGGGGTTGATCAGGTGTCCTGGCACCAATGGGGTTTTGATCAGATTCCCAAAAACCAAACCCTCAAGTCTTTTGGAGGGAGACTTGCAACCAGAATAATTTTGAAGGGAATTAAAACCCTGTACAGAGGTGGAGTGAGAGGGTGATGAGGTCTTCTCTTTCTCAAGTCAAATGAGAAGACTTGTGGATTGTTGTTTAGCAGCTTTGCTCCCCTTGAGATGTAGAATGAATCAGGAAGAATGCTGGAGCACTGCTTCAGGGTGATAGGTCTTCAAAGACCTAGAATTCTAGGTCCAGAGAAAGTCTCCAGGAACTTCTTGTGACTGATATGATTGTATTGTCTTTGAAGATATCCTGAGTAAAAGCAGATGAAGAAGACTCTTGATATTGATGTAGTGTTCTTCTTCTTCTTCTTCTTGATCAATTTCTCTCTGGGCCAAGAATAAATTCCTTTTTATGTGTTGTCTGAATCACTGTCTGTCTTTTTGTTTTGTTGTCTGTGTATCTCTGTATTACTCACTCCTTCTGTATATCTTCATGTCTCATAAGAAACATTCGAATTTTGAATATAGAGCAATAATGGCAGACGGCCTGCAAAGGAAGCCCCAATTAATTATTTCCCCAACTGTTTCCATGGGAAAATGGTATGTAATAATCCAGGATTAACTTCGCATTCTAATGGTAGTATTCTAGGAAGAACTGCCATTAAATGTTCAGGAATCAGCGCCATGGAATGAGATGGGAACGGAAGAAGACCTAGTCTGGAATCGTCGACCGAAGAACATAATTCGTCGAACTGAGTTTTGAGTTCGTCGAGCTGAGCCTGAGTTCGTCGAGCTAAGCTGAGTTCGTCGAGCTGACAATCTTCATTCGTTGAACAGACAATCTTCAATATAAGACAGTATTCATCGAGCTGAGAATCAAATTCGTCGAGCTGAGAAAAGTTCTGGACTAAGACGAAATACTCTGCATCTGCTGAAATGCTGTGTCGACACAAATTGGTGTCGACAGATTGATCTTGGTGTCGACACAAATCCTCTGGTGTCGACATAAGCTGGTGTCGACTGAAATCCTGGTGTCGACGTAAGCTGGTGTCGACTGAAATCCTGGTGTCGACACAAATCGTCTGGTGTCGACTCAAACCCTAAGTGTCGACACAGATTCTTTGAGTACGAAAATCGTCGAGTAGAGATTAGCAATCGTCGACCTGAGAAACTGTGAACTTGAGGTCCAAGTTCGTCGAGCTCAGAATATAATTCGTCGACCGAAGCTTGAAGTTGGACTTAGAGAAATTCTGAAGTAGTCCTGATAATGCTTGAAGTAGAATCCCGGTGTTCGTCGAACAAAGAACATAGTTCGTCGAGCTCAGCACTACGAATTGTCTCACGATCATCGAGCGCAGAACTCCCTTCGTCGAGCTGAGTTCGACGAACGTTGAACTCATTTCACTTAGTCTGAAAAACTGATAGATCTGGAGTTCCTGATGGTCTTGAGGAAGGCTGGTCCATTTGAAGTTGAGATAGAGGACTGTCCTAGACTCTAAGACATAAACTTGACCGAGACTATACATGATGGGTCACATCCTAAGTTAGTGGACCTAGCCCAAATCAACTAGGGATCCAACAATCTCCCCCTATTTGGGTAAGGTCACTAACAGAGACTCCAAGCAAAGAACAAACAGAAAAATAAAGCAAAATTGAGAAATATATCTGGCAGAGAATTTAGAACACATGCATCAGATATATATATACATACAGGCTTTGTTTTAGTACAAGATATAGTCTGAAATAGAAGCAGAAATGAAAATTACCACAAAATTACTTTTCTGTCTTCTTCTGTTTTAGCTTGTCTTCTGGTGCTTTATCTCCTGGCTTTTTGAAAATGATTTCCCTATTGGGATCTGAAGCTTGAGCCTTGGTCATAGTCATGTCAGCTGCCCCTATAATGTTCAGTGAAGTGGCTCTAGGGACAACTGCTTCTGGGTGAAGATGCATGTACTCATCAACATTGAGTAGCTTGTTTGCTTTCCCAAATCTCTTTAGCTCATCTCTCCTGTACTGAGACATAGTAGTTAAGCCTGTTGTGTCCTTGCCTTCAGCTTTAGCTTTGTTGATTAGAGATAAGCCAATGAGCTCTTGGAACCTTGCCATTCTGGCTGTGTTGGCTGTTTCTGGATCTTCAGGAGGAGAATAGGGCCTTTCAGCTTCATGTTCCTTAGATTCCTGGTGTTGCTGCTGCTGTTGTTGATGATGGTGTTGTCTGTCTGAAGATGGTGGCCTTGGCTGACTACCACCAGAAGATCTCCCTGATTATCTCTGATAAGTTTGAATATGGGCAGATCTTTGAGGGCCAGAGCCAGAGGCACCTGCTGCTGGAGGAGGAGGAGGATCCTTTCTGTATCTATGAACTGGGGGAGGAGAGTATCTCCTACTCCTCTTCTTCTCTCTTTGCTGGTTCTTTGATAGCCACATCCATGCAGGCATCCCTTTGTAAGGAGCAACATTATGCAGAATATAGTATGGAGTGTCTGCAGTGGGATTAGGCTTGGGAGCAGGAGGAGGAGGAGCCTTCCTTTTCTTAGAAAGCAACTTCTTTTTTTTTTAGCAGCCTCCTCATCTGATTCATCATCATCATCATTATCATCAGAACCTGAACTCTGAGGATTGTCATATAGAGCATTCTACTTCCTCAGAGTGTCATCAGGAATGATAAGAGGTTTTTCTTAAGGGGGATAGAAGGTTCAGAGGGTGAGGGTTCAACAGCAGTAGAGATAGAGCTTTCAGCTGCTGCCTTGTTCTCTTCTTCAATGTCTGCCAGAATGAGCTCATCCAGATCAGGCATGGGAGAATCATCCATGACAAAATCTGGGACAGGGCAGATGTCTGGAATAGACACAGGAATTGGAACAGCAGTAGGAGCAGCAAAGGTGTCACAAAGTTGCTTGGCAATTGCTGGACTGGCTGGAGAGGTATACTGGACAATAGCCAAATATGGCTTAGCAACCTCTGCTGAAGGAAACTTCATATATACAGAATCAAAGGTATGAAGTAACTCAGATAAATTAACTGTGGGATGTATAATGAAATCACCAGCAGTTGTTATTGTATCTACTGACTCATCAAAGCTAATGTCAGTATCCATAAATTGAATAAAATCAAATATTTCAGAATCAAAATCTATAGCTGTATCTGTAATTGCAATTGCATTATCAAGCACTTTATCAACTGTATCTGTATTATCAAAAACTGTATCTGTAACTTCAACTATGTCTGTATCAACTGTATCAACCTCTGCAGCTGCTGCACCAGCTTCATCATGGAGCATCTCCCCCTGCCTAGGTTCAGGAGAACCTGGAGCCAGGCCCCTGAATGAAGAGGGGGCAGCAGAAAGGGCTGTGATTTGTGCAGATAAAGAATTAATGGAATTCACCAGAGGTGTAATGGCCTTTGTGATGAGTGCTTGAATGAGAGGAGTTAGAAGAGAGATGATGGAGGGAATGGTGGAGGAGTCCAGAAGTGGAGAAAGGATGGTGGAGGGAATAGAAGCAGAGGAGGAAGGAAGAATATGTGGAGGGGATAATGGAGGGAGAACAGTGTGTGGTTCAGTGGGTATGGTGTAGGATGGAATAGTAGATAGGTGTGGGGGAAGAGGGGATTGAGGAGGTGAAGGATTATGGGTTGCAGTGG
The DNA here is from genome assembly GCA_039583875.1 of Platanthera guangdongensis. Classification (NCBI taxonomy): domain Eukaryota; kingdom Viridiplantae; phylum Streptophyta; class Magnoliopsida; order Asparagales; family Orchidaceae; genus Platanthera; species Platanthera guangdongensis. The sequence continues at coordinate 73,562,947 of CM077164.1, read as the reverse complement.
GGTAAACTAGAGGTGTAGGGATATGTGCAAGATCAAGCGGTGGAGATTGATGTTGAGGTGGAGTCAATTGAGGTGCAGGAGGAGTGGGAAGATATTTGGGGGGTGGAATGGCCTCTTCAATGTCAGGGTGGGGAGTGACCTTAACGGTCCTTGTGCTCTCAGAAGCATTGATGGAGGAGGAGGAACTCTTGGAGGGTTTGGTGATTGTCCTCTCCCATCTGCCAAACAAGGCGCGGGTGAGGAGCTTGCTGGCATTAATGAATGTGGTCGGGGAGACCAAACATTCACTGGCCTTTTCCTGGAGGAAAATCCCCAGGATTCTGCCATAGCAGATTTCCTTCTTGCTTGTTTTCTTCTTGATTAGGTCAAAGAATACCATGCCCCAATCGACCTATCGTTTGTTGAGCACTGCGCACATAATCAGGAATTGATGGCGAGTGATATAGTCATGTGCCGAGTGCTTGCCCATCAGAATTTTTCCTACAATGTCGGCCAAAAATTGATAGGCGGCAGACAGTTGCTTCTTCAGAAGCTTATTAGGGTTGCTGCCGGAGAAACCCATTACTTTCAACATATCAGAATATTCCTCTGCGTCCATTTCCAAGTTGTCTTCACCATTGATCTGTCCAAAAATTTCAGAGAGTGCTGCTGGAGACAGGGAAATAGCAGTGTTTCCAATATGTCCTGTCAGATTTCCGTCTTCAGAAACGGTGGCAGTGTACACCCATTCTCTTATCTCGGTTGAGTGTAGCTTGATGCTGCGAGTCATGAAGTCCTTGAGATGCAATTCTTCAAGTAATTCCAGGATATAAATAAAAATTGGATCGGAATGTTGGAAAGACTCAAAATCCATGGAGAATGTTGCATCAAACTTCATCGCCGCAAGTGCTCCTGGAGGAATCACCATTGATGACCTGAAAAGAAAATCACAGAGAAAACGGCGATCAATAGCAAAGGAACTGAAAGCGTGGGACGGATGTCGAAGAAAACCTAGATAAAGATTTTCAGAATATGAATCGACAAGCTCGGTTCCACGAAAAGAAACAGTTCTTCGAACTGAGGTCGACGAAATAAGATAGAGGTGAGTAGTTCGTCGAACTCATTTAGAAGAATTGAAAATAGTTCGTCGAACTCCGTTTGACGAAATGGTTTCTGAAGCAAGGTTCGTCGATCTCCGGTCGACGAAAATTGTTTCCACATAGAGAATTCGTCGGACTCCGTTCGACGAGAATCTCTCAAACTTTCCCTAATTCGTCGAACTCCGTTCGACGAACTCTGGAAAATTCGTCGAATGCAGACAGAAATTAATTCAACTCTTCTCCATTAAGCATTCCCAGTTGATTTATAAAGAACAGATGGGTTTTCTCATCTAAAGATTTGGTGAAAATATCTGCTCTCTGTAAATCAGTAGGAATATGAATCAAGTTAATCTTCTTTTTGTCTACATTATCTCTAATGAAATGATGTCTTATTTCAATATGTTTAGTCCTAGAATGATGAATTGAATTCTGAGCTATAGCAATAACACTTGTATTATCACAAAATAAGGTTGAATTATTTAAGTTGGTACCATAATCTAGGAGTTGGTTTTGTATCCATAGCATCTGTGAACAGCAGCTGCCAGCAGCCATATACTCTGCCTCAGCAGTTGATGTAGACACAGATGTCTGCTTTTTGCAAAACCAAGAGACAAGTCTCATACCAAGGAACTGGCAAGTTCCAGAGGTACTTTTCCTGTCCACTCTACATCCATCATAGTCAGCATCTGAGTATCCAGTAAACTCAAATTCTGACTCTGCAGGATACCAGAGTCCTAAACTAGGACAACTCTTTATATATCTCAAAATCCATTTTAGAAAAATAAGATGAGATTCTTTAGGATTCACTTGGAATCTAGCACAAAGGCATGTGGCAAACATTATGTCAGGCCTGCTAGCTGTTAAGTATAATAGGGATCCAACAATTGCCCTATAATGTTTCTGATCTATAGGTTTCCCTGCTGCATCAGAATCCACAACAGCATTGGTAGCCATAGGTGTTTTCATTCCTGAAGCATCACCCATCCCAAACTTTTTAATAAGCTCTTTAGCATACTTAGATTGGGAGAGGAAGATACCATCAGGGAGCTACTTCACTTTGAGACCAAGGAAGTAGGAAAGCTCACCCATGCTACTCATCTCAAATTTGGAATGCATGAGGTCAGTAAACCTCTTGCACAATTTGGGATCAGTAGACCCAAAAATAATGTCATCCACATATATTTGTACCAATAAGATTTGGTCCTTATGATGTCTAGTGAAAAGAGTTTTATCTATGGTTCCTCTTGTAAATTTATGCTCTAAAAGAAAGCTTGCTAAGGTCTCATACCAAGCTCTTAGAGCTTGCTTTAAACCATATAGAGCTTTATGCAATTTGTAAACATAAGAGGGTTGAGTTAGAGAGATCAAACCTGGAGGTTGTTCTACATAAACCTCTTCTTGAAGTACACCATTCAGAAAGGCACTCTTAACATCCATCTGGAATACTTTGAACTTTTTGTATGTTGCATATGCTAGGAATATTCTAATGGCCTCCAACCTTGCAACAGGGGCAAAGGTTTGGTCATAGTCTATTCCTTCCTCTTGCATATAGCCTTGAGCAACAAGTCAAGCCTTGTTTCTTACTATGTTCCCTTGTGCATCCAATTTGTTCCTATAGACCCATTTGGTTCCAATAACTGGGTAGTTATGGGGTCTTGTAACCAAATCCCAAACTCTACATCTCTCAAATTGATTTAGTTACTCTTGCATTTCAAGAATCCAGTGGGGATCTTGCTCAGCTTCATGGGTGGTGAGAGGTTCAATTTGAGAGAGAAAATAGGCATGCATCAAGTCTTGATTGAGCTGATGTCTTGTCTGTACACCAACTGAAATGTATCCAATCACTTGAGATCTGGGGTGATCTCTAAGTGTGACAAGATCAGTTGGTGGAGTTGGTTGAGCAACAGCTTCTGTAAATAATTCCTCTTGAGGAATGGTACTGGCTGTTGATGGAAGTTCAGTTACTTCCTCTTGGACTTCTTCTTCACTATCTTTAGCAGCATGTGGAGTGGGATGAGTTGGAACCTCTTGGGTAAGGTTTAGTCCATCTATAGACTCACACATTGGTGAAACCTGCAAAAGACTATTGGTAGAAATGTCTTTCTTCTTATAAGACATGTTAGCTTCATCAAAAGACACATGGACAGATTCTTCAATTTTAAGGGATGATTTGTTGAAAACCCTATAGGCATTGCTTACTTGGGAATATCCTAGAAAAATCTCTTCTTCAGCATTAGCCTCAAATTTTCTAATGTATCTTTTGTTATTAGTGTGGATGTAACATATGCAACCAAAAACTTTAAAGTAAGTGATTTTAGGTTTCTTTTCTTTAAGTAATTCATAGTGGGTTTTATGTTTTAGTTTATGTATAAGACATCTGTTCAGGACATAGTTAGCTGTGTTTACAGCTTCTGCCCAAAAGGATAGAGGCATGTAAGCATCTGCTAATAATGTACCTCCAGCTTCAATGAGTGTCCTATTTTTCCTTTCAGCAACCCCATTTTGTTGGGGAGTTCTAGGAGCTGAGAAGCACTGCCTGATACCTTCCTTCTCACAGAACTCATGCATAAGAAGAGACTCAAACTCTGTGCCATGATCACTTCTGATCAATGCAACATGAGTAGAGAACTCAATCTGTATGGTCCTGAGAAAATCTGTAAGAACTTTGAATGTATATGACTTAGCTCTCAGAAAGGCTACCCAACTGAATCTGGAGAAATCATCAACAATGACTAAGGTGTAAGACTTCCCTCCTAGGCTTTGTACTGCAATGGGTCCAAAAAGATCCACATGAAGCAGATACAATATCCTAGGTGAATCACTTTTATTAATGGATTTGAAACTAGTTTTAGTTTGCTTGCCTAGTTGAGAAGCCCTGCATAGGCTTTCCTTCTTGTAGGGACCAGAAGGTAAAGCTCTAACAAGGTTGTCTTTAGATAACCTAGATATGTTCTTAAGGTTTACATGTCCTAGCCTTTTGTGTCATAACTCATTTTGGTTACTAGTGATATTGAGTAAACAAATATCAGTTGTGGCAGAAATGAAATCTACTAAATATATGTTTCCTTGTCTAAGTCCAATTAAAACAGTTTGGTTTTTAACATTTATAATAGAGCAAGAGGTAGAGTTGAAATGTACCTGATAACCTTCATCACATAATTGACTTATGGATATGAGGTTATGTTTAAGTTCTCTTACATATGTCACCTTTTTGAAGGTTACTGCTCCAATGCTTACTCTTCCATATCCTTCTGACTGACCACTCTTTGAGTCTCCAAATATCACTTTTGGTCCTAGCTTGGACTTATAGCTGGAGAGATTTGCTTTGCTGCCAGGCATGTGCTTGGAGCAGCCACTGTCCAGGTACCAGGTCTGACTTAACCTTGGACAGCTCTGCACCTGTACCTGCATTAAAAAATAAAGCTCAATTGTTCTTGACCCAGGTTACCTTGGGTCCTTGGTTTGGCTGAAAAGTAAAACTAGAAATGACTGATAGAGCAGGTTGAGACTTATACCCTAGAGGGTGATATCTCCTAGGTGGGATTATCCAATCAGCTACTGGATTAAATGTCTTTTTAGCTGCTTTAAAATTTCTATAGGAGAAATGATTTATATTTGGTCGTTCTGGGATCGATGAATTATTGTGAGTTCGTCGACCAGAGTTCGACGAATGGGGATGAGATCGTCGACCTCCACTCAGAGAATGACCATGGTCATTTTCTGCGTCCCACGTTCGTCGACCTCTACTCGACGAGCCATACACCATTCGTTGATCGCAGTTGGACGAATAATTGTTTCTGAAGTTTGCGTTCAGCGTTCGTCGATCGGGGTTCGACGAACTTGCAGGATTTCGTCGATCTAAGTTCGACGAATTCTGCTGAACTTGGTTTTTAACAGCTTTCTTCTGTTTTTTGTTTCTATTGTCTAGGGGATTTGACTTGTTTTCTAACATGGGTTTTTCAATTAGTTTCTCTTTACCCTTAGCAGTGATAAACTTTATGGGAGTAGAAAGTATATTCTTCTTTATTATGGGGGGTAAACTTGATGAAGCACCCAAGCCCAGCCTGCCATTTAATCTGACATTTACTGTGCTTGTGATATCCATCAGCTTGAGGCTTCTCCCATTGAGAGATTGCTCAAGTTATTTTGCCTCACATAATTGAGATTCTAACTTGATTATCTGTTCATTAGCTAGTGTCAATTGATCAGTTAGTTTTCTATTTTCTGTGCTGACAGATTCAAGGTTTTCTAGTCTAGAAATCAAGGTTTTTATTTCTTTCTCTGAGTTTATTAGATCCATGCACATAGTTTTAAATTCTACTTTAAATAAGTCACAATTGAAATCAAAACTAGAAATCACCTGATCAGCCTCTGAGTCTGAGGCACCTTCATCTTTAGAATCCTCTTCTGATCCACAGTTGCTTCTGGAGGCATCTATTGCCATTAGGCACACCTCCTTGGATCTGGCTTCTTCCTCTTCTTCACTGGAGCTGGAGGAGGATGTTTCCTCTTCTGTGTCACTCCAGGACTCAGCAACAAATCCTTTATCTTTCCTTTTATATTTGTTGGAGGAGGGTCTGCTGCTTTGTTTTCTTCTGGAATCCTTGTCCCTGCCCTTGTCCTTTTTCTGATTCTCTGGGCATTCTGAAATATAATGCTCAGGCTTTCTGCATCCAAAACACACAACCTCCTTAGTTGGTGTCTTGTCATATTTGGGCTTATCATCCTGCCTGGATGATTTTCTTCTAAAGTCCTTTCTTGCCATTTTGTAGAATCTTTTGGCAAAAAGACTCATTAACTCTTCATTGGATGTAGATGTTTCATTGTGTTCAGAAGCTTTGAAGGCCAAGCTGTGCTCCTTCCTAACTGGGGTAGTTGCCTTCTGTTCTGCTGCCTCTCTTGATTTAACAAGCTGCTCATATGACTTCAGCTTGCCTAACAGAGATTCTGTTGAAATCTCATTGAGGCTTCTGGCTTCTTTGATTGGCCAGATTCTGGTATCCCATGAACTGGGGAAATACATAAGTATCTTGTCATTCACCTCAGTTAAGGTGATGTCCTTGTCAAGAGTCTTGAGTTCACTGATGATTGAACTTAATCTATTGTACATCTCAGCCACAGATTTTGTCTCATCCTTTTTGAAATTCTCATAGAGAGAAATGAGACTGGATCTTCTATCCTTTGTTTCATCAGCTGAGCCTGCTACCATTTGGTTGAGAGAGTCCCAAATGGCCTTGGCTGAGGTGCACTCAGCCACCTTCTGAAATATGTTATCTGACATTGTTTGGGCCAGAATATTCATAGCCTTTGCATCAGCCATCTTGGCTTGCTTATAGGCTTCAGTATTGTCTGGAGGTGGTACTGCACTCAGATTAGTTGATGTGCTGGCAAAAGTTGCAGGAGCTGGAGGAACACCTGTTGAAATGACAGAAAAAATATCCTCATCAATGGATTTCATATATAATCTAATTCTTGCCTTCCAAATGGCAAACTTATTAAGATTGCACACTTGAGGTCTGATGCTCGTATAATCCTTGTTTTGGGCCATGTCTGTGAGAAGGATAAGTCCAATAATAGAATAAAAACAAACAGATCTAACTAAAGGATCTTTGGGTTCAGGTGTTAGCATGTGCAACCACCAAGGTGTGGTATGTTTAACCAACCTCCCTCTGATACCAATTGAAAGTTCAGGAGGTATGCTTGATACTACCTGAAGGTGTTAGTTAGATCAGATATACTCTAGAGGGGGGTGAATAGAGTATGTTGGTGATTTTAAAACTTTTACAACTGTTGTTGTATTTTAGGTGTGTGTGCAGGGAAGCAAATACAATAAAACATGATGCAGCAACTATCTAATCACGGCACATTCACAGAGCAAGGCCAGAAAACAAAAAGAAAAAGAAAGCAACCAGACGACACAAGAATTTTATAGTCGCTCCCCAAATCTGGGTAGTCCACTCTTCTACCACCCTGGTAGGAATCCACTGCAGGAAGGGGTTGATCAGGTGTCCTGGCACCAATGGGGTTTTGATCAGGTTCCCAAAAACCAAACCCTCAAGTCTTTTGGAGGGAGACTTGCAACCAGAATAATTTTGAAGGGAATTAAAACCCTGTATAGAGGTGGAGTGAGAGGGTGATGAGGTCTTCTCTTTCTCAAGTCAAATAAGAAGACTTGTGGATTGTTGTTTAGCAGCTTTGCTCCCCCTGAGATGTAGAATGAATCAGGAAGAATGATGGAGTACTGCTTCAGGGTGATAGGTCTTCAAAGACCTAGAATTCCAGGTCCAGAGAAAGTCTCCAGGAACTTCTTGTGACTGATATGAATGTATTGTCTTTGAAGTTATCCTGAGTAAAAGCAGATGAAGAAGACTGTTGATATTGATGTAGTGTTCTTCTTCTTCTTCTTCTTGATCAGTTTCTCTCTGGGCCAAGAATAAATTCCTTTTTCTGTGTTGTCTGAATCACTGTCTGTCTTTTTGTTTTGTTGTCTGTGTATCTTTGTATTACTCACTCCTTCTGTATATCTCCATGTCTCATAAGAAACACTCGAATTTTGAATATAGAGCAGTAATGGCAGACAGCCTGGAAAGGAAGCCCCAATTAATTATTTCCCCAACTGTTTCCATGGGAAAATGGTATATAATAATCCAGGATTAACTTCGCATTCTAACGGTAGTATTATGGGAAGAACTGCCATTAAATGTTTAGGAATCAGCGCCATGGAATGAGACGGGAACGGAAGAAGACCTAGTCTGGAATCGTCGACCGAAGAACATAATTCTTTGAACTGAGTTTTGAGTTCATCGAGCTGAGCCTGAGTTCGTCGAGCTAAGCTGAGTTCGTCGAGCTGACAGTCTTCATTCGTTGAACAGACAATCTTCAATATAAGACAGTATTCGTCGAGCTGGGAATCAAATTCGTCGAGCTGAGAAAAGTTTTGGACTAAGACGAAATACTCTGCATCTGCTGAAATGCTGTGTCGACACAAATTGGTGTCGACAGATTGATCTTGGTGTCGATACAAATCCTCTGGTGTTGACATAAGCTGGTGTCGACTGAAATCCTGGTGTCGACGTAAGCTGGTGTCGACTGAAATCCTGGTGTCGACACAAATCATCTGGTGTCGACTCAAACCCTAAGTGTCGACACAGATTCTCTGAGTACGAAAATCGTCTAGTAGAGATTAGCAATCGTCGACCTGAGAAGCTGTGAACTTGAGGTCCAAGTTCGTCGAGCTTAGAATATAATTCGTCGACCGAAGCTTGAAGTTGGACTTAGAGAAATTCTGAAGTAGTCCTGATAATGCTTGAAGTAGAATCCCGGTGTTCGTCGAACAAAGAACATAGTTCGTCGAGCTCAGCACTACAAATTGTCTCACGATCGTCGAGCGCAGAACTCCCTTCGTCGAGCTGAGTTCGATGAACGTTGAACTCATTTCACTTAGTCTGAAAACCTGATAGATCTGGAGTTCCTGATGGTCTTGAGGAAGGCTGGTCCATCTGAAGTTGAGATAGAGGACTGTCCTAGACTCTAAGACAAAAACTTGACCCAGACTATACATGATGGGTCACATCCTAAGTTAGTGGACCTAGCCCAAATCAACTAGGGATCCAACATGCTCCTCAGGCCGCCAAACTTAAGTGAGCGACCTGCTCCCTAGGCCGCTAGCTCTACTTGACCAAGAGGGCGGCCTGCTCCCCAGACCGCCAGCTCTGCTTGACCAAAAGGGCAGCCTACTCCCCAGGCCGCCAGCTCTGCTTGACCAAGAGGGCGGCCTGCTCCCCAGGCCACCAGCTCTGCTTGACCAAGAGGGCGGCCTGCTCCCCAGGCCGCCACCTTTGCTTTCCCAACAGGGCGGCCTACTCCCCAGGCCGCCACCTTTGCTTTCCCATTAGGGCGGCCTGATCCCTAGGCCGCCACCTTTGCTTGACCAAGAGGCGGCCTGCCCCCCAGGCCGCCACCTTTGCTTGCCCAAGAGGGCGGCCTGCTCCCCAAGCTGCCAACTTTGCTTGCCCAAGAGGGCGGCCTGCTCCCCAGGCCGCCACCTTTGCTTGCCGAAGAGGGCAGCTGCTCCCCAGGCCGCCACCTTTGCTTGCCCAAGAGGAAGGCCTGCTCCCCAGGCCACCACCTTTGCTTGCCCAGGGGCGGCCTGCTCCCCAGGCCACCTCCTCTGCTTGTCTCAGCCACAAAGGGTCGGCATGCTCCTCAGGCATCCCCCCTCTGCTCGCCGAGTCCGCTCAAGCCTCCATGATGATGTCAATGGGCCCCGCCTCTAGAAGATCTTCCCCGGTCCTATAAATAGCCCCTTATACCTCTAAGTTGGGGAAGCACAATGACGGGCAAGAGGAAAACTGTCGCTGCAATCAAGTCCTGTGGACTTAGTTTTCCAGTCCTCCACAGTTGATCATCAAGACCTGCGGACTCAATTTTTCAGTCCTCCACAGTTGATCATCAAGGCCTGTGGACTCAGTTTTTCAGTCCTCCACAGCTTGCCATCAGGCCGTGCGGCCTGCTAGCAGCCTCCTTTCCTTAACCTCTGACAACTTCTTCCTTGCCGCCAGCTTCCCCCTTTGTACCCTTTATTGCTTTCTCATGTAAAGGTGCATTAGCAAGCTATAATCTTGTTTCTTGATCAAAGGAAAGCCCGTCGCAAGAGTGGCATTCAAGCCGCGGTGGGCGAAGTCTGTTGTTGTCGCTGCTAGCAGCCTCTCTTCTTCTTCTCAGCTCAACTCCCTCAGCATCAACCAGCAAGCACGACCGTGAAAGTAACCGCCTGATCGATAGCTCATGATCATCAAGCTCCTCCGCTGATCATCAAGCTTCTCCATTGATCATCAAGATTCTCCGCTGATCATCAGCCTTCCCGTCTGCTCTGAGCAAACCTCTCCTCTATCCCTGCAACCCTTGAACAAGCGTTGCTCCACTCTCGAGCACTCAGAAGCTTTCTCCTCTCCTCTATCCCTGCAACCATCAACCTCTTCTCTTATTCACCTAGCTTGTGAGATCAAACAACCCGTTAACTAGGTGGTGTCGTTTCCGCACATCAACAGTTAATACGCGGCCTTCAGATCTAAATAGACGGTGAACAATGACAGGTAGCCATGTCAGATATTCGTTCAGTCGAGAACCTTTCTCAATCAAGTCCCAGAGATGATCCACTCTGGGAGGCCTTCGAGCAATCGCACCAAATGCTTGTTGTGATGACACAGCGATTAGACCCTCAACCTGCAGCAGCTCTAGTTGCTCTAGTTGCTCCGATTAATTGAGCGCCAACATTGGAGAATCAACAGGCTTATCCTCCAGCTTGCCCGCCGGTCTATCCTCCTTATACAGTAACCTTTCCGCAGGGGCCTGCAGCCCCTTTGAGACCTTAAGATGAAGAGTTTGCAGCTCGTCAAAACTTCTTCTGGGAAGCAGCCCGGGGAAGTCCTACAAGATTTCTCAACTTTCAGGGAAGTCATACTTACCCATCAGCCCCTGCCTTTGCTCCTGCAGCAACTTTTCCCTTTTATCCTCCTGCTTCTTTTGCAGCTACAACTTATGCTCCCTTTTGTCCTTATGATGTAGGCGAGCAAGAAGAGTCGTCACCGCTTTCAGAGAATGTTTGTCATGAACCTACTCCAGCTAATTTCAGAGAACCCCGACTACCAATCTACACTGGAGAGGCTGATCCAGCGAAACACCTTCATGCTTTTGAATCAGTTGTTGCTCTCAAAACTCTTTTAGATGCTATCAAGTGCAAGCTCCTTCTCACAATCTTTGATGGACAAGTGAGGGATTGGTTCTATGGTCTTCGCCCTCAGTCCATCACTTTGCTGATCTGCAAAGGGAGTTCTTGCTCAGATTTTCTACTTCAACTAAGAGAAAGGGCGGTCTAGAAGCCCTCTTTGATATCAAGCAACGTGAGAACGAGACTTGGTCTCAGTTTGTTGATCGATTCTAGAGAGAAATCTTATAAATCGAGATTGTTGGTCAAGAAATGTACCGAGTGGCTCTTATCCATGATCTCCGTGAAGGGCCGCTCAAGTTTGAAGCCAATGTCCGAGCACCAAGAACGTACCAAGAGTTGATTGCCTTAGCCAACTCGTACATCTGAGGTGAAAAGAGCAACCCAAGCTTCGTCTCCAGGCTTATATCAGAGAAATATCCTTCTCACAAGAAGCCTCTGAGGTCTCCTCACAAAGATTTATCATCTCACTCAAGGAAGGGAAGAAGGTTTCAGCATCATTGATACTCCTTCCCGAGCCATAATCGTGCTCAAGATCAGTCTCTACTACCACCAGCTCCATCCTCACAAACAGCTACGGTCCATCAACAGCAAGGTGATGACTTCCATGAATCTGAACTAGATGAAGTCATGCTACAAGTAAGCCAAGTCATGAAAGACAGGGCTAACTACAAAAGGCCTTATCGACCAGCTGATCAAAGATCTAAAGTCCCAGATTCATATTGCGAATTCCACAAAGAGTCATGCCACCTAACTGAGAACTGCCGAGCACTCCGCCAACTAGTTCAAAGGATGCTCCGGCAGGGTAAGATGTGTGACCTGGTTCCCAAAGATGATCGCCCTGATCCAGCAACCTCAAAGGGCAAAGAAGTTGTAGACATTCCTTGTAGCTCAAGAGGAGTGAGCCTAGTCGAAGAACACCTCTCCTTGTTGCTAACAATACTGTCGAATGCTTCGATGCTGATGACGAGGGCGTGCTTGGAAGACTATTCTAAGCCGACAAAGGACTTCACAGTTCTTCAAAGTTTTTTAACAACCATGACGGGTTATCTCTACTCTTACTCTTTGAACATTTTCTTTACAAAGCACTTCTAAGTGTTGATTCCTGCTTTTCAATAAAGATTTCATCTGAGATCTCATACTGACACAATTCCCTTTTTGTAATGCTTCTTCCTCCATTTTTCTCTTTGCCAAAGAGATCGCTGAACTAATGAGATATCGTCAATGTAAGACCCCTTTTTTCTCTTTTTAAAACCACGGGGGTCTTAGGCCCAGAACCGCCGCTTTGCGATGACACCTTCACGCTTGGGAAGGTCATTACTACAAAACGCTGATCTTGTCAACCAAATCGATCACAACTGTAGAAAATAATAAAGCAAGTCCACGCAAACCACATATATAGTAAATAAACTCCACAAAGTGAGTGTCCACAGAAATAATAAAAATACTGAATCTTGGGCTCATGCCCTGTACATCAAGTCCTCACTACATATCACTCAATGCGGAAGCAAAACCAAAACAAACTAGTAGCAAACAGGACTCACGCTCCCTGTCGTCTGAACTCCGGTGCTAGATTGCCCCATCTCCAAGCGTGCCGACCTTCGGGGCTGCTCCTCCATGCTAGGCTCCACAGTCCCCTAAAATGAGGTGGTTCGAAAACCGTTAGTCTAAAAGACTAAGTCCTATCATCCCCCACCCCATCCCCCATGGCACCTAGGCACCGAGCGGGGAGGAGGAAAGGAGAGGACATGAAGGTGGAGAATATCAAATGAGCAGATGGCGGCAGAACTAATCTAGCAGTCCAATAGTATATAAGGCAGTAGTAAAAACATGAAAAACTAAACAAGAAAAGTAACCTTAACTTATGTGAGAACACATAAGCCAAGGGATCTTTTGCAGGGCTCCTATTGTATAAAGAGTCTCATACCTATTTATACAATAGGGTGTCGGTTTTCTAATAAGCATAAATATAAATATTTCTGAAATAAACCTTAACTTATAAGCATGCTCGCACGAACTTATAAACTAAGGGCTCGTTTTGTAGGGCCCATTGTATAAAGCGTCCCATACCACTTTATACAATAGGTGTCAGGGTTGAATGCAATGATTATGCTATGAAATACAGTTATGCCATGATGTGATCATGCAAGTGCAACACACCCACTCGACTCTGTGTACACAGACCTTTAGTTCCCCCTTTTTGGAGCCGAACCTCCCAGGATACCTCCGTAGTGGCAAATAAAAGCGGTGGGTTGGGCCTCGCCCATCTCTAAACCGGTAATTGCACTACCAGTCATACCTATCGTACGCCTCAACGCTGGTACACTAAGCGGAGCTCCTGCGTACTCTTGTTGGCTGGCGCACCGGACTTTACTTGGCCAAGTGCTAAACCACACTTGCCGAGTCAACGTATTGGCGTCGGTGCATTGACTCTCCAATACCGAACACCCACCACCTTTACTTTATGCACATGCAACCTTAATGTGTATCCACCAAGCCAAAGCTCCCAGGACCAACCCGTCCGTCACCAACTGCAACCGAGCCAAAGCTCGTCGGGCCAACTTGCCCATCTCCAAATCCACCGAGCCTACTGCCTGAGTGACCTAACCTAACTTCCACAGCCCTGGGGAGTGTGAGTGCAATCCTAAATTATTTCTACTTACTCTTGCATTTTAGTTTTACCTACTATTTAGGTTAGCCCAGGACTACCCAAGGTATACCCCGTGAAGGGCTCTCGAAGGTACTAGGAACTATGATGGGATTACGCCCAAACCTCCCTTTCGTAAGACACTTACTATTATTGGTTGCTACCAGATTTTCCAACCCTTAATTGTTTTACTGGATCTAACCTTAGTGCATTAGACACTTCCTCCCTACGGGAAAGATGATCTTTCGTCGATCTCGAGCACCACCGGACACTATCCAATCCAAGCCCTTACTCATCCCAACTTCCAACGATGAACTTATTTTCATTCATCCAATTCAGCAAACATCTAACCCCAACTCATGTGCCCAAATTCTTACTCCAACTCAATTTCTGCGATTTTACTAAATGCAGACCAACCTAAGTTATCTGAAGTGTATAATGAGAGGTGCACAAAATAATCACCCAGTACCCCTTTAATAATTATTGGAGGGATATAATGACAATTTTAGCCTAAATCCAGAAATACATAATTTTCCTAATTTTTTTGATAATTTATTCATTTATTCTAGTAATCCAAAAATCCAAGTTTGAACATGATGTACCCATTTCAGACAAGCAAATACTCTACAAAATTTATGATAGATTCAATATGAATATTTAACATAAAATCTAGTGTCTCCCAATTTTTCAGCATGAAATAAGTCTGAATAAATTTTACATCAGATTCCCAGAATTAGGGGTTTGTAAAGTATATACTGCAATTACTCATCTAAAAATCATGAATTAATTTCTCCAAGTGATTATTGACGTAGAATTATCAGAGACCAAATTCCACAATTTTTGCAACAAGTAAATAGCTCTAAATAATTTATTGACCGTAATTGCACCTTTTAAATCTTGTGAAGTACTAAATTAGTTCAACTAAAATTTATAACAAAATTCAGGAATAATCATTTTGACTTAAAACATCTCCTGCCCAAATTTCATGAGCCTCTAATGAACAGTGTGATCATAATAAATAAAATACCATTTAGGGTAACATCATGCATAACAAAGGGGGTGCTAGTAATATTACTTATAAAATTCCAATAAATTCACCAAAGATCCTATCTAACTTAAAGTCCATGCTACCTAAGTTTCACACCTTTTTAGAAAGTTTTGGTGGCTTATTCTACACAAAAAGTGGTTATGCCCTAGACTAGGGTTAGGGATTTGAGGTGTCTATCCATCTCAAAATCCTCTAAGATTCATACCAGAGGACTTGGGCAACCCTAGCATCATTTCTACCAAGTTGCAAGATCCCACAAAGGTATTTGATCCCATGCCCTTCACAACACTCAAAAGCCCATCCTTAGGGTTTGAGTTTGGATCCTAGGTCAAAGCTACCCTAGACTACCTCATATTCCTTATGAGGGTGTTAAAGGTCATTTCAAGTCAGTGGTCAAAATCTCAGCATCTATGGAGGTGATTTGACCTCTCAACCTCAAGGTGCACTTTTTACTTAAGAACCCCTCATTAAGGTAAAATTATGGTCAGAGACCACTCACCAAAATTTGGGAGGGTTTGGAGGTAATTAGACCACCTAATTAAATTACCCTAATGTTATTAAATAAAAACTAAAAATATAGCCAAAGTATCTCCAAAAATTCCCATTTTTTGCAGGCCCTGGGTATAGCTAAGGGTGGCCCCTGCCCAAATTTCAGGTCATTTGGTCAAGGGATGAAGAGTGGGCACCTAACTTAATTTCTATCTAGACCTAGGTACAGACCCCAACAATATGAGTGCCCTGGTCAAACCAGGCACCCAAATTGGTTCAAAAAAATTTTGCAGTCAACTAGACTCACCAAGCTACAATTTTTGTGTTGACCATATCTTCTGAATTATCATCTAAGTATTTTTGAAAATTAAAAACTTTAAATACAATAAGTGTGATAGAAATGAAATAATCATACAAATGAGCTATAGTTTAAATTGACATTAGCACGAATCCTGGCGCATAAATAGACGGCATCCCGTCATCGTCCCCGCGGGCCAACGGCCAGGATTCAATCTTCCTGGAGCATCCTCTACACATTGCCGCCGGCCATCCGGCCACCTCCCTGGCCGGCCACCGCCACCACCACCTCCGTTGAGGTGGTGGATGTCGTCAGGCGGCGGCACAGCCGCCAGAGGGCCCTTTTCCGACGATACCGACGAAGTTAAAAACATGGAAAAACCAGGAAATTTCCAACTTTGATCGGGCTCAATTGAGCCCGAACCTTGGCCCTAAGGAATGCTATGATCTACCCATGAAAGAAGGGGAGCAGGAGGACCTTGCTTGCGGTCTGGAGATGTGTCGATCTCCAGGAATCAATTGGTGGTGGAGATGTCATTGATGCTCTGCAATAGCACTACGAAGTTGGTCGTCTCCTTCGGGCAAGATGTGGAATCGAAAGCTTGGAGCCTAGGGAAGCTTTTAAGATAATAAAAGGAGGGAGGGGAGGGGTCTAGCTGGTGGTGGCCATTAATGGCACCTTAAGGTGGCTCTCGTCCATGGTGGGGGGGGTGAATCTAGGCTCAATCCAGCCGGGAAACGGCTGGAAATTACTGCTCTTCCCCAGAGGAGTTGAATCAAGCCGTTTAGAAGGGGAGGGAAGGTCCAATGCTTCAATGGCCGTTAATGGCCATTGAAGGCATTTTTTCGGTCATGGCATGGTGCACAGTTCCGGCCATGGACATCCTCCAAACTGTCCCCCTAGAATTCCTGAAGTGAATGTGGTGTTGGGTCAGCCAATGAGGAGTGGCCTTTGGCCTCCTTGGCCATGAATGGCACCCTTTCACCTTTCTCTCTCTCCTCCATTAAAATAAGGTTGAGGTTTTCTCTCTCCTAGTCATCTAGGTTGACTATGCTGACTTCTCCAGCCTATTGGCAGCCCACTCATTCATAATTTCCATGGTATTAAGTCTAGCTCAAAAGGAAAGAGGGCTTGAGCTTGGGTTAGCCCTTTTGTGCTAAGTTGACTTAATCTTGACTAGGGTTGACCTAGGTCAAATTGACCTTTTCTGTTACCATCATTGGGTATTTGGTGACCTATTGGGCTCCCCTAGGGTCTAGGTAGGGATGGGTAGGGTTGACTTGGCACTTTGGAGGTCACCTGCCCTTAGGAAGGCTACTTTGCCCAAATTAAGGTTAGGGTTGACTTTGGTCAATTTAGCCACTAGGGATGACCCCAATGGGTCCTTGGTGACCCATGGACCTCAGCTTAGGGTTAGGAGGTATGAGTGGGTCCACTTGGCTAGGGGATGGTCAATTGACCCAATATAGTTCAGTTTGACCCATTTTGGGCTAGAGTTGACTTTGGTCAACTTAATCACTTGACTGCCCTCCATGGGTCCTTAGTGACCCCTTGACCCCACTTTGGGTCTATGAAGATCTTGGTAGGTTTGGTTGAGCTTAACTACGGTACACTGCCCTTAATTAGGCCATCTTGCGCAATTTAGGCCTAGAGTGGTCCTAGGTCAACTTGGCCTCCCGGGGTTGACTCCCATGGACCCTTAAGGTTCAGATGAACCTTACAATGGATTGGTGAGCCCATGGTGGGGTCTTGAAGTCTTGGTGAAGCCCTATGATCACCTTAAACTAGGGTTCATAATTCCACTATTTACAGACCATAGTGATATCACCTACATCCCTAGGTTTACTTGGCCTTCTTGGGCTTCCTAGGTTTTTGTCATGACCTAGTCATGACAGAAACCACACTTAGGGGTCTAGTTGTTTGAGGGATATTACAAATCTTAATATATAACAAAATAAATTTTGTCCTCGAAATTCTAGTTATGCCTACGGGGTTTCAAATATGAAAGGAAAATTGTAACATCCCGAGAGCTTGTGAGTAATACCTGACTGAAAAGCTCTGGGTACCTTTGTTGCATCAAGTCCTGGGTCTCCCAGGTGTGCTCCTCTCGCCCGTAATTCCTCCATAGGACCTTGACCAATGAAACCTTCTTGCGGCGCAAGACTCGTATTCCCCTGTCATCAATCCGGAACAGCTCCAGGTGAACTGACCGATCAGAGGCTACTGGCCCATCCGTGGCTGTAATCCACTGCTCCGGGCATAGTAGAGCCCTCCTGAGAGAGGATACATGGAACACATCGTGCAGGCTTGCCAGCTCCGGTGGCAGCTCCAGCCTGTATGCCAAGGGACCGATCCACTCCTGGATCCTATAAGGCCCCATGTATCTTGGGCTGAGCTTCTTCTTCCGACCGCACACCCGTGAAACCCCATGCATTGGTCGGATCTTCAAGAATACCTGGTCCCCCACCTGGAACTCCACCTGACGATGCTACGAGTCATAATACTTAGCCTGTCGGCTCTGTGCCTCTAGAATCCTATCCCATATCAATCTCACCTGAGCCTCGGTGTCCTCATCAAACTCCAAACCCAAAGCCTTCGGATACTCGTCCTGTATCCATGACAGCGGAGTCCTACACCTCCATCCGTACAGGGCCTCATAAGGATCCATCCTTATGCTGGACTGGTAGCTGTTATTATATGAGAACTCAATCAGTGGCAACAGCTTCTCCCAGGGCTCACTACGATCCAAAATGCAAAGTCACAGCAGATCTTCCAAGGTCCGATTGGTGCATTCCGTATGTCCGTCAGTCTGTGGATGAAATGTTGTACTGAATGTCACCTGAGTGCCCAAGTACGTCTGTACTGATCTCCACTCCCTGGACGTAAACCGTCCATCCCGATCCGATACAATCGACCTGGGTACGCCATGATAACGGATGAACTGTTCCATGAACTTCCGAACAAGCACACCAACCGAGACATCCTTCCTGATTGGAATAAATCTGGCTACCTTTGTCAGCCGGTTGATGATCACCCAGATCAAATCATTTCCCGTCCGCGATCGGGGAAGCCCATGTATGAAGTCCATCGCGACATCATCGAACTTCCACTCCGACACTGGGAGTGGACATAATAATCCTGCGGGGTTCCTACACTCTACCTTCACCAACTGGCATGCCTCGCAATGGGTCACGAATTAAGTAGGTGATATCCTTCTTCATGCCTGGCCAGTAAATGGTCTTCTTCAGGTCCGCAGTCATCTTTGTAACACCCGGATGTATTGAATACCGACTATAACGAGCCTCCGTCATGATATCCTCTCGAAGCAGGCCTACCTATGGTATGTAAATCCGTCCTCTGAAACGCACTAGACCATCCGTCAGCGAGTAATCTCCAGCTGTGCCTGCTTCTACGGCCCGGAATATCGGCTCTAGCTAGGCATCCTGCCTCTGCCCATCTCTGACTCGGTCTTGAATATCATCTGGGGCAACCAACGATGCTAGGTACTCCCGGTACATCTTAGGGTGATCCTCGGACACAAAGGATATCTGCATCTTTTCGAACATCTGGACCAACTCCAAGGCCATTAACTGCATTCCTGCTCCAGAATTTGTGGCCTTCCGGCTCAGCGCATCGGCCACCACATTCGCCTTCCCTGGGTAGTAGTGCATCTCGTACTGGTAATTGGCTAGAAACTCCACCCATCGCCTCTGCCTGATATTCAGCTCCTTCTACGTGTCCACATACCTCAAATTCTTGTGATCGGAGTAAATGTCGCAGTGAACACCGTACAGATAGTGTCGCCAGACTTTCAGCGCAAATATGACCGCTCCCATCTCTAAGTCATGAACTGGGTAGTTCAGCTCATGCTTCTTCAGCTGGCGAGAGGCGTATTCTATCACGTGACCATTCTGCATCAGCACCGCACCCATGCCCTGGTAGGAAGCATCGGTGTAGACCTGGAATCCTTCCTTCCCCGAAGGAAGGGCTAGTATATGAGCCGAGGTGAGTCGATTCTTTAGCTCCTGAAAGGCCACCTCGCACTGTGGGGTGCAGACAAAGGGCACATCCTTCCTTGTCAGGGATGTGAGTGGGAGGGCAATACGAGAGAATCACTCCACGAACTTCCGGTAGTAACCGGCAAGTCCTAGGAAACTCCGCACATCTGAGGCTGACTTCAACTGCGGCCAATCTAGAACTGCCTGAATATTGGCCGGGTCCACTGCCAACCCAGCACCACTGATGATATGGCCTAGGAAGGCCACCTCGTTCAATCAGAACTGGCATTTGCTGAACTTCGCATAGAGCTGGTGCTCCCGTAGTCTCTCCAGGGTCAGCATCAGATATCGTGTGTGCTCCTCCTCTATCCTCGAGTAGATGAGGATGTCGTCAATAAATACAATGACAAACACATCCAGATATGCCTCGAACACCCGATTCATGAGGCTCAACAACGCTGATGGTGCATTCGTGAGCCTGAAGGGCATCACAGTAAACTCGAACAGCCCATATCTGCTACTGAAGGCAGTGTTCGGTATGTCCTCCTCCTGGATCCGCAGTTGATAGTAGCCCAACCTCAAATCCAGTTTTGAAAAAAAATGTGTGCCCTCCATCTGGTCAAACAGCTCATCTATCCTTGGCAGTGGATAGGTATTCCGGACTGTCAGTCGGTTCAATGCCCGGTAGTCGATGCATAATCTGAGTGTCCCGTCCTTCTTCTTGACGAACAACACTGTGGCTCCCCATGGTAAAGAGCTTGGTCGGACAAAACTGGCTTCTGCCAGTTCCTGGAGCTGGCTCCGAAACTCTGTCAGCTCCTTCGGGGCCATCCGATAAGGGGCCTAGACGCTGGCTTAGCCCCCGACACCAGCTGTATCCAGAAATCCTGCTCCCGGTGCGTGGGTAGCCCTGGCAGCTTCTCTGGAAATACGTCGGCAAAATCTCGCACCACTAGAATATCCGAGATGGAACCCTTAGTTCTGGCCATCCCATACAACACTTTATAGACTTCCTCCCCCTGTAAGTGGGCCTTGATAGCCTGCACGGATGACAGAAGGAGAGAGGGGGAATATATCTAATACCTTCGATGATGATGAAGGAATCCCCATGCCTCACAGTAATCCTCTTGGACATGCAGTCGATCTGAGCATGGTTTCAGCGCAACCATGTCATTCCTAGGATCAAATCAAAGAATGGCATCTTCATGATCGTCGCCGGTGCTTCAAATATCTTACCGCCGATATCCGCCTCCATGTTGTAGTGGGCGGTGGTGAATAACTCTGATCCGTTAGGTAGTCGTATCCTCATCATCAGGCATGTGAACCGTTTCACGCCTTCCAGCCCTTCCACGAAGGCTTCCGACACGAACGAGTGCGAAGCACCCGTATCGAACAGTGTATAGGCGGGCTTGCTGCTGATGAAGACTGTGCCTGGGGGTTTAACTTAAATTCTTAGAAATCTAATTTATGGATTCTTCCCTAGTCTATCAGTTCTATATTCATAGCTTTAATTATCTAGGAAAGAGAAGATTTAAAATTAACTGGAATACCTATGATCACTTGCTCCGGGTTCCGTTGTTGTGTCAGATCTAATGCAAATACTTGCTCCCTCTCCTGCTTGTGGTCTCTACCATGGTATCCACAACCTCAGCCACGTCCTTAGCCTCCAAAATACTGAGCTGGAGAGGCATCCGGTGGTGCTGGTGGTGGTGCCCCCCTCATGGCACAGTTCCTCCGGATATGCCCACCTGATGACAATTGAAGCATTCTGGCGGGGGATAAGCCATACCCCCGGGTCTCTGCGCCTCCCGCATCTGTGGTGGCTGAGGGGCCACCACTACTGGTTCCCTCTGCACCTGTATTACCTCCTGTCGAGGCTGGTATTCTGCTCTTCTCCCATCTATGATGCGGCCCCGCCGCTGATGATTTTGGGCTCCCCGGCCCTGGTCCTCAGCAGGCCGCTTCCGGCCTCGGTTAGTATGTCAATCTGCCTCGATCCTTTTCGCCATCTCCAATATCCGAGGAATAGGTCCGTCGGACACGAATAGTAGAGCCTCCCTCAAATCCTCTCACAGGCCCTTATAGAACCTCTTGGTGTAACCAGCCTGATCCAACTGGTAAGAATCCGCAAACCGGGCCAGATGGTTGAACTCCTGATGATACTCCACCACTGTCTTGCTACCCTGTCTCAACTGTAGAAATCTATCCTCCAGCTCGTCTTTGGCCGACTGTGGAACAAAATGCTCCAGCAGTGCGGCCCTGAACTCCCCCCATGCTATCTCAGCAACCTCTCTGTCAGCAAATGTCGTGTCCAGCGAAGTCTTCCACCATCTCTTGGCATGGGACTCTTAGCAAGAGACGACCAAGGACACTCTCTCCTCTCACGGGCACCGGATCCCAGTCAGCATCTCATACATAATGTCCAGCCACTCCTCCGTCCGAATGGCCGACTCTGTCCCCAAGTAGGATGGAGGAGAAAGTCCTCAGAAAATACTCAACCAGTTGGCTCCCAGGTTTGGCTGCGGAGCCGGAACCTGTTGTGCCCTAAACGCCTCCAGGATAGCTGTCAGAGTCTTCCCCATCTCTGACTGTAGGAACGGAGTGGGAACTGGGGGAGGTGGTGAACCATCGGGAGTCTGCTGGACTCTGCCCTGTAGTGTAGGCTATGCTGGGGGCTGCGTAACAAAGCCAATAGTAAGTAATCGACTCAAAGCTAATTAACGGTGGACAATTTACATGTGATCCCCCATATGGGCACACCACTGCTTCCGCTGCTTAGTTTGTCCCCAAACTAAACTTGTGCGGGGGTGACCCAGGGGTTGTGGACTGCTACTTTTCGATCGAGGTCTCCTCTAATACCACTTGTAAGACCCCCCCCCCCCCCTTTTTCTTTTTAAGACCACGGGGGTCTTAGGCCCAGAACCGCCGCTTTGCAGTGACACCTTCACGCCCGGGAAGTTCATCACTATAAAACGCCGATCCTGCCGTCCAAATCGATCACAACTATAGCAAATAATAAAGCAAGTCCACGCAAACCACATATATAGTAAATAAACTCCACGAAGGGAGTGTCCACTGAAATAATAAAAATACTGAATATTGGTCCCATGCCCTGTACATCAAGTCCTCACTACATATCACTCAATGCGGAAGCAAAAACAAAACAAACTAGTAGCGAACAGGACTCACGGTCCCTACTGTCTGAACTCTGGTGCTAGATTGCCCCATCTCCAAACGTGCCGACCTTCGGGGCTGCTCCTCCATACTGGGCTCCACGGTCCCCTAAAATGAGGTGGTTCGAAAATCACTATTCTAAAAGACTAAGTCCTATCATCCCCCGCCCCTTCCCCCATAGCACCTAGGCACCGAGCGGGGAGGAGGAAAGGAAAGGACATGAAGGTGGAGAATATCAATTGAGCAGATGGTGGCGGAACTAATCTAGCAGTCCAATAGTATATAAGGCAGTAGTAAAAACATGAAAAACTAAATAAGAAAAGTAACCTTAACTTATGTGAGAACACATAAGCCAAGGGATCTTTTGCAGGGCTCCTATCGTATAAAAAGTCTCATACTTATTTATACAATAGGGTGTCAGTTTTCTAATAAGCATACATATAAAGATTTCTGAAATAAACCTTAACGTATAAGCACGCTCGCATGAACTTATAAACCAAGGGGTCGTTTTGCAGGGCCCATTGTATAAAGCATCCCATACCACTTTATACAATAGGTGTCAGGGTTGAATGCAATGATTATGCTATGAAATACAGTTATGCCATGATGTGATCATGCAAGTGCAACACACCCACTCGACTCTGTGTACACAAACCTTTAGTTCCCCCTTTCTGGACACGAACCTCCCAGGATACCTCCGTAGTGGCAAACGGAAATGGTGGGTTGGGCCTCACCCACCTCTAAACCGGTAATTGAACTACCAGTCAGACCTATCGTATGCCTCAATGCTGGTGTACTAAGTGGAGCTCCTGCGTACTCTTGCCGGCTGGCGCACCGTACTTTACATGGCCAAGTGCTAAACCACACTTGTCGAGTCAACGTATTGGCATCGGTGTATCGACTCTCCAATACCGAAGACCCACCACCTTTACTTTATGCACATGTAACCTTGATGTATATCCACCGAGCCAAAGCTCCCCGGACCAACCCGTCCGTCACCAACTGCAACCGAGCCAAAGCTCATCGGGCCAACTTGCCCATCTCCAAATCCACCGAGCCTACTGCCCGAGTGACCTAACCTAACTTCCACAACCCTGGGGAGTGTGAGTGCAATCCTAGTTTATTTCTACTGACTCTTGTATTTCAGTTTTACCTACTATTTAGGTTAGCCCAGGACTGCCCAAGGTATACCCCGTGAAGGGCTTTCAAAGGCACTAGGAACTACGATGGGATTACGCTCAAAGCTCCCTTTCACAAGGCACTGACTATTATTGGTTGCTACCAGATTTCCCAACCCTTAATTGTTTTACTCGATCTAACCCTAGTGCATTAGACACTTCTTCCCTACGGGAAAGACGGTCTTTCGTTGATCCCGAGCACCACCGGACACTAGCCAATCCAAGCCCTTACTCATCCCAACTTCCAACGACGAACTCATTTTCATTCATCCAATTCAGCAAACATCTAACCCCAACTCATGTGCCCAAATTCTTACTCCAACTCAATTTCTGTGATTTTACTAAATGCAGACCAACCTAAGATATATGAAGTGTATAATGAGAGGTGCACAAAATAATCACCCAGTATCCCTTTAATAATTATTGGAGGGTTATAATGACATTTTTAGCCTAAATCCAGAAAAACATAATTTTCCTAATTTATTCATTTATTCTAGTAATCCAATAATCCAAGTTTGAACATGATGTACCCATTTCAGACAAGCAAATACTCTACAAAATTTATGATATACTCAATATGAATATTTAACATAAAATCTAGTGTCTCCAAATTTTTCAGCAGGAAATAAGCTCTGAATAAATTTTACATCAGATTCCCAGAATTAGGGGTTTGTAAAGTATATACTGCAATTACTCATCTAAAAATCATGAATTAATTTCTCCAAGTGATTATTGACCTAAAATTATCAGAGTCCAAATTCCACAATTTTTGCAATAAGTAAATAACTCTAAATAATTTATTGACCGTAATTGTACCTTTTAAAACTTGTGAAGGAAGACTAAATTTGTTCAGCTAAAATTTATGACAAAATTCAGGAATAATCATTTTGACTTAAAACATCTCCTGCCCAAATTTTATGAGCCTCTAATGAACAATGTGATCATAATAAATAAAATACCATTTAGGGCAACATCATGCATAACAAAGGGGGTGCTAGTAATATTACTCAAAAAATTCCAATAAATTCACCAAAGGTCCTATCTAACTTAGAGTTCATGCTACCTTAGTTTCACACCTTTTTAGAAAGTTTTGGTGGCTTATTCTACACAAAACATGGTTATGACCTAGACTAGGGTTAGGGATTTGAGGTGTCTATCCATCTCCAAATCCTCTAAGATTCATACCATAGGACTTGGGCTATCCTAGCATCATTTCTACCAAGTTGCAAGATCCCACAATGGTATTTGACCCCATGCCCTTCACAACACTCAAAAGCCCCTCCCTAGGGTTTCAGTTTGGATCCTAGGGCAAAGCTACCCTAGACCACCCCATATTCCCTATGAGGGTGTTAAAGGTCATTTCAAGTCAGTGGTAAAAATCTCAGCCTCTGTGGAGGTGATATGACCTCTCAACCTCAAGGTGCACTTTTTACTTAAGAACCCCTCATTAAGGTAGAATTAGGGTTAGGTCATTCCCCATCAAAAACACCTCCAAATGAGGTGAAAATTTATACACAGACATATCATAAGGCTAGGGACTACTCAACAAAATTTGGGAGGGTTTGGATGTAATTTGACCACCTAATTAAATTACCCTAGTGTTACTAAATAAAAACTAAAACTATAGCCAAAGTATCTCCACAAATTCCCATTTTTGGGCAGGCCCTAGGTATAGCTAAGGGTGGCCCCCTGCCGAAATTTCAAGTCATTTGGGAAAGGGATGAAGAGTGGGCACCTAATTTAATTTCTGTCTAGCCCTAGGTATAGACCCCACCAAAATGAGTGCCCTGGTAAAACGAGGCACCCAAATTGGTTCAAACAAATTTTGTAGTCAACTAGACTCACCAGGCTACAATTTTTGTGTTTACCACATCTTCTGAATTATCATCTAAGTATTTTTAAAAATTAAAAATTTTAATACAATAAGTATGACAGAAATGAAATAATCATACAAATGAGCTATAGTTTAAATTGACATTAGCACGAATCTTGGCGCATAAATAGACGGCATCCTGTCATCGTCCCCGCGCGCCAACGGCCTGGATTCAATCATCCTAGAGCATCTTCTACACGTTGCCGCCGGCCATCCGGCCACCTCCCTGGCCGGCCACCGCCACCACCACCTCCGTTGAGGTGGTGGCTGTCGCCATGCGGCGGCACAGCCGCCGGAGGGCCCTTTTCCGGCGATCCCGACGAAGCGAAAAACATGGAAAAACCAGGAAATTTCCAACTTTGATCGGGCTCAATTGAGCCCGAACCTTGGCCCTAAGGAATGTTATGTTCTACTCATAAAAGAAGGGGAGGAGGAGGACCTTGCTTGCGGTCTGGAGATGCGTCGATCGTCGGGAAGCCATTGTTGGTGGAGATGTCACTGGTGCTCTGCAATAGCACTACGATGTTGGTCGTCTCCTTCGGACAAGATGTGGAAAAGAAAGCTTGGATCCTAGGGAAGCTTTTAAGACAATAAAAGGAGGGAGGGGAGGGGTCTAGCTGGTGGTGGCCATTAATGGCACCTCAAGGTGGCTCTCTGCCATGGTGGGGGGGGTGAATCTGGGCTCAATCCAGCTGGAAATTGGCTGGAAATTACTGCTCTTCCCCAGAGGAGTTGAATCCAGCCGTTTAGAAGGGGAGGGAAGATCCAATGCTTCAATGTCCATTAATGGCCATTGAAGGCATTTTCTCAGCCATGGCATGGTGCACTGTTCCGGCCATGGACAGCCTCCAAACTGGCCCCTTGGTCTTCCTGAAGTGAATTTGGTGTTGGGTCAGCCAATGAGGAGTGGCCTTTGGCCTCCTTGGCCATGAATGGTACCCTTTCACCTTTCTCTCTCTCCTCCATTAAAATGAGGTTGAGGTTTTCTCTCTCCTAGTCATCTAGGTTGACTATGCTGACTTCTCCAGCCTATTGGCAGCCTACTCATTCATAATTTTCATGGTATTAAGGCTATCCCAACAGGAAAGAGGGCTTGAGCTTGGGTTAGCCCATTTGAGCTAGGTTGACTTAATCTTGACTAGGGTTGACCTAGGTCAAATTGACCTTTTTTGTTACCATCATTGGGTCTTTGGTGAACTATTGGACTCCACTAGGGTCTAGGTAGGGATGGGTAGGGTTGACTTGGAACTTTGGAGGTCACTTGCCCTTAGGAAGGGTACTTTGCCCAAATTAAGGTTAGGGTTGACTTTGGTCAATTTAGCCACTAGGGCTGACCTCAATGGGTCCTTGGTGACCCATGGACCTCACCTTAGGGTTAGGAGGTATGAGTGGTGTCCACTTGGCTAGGGGATGGTCAATTGACCCAATATAGTTCAGTTTGACCCATTTTGGGCTAGAGTTGACTTTGGTCAACTTAACCACTTGACTGCCCTCCATGGGTCCTTAGTGACCCCTTGACCCCACTTTGGCTCTAGGAAGACCTTGGTAGGTTTGGTTGAGCTTAACTAGGGCACACTGCCCTTAATTAGGGCATCTTGCCTAATTTAGGCCTAGAGTGGTCCTATGTCAACTTGGCCTCCCCTGGTTGACTCCCATGGACCATTAAGGTTCAGATGAACCTTACAATGGATTGTTGAGCCCATGGTGGGGTCTTGAAGTCTTGGTGAAGCCCCATGATCACCTTAAACTAGGGTCCATAATTTCACTATTTACAGACCATAGTGATCTCACCTACATCCCTAGGATTACTTGGCCTTCTTGGGCTTCCTAGGGTTTTGTCATGACCTAGTCATGACAGAAACCACGCCTATGGGTCTAGTTGTTTGAGGGATATTACATTCAAGTCTTGTTGTTCCCTCCGCAGATTGTTCTCTGGCACGACCGCTACGACCACATATAGTGGAGAGTGTTCACGTATGTGCAGTGGGAGCTGTTGAATCTACGATGGTGGGCTTCAAGCTTCGGATCCTAGCCGGCACCTAACACAGAGTGTGTGCTAGGGAGTCCCCATATGTTAGCTCTGTTGTGCTTCGTTAAGGATACATTATAGTTACGATGATCTTTGCTTGACAAGCTGTAACAGCCCAAAGTTCTGAAAAAGGAATTTTTGGGTGACACGGCCTGGGACACGGGCGTGTCGCAGGGCGTGTCGAGGTTGTGTCGACGATTGGGCTTTGTCTCGACGATTTTTCTCTCGACGATGCGTCGAGAGGGAGGCACACGGCCCAGGACACGGGCGTGTCCAAGGCCGTGTCGCATGCTCGACGATTTTTCTCGATGATCGTCGAGTGTCGAGAAGTGAGTGTCGAGTGTTGAACACAGCCTGTGACACGGGCGTGTCACAGGGCGTGTCAAATCAAGCGATGAACTCAGCCCGCCGAAGGTTTCGACAGGGCGTGTCTTTGTGCCGTGTCTGGGCACACGGCCTGGGACACGGGCGTGTCACAGGCCGTGTAAAGTCTCGGGATGATTTGGGATTTTTTTCATCCAGGTACACGGCCACAGACACGGGTGTGTCTGAAGGCATGTTGGTGACACGGCCCATGACACGGGCGTGTCCCATGGGCGTGTCACTGGTTTGGATAAGTCGGTTGACCACCACTTGAGGCATACGGCCTGGCACACGGCCGTGTTCGAGGCCGTGTCGGGTCAAAATATGTGTTTTTGGCAGAATCGTGGCCGTCCATTCCTTCAGTCTAGATCCAAGGGCTGAAGCTTCTTCTTCTTTTTCCTTAAGGGCCGAAATCAGAGAATGATTTCTCATTTTCTTTGGCCTTGAACTTTCTTCAAGTGAAGAGATAGAGAGAGAGAAAGGAGGAGGAAGAAGGAAAGGGGGCTGCTGTTGGTGGTGCTGCGGTTTACCGACGAGAGATCCGAAGCCAGCGTTGCGGAGGAAACGCTCTTGCGAGTCTTGCAAGCTAGCTTGGAGTCCATGGCACCGAAGCGATCATCAAGGGTAACGACTTTTCTTCCTAGCCACGTGAAGGCTTCCTTTTTTGGCATATATTTGTGATTCCCCCACCAAGAGGTGGCTGCTTTTGGGAGTCGTTTGGGTGATTCTTGAAATCCCCTTTAGATCCGGAAATGGAGTACGGAATAGGCATGCTGTGTGAAGCCCATCTGGACAGGTTGATATAGATTGGTGATGTTGCATACGAACCAGAGAAGGCTCCGTGATAACGTGTAGTGTACGGCGGTTACGGGTTATACCTGCGAAAAGGAGTAGCAGGAAGTACTGGAGTGGAAGCCCAGGAAAAATAGCCATGTGAAGTTTTGGGTTCACCCTGTGATTGAGGCACAGGAAGTACTGGTGGAACCAGGAAAGGCCCTTTTGGTGATGTTTGATGTCATAGGGTGTCCACCTATGAAGCGAGTCACAGGAAGTACTGGTGTGCCCAGGAAAGACACCTGACATTTGTGCTTGTGCGGTGTCCACCTGTGGAGAGAGTCACAGGAAGTACTGGTGTGCCCAGGAAAGACCCGCTGTTGCTGTGAGGAAATGGGTATAGTGAAATACCCAGGCTTGAATGCCAAGAACAGGATTGGTGAGACCGACTCGCGCCTTTGATATAGCCATGAGTACGCTGTACTCGGAGAAGGCAAGGCGATTTGAGCAACGGGGGGTGGAGGATCCGACCTGCGCTATGTCCGTCTGACGTGAGACCAAAAAGTGCGGTCTGTTAGAGCGCATAGCAAGAGTCTTCGGCCTACGCGCCATGACACAACGGTGGGCTACGGGCCATCCCGGTGTCCGAAGACTAACTCCGGATGCACGCCATGGAGTAAATGCTCAAGAGATTTACCGTTGGGTGATAACCCTGATACGGTGGTGGGCAAGAGGTTGCCAGAACACCAAGAATGTGCCCTGAGTGCACGGACCGTTGGGCCCGGCGGCGAACGGTTGTGATGGCTTGTGTGCGTGAAAGCACATTTTGATGATATAGCTTGCCATACTTGTGATCTAATATGCCTGCAGGGAAGATTACCGCTGCCCCGAGAGAAGGGGTAGGGTCGTTATAATTTGGTCAGCTGAACGCTGACCGTTGCTTTTGTTTGCCACCGATGGGTGGATTGTCCCTTTCCAGGTGCTGGAGAGCCGAGCGGATCACATAGAGGCTGATGTTCCTGCGGGTGTTGCTGCTGCTGCTGCTAGCCCTCGAAGGCTAGCTGTGTTCTTTTGTGTGTTTTCTTTTATTGTGGCCGGCCTGCGCGCCAATCTGTTTTAGGCCACTGTGTGAAAGCTATGTATGGCCATAAGGCCAACTCTTTGTTTATGTTGTAAGACATTCCTATATGATATAAAATGTGGAGTTTTATGTTTGGGCATTCATGAGGAGTTCAAGTTGTAGTCTAGGCTTCCGCTAGAATGCTTTGTGTTAGGTGCGATGCGCGACTCTAGTATCATCCTGTACCTTCACTGACTGTTTTGTGATATATCCTGTGGGGCCCCGGCCGGACCTTCTAGAATATATCATATGAACGGATGGGGTTGTTACATTTTTGGTATCAGTTGTCTTGGTCTTTCCCAATCGACGTCGTGGCCGACTTCTTTTGTGGGGTGGCGAGCACGTGTTTGTGCACACCAAAGTCTACGAATGAACTCCTGAATGTCCATGATAGGAATGCATATTTGTGTGTTTGAGGAACCTGTGTGTTCTTCTTTTGTGTTGATTGCTTGGGTACGACCGCTAATGTGTGTGTCTTGTCCACTTTTAGGTGACACGAAGTGGAGCTGGGCCGTCTGAGTCCCAGCGTTCTGATGAAAGTATGGCACCAGCCGCGGTACCTACACCTCCACCATCTGAGGAACATGTCCGTTTGGTTGCGGAGGCCTTATTTACCATGATCCACGGTCAGCCACTTAGGCAGGAACAAGCGGCTGTGAGGCCAGAACAGGTGGCGGCAAGGCCTGAACCTGTCGTGGTTATGGCCCCTCAAGCGGCTGAGAAGCAGCTAACGCGGTTTATGAGTTTCCATCCGCCTACGTTCTCGGGAGCGGGAACCCCGACGCAGGCTGAGGATTGGTTATCGCGCGTCAAGCGAGTGATGACGGCGATAGGAACGGCGGAGCATCAGAAAGTTACCTTAGCCACCTTCTTGCTTGAAGGAGAAGCTCGGTTATGGTGGGATGAGATGGAGTTGCATCATTTGGCGGGTCGTCCGTTAACCCAAGTATCGATGGAAGAATTCTCCAGGCTCTTCCTTGCGAAGCACCTTCCTGTGGCTCAACGGATAGCCATGGAAAATGAATTCCAACGGTTAACTCAAGGTGATGGCAGTGTTGACGCGTACCTGCATGAGTTTACTCGCTTGGGGCGGTATGCGGGTTCGATTTTTGCTGATGAGCAGAGGAAGACGAATCGGTTCTATGAAGGACTGAGGGACGAGCTGAGGTTCCTTGTGTCCAGTTCTGTGAACCAAGGTTTCCAAGCGTTGGTTGACACCGCGACCGTATTGGAAAAGGACATGAAAAGGGTGCAAGGGAAGAGAGCGTTGGTGATGACGCAACCGGAGTGGAAGGCGCCCCGATCGGGAAAATCATTTTATAAGAAGAGATGGGGTAAGAAGTCCAAGCCTAGTGGACAAGCTCCTTCATCAGTTGCAACGGGAGCAACATCAGGGGCAACCTCCAAGCCAGACACTCGTACCTGCTTCAATTGTGGTCGGATGGGGCATATTGCGCGAGATTGTCGGATGCCGCCAAAGAGTGAAAAGAAGGCGGGTGCATCTTATGCGGAAAAAGGAAAGGCGGTGGTGGATTCTTCTGCCTCGCAGGCGCAACCCCGGGTCTACAATCTTGGCCTGCAAGAGGCCATCAAGCAGAGTGACGTTGTCACAGGTATGAGTTAGTTTTGCATATGCTATTGTTTGTATGCTTTGCTTAGTACTCCTATGTTTGTGGTTTGTGTGTGTGACATGTTTGTCATAGGCTTTGTGATGATTCGGGACAAGCTGGCGCGAGCACTGTTTGATACAGGTGCATCGCATTCTTTTCTGTCTCGTGCGTTTCTTACGCGGCTTGGGATACCCAGTCGTGCAAAGGCAGATAGCGTCAGAGTGGTGTTGCCGAATGGTTGTTGGATGCTTGCGGATCAAGCTTGCGATGTGGCGGTTCAGTTAGGAAGTCGGGATTTTTGTTTAACCGCATTTGTTTTGCCAATATCGGAGTTCGATGTGATTTTTGGGATGGATTGGCTTGCGGAGCAGCATGCTATGATTGATTGCCAGTCCAAAGAAATCACGTTGGGCCAGAATACCGAACAGAAGACCAAGTTTGCGGGTATGCGAGGAGTGAGCGGGACGTTGATGTCTGCACTCCAGGTAGTCAAAGCTGTTCGGAAGGGTGCGGAGTGTTACTTTGCACTAATTCAGGTTGTGGAGCCTAAGGCCACTTTGTGTGAGGTTCCGATTGTGGCAGAATTTACAGATGTGTTTCCCACGGATCTCCCTGGGCTACCACCCCAGCGGGATATTGACTTCACAATTGAGTTGGTGCCAGGTACGAAACTCGTGGCCCGCTCGCCATATCGCGTTGCGCCTAAAGAGATGGCTGAGTTGAAGGTTCAACTACAAGAAATGCTAGAGCAAGGTTATATCCGCCCAAGTATGTCACCTTGGAGCGCGCCTGTGCTCTTTGTAAAGAATAAAGATGGTGGGTTACGGTTGTGTATCGATTACCGTGAATTGAATAAGCTGACCGAGAAGAATAAGTATCTTATACCTCGGATTGATGAGTTATTCGATCAGCTAGTGGGCTCGACCGTCTATTCGAAGTTGGACCTGAAGTCTGGTTATTACCAGTTAAGAATTCGGGAAGGTGACATTCCCAAAACCGCATTTGGAACACGTTATGGGCACTATGAGTTCACAGTCATGCCCTTTGGATTGTGTAATGTGCCCTCGGTGTTTATGGATCTGATGCACCGTATTTTTCGTGAGTACCTGGATCTGTTTGTGATAGTGTTTATTGATGATATCCTGGTATACTCGAAGTCCAAAGCTGAGCATGAGATTCACTTGTGGTTGGTGTTGAACACGTTGAGGCAAAATCAGCTATATGCCAAGTTCTCGAAGTGCGAGTTTTGGCTATCGTCAGTGGCATTTTTAGGCCACGTGGTGAGTGGAGCGGGCATTACAGTGGATCCAGCGAAGATAAGAGCCATACAAGAGTGGCCAAGATTGTCTTCCGTAGCCGAGGTCAGGAGTTTCCTTGGACTTGTGGGCTACTATAGACGATTTGTGGAGAACTTCTCACGGATCGCTTTGCCGCTAACCACACTGACGCGAAAAGATCAGAAGTTCGTTTGGACGCCAGAGTGCGCATGAGCTGAAGGTTCGGTTGACCACGGCACCAGTATTGTCTTCGCCATGTGGAACCGATGGCTTTGTGATTTATAGTGATGCCTCAGGGAGCGGCTTAGGCTGCGTTCTTCTGCAGAATGGAAAGGTGATTGCTTATGGCTCACGCCAACTAAAGGTGCACGAGCGAAACTATCCCGTCCATGATTTAGAATTAGCGGCGGTGATTTTTGCACTCAAGTTGTGGCGACACTACCTTTATGGAGTGAAGGTGGAGATCTATACCGATCATAAGAGCCTAAAGTATCTTTTGGAGCAAAAAGACTTGAACATGCGACAACGAAGGTGGTTGGAGTTCCTTGGGGACTACACTTTTGCGATTCACTATATGCCCGGGAAGGGGAATGTTGACGCGGATGCCTTGAGTCGGCGAGTTCCGGCTAGAGCAAATTGGTTACAAAGGCATGATGAACGTCTTATCCAGGAGTTGGAGGCATTGGAGATCTATTGTGTTGACAAGAATTCCACTGCCATTGCATGTTTTAACTGGACCGAGGTACAATGTGACCTTGCGGACCGAGTTCGACGGGAAACGGAGTTGGATAACGATCTCTTGCGCTATGTGAATGAAGGGCCAGAAGGCAAATTCACCTGGAATGACGGTCTTTTGCAAAAAGAGGGCCGGTTGTGCGTCCCAAATGTGGGGAAGCTGAGGGAAGAACTGATGTATGAAGCACATTATACCAAGTATTCCATTCACCCCGGGAGCACAAAGATGTTCAATGATATGAAGAAGCTTTTCTGGTGGCTAAGGCTCAAGAAAGATGTTGCCCTTTATGTATCCAAATGTCAAACATGTGCAATGGTGAAGGCGGAATGCCAAAAGCCGGGCGGTTATTTGAAGTCACTACCGATCCCAGTGTGGAAATTTGATGATATTTCCATGAATTTTGTGCATGGGTTGCCAAGATCGCAGCGAGGAAATGATTCCATTTGGGTGATAGTTGACCGGCTAACAAAAGTAGCACATTTTCTCCCGAACAGGCGGGATGATTCGGTTGAAAGTTTGGCAAAGTTATATGTTGACCAGATTGTGCGTCTTCACGGTGTTCCTCGGAGCATCGTAAGTGATCGAGATGGGTGATTCACGTCAAATGATTGGAGGCTAGTTCACCGACTGTTGGGCACGAAGTTGACTTTCAGTACGGCCTTTCATCCCCAAACGGATGGCCAAACTGAACGTACCAACAGAACAATGGAGGACATGCTCCGAATGTGCGCCCTTGACTTCGGAAAGAGATGGGAAGATCATCTCTATATGGTCGAGTTTGCATATAATAACAGCTACCAGGCAAGTATTGGGTTGGCACCATATGAAGCCCTATATGGAAGGAAGTGTCGTACTCCCTTGGCTTGGGTAGAAGCGGGCGAAGCTCGGATTGTTAAACCAAATGAGGTTGAGGAAGCAAACTCAACCATACGGACTATTCGAGAGAGATTGCTGATTGCTCAAGATCGACAAGCGAAGTACTACAACGCCAAGCACCGGAACGTCGAATTTGCGGTTGGCGATTGGGTCTACTTGAAAATCAAGCCATTCAAAGGTGTCTCCAGGATTCGACGATTGAAAAAGTTGAGTCCAAGATATTTGGGGTCCTTTTGAAGTGGTTGAGCGAATTGGCGAAGCGGCTGATCGGCTAGCTCTGTCGGCGGACTTGGGTGGGTTACATGATGTCTTTCACATCTCGGTGCTTAGAAAGGCCGTGAAAGATCCAGCTCAAGTGATCGCGGATGATCGTGTGCCGGTAGAGTATGGGCTAACAACGAGAGTTAGACCCATTCAGATCGAAGATCGAGCCGAGAAACAGTTGCGGAACAAGACGGTCGGTATGGTAAAAGTCCGGTGGGACAACTGCGGCCGTGAAGAACTGACATGGGAGCGCGAGCAGACCATGCGAGCAGAGTTCCCAGAGCCGTTTGTGTAATCTGTAGCGAGAGTGTTGTAACATAACATTTTATACATTGTTACATATTTCTTGCTGCTTTCTGTTGCTTTCCTATCTCTAAATTTCGAGGACGAAATTTCTTGTAGGAGGGGAGGATTGTAACAGCCCAAAGTTCTGAAAAAGGAATTTTTGGGTGACACGGCCTGGGACACAGGCGTGTCGCAGGGCGTGTCGAGGTTGTGTCGACGATTGGGCTTTGTCTCGACGATTTTTCTCTCGACGATGCGTCGAGAGGGAGGCACACGGCCCAGGACACGGGCGTGTCCAAGGCCGTGTCGCATGCTCGACGATTTTTCTCGACGATCGTCGAGTGTCGAGAAGTGAGTGTCGAGTGTTGAACACGGCCTGTGACACGGGCGTGTCACAGGGCGTGTCAAATCAAGCGACGAACTCAGCCCGCCGAAGGTTTTGACAGGGCGTGTCTTTGTGCCGTGTCTGGGCACACGGCCTGGGACACGGGCGTGTCACAGGCCGTGTGAAGTCTCGGGATGATTTGGGATTTTTTTCATCCAGGTACACGGCCACAGACACGGGCGTGTCTGAAGGCGTGTTGGTGACACGGCCCATGACACGGGCGTGTCCCATGGGCGTGTCACTGGTTTGGATAAGTCGGTTGACCACCGCTTGAGGCACACGGCCGTGTTCGAGGCCGTGTCGGGTCAAAATATGTGTTTTTGGCAGAATCGTGGCCGTCCATTCCTTCAGTCTAGATCCAAGGGCTGAAGCTTCTTCTTCTTTTTCCTTAAGGGCCGAAATCAGAGAATGATTTCTCATTTTCTTTGTCCTTGAACTTTCTTCAAGTGAAGAGAGAGAGAGAGAGAGAGAGAAAGGAGGAGGAAGAAGGAAAGGGGGCTGCTGTTGGTGGTGCTGCGGTTTACCGACGAGAGATCCGAAGCCAGCGTTGCGGAGGAAACGCTCTTGCGAGTCTTGCAAGCTAGCTTGGAGTCCATGGCACCGAAGCGATCGTCAAGGGTAATGACTTTTCTTCCTAGCCACGTGAAGGCTTCCTTTTTTGGCATATATTTGTGATTCCCCCACCAAGAGGTGGCTGCTTTTTGGAGTCGTTTGGGTGATTCTTGAAATCCCCTTTGTTAGCATATAGATCCGGAAATGGAGTACGGAATAGGCATGCTGTGTGAAGCCCATCTGGACAGGTTGATCTGGATTGGTGATGTTGCATACGAACCGGAGAAGGCTCCGTGATAACGTGTAGTGTACGGCGGTTACGGGTTATACCTGCGAAAAGGAGTAGCAGGAAGTACTGGAGTGGTAGCCCAGGAAAAATAGCCATGTGATGTTTTGGGTTCACCCTGTGATTGAGGCACAGGAAGTACTGGTGGAACCAGGAAAGGCCCTTTTGGTGATGTTTGATGTCATAGGGTGTCCACCTGTGAAGCGAGTCACAGGAAGTACTGGTGTGCCCAGGAAAGACCCCTGACATTTGTGCTTATGCGGTGTCCACCTGTGGAGAGAGTCACAGGAAGTACTGGTGTGCCCAGGAAAGACCCGCTGTTGCTGTGAGGAAATGGGTATAGTGAAATACCCAGGCTTGAATGCCAAGAACAGGATTGGTGAGACCGACCCGCGCCTTTGATATAGCCATGAGTACGCTGTACTCGGAGAAGGCAAGGCGATTTGAGCAACGGGGGCTGGAGGATCCGACCTGCGCTATGTCCGTCTGACGTGAGACCAAAAAGTGCGGTCTATTGGAGCGCATAGCAAGAGTCTTCGGCCTGCGCGCCATGACACAACGGGGGGCTACGGGCCATCCCGGTGTCCGAAGACTAACTCCAGCTGCACGCCATGGAGTAAATGCTCAAGAGATTTACCGTTGGGTGATAACCCTGATACGGTGGTGGGCAAGAGGTTGCCAGAACACCAAGAATGTGCCCTGAGTGCACGGACCGTTGGGCCGGGCGGCAAACGGTTGTGATGGCTTGTGTGCGTGAAAGCACATTTTGATGATATAGCTTGCCATACTTGTGATCTAATATGCCTGCAGGGAAGATTACCGCTGCCCCGAGAGAAGGGGTAGGGTCGTTATAATTTGGTTAGCTGAACGCTGACCGTTGCTTTTGTTTGCCACCGATGGGTGGATTGTCCCTTTCCAGGTGCTGGAGAGCCGAGCAGATCGCATAGAGGCTGATGTTCCTGCGGGTGTTGCTGGTGCTGCTGCTAGCCCTCGAAGGCTAGCTGTGTTCTCTTGTGTGTTTTCTTTTATTGTGGCCGGCCTGCGCGCCAATCTGTTTTAGGCCACTGTGTGAAAGCTATGTATGGCCATAAGGCCAACTCTTTGTTTATGTTGTAAGACATTCCTATATGATATAAAATGTGGAGTTTTATGTTTGGGCATTCATGAGGAGTTCAAGTTGTAGTCTAGGCTTCCGCTAGAATGCTTTGTGTTAGGTGCGATGCGCGACTCTGGTATCATCCTGTACCTTCACCGACTGTTTTGTGATATATCATGTGGGGCCCCGGCCGGACCTTCTAGAATATATCATATGAACGGATGGGGTTGTTACACAAGCAATGGCGATCAAGCGTAGCCTTGTCTCTTGGATCATCTCACAACTGTGATGGCCGAACACTCTATGGTACTCTCAATCCGTGCCTTCGCAGGATCCATAACTCCACTGATCTTTCCACAAACAAGCAATGTTATAGGCCACCTGGCGCAACTAATCTCATTGATCAGTGAAGATTGTACCCAATGAAAGAGAGCAGTGCATCTGCCGCTTCCTTCTTAGGATTTTTATGCATGTCTCCCTTTTGTGATATGTCAAGGGAGTATAGCTAGTCCACTCTTAATAGGACTACTGGTGATGACCTTTCTTGGTCATATCCGAGTATAGCTCCCTTTATTATCAACTGCCTTTTTCACAGGTAAATAGGTTAAGTCTGACCTACCAAAAGGATTTGCAACAATTATTTCTACTTATGCTCATCTTATATGCGCTGCCAGCATAATCTCTATCAGATGATGACTTACAAGCATTCTACTTATATAAGCTCCATTACTCTTATCAAGTGTTAATGGCATCAAACATTAATCAAAGAACCTAACATTTCTTGATCATCAAGCCATGCTATTGGAATCTAGTTAAGGTTGGCATAATTCGTCAAGCTTCTTCTCAGTTAATCTGATCATATCCATCCTATCATACCAACAGTCAACACTCGCCTTATTGATCCGGACTTCACGTTAAATATATCTCTAATATAGCAAGAAGATCACTATTCAGGTTTGATCTTCATTCAATTATCAGCAGAGTTCATTAGAAATTTCCTCTGTTTTATGTTCATATCTATCTTATCTCATCAACAGTTAGCATTCGCAAGTTCCGTCCAGGTACTTGCAGCTTAGCTTATTATTTTATGTCTGCTGCTCTCTCTTCTCTTTGCAGTGATTAGCAGACACCTGCAATCCTTATCCAGGTACTTGCAATTTAGTTTTTTCATCATATCTGCTTCTAACTCTCATCTTGCAGAGATCTGCAGATACTTGTAAGTTTTTCACAGGTACTTGCAACTTACTTTCACATATCATGTTTGCTCCTGACTCTTTTCTTGCAGAGATTAGCAAACACTTGCAAGTTTCTTCACAGGTACTTGTTGTAAGACCCCCCCCCCCCCTCCCCTTACCAAGGAGGCCCCCGGGTCTTATGCCCAGAACCGCCGTCTTATGGTCGCACTAATGCACGGGTTAGTCGACACCGCAACACGTTGATTCTGCCGGCTAATACGATCATATACCTATAGGCCAATATGAGAAACAGAAGTATAGAAGTAGAAGTAAACTACAACCAGTCCACAGTCACAGTACATATAAAATAATGAAATGAAGTACAATCAGTCCACAATGAGTACAAATAATAAAAGAGTGTAAAAGGGCTTATGCCCAGTACATGAATATCACTCGCCTAATAAATAAAACGCGGAAGCAAATCTATCATCCTCAAACACATCCCACCTGAGGTAGCGTTGTAGTAGTAGTAGGTGGTGGTGGTATCAGCTCCTCACATCCTGTAACCTCGTCCTGCCAGTCGTGTTGGTGCTCCATCTCCTCGAGCTCCTAAAAATAGTTTGGTCACTGACCATTAGTCAAAAAAGACTAAGTCGTTTACTCCTCACCTCGCCCCGCAACTCCTAGGCACCATGCGGGAGGACGAAGTGGAGGACACAAGGGGTAACAAAAGGAAAGCAGGTGACAAGGGAAACTAAGCTACCAAGTATGAGTATGAGCAGTAAATCTATACTAGCAGTTCTATGTATATAGTACCAAAGTAAAAGCATGTACAGTACAAGTAAGTAAAGAACTAAAAGTAGGAGAAGAAAAGTAAAGCTATGCTACCACTACACTACCATCACAAACGTACCTTAACTTATAAAAATGCCCACATAAATTTATAAGTTAAGGTTTCCAAGAATTTTAACTTATCATATAAAAGAGCCCATACTAATTTATATGATAAGGATCTATGAAGCGTATGACCTAATATGAATGAATGTTTATGATGCAATTTATGCAACAGGCAAGTGCAACTCACACACAACGACTCTGTGATCACAGACCTTTAGTTCCCACTTTTTGAGAGCTAGCTTCACTCTCGGGTACCACCGTTGTGGCTACGGCAGCAGCGGAGCGGGCATCTCCACTTCTAGGCAGGTATGCACACTACCAAAACTAGACCCCTCTCATACGCGCTTGTACACGTCTAAGGTGTACTCTAGGACCAAGCATACGTACTTTGCTGACTACCCGCCAGTCTTATTGGGTCGGGTGTGCGTTATCTGGGATTGTCCTCCAGACCTCAGTATAAACAACCTACTGGCCCCTCAAACCCTCACACCCGCCTGGTTCACCGTACTGCCATCGGTGTGACGATCAGCCCAGTACTGCATGACCCGCCACTAAATTTATGCACATGCAAGTATTTCATCTCGAGCCTTCAGCTCGCAGGACCAACCTGTCCTATTTCCCTCAAACCCTTCACGGGTGAGCCTGCAACATATATCCCTCCAACCCATGATGGGTGAGATGTTGCCCAAAAATCCTCCAACCCTATACGGGTGAGAATATGACCAAAAACCCTCCAATCCTATATGGGTGAGAATATGCAATGCTTACCTAGGCCTATTATTCTACTCTTGCCTAAGGATTATTATGCTTAGTGACTTAGGGTTAATCCCAGGACTGCCCCCGGCATTCCCGGTGAAGTGCTCTCAAAGGGCACTATGAACCAAGATGGGATGAAGCCCAAAGTTCCCTTTCGCAAGGATATTTACTTTTTGTTGGTGTCTACCCTGACCCATACTTGCTCTCATTATTACTCTTGAGTGATCCTAATGGCTTAAGATGTTCTCACAAGGGCGACGGTTTTCCGCGGGCCTCTACTCCAGTTGCTATCCAAGGGCTTGCACTTTTACACTCGTCACTAAGACAACACTATCCACCAGGGTTACACTCCAATTGTAATCTCTAGCTCATCCGTCGATCTATCCCCCGATGGTCCCTATAGTATAACCTACTTCACTAGCGCAACCCATGACCTAATACCACCTCAAAATAGAACTTCCAATTCCTGGGGCCACCTGCCCCTAACTATTTATCCTAGGGTGGTGTGGAGTAATGAAATGAGCATGTTGATTTTCATAATTTTCTTAGGTAATTAAAGCCTCTAATTAAATTATTTAATTAATTCTCTAGGTCATTTAATACATGAGGTATCACAAATTATAAACCACTGACCTAAGGAATTTTTCTTGAGTTTTATCTTGGTAAAACATTGTTGTCTACCAAAATTCATAATTTTCCTTGAAATATTTCTATTTATTCCTTAATTAATAGAAACCTCACATAATTATTATTTTCCAAATGAAGTATAAGGAATACATTACCCAAAATTCTAGGAAAATTACAGAGAATAAATATTATACATTTAATGCTGATGGAAGAGTTTCATCATACTCTATAATGTAATGGCCTATCAAATTCAATTCCTAATAATTTACAAAAATGCCATTATGTTATTTTAAAACTTATTAGGACATCCAAAAATTATGATATAATTATACAAGGTTAATCATACAATTATACATCACTGGAAAGTTTTCCAAAATTTTCTGATATACATTTCCATCAATTTATAAATAAATGCAATAAGGGTAAAATGGTAATTTCCATGTATTTTACTCCAAAAATTCTCAAACAGAAGGATAAAATTTTCATGAGTCAAGTATGACCACCCCTTTTTTTGACAGATTTTGGGGGTTTTTCATTGAACAAAAACTATTTTTCAATTTATTTATCAAAAGGGCCTAAAATTCTTAAAATTCCAAATAATGGGATTTTTACTTCCACAAATCCCATTATTAGTATGAGGGTTGAAATTTACCCTAATGAGCCTCTGACATCAATTCCATGATTTTTGGAAGTATCAAATAGGCTGAATATGCAATATTTCAAAAATTGTTATTTGCACCCCAAGGTTATATATAGCCAAACATGCAAGTGGGTTAACCCAACATGCACTGGTCCAAATGTGCTGAAACTTTTACCATGCACATATATTGACCCCAAGGACCTGCCACCAAATTTTGGGTCCATTTGGAGTCATATTATACAAAAACTTTCATTTATTTATTTTTGGGCATTTTAGTAAAAACTATAGAAACTTTATTCCCAAAAATCACAATTTTTGGTCAGGGACTAAGTATGCCGTAATCATGCATGCACTTAACATTTTGGGACATTTTGATTGTTGGTTTGGCTTGGGAATCAATTTGAAATTCTGCCCTAGTTAAGGATCAGTCCTAGGAAAACTGACCTATAGACCAATCTACTGTACCAAATTTGATGTTTAAGGTGCCAAATTAAAGTTAAGAAAATAAGGTACAAATTTCATTTAGGGTTCATTTCTGAAAATGCCTCTAAGAGGCCTAAATTTGGCTTGTACAAAGACTGAAATTACGTGGCAGATATACATATATACCATAGTTTTATTTTATTTAATTTAAAATCGGGTTGCACGAATCTTGACGCAAAATGGACGGAATCCGGTCGCCTTCTACCTCCAGCCGACGGCTGGGATTGATTCCGGCTGGGTCACTTTGTCTGGCCATTTTCGACCACCTGAGGCTGCGCCACCGCCGGCGATTATCGCCACCACCTCCGTTGAGGTGGGGGCTAGCGTTTCCCGGTGGTGAGGCTGTCGTAATTAGCCTCTCTGGCGATCCCAAGCAAGACTAAAAACTTGGAAAATTCTGCATTTGCTCACATGGCATCGGGATCAATTGAGCCCGATATCTCCCTTAATTGATCTAGGAAGCTAGTACGGGTAGAGGGGACGCGAAACGGACCTGATTCAGGCCTTGGCGGCGAGTGCAGCGGCAGTTGGCCATGGCTGAGCTGCTCCGGCGATCTCCTGCTCAAAACCTTGATTCTCCACCAATTCTCTTGCTATAGGACTCGATCTCCACTCGTTTCCTCTCTCTAAAGTTGTTGGTGGGGTTTGTTTTGACTGTAGGTGGCTG
This sequence comes from Platanthera guangdongensis, assembly GCA_039583875.1. Lineage (NCBI taxonomy): Eukaryota > Viridiplantae > Streptophyta > Magnoliopsida > Asparagales > Orchidaceae > Platanthera > Platanthera guangdongensis. The sequence continues at coordinate 73,520,538 of CM077164.1, read as the reverse complement.
TATATGGAGATACAACCAAGGTGAGCTCGGGCTCAACCTTGGAGGCTTCACCCATGGTGCCAAGTGGCCACCATGCTGCAAAATTCTTCTGGAATTCTCTTGGGTGGCCGGCCAGCAGTCTTTGGGCAGAAGGAGTCGGGGCCAAGTGGCCTCCTCTTAATTCCACTTTCTCTCTCCTCCTTTTGGGTGAATTCTCCAAAATGCCCACATGCATGCACTCTCTCTCCAAATTCAGAGGGGTAGGGGTTGTCCCTGTCCACTTGGGCTAGCCATGGGCCAAGTTTGGTGGGCTTGGCCCAAGGGGAAGTGGCTTGGCCCTTATTTTCTTCTTTCGGACAATTTGTTGACTAAGTTGACTCTTGAGTTGACTTGGTCAAGCATGATGAGTGGGCTGACCCCACTTGAAGGTAATGACCCCAATGGCACTACCCAACTTGGGTTCGGCCATGGTGGTGCTCTACTTGGGCTATGTGGGCCTATAGGTATAGATTTGACAAACTTAGGGCTAAGGTTGACTTTGGTCAACTAGGGTCAAAGGGTTGACCTAGTTACATGCTTTAGGGTTCACTTAGATTGTCCTTAGGGTTAGGGCAATGTGGTAGAGGTCATGGTGTGGCTAGGGTTCCTATTCAGTCTAGTTTGACCTAGTTTGACTTGGGCCCTATAGTGAGCCCCACATGGCTACAACCCACTACCTAGGGTCAAACCTAGCTAATTTTTCCTAACACCCACCCTATGCCTAACCCAATATAAGTTAAGGGGTCTAGAAGTAACATGGGATGTTACAAATCCTATAAACAAAAAAATTAATTTCGTCCCCGAAATTTAAGTTTGGGTCTACGGGGTTCTACTTGCAAAAGTTATAAGAAATTTAAACGCATAAACTAAAGTATACCTGAAGTAAACAGCTCCGGGTGTTGCTCCATCATCAGATCCCTCGGCTCCCAGGTGTGCTCCTCCCGTCCATGGTTGGACCACAACACCTTCACGATAGGGACCTTCTTCTTCGGCAACACTCGGACATTTGTATCATTAATTCGGATCGGCTCCAATCTAACGGATCTGTCTGGAGCTATCGGACCGGTTGTAGTAGAAATGTGCTGCTCTGGTCGTAGGAGAGCTCTTCGCAAGGAAGATACATGGAAGACGTCGTGTAGGGTACTCAACTCCGGTGGCAGCTGTAGTCAGTAAGCTAAGGGGCTGATCTACTCCAGGATCAAGTATGGCCCCATGTATCGAGGTCTGAGCTTCTTGTGCCTCCGCACCCGAGAGACACCGTGTACCGGACATATCTTCAAGAAAACTCTGTCTCCAACCTGGAATTCCACCTTTCGGTCCCGAGCATCATAATACTTCGCATGCCTACTCTGGGCCTCTAGCAGCCGATCCCTGATCAAATGAACCTGAGCCTCCGTATCCTTCACATAATCAAAACCAAGTGTCCTCGTGTCCACATCCTGAACCTAAGACAGAGGCGTCCGGCACTTCCTTCCTTACAAAGCCTTGTAAGGCGCCATCCTGATGCTTGCCTGGTGACTGTTATTATAAGAGAAGTCGATCAATGTTAGCAGCCTCTCCCAAGGCTTCCCTGTATCCAATATGCATAGACGAAGTCGATCCTCCATGGTCCGGATGGTCCGCTCCGTCTGGCCGTCGGTCTGCTGATGGAAGGCGGTACTAAAATTGAGCCGAGAACCCAAGTAAGCATGCACAACCCTCCATTCCCTCGATGTGAACCGACCATCACGGTCCGAGACGATCGTTCTGGGGATGCCATGGTACCTGACGAACTGCTCCACGAACAATCTCACCAGAACAGCAACTGGAGCATCCTTCCTGACTGGAATAAACCACGCTACCTTGGTCAGCCTGTCGACTATGACCCATATGGAATCGTGCCCAGAGTGGGAGCGAGGCAGTCCGTGATGCATCAGTACAGCACCCATCCCCTGATAAGAGGCATTTGTGTAGATCTGAAATCCCTCATTCCCAGATGGGAGTGCAAGTATAGGGGATGAGGTGAGTCTCGCACTGCTCTATCCAAGCAAACTCTACATCCTTCCTCATCAAGGACATGAGGGGGAGTGCTATCCTTGAGAACCCCTCCACGAACTTACGATAATAACCTGCTAGTCCCAAGAAGCTGTGAATGTTTGACGCTGTCTTCGACCGTGGCCAATCTCTCAGTGCCTCTATCTTGGCTGGATCCACCACCAATCCAGCTCCACTGATCGTATGCCCCAAGAAGGCCACCTCATGTAGCTAGAACTGGAACTTAGAAAGCTTCGCATACATCTGGAACTCCCTCAGCCTCTGCAAAACCTGTGTCAAATTCTCTGTGTGCTCCTCCTGAGTCCGGGAATAGATCAGAATATCGTCGATGAATACAATGACGAAGCGGTCCAAAAAGGACTCGAACACACGGTTCATTAGACTCATGAATGCGGCAGGGGCATTCGTGAGCCAAAAAGGCACACCGTGAACTCGTATAACCCGTATCGTGAGCTGAAAGCCGTCTTCGGGATGTCTTCCTCTCGGATGCGCAGCTGATAGTAACCGGACCTCAAATCCAGCTTAGAGAACAAGAAGGCCCCCTGAAGCTGATCAAATAACTCGTCTATCCGAGGCAGTGGATAGGTATTCCGGACCGTCAACCGGTTTAGCTCCCTATAATATATGTACAGCCGCAATGATTTGTCTTTCTTCTTCACAAAAAGAACTGGTGCTCCCCACGGCGACGAGCTCGGCCGCACAAATCCTGAGTCCACAAGCTCCTAAAGCTGAGTCTTGAATTCTGCCAACTCTCTAGGAGCCAGCCTGTAAGGTGCCCGGGACACTGGCCTCACCCCCGGCACCAACTGAATCCTAAAATCCAAGTCCCGAGCTGGTGGTAGTCCAGGCAATTTCTCCGGGAATACATCGGAGAAATCCCGAACCACCGGGATATCCGCTATAGAACTCTCTGCTGCCACCATCTCGAAGCAGATAAGGTACACCTCTTCCCCCTGCTCGTAGGCCTTGACAGTCTGTACAGATGATAATAATATATGGGAGATATATCTGATACCTTCGACGACGACGTAGGAGTCGCTGTGCCTCAGAGTGATCCTCTTCGACGGGCAATCGATTTGGGCATAGTTGCGGTTTAACCACATCATGCCCAAGATCAAGTCAAAATCTGGCAATCACAGGATCGTCACTGGCGCCTCAAATTCCTTGCCACCAATCTCGGCCTCCATGTTGCAATGGGCAGAGGTCCGTAGCTCTGACCCATCAGGTAGTCTCACCCTCATCTCCAAGCCTAGAAATCTTTCCACACCCTCCAGACCTTCTATAAAGGCCTCCGAAACAAACGAGTGGGAGGCACCCGTATCAAACAAGGTACGAGCGGGCTTGCCGCTGATCATGACTATGCCTGAGTTGTTTTGGGTTTAAATAAACTGTTATTTATGAAAATCAGGTATTACATAATTGAATCTTTAAATTAAATAATCTAAGTACCTATGTTGACCTCATTTGGGTTCCTTGGTTCGGTGAGGTCTACTGCATATATTTGCTCCTGTCCTCGCCTTCGACCGTGATATCCCCGGCCTCGGCCTTAACCTCATCCTCGGCCTCGGCCTTGGCCCTGCTGTACTGGAGGGGCCACTGGAGGTGGAGGAGGAGGAGGTGGATGAAACCGATGAGGACACTCCGATCTAATATGCCCGGGCTGATGACATCCAAAGCAAACTACCGGCCGGTGGCCACGGTCATCTTGCCTCCTCGAGTCATGCACCTGTAGAGGTGGGTGAGCTAACACTGTAGGAGGCCCCTTCTCTTGCCTGAAGTTGAGACGACGACGTCCCCCGCCCCTCTTATATCCAATAGTCATGCCTCTATGAGAGCCCTTTGAAAGTTTATAGTTGCCTACCTAAATCACCTAGAGGGGGGTGAATAGGTGAGATGTGCGTCTTTTTGCGGAATAAAAAATTACAAACCAATGCACAGATCTATCTACCAATCAAACACAGACGAGGCAAGATTTATTGTGGTTCCCCAACCTTGGGTACATCCACTTTCCCTTACCGATCTAGCAATACACTAGACTCTGCTACTCCACTATCTCGGATTGAAAATCAATCTACCCTGGGAACAACGTTCCTACAATCTCGATCCACAAAACGGATCTACACTCGGAAGGTAAAACTTCCTACAATCTCGGAGACAAAAGCTCCTACACTCGGAGAAATTTCTGCTACAAGAATGAAATAAACTTTGTATAGAAATACAAACAGTGATCTTCTTTTTCAGATCTGCAACTGTAGACCAGAAACTTCTTCTAGGCTTTGCAGCTTTATAAGGATGATGAAGAGAAATCTCGGATAGATTGGATCTGAAACTTCTTGGCTTCACACGATCGATCGAATCAGAAAATAAGGAGTTGAGCGAATCTCGATCTGGAAGGCCTTCTTGATCTGAATCCTCAAAAGGCGAAACCCTAGCCGGTCGGGAATCTGCGATGGCGACGGCGGCAGTTTCCATTTCTTGGAGAGAGAGAGGGGAAACAGAAGTTCTTTTAGAAATAATCTTCTGAGAAATTAGAATAGTTAGGGTTTGTCGGTTTAGACAAGACCTTTTATAGGAGAGGAGAAGATTATCCATAATTGAGTCATTATGAGAGACACGTGGACCAATCACGTCAAAGTTTATTAAGGAAACTGTTATTCTGGAATTAATGAATTTTCGAAAAAGTCAAGTAAAATACTCGAGATATAAAAGATTACTTGAGTACATGCAGCACTACTCGAGTAGGTAGAAAATGACTACTCGAGTATATGGGAAGAACTACTCGAGAGGGAATGAGATAATTATTCGAGTACATGGAGTCAACTACTCGAGTAAGTAAGAAGAAACGGAATCAGCTACTCGAGTAACAAAAATAACATACTCGAGTACTTGAGTACTTCCACGAGAGGTGGAGTAGATTACTCGAGTATAAGAAATACTACTCGAGTATTTAAGAATGAACTACTCGAGTATATAAGAAACTATTCGAGACATAGACTTAGAAAATTTCTGGAACTGGAAAACATGACTACTCGAGTATAGAAGTTGAACTACTCGAGACAAATAGAACTACTCGAGTATATGGAGATGACTACTCGAGTAATTCACTTAGAGAAATTTTTTGTAATGAAATCTGGATTACACGGGTATAAACACTGAACTACTCGAGTAATAGATGAACTACTTAAGTACATGACTTAGACTACTCGAGTAAGTGACAACTACATGAGAGTCAGAATTCAACTATTCGAGACAGAAGATAAAACTACTCGAGTACTATACAGTACTACTCGAGTATTTAACTTAGAAAAATTTGAGAAGAGAATTTCTGTAAACCCGAGAGGAGAAAGGAAACTACTCGAGTAGTTGTCTTAACTACTCAAGAGCCATAATAGGACTACTCGGGATATATCTTAACTACTCGAGTAAGATTATTATTACTCGAGTATGAACTCAGTAACTTACTCGAGTGAGTATAGAACTACTCGAGTACTTTACTTGAGAAATTTTTTTGACAGAATTTACTCTTCTCTAAGGTGAAACCAGCATCAAGTCTTTTCACTTAGTCCTAGAGCTTAAATATGAAGTGTATCCCAATAGAGAGGCTACACATGAGTCAACACTTTGGAACACACAATGAGGGATTACATTGTATGGTCCTGTGTTTGGTGACTCATTGTAGACTGACATTGGTCTACACTTCCCATAAGAATTCCTGCATACACATAACTCAAACCAAGCATCAAATACAACTTAATTCATCTTAGTTCAAGGGTGACTTCATCAAATCTGGGTTAGTGTAGATACAATACCCAACAATCTCCCCCTATTTGTAGAAGTCAGAACCCTTTACACTAAGGTGAATTATGGACATAAAAAGAATGCTAAGTATATAAAGCAGTGTAAGCAAGCAAGGGACTATGAAAAAGATAATAAGATCAAAAACTTATAATTATATAAGTGTGAATATCCAAAAATGTCATTATCAACAAAAATCATTTCCACAACTCATAAGTCCTTTTAGCTAGTTCTGATGATGATGTGTGTCCTGTTTCTCCTTTTGTCTCCTTTGATAGTTGTAAGGTTTTGGATAATACTTGGGGGGTCTTGGAGGAGCAGCAGGATTGTTTCTTCCATATTTTCTGCCATATATCCTCCTTTTGGTCATTGATTTCTCATATAACTCCCATTCCTGGGAACTGTAGTGAATATTCCTGCTCTCATGGTAGTCCAAAACAAGTTTGAGTGTTTCCAGGATGAGGGACTTAGAAGTGGGAGACCATATCTCAACAAATTCTGGAGCTTTTCTTTTCTCAGGATCAGAGACTAGAATGCACTTGCTGGCCGAAGGACCTTCACCATACTTTCTTTTCTTCTTGGAAGTTTGGATCTCAGGAGGAGCATGAAGGAATATATCTGCAGGATCATCTTCCCAACCCTGAGTGTAGGAATCAGGAGGAGCAATAGAGTCATCAGGCCTAGGAGAGAAGGAAGGTTGCAGAGGAGGAGCAGGAGCATCAGCAGCAACTAGAGGGTTCAGGTGATGAGGAATGATATTAGGATTAGTAGCAAATTCAGGAAGGATCTGGTTGTGCATCCATACAGTAGTGTCATAGGTGTAGACTTTGACACTCTGAATTTGAGCTAGGACATCATCATGGATCTCTTTAACTTTTGCTTTCCAAAGCTCTTGCATGGCAGCATCTAATTTTTCTAAGTATTCTTTCACCAACTTCTCCCCCTTTCTGACTTCAACAGATAGCTGAGAGATGGCATCATCTTTGAATGTTCCAACTTCTTCAAAGATTTTCATCTTAGTGGCTTCAGCTCTTTTGTCCAATTCCATCTTTGAAAGTGCCAACTTCAACTGACTGAGGAAGGCGAAGAGGCAGTCGGGTACTCGAGAAGACAGAAATGATTTTATGTAAGACTTTTCCGGATTTTCTTATTTATGTAACCCTAGTTCTAGGTCTAATTAATCGAAAATAAGTGAAATAAACCAGAGAAGAGGCGGCATAAGCCTTGGCTTGCACATAAGAAAATTTGAAAAACAAACGACTCGTCATGTACACGATTGAGGAAATTTCTCGAGTAGATAAATCTAGAATTACTCGAGTAGGGATACAGAAGTACTCGAGTAGATGTAGATAAGTACTCGAGTAGGTGAGTGAGGTACTCGAGTATGTGAAGTAGATTACTCAAGTATATCAGTCTGCTACTCGAGTAGTTCAAATGGACTACTCGAGTAGGTCAAATAGACTACTCGAGTATATCAGTCTGCTACTCGAGTAGGTCAAATAGACTACTCGAGTATATCAGTCTGCTACTCGAGCAGGTCAAATAGACTACTCGACTATGTCATTCTACTACTCGAGTAGGTCCTATTCTTAATCGAGTAGGCTGTATTTTACTCGAGTCAAAGAGTTGAAATTTTGTAAAATTCCAAAATTTGACTAACCTTTGAACCTTGAGCCTTCTTGAAAATCCAGCTTCTTCTAGTCTTCTTTGTTGAGCATCCCAAGTTCTGTTTTGAAGAACGAGAACTTGGTCTCGTCCAGTAGTTTCGTGAAAATGTCTGCAATTTGCCTATCTGTAGAGACATATTGAAGGTCTATGTCCCCATGTTCCACATGCTCCCGGATGCTTAGCTCTATATGCTTTGTCCGGCTGTGCAAGACTGGGTTCTTGGCTATTTCTATTGCGCTGGAAGAGTCACAAAACAATGGAATCTTTTCAAACTTCATGTTGTAGTCCTCAAACTGATTCTTTATCCAAAGTAACTGTGCACAGCAACTGCCTGCAAAGATGTACTCTGACTCGGCCATTGAGATTGCCACACAGTTTTGTTTCTTGCTACTCCAGGAGATAAGCCTTCTTCCAAAGAGTTGACATGTCCCGGAAGTGCTTTTCCTGTCGTCTTTGCTCCCTGCAAAATCTGCATCTGAAAAACCTATTAGCTCGCAATCATTACTTCTTGGGTACCATAAGCCAATATTTGGTGTACCTTTAAGGTAGCTCAAAATCCGCTTTGTAGTAGCGTAGTGAGATTCCTTAGAGTTCACCTAAAATCTAGCACAAGCACATGTTGAGAACATTATGTCAGGTCTACTTACAGTAAGGTAGAGCAAGGATCCAATAATGCTTCTGTACTTGATTTCATCAAAAGGTTTCACTTTTTCATCCTTGTCCAGAGACATAGTTGAACCCATTGCATTCCTCATCGGGGTTGCGTTCTCCATTCCGAATTTCTTAATCAGCTCTTTGGTGAACTTGGTCAGTGAGAAGAAAATTCCATCTTCAGACTGTTCCACTTGAAGCCCTAAGAAATACTTTAGCTCGCTCATACTGCTCATTTCAAACTTCCCTTGCATAAGATTTGAAAACTTCTTGCAGAGGTTGTCATCAGTAGAGCCAAAAATAATGTCGTCGACATAGATTTGCACTAGCAAAATCTTGCCTTTAATTTCCCTAAGGAATATTGTCTTGTCTATCTTTCCCCTTGTGAACTTGTTCTCAAGTAGAAACCTAGACAACATCTCATACCAAGCTCGAGGAGCTTGTTTCAGACCATATAGCGCTTTATGCAGTAAATAAACGTAATCAGGAAAGTTAGAGTCAACGAAACCTGGAGGTTGTTCCACATACACCTCTTCCTTTATGTCACCATTAAGGAAGGCAGACTTCACGTCCATCTGGTAGACAGTAAAACCTTTGAGTGCAGCAAATGCTAGGAATAACCTTATTGCCTCCAACCTTGCCTCTAGAGCGTACATCTGGTCGAAGTCGATTCCTTCTTATTGATGATAGCCTTTTGCGACAAGTCTGGCTTTGTTCTTTATAATTGTTCCATCCTCATCCATCTTGTTCCTGTAGACCCATTTTGTCCCAATGACGTTCTTGCCTTTGGGTCTTGGAACAAGTTTCCATATTAGCTTCCATCGTCATTATCCACTATGTGTCTGAGTTTGTTTCCTCAAACTTCTTTGGTTCAACCTGCGAGAGAAAACTTAAATATAGATTATCATTATTTGTACCTCTACGAGTTCTGACACCATCCAGGGGATCTCCTATGATCTTGTCCATGGGATGATCCTTCAGATGTCTGAGCTCTAGAGTCCTTGCATCTGGATTATCTTCTATCACCGGAGTGACTTCTTCATCTTGGATGACTTCTTCACCTTGATCATCAGCCTCTCCAATAGGGGTTGGAGTGGTGATCTTGATGAACTTTTCACCCTTTTCTTCTGTAGGTCCATCCAAGTTAATTTCTTTCAGCTTTGCACATGCATCTTCAATGAGCACACTAGAAGAGTTGCTTTGCAGCAAGCTCGTCTCATCAAATACAACATGTATCGATTCTTCTACAACCAGGGTTTTTCTATTAAAAATCTTGTATGCCTTACTATGGCTACTATAACCTACAAAATACCTTCAAAACTCTTTTCGCTAAACTTAGTAGTATGATACTTGCCATTGTTGAGCACGAAGCATTTATAGCCAAAAATTCTAAAATATAAGACTGTTGGTTTCCTAACCTTCAGAAGTTCGTAAGGTGTCTTATCATGGTTTTTGTTTATGAGAGCTCGATTTTGCATGTGGCATGCAGTGCTGACGGCTTCAACCCAAAAATATTCCGGAAGTGAAGCATCACTCAACATGGTCCAGCAGGCCTCTATGAGTGTTCTATTTATTCTCTCGGCCACTCCATTCTGTTGTGGAGTACGAGGAGAGGAAAACTCATGAAATATACCTCAGCTTTCACAAAATTCTGTCTTAGCCCCAGACTTGAATTCTATTTCATTGTCACTTCTGATTTTGACTATAGAGCAGTTGTACTCATTCTGAACTTGCCTGACAAAATTAGCAAAGATGTCAAAGGTATCTGACTTGTGTTTGAGAAAGAACACCCACGCAAAGCGCGAGTAATCATCAACAATTACCAACGTATAATCCTTACCTCCCAAACTTCTAATTTGCACTGGACCAAATAAGTCCATATGCAGTAGATGAATACATCTATTAGAATCCTTGCCAATAACGCTTTTAAAGGTAGCCCTTATTTGCTTGCCTTTTACGTATTCATGACAAGGTCTATCTTTGACGTACTTGACACTTGGGGCATCACGTACTAAGTTCATTGAAAATAATTTATTAATAGTTTTGAAATTAATATGTGCTAGTATCTTGTGCCATTAGTCCCCAAGAGTTGCACTATCTTTTGCTAAAAAGCACACTGGTGTCGAAGAATCTATACAAATGAAATTCAAGCAAAATATGTTTCTGTTTCGAGTGCCGGATAGAATCGTTTATATATTGTCAATAGATTTTATCAAGCACTTATCAGCGTGAAACTCAACTATGTATCCTTTATCGCAGAGTTGGCTTATGCTTATAAGGTTATGTTCCAAACCTTCAACGTAAGCCACATCTGAGAAGGATACATTATCGTTTGTAATCATACCGTAGCCTTTAATGATTCCACGGTCTGAACCACCAAAGATGACCTTCGGTCTGTTCACGACTGGAGTAAAGTTCTGAATTAAGCTTCTTGTCCCGGTCATATATCGAGAGCATCCACTGTCCAAATACCAGATTGGCATTTTGGTGGCCTTTGGACATACCTGCAATCACAATCAGTTTACCTTAGGAACCCAAATACGTTTGGGTCCTTGGTCTCGGGTTAGAACACTCCCCTTATGAATATTAGCATTAGGAGTGGTCTTCCTCATATTGCCAACATGTGGGGTTGCAGCATTTCTGGGATTAAACCAGTAATCAATGGCAAAGTGACCAATTCTGCCACAACACCAACAGTCAAATCTGTTGTATCTTTGCCTTATGTTCTCCTGCTTGACCTTTTGGAATTGTGGTCTAGCAGAGGCAGCATTCTTGGAGGAAGAAGCTTCATGATGATAACAATCACATGATTTCTTCTACTTCATCGGCTTTTCTACAACAGACTTTGTCTTTGGTGCCTTCTTGAAGTTATGGTCATGATTGAAAGGGTCATAGATCTAAAGAAACACCTCTTCATAAGGTGCCTTAAAAACACTTTCACCAAAGTTTCTGGGGCGAGTCCATCCTTAATAACGGGACTTTGGCTCTACATAAGTAGGCCTTGCAAAGTGTCCGTATGATGAGTCGAGATCAAACTCGTTTGAAGGAAATATAACTTTTTTGAATGAGGTCTGATCTTGAGGGGCTTTCCCCTTCTCTTTGGCTAAGTCCTTTTTTGCGGCCTTATTCTTTTGTTGGGCCTTATTCCTCCTAGAAGATTTGCTAGGAGCTTCTTCATGTCCTAGTCTAGCACCCTTGGCCTTGGCTGAGAATTCAGCAACGAATGGAAGAACTGTCTTGGGCTTCGTGAAACTTTCAACTAGTTTCTTTTCAACAGCAAGTTGGGCTTCCAGCTCTTTGATGATTTTCTCTTTAAGGTCGAGGTGCTCAAGAGCTTTGTTATATTCTTCAATAGTATTATTGAAGTTCTCTTCGAGCGAGTCAGTCTTTGTGACTTTATCTCTCAAGATACTCTCTTCAGCTTTGAGAGACTTTATCTCTTTAGCCTGAGTTTTCACGACTCGGCGACATTTGTCGTAAGCCATGATTAACTCCTTATATTGGGCCATAAGTTCTGACTCATCGTCAGAAGAGCTATCCTCACAATCATGTTCAGAAACTTCAGAATCAGAAAGAGGAGTGTGAGAGTTTACCTTCCCAGTGAACTGGGGCTCTTGTTCATCATTTGTTTGAGCCATGAGTCCAAAATAGGCTTCTTCTTCACTCGACTCAGATGAGTCAGAGTCACTAAGTGTCTTGTCCTTTTTGGCCATCAAGCTCTTCTCTGTCCTCTTCTTGTTGTACGAGGACTTATTTTCCTCTCTTCTACCACCCTCCTTCTTCTTGTGAGGGCAATCAGCAATGACGTGTCCTAGCTTTTTACAACAATAACAAATAATGTCAGTAGAAACATGTTATTCTATTTAGAAGCATACCTGTCGTGGCTACTTGAGCCTTTTCTTTGCCGATAACCATCACGTCGTGATCTTCTATAGGAGACATCCTTGCCTTTCCATTGCTTCTTCTTGTTCAATAATTTCTTGAACTCTCGAGAGAGTAGTGAGAACTCTCCTTCTGATCGATAGTTCAGAGCCTGAGGTGCTTGGCTCTAAGGTTTCTTCTGCACTAACTTCTTGTGCTGGAGTAGGAGGAACAACCTTTGTCTTCTTAGAGGTGTCTGCCTTTAAAGAAACAGACTTCTTTTTGAATGCAGAGCTGCTCTTCTCTTCTTCAGCCTTTCTGGTGTTGAGTTGAAGCTCATATGACATAAGCTTCCCGAAGATATTCTGAGGATCTCTCTCGGCCAGTTTTCCATACTCCCTTATGGCACAGACCTTGTTATCCCATTCCTTAGTCAGGGATCTCAAGAATTTATCATTTAATTCTCCATTAGTGAAGAATCTGCCATAGACCCTTAGCCCATTCACTATCTTGAAGAAATTCTCAAAGGTGTCAGCAATGATATCTTTGTTTCCTTGTCGGAAAGCCTCATACTTCTGATTAAGAAGGGATCTTCTATCATCCCTCACTTCTTTTGTACCTTCCATCAAGGTAACTAATGACTGCCACATCTCTTTTGCAGACTGGCAGTGAATCAGGTTTTGCAGCATAGAATCATCGACTGCACTTGCTATAATATTTTTTGCCTTTTTGTCCAATGAAACAAGTGCAATCTCATCCTTATCTAGATCCATAAGTTTCTTTGAGACTTTCTTAGTTGGATCTATAGTGGAGACGATCATGGGAATATAAGGACCTTCTTCAACTATCATGAAGATCCTTGGATCCACAGCTTCCATAAAGAACTTGATTATCTCTTTCCACATGGGGAAATTATTTTTGGTGCACAACGGAAGCTTGGAAAAATCTTTAACCATGCCCATTTTTGGTAGATCTCAAAAGACAACTATTGAAGGATCTGATCAAGGTGTTAACATTTTAACGATTAACCTGGCTATGATACCAATTGAAAGTTTATAGTTGCATACCTAAATCACCTAGAGGGGGCTGAATAGGTGAGATGTGCGTCTTTTTGCTGAATAAAAAATTACAAACCAATGCACAGATCTATCTACCAATCAAACACAGACGAGGCAAGATTTATAGTGGTTCCCCAACCTTGGGTACATCCACTTTCCCTCACCGATCTAGCAATACACTAGACTCGGCTACTCCACTATCTCAGATTGAAAATCAATCCTACCCTCGGAACAACGTTCCTACAATCTCGATCCACAAAACGGATCTACACTCGGAAGGTAAAACTTCCTACAATCTCGGAGATAAAAGCTCCTACACTCGGAGAAATTTCTCCTACAAGAATGAAATAAACTTTGTACAGAAATACAAACAGTGATCTTCTTTTTCAGATCTGCAACTGTAGACCAGAAATTTCTTCTTCTAGGCTTTGCGGCTTTATCAGGATGATGAAGAGAAATCTCAGCAAGATTGGATCTGAAACTTCTTGGCTTCACACGATCGATCGAATCAGAAAATAAGGAGTTGAGTGAATCTGGATCTGGAAAGACTTCTTGATCTAAATCCTCAAAAGGCAAAACCCTAGTCGGTCCGAAATCTGCGACGGCAATGGCAGCGGTTTTCGTTTCTGGGAGAGAGCGAGAGGAAACAGAAGTTCTTTTAGAAATAATCTTTTGAGAAATTAGAATAGTTAGGGTTTGTCGGTTTAGACAAGACCTTTTATAGGAGCGGAGAAGATTAGCCATAATTGAGTCATTATGAGAGACACGTGGATCAATCACGTCAAAGTTCATTAAGAAACTGTTATTCTGGACTTAATGAATTTTTGAAAAAGTCAAGTAAAATACTCGAGATATAAAAGATTACTCGAGTACATGCAGCACTACTCGGGTAGGTATAAAATGACTACTCGAGTATATGGGAAGAACTACTCGAGAGGGAATGAGATAATTACTCAAGTACATGGAGTCAACTACTCGAGTAAGTAAGAAGAAACAGAATCAGCTACTTGAGTAACAAAAATAACATACTCGAGTACTTGAGTACTTACACGAGAGGTGGAGTAGATTACTCGAGTATAATAAATACTACTCGAGTATATATGAATAAACTACTCGAGTATATAAGAAACTACTCGAGACGTAGACTTACAAAATTTCTGGAACTGGAAAACATGACTACTCGAGTATAGAAGTTGAACTACTCGAGACAAATAGAACTACTCGAGTATATGGAGATGAATACTCGAGTAATTCACTTAGAGAAATTTTCTGGAATTGAATATGGATTACACGGGTATAAACACTGGACTACTCGAGTAGTAGATGAACTACTCGAGTACATGACTTAGACTACTTGAGTAAGTGAGAACTACACGAGAGACAGAATTCAACTACTCGAGACAAAAGATAAAACTACTCGAGTACTATACAATACTACTCGAGTATTTAACTTAGAAAAATTTGAGAAGAGAATTTCTGTAAACCCGAGAGGAGAAAGGAAACTACTCGAGTAGTTGTCTTAACTAATCGAGAGCCATAATAGGACTACTCGGGATATATCTTAACTACTCGAGTAAGAGTATTATTACTCGAGTATGAACTCAGTAACTTACTCGAGTATGTATAGAACTACTCGAGTATTTTACTTAAGAAATTTTCTTGACAGAATTTTCTCTTCTTCTAAGGTGAAACCAGCATCAAGTCTTTTCACTTAGTCCTAGAGCTTGAATATGAAGTGTATCCCAATAGAGAGGCTACACATGAGTCAATACTTTAGAACACACAATGAGGGATTACATTGTATGGTCCTGTGTTTGGTGACTCATTGGAGACTGACATTGGTCTACACTTCCCATAAGAACTCCCACAAACACATAACTCAAACCAAGCATCAAATACAACTTAATTCATCTTAGTTCAAGGGTGACTTCATCAAATCTGGGTTAGTGTGGATACAATACCCAACACCCTTGCTGCTCTCTCCTGATGTCGACCCATCATATGGCCTCTTCCCTCTACCTTGCACCATCAGCTGGTTAGCCTCCAGCTTCTTTACCATCTCGATGATCTGGGCTGATGTGCCGTGAGAAATGAACAATAAGGCCTGCCTCAAGTATTCTCTAAGGCCCCTGTAGAATCTCTTGGCATACCTCCTATCGTCTGTGTCCAGGATCCCCGAAAATCTAGCCAGATGAGAGAACTCTCTTTGATACTCGATCACAGATCTGGTCCCCTGCTTGAGGTTCAGAAACCTCTCTTTCAGTGCATCTCTGTCTGTGGTGGATACGAAGTGATCCAAGAATACTTCGTTGAACTCCTCCCAAGATATGTCTAACAGCTCCCAGTCAGCATAAGTTGACTTTCGCACGGACTTCCACCATCTTTTTACATGATCATCCAGCGTAGTAGTCGCCAAATGAACCGCCTTGCTAACAGGGCAGCTGATGTCTGCCAATATCTCGTGTATGGACTCTTGCCATTCTTCAGTCTTCACAACATCCTCTGTCCCTCAATACATTGGTGGGGACAGGCTCTTGAATGAACTCAACCAGCTTGACCCCGGATTTGGCTGCGGAGCTAGGACTTGCAGGGCTCTGAGGGCTTCCAGGAAAGCCGTCAAAGTTTTCCCTATCTCTGTCTGTAGAAAGGGCATGTCAGCTGGAGGGGGAGGAACCACATTTTGCGGTGTAGCGACCTGTGGAGGTTGTATAAAGGTAAGATTTAAACAGAACTGGCATAACACATTGTATTTAATGGACTGTTTTATGTGACTTTTTACACATGGCCACACCATTGCTTCTGCTGCATAGTTTGTCCGCAAACTAATGCTCGAGCGGGGTGGTCCAGTGTTGTGGACTTCTTTCTCATATGATCATTTGTTCAAGTGATACCGGATTGTAAGACCCCCCCCCCCCCCTTCCCCTTACCAAGGAGGCCCCCGGGTCTTATGCCTAGAACCGCCATCTTATGGTGGCACTAACGCACGGGTTAGTCGACACTGCAACACGTCGATTCTGCCGGCTAATACGATCATATACCTGTAGGCCAATATGAGAAACAGAAGTATAGAAGTAGAAGTAAACTACAAACAGTCCACAGTCACAATACATATCAAGTAATGAAATGAAGTACAATCAGTCCACAATGAGTACAAATAATAAAAGAGTGTAAAAGGGCTTATGCCCAGTACATGAATATCACTCTCCGCATAAATAAAACGCGGAGGCAAATCTATCATATTCGAACACATCCCACTTGAGGTAGCGATGTAGTAGTAGTAGTAGTAGTAGGTGGTGTTGGTATCAACTCATCACATCCTGTCACCTCGTCCTGTCGGTCGTGTCGGTGCTCCATCTCCTCGAGCTCCTAAAAATAGTTTGGTCACCGACCATTAGTCAAAAAAGACAAAGTCGTATCCTCCTCACCTCGTCCCGCAACTCCTAGGTACCGTGCGGGAGGACAAAGCGGAGGACAATAAGGGGTAACAAAAGGAAAGCAGGTGATAAGGGAAACTAAGCTACCAAGTATGAGTGTGAGCAGTAAATCTACACTAGCAGTTCTATGTATATAGTACCAAAGTAAAAGCATGTATAGTACAAGTAAGTAAAGACTAAAAGTATGAACAAAAAAGTAAAGCTATGCTACCACTACACTACCATCACAAACGTACCTTAACTTATAAAAATGCTCATACGAATTTATAAGTTAAAGTTTCCAGGAATTTTAACTTATCATATAAAAGAGCTCATACTAATTTATATGATAAGGTTCTATGAAGTGTATGACCTAATATGAATGAATGTTTATAATGCAATTTATGCAACAGGCAAGTGCAACTCACACACAACGACTCTGTAATCACAGACCATTAGTTCCCACTTTTTTGAGAGCTAGCTTCACTCTCGGGTACCACCGTTGTGGCTACGGCAGCAGCGGAGCGGGCATCTCCACTTCTAGACAGGTATGCACACTACCAAACCTAGAACCCTCTCATACGCATCTGTACATGTCTAAGGTGCACTCTAGGACCAAGCGTACGTACTTTGCTGACTACCCATCAGTCTTGTTGGGTCGGGTGTGCGTTATCGGGGATTGTCCTCCAGACCTCAATATAAACAACCTACTGGCCCCTCAAACCCTCACACCCGCATGGTTCACCGTACTTCCATCGGTGTGACGATCGGCCCAGTACTTCATAACCCGCCACTAAATTTATTCACATGCAAGTATTTTATCTCGAGCCTTCAGCTCGCAGGACCAACCTGTCCTGTTTCCCTCAAACCCTTCACGGGTGAGCCTGCAACATATATCCCTCCAACCTATGACGGGTGAGATGTTGCCCAAAAATCCTCCAACCCTATATGGGTGAGAATATGCCCAAAAACCCTCCAACCCCATATGGGTGAGAATATGCAATGTTTACCTAGGCCTATTATTCTACTCTTGCCTAAGGATTATTATGCTTAGTGACTTAGGGTTAATCCCAGGACTGCCCCCGGCATACCCGGTGAAGGGCTCTCAAAGGGCACTAGGAACCAAGATAGGATGAAGCCTAAAGTTCTGTTTCGCAAGGATATTTACTTTTTGTTGGTGTGTACCCAGACCCATACTTGCTCTCATTATTACTCTTGAGTGATCCTAATGGCTTAAGATGTTCTCAGAAGGGCGACGGTCTTCCGCCGGCCTCTACTCCAGTTGCTATCCAAGGGCTTTCACTTTTACTCTCGTCATTAAGACAACACTACCTACCAGGGTTATACTCTTATTGTAATCTCTAGCTCATCCGTCGATCTATCCCCCGATGGTCCCTATAGTATAACCTACTTCACTAGCGCAACCCATGACCTAATACCACCCCGAAATAGAACTTCCAATTCCTTGGGCCACCTACCCCTAACTATTTATCCTAGGGTGGTGTGGCCTAATGAAGTGTGCATGTTGATTTTCATAATTTTCTTAGGTAATTAAAGCCTTTAATTAAATCATTTAATTAATTCCCTAGGTCATTTAATACATGAAGTATCACAAATTGTTATCCACTGACCTAAGGAATTTTTCCTGAGTTGTATCTTGGTAAAATATTATTGTCTACTAAAATTCATAATTTTTCTTGAAATATTTATATTTATTCCTTAATTAATAGAAATCTCACATAATTGTCATTTTCCAAATGAAGTATAAGGAATACATTACCCAAACTCCTAGGGAACTTACAGAGCATAAATATCATCAATTTAAGTCTGATGGAAGAGTTTCATCAAACTCTATAATGTAATGATAATTATACAAGGTTAATCATATAATTATACATCACTAGAAATATTTCAAAAATTTTCTGAAATATATTTCCATCAATTTATAAATAAATGCAATAAGGGTAAAATGGTAATTTCCATGTATTTTACTCCAAAAATTCTCAAACAGAAGGATAAAATTTTCATGATTCAACTATGACCACCCCTTTGTTTTGACAAATTTTGGGTGTTTTTCATTGAAAAAAACTATTTTTCAATTTATTTATCAAAAGGGCCAAAAATTTTTAAAATTCCAAATAATGGGACTTTTTGCTCCCAAAAATCCCATTATTACTATGAGGGGTGAAATTTACCCTAATGAGCCTCTGACATCAATTCCATGATTTTTGGAAGTATCAAATAGGCTGAATATGCAATATTTCGAAAATTGCTATTTGCACCCCCAAGGTTATATATAGCCAAACATGCAAGTGGGTTAACCCAATATGCAGTGGTCCAGATATATTGAAACTTTTACCATGCACATATATTGACCCCAAGGACCTTCCACCAAATATTGGGGCCATTTGGAGTCATATTACTCAAAACATTTCATTTATTTACTTTTGGGTATTTTAGTAAAAACTATAGAAACTGTATTCCCAAAAATCCCAATTTTTGGTCAGGGGCTAAGTATGCCCTAATCATGCATGCACTCAAACTTTTGGGTCATTTTGATTATTTGTTTGGCTTGAGCATCAATTTGAAATTCTGCCCTAGTTAAGGACCAGTCCTAGGAAAACTGACCTACAACCCAATATATTGTACCAAATTTGAGGTTTAAGGTGCCAAATTAAATTTAAGACAATAAGCTACAAATTTCATTTAGGGTTCATTTCTGGAAATGCCTCTAAGAGGCCTAAATTTGGCTTGAAACCTGACTGAAATTATGTGACAGATATACATATATACCATAGTTTTATTTTATTTTATTTAAAATCGGGTTGCACGAATCTTGACGCAAAATGGACGAAATCTGGTCATCTTCTACCTCCAGCCGGCGGCTGGGATTGATTCCGGCTGGGTCACTTTGTCTGGCCATTTCCGGCCACCTGAGGCTGCGCCACCGCCGGCGATTATCGCCACCACCTCCGTTGAGGTGGGTGCTAGCGTTTCCCGGCGGTGAGGCTGTCGGAATTAGCCTCTCCGGCGATCCCAAGCAAGACTAAAAACTTGAAAAATTCTGCATTTACTCACATGGCATCGGGCTCAATTGAGCCCGATATCTCTCCTAATTGATCTAGGAAGCTAGTACTGGTAGAGGGGAGGCGAAACGGACCTGATTCAGGCCTTGGTGGCGAGTGCGGCGGTGGTTGGCCATGGCTGAGCTGCTTCGGCGATCTCCTGCTCAAAACCTTGATTCTCCACCAATTCTCTTGCTCCAGGACTCGATCTCCACTCATTTGCTCTCTCTGAAGCTGTTGGTGGGGTTGGTTTTGGCTGTAAGTGGCTGTATATGGAGATACAACCAAGGTGAGCTCGGGCTCAACCTTGGAGGCTTCACCCATGGTGCCAAGTGGCCACCATGCTGCCAAATTCTTCTGGAATTCTCTTGGGTGGCCGGCCAGCAGTCTTTGGGCAGAAGGAGTCGGGGCCAAGTGGCCTCCTCTTAATTCCACTTTCTCTCTCCTCCTTTTGGGTGAATTCTCCAAAATGCCCCCCATGCATGCACTCTCTCTCCAAATCTAGAGGCGTAGGGGTTGTCCTTGTCAACTTGGGCTGGCCATGGGCCAAGTTTGGTGGGCTTGGCCCAAGGGGAAGTGGCTTGGCCCTTATTTTCTTCTTTAGGACAATTTGTTGACTAAGTTGACTCTTGAGTTGACTTGGTCAAGCATGATGAGTGGGCTGAGCCCACTTGAAGGTAATGACCCCAATGGCACTACCCAACTTGGGTTGGGCCATGGTGGTGCTCTACTTGGGCTATGTGGGACTATAGGTATAGATTTGACCAACTTAGGGCTAAGGTTGAATTTGGTCAACTAGGGTCAAAGGGTTGACCTAGTGACATGCTTTAGGGTTCACTTAGATTGTCCTTAGGGTTAGGACAATGTGGTGGAGGTCATGGTGTGGCCAGGGTTTCTATTCAGGCAAGTTTGTCTTGGGCCCTATAGTGGGCCCCACATGGCTACAACCGGACCTAGGGTCAAACCTAGCTAATTTTTCCTAACACCCACCCCATGCCTAACCCAATCTAAGTTAAGGGATCTAGAAGTAACATGGGATGTTACAAATCCTATAAACAAAAATAATAATTTTGTCCCCGACATTTAAGTTTGGTTCTACGGGGTTCTACTTGCAAAAGTTATAAGAAATTTAAACGCACAAACTAAAGTATACCTGAAGTAAACAGCTTCGGGTGTTGCTGTAACGCCCCGAAACTCAAAGGAGCAAAGGGGGACGTTTTGGGCCAGTTTTGGTTTCTGGCTGAAGGCACACGGCCTGGGACACGGGCGTGTCCCAGGGCGTGTCAAGCGCGTGTCGGCACTTAGCCGCGAAGTCGTCGAGTTATACTCGACGATTCGTCGAGAGTGGGCACACGGCCTGCGACACGGGCGTGTCGCAGGGCGTGTCGACCCGTGTCAACACTTAGCCGTGAAATCGTCGAGATATACTCGACGATTCGTCGAGAATGGGCACACGGCCCGCGACACGGGCGTGTCGCCGGGCGTGTCGACCCGTGTCGACGATCGTCCCGGGGAATTCGTCGAGATTCGCTCGACGATCGTCGAGGCAAGGCACACGTGTTGAAACCGGAAACCGGTCTCTTGTGGAGTTCGACCCTTGGGGAAGGGGTGGTCTCGCGCCTACTTCGCACCTGCAAGAAAAACAACGAGAGAGACAAGAAGAGACAGACCCAAGGGCTCGGCAGGGAGGTCCCACCACAAACCCGGAAGATCTCTGAGCGCTTCCCCTCCTTAGCCAAGGGCCGAGCTAAGGTACTCTCAGAGAACACTTGAAAATGAGAGCAAGGAGGCACTGAAAGCGTGTCCTCTGAGGTACCCCTTGGGTCTTATTTATAGATTTTTAGAATCTGAACTGCCAATAACCAAAAGAACTGACCTGAAAATACCAAAAACTCCCTGGTTGGGTCTGCTAACAGCCAAACTCCGCTGTTTTAAATAGCTATGCGCAGTCCAACCTGGTCTGCCAACAGCGAGGCTCCGCTGTCCTGAGTGGTTATTCACACCCCTGGGCGGTCAGCTCGCCTTCAGGTCCTCTGCAGGAGGCGGGCGCGACCTGGCTCCGGGGCTCGCCCGTTCTCCTTGGGCGAGCGCGAGCTGATAGGGGCGAGCTGCCGGCCTCCTGCCGGGCGGATCGACGGAAAGGTCGCATGCGGGGGGTCGCCGTCCTAGGGTCCAGCTCGCTCGCCGCGGGTTGCCAGCCCGCCCGGCTCGCGGCTGCGGGTCGCCAGCTCGGGTCCGGCTCGCTTGCTGCGGGTCGCCAGCTCGCTCGCCTGAGACGGGCAGGAGCGGGCCAGCCCTTTTTAGTCATTCAGCCCGCCTTGCCGCTTGGGTGCGAGTCGCGGGGGCAGACCCACTCATCCTTCCTGGCGGGACCCGCTCGCCGGACACGGGGTTGTACACAATCCCCGCTCTTTTTGAGCTTGAATCAAGCTCGGAAAGAATCATCCAACCCGCGTGTTCGGCGAGCCCCTGTGCTGAGCTGGCAGGGAATCTTCTGGTGGAGGCCCACTGTTCTGCTATAAATACATACCGCTGACCCCTGTAGGAGGTCCCCCAAATCCCTTTATTTTCTCTGAGCAGACTTTTGTTCCTCAATGCCGGTTAGCGAAGAAGTGCGAGCTCGCCTGGCGGCAGCGGTCCTGCAGACTCAGGAGGAGGCCCTTGAGGCTGCCCCATGGCTAGTTCGCGGATCCTC
Organism: Platanthera guangdongensis; assembly: GCA_039583875.1. NCBI lineage: Eukaryota > Viridiplantae > Streptophyta > Magnoliopsida > Asparagales > Orchidaceae > Platanthera > Platanthera guangdongensis. Next base: position 73,498,280 of record CM077164.1, on the reverse strand, counting down.
CGGCCCCCTCTTCAGGCCGGCGAAGGGAAAGATCGTTAAGCGTTCTCTGGCGGACGACTGCCCGGCCTCCAGCTCGGCGGCGGGTGCTGAGGTAGTCCCCGGGGTGCGTGGCCTTCCGCTGATTATCGCTATTCGTCTGACTCCCTGTTTTGCAGGTAATTCCCTGCGAGGAGGTGGAGAACCGGGGAGAGGATCGTCCCCCGCCTCCATCGCCTAAGAAGATCGCGAGTTCCCCAGGTCCGGATCGCCCACCTCCGGATACTCCTCGTCCGGCGGTCTCCCATGGGCTGGGGAAATCTCTTGAGACCCTCGAGGGAGGGAACTTTCAGGATCGGCCGGGCTCTTCCCGCCCATCTGTCGGTGCGGGCGATGTGCCCACCCTGGTGAGCTGGTTTTTATCGTTGACTTTGCCCCTTGCTCGCTCATTCTGACCCTCCCTGCTCGCAGGCTTTCGTAGGGCCTCGCCTGAAACCGAGATGAGCGAAGGGTACTCGCCTCCGCCTGACGTGGACAGTGTATCTGACTATCTGGGCGACCCGAACGATGCGGCGGGGGATGAAGAGGCAGGTGACGCGGCTATTCCAGAAAACACACAATGCTGCTGCAGGAGGCCATAAGGAGGATCGAAGACGACAAGGCCGAGACCGATGCCCGGCTCGCGGCCTTGGAGGGCCCTCGGCGTGAAGCGGAAGACGACGACGTCACCTCGCCGGGCGTGCATATAACGCGAGCCGAGGGGCATCTTAAGAGCGCCGTGGAGCAGGTCGGCCTGGCTCAGCGGGAGCTGGTGGCGGTTCGCGATTACCACGATCCCCGCGTGCCGCCTCGGGCGGGAACGAAGAGGCGGCACAGGTGGAAGTGGGTCGAGTATTGACCCAGTTATTTGCCCCTCGCTTGCGTGATACCGCGGGGTTACCGTCACCTCGCTTTTATCTTGTATTTGTATTAGTAATTGCTTGCGACTTTCTTAGCCCGCCTATGGGCCTAACTATTTTCTTGCTGAGATGTATTGAAATTATCGCGCTGCTTTTCTTTTGATTTCTGTGTGCGGGTTAAAGGGAAGGGTCCATTCTTCCTTTCGCGCTGATCGGGGCGAGGCGAGCCGAGGAGCTCGCTAGACGCGAATCTCCCGTCTCGCGCGGCACGGCGTGCGGGTGCGGGTGGGGTTGGCTCGCCCGCGCCGGTCTCCCGCGGTTGCAGCGGGCGAGAACCGTGCCGGCTCGACCTTTGAGGTGTGCTCGCGCGCGGGAAGTCGAACCGTCGGATTAATTTTTGCTATCCGCACCCCATCTTTTGGCGGGAAGTTTCCCGCCCCTTCTCTTTTCCTATAAATAGGTCCTGTCGGCCCTTATTTCTCCACCGAATCCAAAACGTCTTCTCGCTCCCCCTTTTCTCGCGAAGTGCGATTCTAGCTCGCCTCCCGGCTTTTTCTCTCGCGTTCGGCGGCGAATCAACGAGGATGGGCGGAGGCGGCGGCGACGCGGACGGCCGAAGCAAATGCGCTTGGACTTTCTCTGAGCACGATTTCCCTCGCGCCGTCATCACAGAGCGCGAATACTTAGAAGCTCTAGGCGACCACATCCCGGCCGGGTTTTCTGCGAGGCGACCTGATGAGAGGGAGAAGATCAACGACCTTTGGGGATGAGCTCGCCATCCCTCTCGCTCACTTCGAGGTGGGCCTGCGACTTCCCTTGTGGCCCGAGGTGCGCCAGGTGCTCAAATACTTCGGGGTCGTCCTGGGACAGATGACCCCGAACTCCGTCGCCGTCATGATGGGGTTCGCCTGCTTCTTGCGAGGGGAGCGGGTGGAGTTCAGCCTCGCGGTATTCCGGAAGCTGTTCTCCTTCAGGGCGAACGAGACGGGACGGCCTACTTCTCCAGCGCCCACCTCAAGGTGCGGGAGACCGTCAACAAGAGCCACAACTGGCTGAAGAAGTTCCTGTTCGTCAAGGGGGACTTCGGCAACGTGCCCTTCTCGCCGGTGCAGCTCAGCGAGGCGAGCTACCGGCCACCCAACCTAGGCGGCCATGAAGCCGACCTGTTCGCGTTCTTCGTCGGGAAGAACTTCGAGGTCGCGTTCCTGCGCCGCCACCTTGACGATCTCGCGGTTGTCCCGCCGGGGGGAGGTTTGCTACTCGTCTCCATTAGTCCTTACTTTCCCGCTCTTCTTTCATCTCACCTTCCCTTCTTCGCAGGCGAACGCGACATTCCCCTTCATCCTCCTTACGAAAGCGCCCGGATCCCCCCCGGGGTTCTCGCCCGCGCCCAGGCCGCGGATGCCGCCCAGCGCGACATCTCATCGGTCCCGGCCAAGAAGCGACCGGGCGGCGGGCAACCAGCGCCTCCGCGAAGGTGGCGAAGACCGCGGATCAACAACCATCCGCGGCCAAAGAAAGGGTAAGCCCCGCGGTCCTGTCGACTGAGGCCCCCTCGCCCCCGCTGGTTGTTTCGACCAGCGATTTCCCCGGTCGCGGGGCGGCGGGCACCTCCGCGCCGCCGGGCGGGTCTGGAGCCGCTGCGGAGCCGGTGCCGAGAGGGCATCGGAACTTTGGCTACGGCGAGAGGTACTTGGACGAGCTCGGCGTCCCGCTCCTGGCTTGGACAAGGAGTCGAATCGCGCAACGATCTCGACCCTGCTGCCGAGCTGGATGGAGCAGGATACAATCGGCGGGGAGGCGTACAGCTTCTCCTTTGGGCTGTACTCGCGCGAAGACGCCGCCATATACGACAAGGAGGAGACGCGGGTGCTGATCCACGAGAGCTCGCGGGCCCAGCTGCGCGGCTGGAGCTGGCCCATATGGTGGGGCGGCGCTGTTACCCAGGTGGAGCGGAACGCCGCGTCCATCCAAAAGATGGCGGAGGAGAAGGAAGAGGCCCGGAAGCTCACGCTCGGGAGGACGCGGATCTTCAGAGAGGGCGAGCCGCCGCCGCCGAGGAGACCCTCGCGCAATATCTGGGCGGGTGGTACGCTCTCAACCGGAGCTAATCTCTTCTTCTTGCGAACGCAGCTCATGATAATTCTATTCCGTTTTTCAGGACGCGGCGACTGCGAGCCAGATGGGCGCCCGAGATTGCCACCCTCTCGCCAGGAGAAGGCGGCGCTGGAGGCCAGGCGTACGCGAGCTGGAGGCCGCTGCCGTGTCCCTCCTCCGGCAGCGGGGTCTGCCCGCGCGAGCACCTCTCCGATACGACATGGAAGTGCTAATGCAGAAGAACGCGGCCAGCGCAGCGAGATACACGATGCAGACGCTGAGGCGCGCCGGATCTGCTTACGAGCGAAGGCAGCGGGGACTCTCGGCAAAAGACGTGGTGCCGGCGCTGTTCCTCCCCGTGCCGGAGCCCGGCGACAGAAGCTTCCAGCAGCTTTAGGGTTTCTAGGTCTCGTGTTTTTTGTAATCGCCTTGTAGATGAACATTATGTGTAAAAATTGATCTGTGTTGTATGCGCGAGTTGCGCTTATGCTTATATTTCTGTCTACTGTTCCTTTACACACTGTTCTTTTACATTTCTCGCCTGTCTTGCTTTCCAATGATGTCATTGCCGGGATGGCGCGACCCGTCCAGCGGCCCGGCTCTGACGAGGCGAGCTGGCTCGTCCGACGAGCGAGACGAGCTAGTTCGTCCGCCGAGCGAGGCGAGTTGGTTCGTCTGCGAGCGAGGTGAGCTGGCTCGCCTACCGAGCGAGGCGAGTGGCTCGTCTGCCGAGCGAGGTGAGCTGGCTCGCCCCTCGGCCGCATGCTAACTCTCTGTGGACCCTAGCACAGGCCTTGTGTTTACTCGGCCACCTTTCCCGGGGCTTGAGGGTGGGGCTGTCTAGACCCTTTCCTTCTTTTCTGGCTAACTCTTGCGATTCCGTTCATGCTGCGCACGCTTTTCGGGCAGTTTCCGGCCATGCGGCTAGGTGGGAGTCTGACCATGCAATTGCTCTAGGTCATAGGGCCATTGCTTCTGGATCATCCATCGAGTGACTTCGGGCCCTGCCAGCTAGGTGGGAGCCTGGCAGCGGGATGCTCTCAAGTTCATCCATCGAGTGGCTCCGGCCCTGCCATTGGGGGGAGCCTGGCAGCGGGATCTTCTCGAGGCTAGGGATGACACGAGTGACGGCCATGCCAGCTAGGTGGGAGCCGCAGCTCCTTCTCGCAAGTTCATTCCATCGAGTGGGCCCTGCCAGCTAGGTGGGAGCCTGGCAGCGGGATCTTCTCGAGGCTAGGGATGACACCGAGTGACTTCCGGCCATGCCAGCTAGGTGGAGCCTGGCAGCGGGATCTTCTCGGGGTCCTAAGTTCATTCCCATCGAGTGACTTCCGGCTCCTTGCCAGCTAGGGGGAGCCTGGCAGCGGGATCTTCTCGAGGCTAGGGATGACACCGAGTGACTTCCGGCCCTGCCAGCTAGGTGGGAGCCTGGGCAGCGGATCTTCGGGGTCTTCAAGTTCATTCCATCGAGTGACTTCCGGCCCTGCCAGCTAGGTGGGAGACCTGGCAGCGGGATCTTCTCGAGGCTAGGGATGACACCGAGTGACTCCGGCCCTGCCAGCTAGGTGGAGCCTGGCAGCGGGATCTTCTCGGGGTCCAAGTTCATTCCATCGAGTGACTTCCCGCCCTGCCAGCTAGGTGGGAGCCTGGCAGCGGATCTTCTCGAGGCTAGGGATGACACCGAGTGACTTCCGGCCCTGCCAGCTAGGTGGGAGCCTGGCAGCGGGATCTTCTCGGGGTCCAAGTTCATTCATCGAGTGACTTCCGGCCCTGCCAGCTAGGTGGGAGCTGGCAGGGGATCCTTCTCGAGGCTAGGGATGACACCGAGTGGACTTTTCGGCCCTGCCAGCTAGGTGGGAGCCTGGCAGCGGGATCTTCTCGGGTGTCCAATTCATTCCATCGAGTGATTCGGCCCTGCCAGCTAGGTGGGAGCCTGGCAGCGGGATCTTCTCGAGGCTAGGGATGACACCGAGTGACTTCCGGCCTGCCAGCTAGGTGGGAGCCTGGCAGCGGGATCTCTCGGGGTCCAAGGTGGAGCCTCATTCCAACTCCTGAGCAAGCATAGATATGACATTCCTGGGGGAGGAGAAGAAAGCTTCATTATGAAAAATCGGGGTTTGTTTACATAAAATATGGAAAAAATCTCTTTCAAGTCGTCTCACTCCGGTGAGACCCAGGGCCTCGCCCCTTACATTTGGAGCCGATAGCCCCCGACTCAAAGCTTCCTTCACAAGAAGGGCCCCTCCAGCTGGGGTTGAGCTTCCCCACGGACGCTGACCGCCCTGCGCGTTCCACCTTCTTCAATACCAGGTTCCCTTCCGTGAACCTGCTTGACCCTGACATGCTTGTCAAAGTATTTCGCCATCTCCTTTTGACCTCCTCCTGTCGGACGCGCCGAAAGATCCCTCAACTCTTCTACCATGTCGAGGGAAAGTCTCAGCTCTCCCCCCCCATTCTCGGCTTGCCATCCTCTCGGCTCCCTGGCCGTCCGACCGCGGTTTGAACTTCAAATTCTATGGGAGCAACCGCCCTCGCACCCATGGGAGAGCTTGAAGGGGGTCTCCCGTGGCCGTGTTGGGAGTGTTCTAAGGCCCAAAGGACGGCGGGAGCTGCTCCACCCAAATCCCCCTCAAATTTTCCACCTCCTTTTTGAGGAGATTGACGATGATTTTGTTCGCCGCCTCCACCTGCCCGTTGCTCCTGGGGTGGTGGACGAGGCGAATTGAGGCGATCCCAAGCTGCTCGCAAAAACTGGTGACTCGGCGCTGGCGAATGAGGCCGTGTCTGTGACGATGGCCTGGGCAGCCCATGGCGACAGATGATCTCCCCCCAGACGAAGTGCCTGATTACCTGGGAGGTCACTTTGCCAACGCCTTCACCTCCATCCACTTTGAGAAGTAGTCGATCATCACCAGGAGACCTTCTCTGGCCGCTAGCCGGGGGAACGGCCCAAACCAAATCCATCCCCAGATTGCAAAGGGCCAGGGGGCCGTGATGTCTTGAGTTGCTTGGGCCGGCTGTAGAATGGGGGGGCGAATAGCTGGCACTTTGGCATCTCCTTGCGAATTCTCGGCGTCCCGGCCAGGGTGGGCCAGAAAATACCCTGTTGACTATCCTTCCTTCCAAGGGCCGGCTCTCCGGAATGACTCCCGACCTCTCCGAGTGGACTTCTTCTAGGATCCTCTGTGTTTCACCCTCGGCTACGCAGCGAGCCAGATCCCGGAGGGGTTCCGGTACAGTTGCCCGTCCCTAAGGAGGTAGTAAGCTGACTTGTGCCTCAGCTTCTTCATCTACTCCTTCGGATACTCTCCGTGGAGAGGAAACTACTACTGGGTCCCTCCACAGAGGGCTGCTGATCGATCTCCATGAGCTCCCCCTCTTCGATGGAGGGGCGGAACAGGTCGGTGATGGTGCCCCCATCACGGGGGCCGTGCTTCGCCAGTGGTCGGCCTGTTCATTCTTCCCCTGGCACGTGTTTGATGGAGAAGGTCTGGAAGGTCCCTATGCCCCTTCACTTTGGCCAAGTATAACTTCAAAACGGGCTCCCTCGCTTCGAACTCCCCGTTGATCTGGGAAGCCACCACCATGGAGTCGGTCAGAACTTCCACATCCAGCACCCCCAACTCTCTGGCCAGGCGTAGTCCCGCTATCACTGCTTCGTACTCGGCCTGGTTGTTAGTAATGGGGAAATGTACCACCACCGTCTGCTCGATCTGAGTCCCTTGGGGGCTCTCCAGGACCACCCCTATCCCGAGTGAATGCCTTCCTGAGGCTCCATCCACCCTCACCTTCCAAGGAGTCGGGCAAGTGAGCCTCCCCTCTGCTACTTCTACCACGTAGTCGGCCAGGAAGTCGGCCATCGCCTGAGCTTTGATCGAGAGCCGTGGCACGAAGGAGACATCGAACTCGCTTAGCTCCACCGACCACTTGGCCAGCCGGCCCGAGTGCTCCACCCCCTCGAAGATATTGCGGAGAGGATGGTCTGTCACCACTCGGATCGAGTGCGCCTGGAAGTAAGGCCGTAGCCTCCGGGCCGAGATGATTAATGCGAATGCGAGCTTCTCCAGGATCGGATACCGGAGTTCGGCCTTCCTCAGGACCCGGCTGACGTAATAGACAGGGAGTTGCCTCTTCCCCTCTTCTCGAACCAAGACGGAGCTCAGGGCCTCTGCCCCGACCCCGAGATATAGGAACAAGTCTTCACCCTCCTTCGGCCCTTGGAGCAGCGGGGCCTGTGTCAGCTGCGCCTTGAGGGCCTGGAACGCCTCCTCGCATTCCTTAGTCCATTCGAACCTCTGCCCCCCCCTCAGCGTTTTGAAGAAGGGGGAGCACTTCTCCCCCGCCCGAGAGAGGAAACGGCTCAGTCCTGCTAGCTTTCCTGTCAACCGTTGGACTTCCTTTGCATTCCGCGGGGACCCCAGCTCCAAGATAGCCTTGACCTTGTCGGGATTCGGCTCGACCCCCGCGGGGGTGAGGAGATGCCCCAAGAACTTCCCCCGGCTAGCCCCGAAAACACACTTAAGGGGGTTCAGCCGCATCTTGTATCGGCGCAGGGTGGCGAACGTCTCCTCCAGGTCCCGGAGGTGGGAGTCCACGTCTCGGCTCTTGATCATGAGGTCGTCCACGTAGACCTCCAAGTTTCTCCCCCTTTGCTCCTTGAAGACCCTGTCCATCATTTTTTGATAGGTGGCACCAGCGTTCTTCAACCCGAACGGCATCATCTTGTAGCAATAGCAGCCGTCCCCTGTGATGAACGAGACATCTTTTATGTCCGGGGGGTGCATCCTGATCTGATGGTAACCTGAAAATGCATCTAAAAAACTCATTACAGAAAAACCGACGGCTGAGTCAACCAGCGCGTCGATCCGAGGCAAGGGGTAACAATCCTTAGGACAAGCTTTATTAAGAAGGGAAAAATCGATACACAGGCGCCAGCGGCCGTCTCCCTTTTTGACCATCACAACGTTCGAGACCCAGCCGGGGTATTGAATTTCGGACACGAAGCCCGCTTTGAGAAGTTTGCCACCTCCCCCCTGATGGTTTCCGCTAGCCTGTCCGCCGTGGATCTCTTCTTCTGCTGGACGGGGCGTGTTCCCGGGTCCAGGTTGAGGCGGTGGCAAGCCACATCCGCGTCAACCCCGGCATCTCCGCGGCGCTCCAGGCGAAGATGTCCACGTTCTTCTGGATGCACTCCAGCATCCTGCCCTGGTCCTCCGGGGCCAGCCCCCCGCTGACGCGGATCTTCTCCACCCTGCCTCGCGGGTGAGCACCTCCAGCTCCACCACCTCCTCTGCGGCCTCCAGCCTGGACTGCTCCCCCCATCCTTCGGCATCCCCTTCCTCCTGAGCGGGACCTCTACCTCCATCTCCTCTGTCACGGCCCTTACCTCGACCACTTCCTCCGAACTCCCTCCTTCCGCCTTCCCCGCGCAGCCCTTCACCTCCAGCTCCACTTCTCCGGCTCTCTCCTCGTTGCCTCCATCCTCCGCCCCATCTCCTCGGCCCCTTCCTGCCAAGAGATGGTGTTTACCGCGGTGACGTAGCATTCCCGTGCCACCTTAGGATCTCCCCTAACCCTGACCTGCGCCCCCTCAGTGTTGAACTTCAAGCACTGATGGAAAGATGAGGGGACGCAGCGGAAGGCGCTGATCAGGGGCCTCCCGAAGATTGCGCTGTAGCTGCTGGGGGCGTCCACAATGACGAACTTGCAGTTTTCGGGACTGCCCCCCCCAGGGTTACGTGGAGGCCGACTCCTCCCTCTACCTCCTTCCTCTCTCCCGAGAACCCGAACAAGGGCCCGTCCGAGGCCAGCACCCTCTTAGCTTCCACCTGCATCGCGTCAAACGCCTTCTTGAAGACGACGTTCACGGAACTCCCATTATCCACTAGGATCCGGGAGACAGTGAAGTTCTCGATGGCGGCCTTGATGACCAGCGCATCACAGAACGGATCCTCGTGGTCCGGCATGTCGCTTCTGGAGAAAGTGATCCTCTCCTCTGGCGGCGGGGTTTGGGACGTAGAGGCGACGCTCCGCCGATACATGGTGTGGAGACTTGCCTTGCGGGAAGCCTCGACCCCCACTCCCCCGTGGATCACTCCGATCATTCCTCGGGTCCCCACATCCACCCGGTCTTCACAGCGATCCTCCTCCATCCGAGGCAGGACCTCCTCGATCCTTACTTCCTGCCGCACCTCCTCCTGCTGCTGCTGCCGCCCCCTATTCTCTCTCATCTCCAAGAATTCGGGGCACGTGGCTGTTGCGTGCCCCTCTTCCTGATGGAAGTCGCAGTAGGGCAGCTCCACCCTGAACTCCCTTCTCCTCCTCCTCATGACCCCTCTCCTTGCTCCCAGAGCTATGGCCATGGCCTCCTCCTGATCGGGGAGTCCGCGGCCTCTGACCCTGCCTCCAGCCTGGGGGTGGAACTGGTCCTGCCTCCCTGATAGTGACCTCTCCCGTAGTATCCCCTCTGTGGCCCCTGCCCCTGCCACTCTGGTCTCCAGCCCAGCCTACGGTCGGGCTCCTGACGCCCCCATCCCGGTTGCTGTCCTTGGAGCTGCCTCTGCTCCCTCTGCCTGGGCTCCTCCCTCCTCTCTTCCTGTCTTCTTCCTCCCCTCGACTCCTTCTCCTCCTCAGTCGCCCACCTGGCCAACTTCCTCGCAAATTCTGGGTTCGACGCTTCCCCGTCGACCTCCCTCGCCGCCCTCTCCATCAGCTCCTCGTAGGAGAGGGGGGGAATCCTCTTCAGCTCCATGCGGAAGAAACCCTGCTGCAGGCCCAGTGTGAAGGCCATCATCAGACTGTGGCCCGGCATCTCCTGGACTTGGGTGACCTCCTCCTGGAACCGATCGACGTAGCTTCCCAACGTCTCGTTCACCCCCTGCTTTATGTGGAACAGGGACTCAGACTCCTTCTTCCTCTTCTTTGCGGTAGTGAACCTCAACATGAACCCTCGGCGCAGGTCCTCGAAGCAATAGATGGAACTGGCCGGCAGCTGGTGGAACCACTCCCTCGCCTTATCCCGGAGGGTGATGGCGAAGAGACGGCACTTGAATCCGTCCGACATCTGACGGATGGAGACCACGTCTTCGAACCACTGGACGTGCTGAACCGGGTCTCCCTTCCCGGTGTAGTAGGTCATCTCGGGCTCTCTGAACCCGTCTGGTACTGGAGCTGAGGAGACCAGCTCGCTAAAAGGGCTGCCTCCCCCCACCTGGCGGGCCGGCGAGTCACGCGGACCCAGCTCGCCGAATCGGCCTCGGCCTGCCGAGCCGGGGAAGAGCTCGCACCCCGAGAGCTCGCTCCCCCGACCTTCCTCAGCCACTTCCTTCCCGGCTCGCCTGCCAGGAGCGTCCTCGCCCAGAGAGGGGGCGGCCGCGATCTGGGCTGCCGGAGTCGAACATTCGGCCCGCACGCCGAGTGCGATCTTGACGAGATCCAGCACCTCGTTCTTGAAGTCTTCAAACATCCCCACTGTCGCGAGAGGTGGGTTGGGCGGCGAGTTCTGCCTGTCAGATCCTTGACCTCCCGTCATTGAGCTCGCCGAAGCTTTTCTGCACTGACCACTCTCCACGCTCACCGCACCAAGATGTTGAAACCGGAAACCGGTCTCTTGTGGAGTTCGACCCTTGGGGAAGGGGTGGTCTCGCGCCTACTTCGCACCTGCAAGAAAAACAACGAGAGAGACAAGAAGAGACAGACCCAAGGGCTTGGCAGGGAGGTCCCACCACAAACCCGGAAGATCTCTGAGCGCTTCCCCTCCTTAGCCAAGGGCCGAGCTAAGGTACTCTCAGAGAACACTTGAAAATGAGAGCAAGGAGGCACTGAAAGCGTGTCCTCTGAGGTACCCCTTGGGTCTTATTTATAGATTTTTAGAATCTGAACTGCCAATAACCAAAAGAACTGACCTGAAAATACCAAAAACTCCCTGGTTGGGTCTGCTAACAGCCAAACTCCGCTGTTTTAAATAGCTATGCGCAGTCCAACCTGGTCTGCCAACAGCGAGGCTCCGCTGTCCTGAGTGGTTATTCGCACCCCTGGGCGGTCAGCTCGCCTTCAGGTCCTCTGCAGGAGGCGGGCGCGACCTGGCTCCGGGGCTCGCCCGTTCTCCTTGGGCGAGCGCGAGCTGATAGGGGCGAGCTGCCGGCCTCCTGCCGGGCGGATCGACGGAAAGGTCGCATGCGGGGGGTCGCCGTCCTAGGGTCCAGCTCGCTCGCCGCGGGTTGCCAGCCCGCCCGGCTCGCGGCTGCGGTCGCCAGCTCGGGTCCGGCTCGCTTGCTGCGGGTCGCCAGCTCGCTCGCCTGAGACGGGCAGGAGCGGGCCAGCCCTTTTTAGTCGTTCAGCCCGCCTTGCCGCTTGGGTGCGAGTCGCGGGGGCAGACCCACTCATCCTTCCTGGCGGGACCCGCTCGCCGGACACGGGGTTGTACAACACGGCCTAGGACACGGGCATGTCCAAGGCCGTGTCATCGAGTCGTCGATCTGCACGCGACGAAATGTCGAGACCTTGTACACGGCCTGGGGCCCAGGCGTGTCAAGGTGACACGGGCAAGGACACGGGCGTGTCCTAGGACCCGTGCAGTGCTCGGGTTGAAAACGGGGGAAAATCATGGGGTACACGGCCGGCTACACGGCCGTGTCAGCTGGAACATGGGCATGTCAGCTCGAACACGGGCGTGTTCGACACCCGTGTGAGGGTCCAGGAGATTCGATTTTGACGGCGAATGCGGCACACGGCCCTGGACACGGGCGTGTGCCAGGCCGTGTTCGGTCCAGATTGGGCATTTCAGCCCCGAATCAAAGCCGTTCGTTTTCTTAGGTTGAGATCCAACGGCTGGGGGTTGTTCCTGAGAGGATATACCCGGGTTTTGACTTAGAAAATCCATCACTTTCTTCACTTGTTCTCTTTCTAAACCCTTGGAGGGAGGAGAGCTAAAGCAAGAAGAAGAAGAGCTAGATCCGCCATTGGAGGAGCTTCGGAGCTCCGAATCGCAAGCCGACTCCGGATCCACGGAGGCAACGCAAGTGCGGTGATTTCTATCCGATTACTTTTCGATGGCGCCAAAGAGGAACTCAAGGGTAACGATACTCATCTTGAGCATGAATCGCTCCTTTTCTTAGCATAGGAAGCCCGCTCTCGCAAGTTTGCGGAGAGTTGGAGGCGTTCCTTCGGGTAGATATGTAAAGTCCCCGTTGTTTAGAGTCCGTATGCGAGAACGGACGTAGGCATTTTGTGTGAAGCCTACCCGGACATGTTAGTCTGGATCGGTGATGTTGCATTGCATAAGGCCGGAGAAGACTCCGTGCTATTGGGTGTTTTTCGGGTTTTCTACGCGGTAGATTGCAGCAGGGAGCCTTGGGGACTAACCCAAAGGTGCACCCGGAAAACTGGGCGGATACGAGATCTTGCCAACTTGGTGGCCTGAGAGCCAACTCGAACATAACTGGGTTATGTGTCTTGCAGTAGAATGGGACTCGGTGAAAGTTTGACCCGCGCAAATGGCTTAAATTGTCGTTGCGAAGTGAGCACGGGTTAGATGGAGCCGTACCCGCTTTATGTCGTTCGGTTAGAGAGACCTAAGGTTACGTGGCACTCGCCGTTGGCATAGATGGGAGTCTTCGGCGGTCAATGCCTTGAATTATCGTGACCCAGGCCAGGAAGACGAATTGCTCATAGGAATGGCCGTCTAAGTGGCGGTGGTGAGTCCGGAATGTTAATGGCTTTAATTGACGTGACATCGACCGGTTCACCGAGAATGTGCCCTGAGTGCACGGGACGTGTGGCCGTACGAGCCAACGTCTGTGATGAAATGGCTATGGTTATATGCATTGCTCGCTTGTGCTAATGAAATGCAGGGAAGGAGCATCGCCGCCCCGAGTTGGGGGCGGGATCGTTATAATTTGGTCAGCATTGCTGACCATTGCCTTGTTTGCCACCGTGCGGTGGTTTGTTGCTTGCAGGTGCAGCTGGACCAAGCGGTCAATAGCGGGCTAAAGCCCTTTTTGCGAAGCTGGCCCTCGAAGGCCCAAGTGGAAATGTTTTCTGTTTTATTCATGTATGACCGGCCTGCATGCCGAGGTTTGTAAATCATGTATTATTCAAGTGAAACCTTCTGTAAGGCCTTAAGGCCGATTTTGGGTATTTTGTATACATTCCTAATTATGTACTAGTGGACATTCGTGCTCTAACGCTGGGTTCTTGTTTATAACTTATATAAACTGCTTCCGCTAGAATGCTCTGTGTAGGACGTTGAGATTGGTTGGATGGTTTCCATACGTAACCACCCGGTCTGTCTGTGGTATATGGCGTCGGGCCCCGGCCGGACCTACTGCTATATGCTATGCGACGGATAGGGGGTGTTACAATTTGGTATCAGACTACTGGTTTTGGTCGGGCTTAAAGTGAATTCGTGGGCGAATTCTTTTTAAGGGGTGGTGAGCACATTGTGTGCGTCATCGTTATAATGGTAAAAGAACCCATGAATGTCCACTTAGGAATGAAAATACTCGTGTTTGAGGAACCTGCGTGTTCCTATAATTGCTGTTTGCAATACAATTTGGTCGCTTAACGGTGTTTTGTACCACTATAGGTGACCAGAAGTGGTGTTGGGCCGTCAGAATGCCGAGTTTCTGAGGCTAGTAGTGCACCGGATGTTGCTCCTGCAACACCTCTGTCGGCTGAAAATATACGTTTGGTGGCTGAAGCGGTGTTGGCCGTGATTAATGCGCAGCCTGGAAGGCAAGCGCAGCAGCCCGCTCCTGTGATGGAGCAAGAACCTCTACAAGAGGCTGAGCCGAGGAGGGTGGAGCAAGTGGTTGTAGAACCAATAGTGCCAAGGAGGGCAACTGAGAGGCAGCTAAAGCATGTAATGAGCTTTAACCCTCCGTTATTCTCGGGGTTGGGAACCCCATCTCAGGCTGAAGACTGGCTCTCTAGGGTGAAGAGAGTCATGACGGCGACGGAGACGGAGGAGTGGAAAATGACCACCATCGCTACGTTCCTGCTGGACGGTGAAGCGAGGATGTGGTGGGAAGGTTTGGAGCTGCACTTACTGAGAGGTAGGCAACTTTGTGATGTCTCGATAGAGGAGTTCTCGGGATTGTTCTTAGCAAGATACCTCCCTTCTACTCAGAGGATTTCAATGGAGAATGAGTTCCTGAAGTTGGTGCAGGGTGAGAGGAGCGTGGATGAATATCTCTACGAGTTTACGCGGTTGAGTCGTTATGCTAGCTCCACCATCATGGATGAGGAGTGCAAGACTAATCGTTTTTATGAAGGCTTGAGGGATGAGCTGAGACTATTACTGTCGGGGCCGATGACGCAGGGTTTCTTAACCTTGGTCAATACTGCCTGGTCCTTGGAGAAGGACATGAAGAACGTGCAAGCGAAGAAAAGCTTGGGTGAAAAGAAATCTGAGTTCAGAGTGCCGACTACTTCAAAGTCCGGCTATCGGAGGTCTTTCAAGAAGCATAGGACTTCGGGTCCAGCTCCTTCTGGCGCTTCTGGGGCGACTACGAGTCGGACCCCGGGCGCGTGTTTTACATGAGGAAAGACGGGGCACTTTGCCCGTGATTGTTGGAGCGGACGTCCTAAGTCCGAGAGGAGGCCGGGAGCCACTTATGAAGAGAAGGGAAAGGCGGTGGAGTCGACCGCATCCCACTATGCTCCGGCCCAACCAAGGGTCTATAATCTTGGCCAACAGGAGGCCATTAAACAAGCTGATGTGGTGACAGGTACGGTTTAATTTATAGCAAGTCAATTTCTTTATATGCTTGTTATGCACATGTTACCTTACCACTACTTGTTTAGGATTTGTATTGATTTGTGAAAATCCGGCACGAGCACTCTTCGATACGGGAGCTTCACACTCCTTCTTGTCCGAAGGATTATATCACGCATCGGAGTCCCTTCTTCGATGGCGAAGGATAAGTTGGATGTGTTGTTGCCCAATGGGTGTTCAATGCGAGCGGATAGGATCTGCGATGTTAAGATTCGTATTGGGGAGCAGGAGTTCGACCTGCGGGCGTCTTTACTTCCGTTAGTGGAGTTCGACGTCATATTTGGCATGGACTGGCTCTCGGAGCAGCAGGCTCATATAGATTGCGGTAGCAAGGAAGTTAAGCTGGGAGCGAGTCGTGAGACGACGTTTACGGGCTTACAGGGGTCGAGCAAGACGTTGATGTCTGCTCTTCAGGTGGTGAAGGCGGTTCGTACCGGAGCAGAACTGTTCTTTACACTAGTGGAGGTTGCAAAGCCGAAGCCCACTTTGGATTGTATTTCAGTGGTATCGGAATACCCTGATGTGTTCCCCGCAGATCTTCCTGGAGCCCCGCCTCAACGGGAGATAGATTTTACGATCGAGCTAGTGCCAGGTGCAAAGCCTGTGTCACGATCTCCGTATCGGCTAGCGCCTAAGGAAATGGCAGAGCTGAAAGTTCAACTGCAAGAGTTGTTGGAGCAAGGGTATCTGCGCCCGAGTTCTTCGCCTTGGAGCGCACCGGTCCTCTTTGTTAAGAAGAAGGACGGAAGCTTGAGGCTATGTATTGATTATCGGGAGCTAAACAAGCTGACTGAGAAGAACAAGTACCCGATCCCTAGGATTGATGATCTCTTTGATCAGTTAGTCGGGTCGACGGTGTACTCGAAGTTAGATCTCAAGTCTGGGTACTATCAGCTGCGGATAAGGGAGAGTGATATCCCGAAGACAGCGTTTAGTACGAGATACGGGCATTATGAGTTTACAGTCATGCCGTTTGGGCTGACAAATGCGCCGTCAGTATTCATGGATTTGATGAACAGGACGTTCAGGGAATACTTGGACCATTTCGTGATCGTCTTCATCGACGATATTTTGGTGTACTCGCAAAGTGAGGAAGATCACTTCAAGCATCTTCATTTGGTGTTGGAGACGCTAAGGAGAAATCAGTTGTATGCCAAGTTCTCGAAGTGCGAGTTTTGGCTATCCTCAGTGGCGTTCCTCGGGCATATAGTAAGTGGAGAGGGTATTGCTGTGGATCCGACGAAGATTGTTGCGATACGGGAGTGGCCTGAGCTTGCTACGGTAGCAGAAGTCCGGAGCTTTTTGGGGCTTGCCGGCTATTATAGGCGCTTCGTAGAGAACTTCTCGCGGATAGTGTTACCTCTCACTACTTTGACGAGGAAGGAGCATAAGTTCGTTTGGAAGCCGGAGTGCGCGCGAGCTTTTGAGGAATTGAAGTGTCGGTTGACCACGGCGCCTGTGCTGAGTTCGCCATGTGGAACCGAAGGCTATGAGATATATAGCGATGCTTCGGGCAGCGGTTTGGGTTCCGTGCTACTGCAGCACGGAAGCGTGATAGCTTATGGCTCGAGACAGCTAAAAGTGCACGAGAGGAATTATCCGGTCCATGACTTGGAGTTAACGGCCGTGATTTTTGCCTTGAAGCTGTGGAGACACTATTTGTACGGTGTGAAGATTGATATCTACACCGATCACAAGAGCCTAAAGTACCTGATAGATCAGAAGGATCTGAATATGCGGCAGCGTAGGTGGATGGAGTTCCTAGGGGACTATACATTCAAGATCCACTACGTGCCTGGCAAAGGGAATGCGGTTGCGGACGCGTTGAGTCGCCGAGCCCCAGCTCAAGCCAATTGGCTATCGGTGTATGATGAGCGGTTGGTGCGGGAGTTGGAGGCATTGGAGATTGTTTGTGTAGACAGACAATCAAGTGCTGAAGCAGTTCTGAATTGGACTGAAGTCCAATATGACCTGGCTGATCGTATTCGGCAGGCTTTGTATATGGATGCTCATATGAAGCAGTTCATGATAGAGGCTCTGGATGGGTCAAATTCCCAATTCGTCGTGGAGGACGGATTGCTTTGTAAAGACGGTCGTTTGTGCGTCCCAAGTGTGGGCAATTTACGGGTGGAGTTGTTGTACGAGGCGCACCATACCAAGTACTCAATTCACCCGGGGAGTACGAAGATGTACCGTGATATAAAGAAACTATTTTGGTGGCCGGGTTTGAAAAAGGATGTGGCGTTATACATAGCGAAGTGCCAAACCTGCGCCTTGGTAAAGGCGGAGTGCCAAAAGCCGGGAGGATTTCTTAAGTCCTTGCCTATTCCGGAGTGGAAATTTGACGACATCTCTATGGACTTTGTGCACGGTTTGCCAAGGTCGCAAAAGGGGAACGACGCCATTTGGGTGATCGTGGATCGATTAACGAAGGTGTCGCATTTTATTCCGCATAGGAAGGATGATCTGGTGGAGAAGCTGGCAAAGCTATATGTGGATAACATAGTGCGGCTTCACGGTGTGCCCCGCAGCATCGTGAGTGACTGAGATGGGCGGTTCACGTCCAATGATTGGAGGCTGGTGCAGCAAATGTTGGGAACAAAGCTGAAGTTTAGCACAGCCTTCCACCCACAAACGGATGGGCAGACCGAGAGGGTGAATAGAACCATGGAAGACATGCTTCGCATGTGTGTCTTGGATTTTGGAAAGCAATGGGAAGACCACCTATATTTGGTGGAGTTCGCATACAACAACAGCTACCAAGCGAGTATTCAGATGGCGCCTTTCGAGGCCCTATATGGTAGGAAATGTCGCACGCCGTTGTCTTGGTTAGAAACGGGTGAGTCAAAGTTGTATAAGCGATCGGAAGTGGAGGATGCTACTTCTTTGGTGAGAACCATTCGGGAGAGGTTGCTTATCGCTCAGGACCGGCAAGCAAAGTACTATAATGCCAAGCACAGGAACGTGGAGTTCGCTGTGGGCGATTATGTATACTTGAAGATAAAGCCATTCAAGGGTGTCTCGCGGGTGCGGCGATTGAAAAAGCTAAGCCCGAGGTACCTTGGACCGTTCGAGGTTCTGGAGCGAGTTGGAGAAGCGGCCTATAGATTGAAGCTTTCAGTGGAGCTAAGTGGTTTACACGATGTATTCCATATTTCGGTGCTTCGGAAAGCGGTGCAAGAGCCTACGCAAGTGATCGCGGACGATCAAGTGCCGGTGGAAAGTGGGCTAACGACAAAGGTCAAGCCCGTGCGGATTGAGGACTCGGAGGTCAAGCGGCTACGCAATAAAGAGATCAGGATGGTCAAGGTCCGGTGGGACAATTGCGGTCGTGAGGAGCTCTCCTGGGAGAGAGAGCAGACTATGCTTGACGAATATCCGGAGTTGTTCCGCTCAGGTACAAATTTGGTTTTGTACATGTCTTTCCTTTATGTAATTTCGTGGGCGAAATTCTTTTAAGAGGGGGAGAGTTGTAACGCCCCGAAACTCAAAGGAGCAAAGAGGGACGTTTTGGGCCAGTTTTGGTTTCTGGCTGAAGGCACACGGCCTGGGACACGGGCGTGTCCCAGGGCGTGTCAAGCGCGTGTCGGCACTTAGCCGCGAAGTCGTCGAGTTATACTCGACGATTCGTCGAGAGTGGGCACACGGCCTGCGACACGGGCGTGTCGCAGGGCGTGTCGACCCGTGTCAACACTTAGCCGTGAAATCGTCGAGATATACTCGACGATTCGTCGAGAATGGGCACACGGCCCGCGACACGGGCGTGTCGCCGGGCGTGTCGACCCGTGTCGACGATCGTCCCGGGGAATTCGTCGAGATTCGCACGACGATCGTCGAGGCAAGGCACACGGCCTAGGACACGGGCGTGTCCAAGGCCATGTCATCGAGTCGTCGATCTGCATGCGACGAAATGTCGAGACCTTGTACACGGCCTGGGGCCCAAGCATGTCAAGGTGACACGGGCAAGGACACGGGCGTGTCCAAGGACCCGTGCAGTGCTCGGGTTGAAAACGGGGGAAAATCATGGGGTACACGGCCGGCTACACGGCCGTGTCAGCTGGAACACGGGCATGTCAGCTCGAACACGGGCGTGTTCGACACCCGTGTGAGGGTCCAGGAGATTCAATTTTGACGGCGAATGCGGCACACGGCCCTGGACACGGGCGTGTGCCAGGCCGTGTTCGGTCCAGATTGGGCATTTCAGCCCCGAATCAAAGCCGTTCGTTTTCTTAGGTTGAGATCCAACGGCTGGGGGTTGTTCCTGAGAGGATATACCCGGGTTTTGACTTAGAAAATCCATCACTTTCTTCACTTGTTCTCTTTCTAAACCCTTGGAGGGAGGAGAGCTAAGGCAAGAAGAAGAAGAGCTAGATCCGCCATTGGAGGAGCTTCGGAGCTCCGAATCGCAAGCCGACTCCGGATCCATGGAGGCAACGCAAGTGCGGTGATTTCTATCCGATTACTTTTCGATGGCGCCAAAGAGGAACTCAAGGGTAACGATCCTCATCTTGAGCATGAATCGCTCCTTTTCTTAGCATAGGAAGCCCGCTCTCGCAAGTTTGCGGAGAGTTGGAGGCGTTCCTTCGGGTAGATATGTAAAGTCCCCGTTTTTTAGAGTCCGTATGCGAGAACGGACGTAGGCATTTTGTGTGAAGCCTACCCGGACATGTTAGTCTGGATCGGTGATGTTGCATTGCATAAGGCCGGAGAAGACTCCGTGCTATTGGGTGTTTTTCGGGTTTTCTACGTGGTAGATTGCAGCAGGGAGCCTTGGGGACTAACCCAAAGGTGCACCCGGAAAACTGGGCGGATACGAGATCTTGCCAACTTGGTGGCCTGAGAGCCAACTCGAACATAACTGGGTTATGTGTCTTGCGGTAGAATGGGACTCGGTGAAAGTTTGACCCGCACAAATGGCTTAAATTGTCATTGCGAAGTGAGCACGGGTTAGATGGAGCCGTACCCGCTTTATGTCGTTCGGTTAGAGAGACCTAAGGTTACGTGGCACTCGCCGTTGGCATAGATGGGAGTCTTCGGCGGTCAATGGCTTGAATTGTCGTGACCCAGGCCAGGAAGACGAATTGCTCATAGGAATGGCCGTCTAAGTGGCGGTGGTGAGTCCGGAATGTTAATGGCTTTAATTGACGTGACATCGACCGGTTCACCGAGAATGTGCCCTGAGTGCACGGGACGTGTGGCCGTACGAGCCAACGTCTGTGATGAAATGGCTATGGTTATATGCATTGCTCGCTTGTGCTAATGAAATGCAGGGAAGGAGCATCGCCGCCCCGAGTTGGGGGCGGGATCGTTATAATTTGGTCAGCATTGCTGACCGTTGCCTTGTTTGTCACCGTGCGGTGGTTTGTTGCTTGCAGGTGCAGCTGGACCAAGCGGTCAATAGCGGGCTAAATCCCTTTTTGCGAAGCTGGCCCTCGAAGGCCCAAGTGGAAATGTTTTCTGTTTTATTCATGTATGACCGGCCTGCGTGCCGAGGTTTGTAAATCATGTATTATTCAAGTGAAACCTTCTGTAAGGCCTTAAGGCCGATTTTGGGTAATTTGTATACATCCCTAATTATGTACTAGTGGACATTCGTGCTCTAACGCTGGGTTCTTGTTTACAACTTATATAAACTGCTTCCGCTAGAATGCTCTGTGTAGGACGTTGAGATTGGTTGGATGGTTTCCATACGTAACCACTCGGTCTGTCTGTGGTATATGGCGTCGGGCCCCGGCCGGACCTACTGCTATATGCTATGCGACGGATAGGGGGTGTTACAGTTGCTCCATCATCAGATCCCTCGGCTCCCAGGTGTGCTCCTCCCGTCCATGGTTGGACCACAACACATTCACGAGAGGGACCTTCTTCTTCCGCAACACTCGGACATTTGTATCATCAATCCGGATCGGCTCCAATCTAACAGATCTGTTGTAACGCCCCTAATTTTTCTACGATTATTTAATTCTCATTCGGCGTTACGTTGATGCATTTCCGGCATGTGTCATTTGTTAGAGCGTGGTCTTAGCTCTTTAGGTTCCTTGTGTGGTTGTTGGTAGCCTTTTTGGCAAGATTCCCTAACAAGCCGGGTCTGTTTTGGTGACCGGTGAGGCCTCTCGGGGGATGCTTGTGTTTTGGCTTTGAGTAGTGATAACCTGAGTTTTGTTCGTTGAAAGTTGATTTCGACTTCGCCGTTGCGTTCGTAGCTTGGGTATTTAGCTACGGTGCAAATTTCGTCGAATTCCGAGGATGTTCAGGTTTCGCGTCGTTTTGTATTTTATTTATATTAATGCGATATTATATATTATATATGGATATTTTTTCTAGATTGTAGCAGTTACAGTGAATAGGGGGCTGGCAGTATTTGGATTGGCTAAGAATAGAAAATATTTGGGATTTAGCCGCTATCTATATATAGCCTTATTTAGAAAAGCCACTATGGATGTTCTTTGTCTTTTCGGAATACAACCGCCGTCCCTGTGCAAGAGAGGAAAAACGGCGGGCTGCCCTAGCCTTCCACCGCCGATTCCCGGAGTTTTAGCGGGCGGAATTCGATTTCGAAGGCGGATTTGGATTGCTCTCGCCTAGACCTTCATTCCTATGGTAAGAGATTCAATTTTTGTGGTGTTTCTAGGTGTCTCGGAATTTTTGGTTTGATCCTTTTCCGCCATTAAAACTCTAGAATCCTGGTTTAGGTGTTGTTGCGGCTGGAGCCGAGAGAGAGAGGAAGGGCTGTGCAAGATAAATCGCTGGAAATTGAGGCAAGTGGTACTCCTTTCCCTTGCCAAGTAGAATTTATTCACCTAGTTTCCTGTTGATGCTGACTTAACCCTTCCAGATTTAATCAATGTCTAGTTTTTTTTAAGCCTGAAACCTCATTGTTTAAGTCTACAGAATTTTTACCTTCTTATCCAGATATCAGATTTTTGCTTCCTGTTCGAGATAGTTTAAGTTCCTGTTCTTAGAACCTAGGAATGCTACTTAGTCTTACCAGACTTCTCTTTTGCTGCAAATTTTTAAGCCTACGGTCAGTTTGCTGTAGTGTTATAATGCTGAGTATTTCATGGGTAGGCTCGGTTTGGGTGTAAATTTGGCTTGACAGTTGTGGTAGCAGTAGCAGAAATTCTTTTTCTTTCCATAGTCTTGAGGATTAGAGTGATTCTGGGCTTGTAGTAATGGTCTGGAGAGTTGAGGAGGGTATGATGAAATCGTCGATCTGAGTTTGACGGAAATCGTCGAACTGAAATCGATGATCTCCGGTTGCCTGAGTTCGACGAGGATCGTCGAACTGAGTTCGACGAGGATCGTCGAACTCAGTTTGATGATTTCCTGTGCCCTGTGTTCGACGAAAATCGTCGAACTGAGTTCGACGATTGCCTGCGAACTGAGTTCGACGATTGCATGCGTCCTGAGTTTGACGATTTTATGTGACCTGAGTTCCACACAAAAAATCATCGAACTGGGTTCGACGATTTCCTGTGGCTTGAGATCGACGATGTCCTGTGGCTTGAGATCGACGATTTCCTGTGATCTGAGTTCGACGTTTATTTTTTTTTTGCCTTAACCGAACTTTTCTTTCATTTTCTTTTCTTCCCGAGTGATTACCTCCTAGGTGGGGATGTCTTATCGGCCATTCGTTTCTTCCTTTATTTTGTTTGAAGGCTGAATCATGGGTTATGGCAGGTAGTGGTGTTTTGACACTCTAAAGGAGTGGGATGGTTTTGTGTGTGAGTCGTGGCTACCATCTTTTAATCCCAGGTACGGGCTGGGTATTGTCGTGGCCGCCACCTTTTAATCCCAGGTACGGGCTGGGTATGTGGTGGCCTTGTGCTGATACAGTGAATTTTTAGTTGGAACTGTTATGTTTGGGGGACTGTTTTTGGTCACCAACTCAGGTCCATGTTTTTTACTACTGCCATTAACTCACAAGTTAGGATTATTAGGTGTTTCTTCCTTGTAGAATGCAGCTTATTGTGGCAAGTTCTCTTTTCTTTTGCCTTGTAGCCTCTGCAGGATTTGAGCAGGGCTTGTTATTGTTTCCTTGTACTTGGTGTACTCTGGCTTACTTTGGACAGCATTTTCTTTTACTGTCATGTTTACTTACTCTCTTTCATTCCATTTTGATATTATGCTCTAATTCAGATTTTTCTTGTTTTACTTGCTGAGGTATTCTTTTCTTCTCTGAATGCCTCAGGTTCTGATTAGTAGCCGAGTAGGCGGATAGTTTTGCTGTATTGTTGCTGGTGATCTCTTGTACTGTAGAGATCAGTTTCTTGGTCTTGTGAGGTAGTTTTCTGTTTTTTTAACAGACATACATGCTCGCCAGTGGGTTCGTGTCAGTTTGTTGACGCCCGCTGGTGGTTTTTGCTTATGATACTAGATATGTTTCTTTTACTGCTACCTTTCTGGAGATAGTCTATTTGCTCTTGGGAAGATTTATGCTAGGTTGCTAGTTACTTTTAAACCTAAAAACACTACTATAAGTATATCTCATGATCAGCATGTTTATAAAACTCATACACTACTTTCTAAGCAACGTAAAAAGGATCATTTTCTACTTATAATATAAAATAAATCTAGAGTCTTGTATGGTATAAGTTGACCTCAGAGGTCGCTTATGCACTCTCATAGGATGTCAAATATAAAAAAGGTATTTTTAGATGCGTATAAGTATAGTTTTTAAACTATGGACTAGATGATCCACTGAGCCGAGGGATACGGCCTTTAAAATATAGCTGATTTTTCTAATCATTAAACTTATGAAATTTCATAGTCTAGTTAGATGGTGTTCGCCTGAGCGTCGACAGTTATCCCCTGCTCGACGTGCCATCACGACGCGTGTTTTCTCATACTCTGATACTTCTCAAATTCAGAGAAAATGCGGGTTGTGACAGTTGGTATCAGAGGGAGGTTGCTTGACAATTTATCGGGCAACCTTTCCTTGTAGGTATTAGATGTTTAACATCATATCATACACACATCGATATGTCATCAGCACATCTTGGCTGAAGCACGAACACTACACTCATAGCATAACATGAAGTATACGGGGCATATTATGTAGTATGGGATGCATAATATGTGTCTGTATATGGATCCACCATAGGGGAAACATGTGAAGGTTATGTAGTACGGGATGCATAACCTCGCCACATGAATGCGACTAGCACGTTTCTTTTTCGTTGCATGAGAATGTTATGTAGTATGGGATGCATAACATTTTCATACATACGCCACTCATAACATACATTAGGGCCTTTTTAGAATGCATGGCACAATCATGCATAGCATAACATTGCATAAGCACAATGTGTCAAGCTAAAGATTTGCAGATGACATATGTACACACATGGTTTTAAATCAGGAAAAGAATATAAATTCATATATTCCTGATCTAGGCGCAAGAGTTAGTTGATGGTGGTTAACCATCCTAGGTTAAGCATAACATCACTTTTGTAAAAATAAAATAAAATCTCATAGCAAGTATAGCAGTTAAAAGTTCATATTTATGTATGTATTGTATGTACTGGTAGTTTGTTCTAACGGTTGTACTAAGTCCTGACCTTAGTTTTTGTGGTTTTAGGATGGCGAGACGTCCTTCGACTAGGTCGACTCCCCTGTTTGACGGTGAGTCTTCAGGAACGCAGAGTGGTGCGGTGATCGAGAGTCTGCGTCAGAGCAACGATTCCTTGACCAGCCAGATGGTGGAGATACAGGCCCAGATCCAGTCTCTGGTGGCAGTGGTAGCAGGACAGACTCAGGGGGTTCAAGCCCTTGCAGGGGGGTCAGCTGCTCCTCCCCCTCCTGCTCCCCTGAGACCTCCAGTGGTGGTGCCAGTAGAGATGGCCTTTATTTCTCAGTTTCAGAGACTTAGCCCTCCTACATATGATGGGAAGGCAGATTTCATGGTCATAGATGATTGGCTGATCTCCATGGAGGGGATGTTCTCGTACTCCGGTGTTGCATATGATCAGAGAGTGATAATAGCCGTCTATCAGCTAAAGGGTTTGGCTAAGAGCTGGTGGCTTAGGGAAAAGGAGAGCTTGGTGGCTGGTAGCACTTGGGGATTACTCAAGGAGATGCTGTTGAGGAAGTTCCTGCCTTCGGTCGAGTGTGACAGACTAATGAACGACTTCCTTTACCTGAAGCAGAGGCAACTCACGGTCAGTGAGTATGAGATAGAGTTCAGTATGTTGAGCCGGTTTGCCCCTGGGTTGGTGAGTGTTGAAGCAGATCGAGTCAAGCGGTTCCTTGGTGGCTTGAAGAGCGAGGTTCAGCAGTTGGTCAGTGCTTATGGATCAGAGACTTATGCAGGGGTAGTGGAGGCTGCTCTGAAAGTGGAGGCAATTGATACCGCAAAGAACAGAGGCCAGCAAATGAGGAAGGACAAGAGGAAGTCTGCTGAAGAGAAGAACCCCCAGGTACTCGATGCTGCTTCGGGAAAGAAGAGCAAGGTAGTGTGTAGCTTCTGTGGCCGGTCAGGCCACCCTGTTGAGAGGTGTTTCAAGAAGGCGGGAGCTCAGAAGAAGGAGCAAGTTCATGCTATTCAAGGTGCTCCTAGGAAGGATGTTTCCTGTTCTGTTTGCAAGCGGCCCGGGCATGATTCTGCCCAGTGCTGGTCCAAGGATAAAGTCTGCTATTAGTGTGGACAGAAGGGCGATATCAAGACAAGGTGTCCTCAGGTCAAGCCTGTTCTTCAAGTAGTTCCACTTCAGGCTTTACCTCCGCCTCAGCGTGTGGATAAGGGCAAAGGAAAGCTGAACGTGATCTCTTCCGAGGAGGCTCAAACTTTGACCCAGGTCATCTCAGGTTAGTTGTTTTCCTAGCCTGAAAGTTTTATTTTCTAGAATGGTTACAGTTTTTGTTTTGGTGATTCCTTAGTTGCTTATGTACTCCTATAGGAAAATTTAAGGTGAAGAACCGTTGGGCGCGTGTTCTGTTCGACTCCGGCGCTACCCACTCGTTTGTGGCTAGAACTTTTGTAGAGCATTATCGGTTGATTCTAGATCAAGTTTGTGATACCTTCCGCGTCAAGTTCCCTTCGGGTGAATCTGTGTTATCAGATTTGGGCATTTTGGATTGCCATGTTTTGTTGGGGGACTTTCTTATGAAGGCAGACTTGAAGATGATTGATCTAGAGGACTTCGATGTTATTCTAGGCATGGATTGGTTGTTTAAGTATGATGCGGTTATTCAGTGCAAAGGGAAGCGCTTGGACTTCATCAAGGACAACGGTCAACCTGGAAGTGTGTATGCTGATCTGTGCCAGGATTCCCCTGTCATTTCTGCGGTATGTGCTCAGAAGCTGTTTCGTTCTGATTGTTTTGCTTGTTTAGTCTTGGTGGTTCGGATTGCTGTTAGTGTACCGCGCTTGGAGGAGATTCCTGTTGTACGTGGTTTCTCTGATGTTTTTTCTGATGACCTTCTTGGTCTTCCCCCCGAGCGGGATGTTGAGTTTGTGATTGATTTGGAACCGGGTACGCGTCCAATTGCTAAGGCACCGTATCGGATGGCCCCTCGTGAGTTGGAGGAGTTGCGAGTCCAATTGGACGAGTTGTTGGAAAAAGGCTTTATCAGGTAGAGTTCGTCGCCTTGGGGTGCTCCTGTTCTATTTGTGAAGAAGAAGGATGGGTCGATGAGGCTGTGCATCGATTATAGGGAGCTGAACAAAGTCACCATTAAGAACAGGTACCCTCTGCCGAGGATCGATGACTTATTTGATCAGTTATGTGGTAGCACGGTGTTTTCCAAGATCGATCTTCGTTCTGGCTATCATCAGTGATGGGCCCGCGAACAGACTCTTACTGTGGTTGGTTCGGTGAGTCGATCGCCGCGGGCTTGCTCGGGTAGGCAAGTGCACCTATCGCAAGTAGTACTCGATATTCGGGGGAATACCGAGGTCGTATTGTTCTCGGGGTCGCGTTGACTATTCTTACTCCTCCGGGAGGACTATTATTTTACTGAAAATAAGGTGGATTTTTTTACTTAATAAAAGGCGAAAAAGCAAAGGAGCGAAAAAACGGTTTAGAAAATATTCGATGAAGGGTTAACGCTCGGCATCGAATCGGATTAAGACTAAAATAATTTTTAATAATAAAAAGACTTAGTTTTCAAATTAATAATAAGACAACTTGGCCGTGGAGGTTCCACAAATGTGAGCTCACCTAGCTATAGGGATATCGCTCACCTAAACGTTAAGACTATTCGACCGAACGTTAGTCCGACGAAGGATTCCTCTTAACGCCCGCTTTACGCTAAGAACCCCGCTATTGGGTGGGGGACCCAATCCGGTAGAATTACGCTAGTCCTCTCTCGAGGGTATGCACGCAACTCTATTTACCCAGGGGTGATCGGTCCATATGCACGGCCTCTCGGCTAGCTAGCATATGGACTACGGAAATAGGGCCCACACATCGATTATGTGGTCCTACGCGTCGTAAACCCGGGGTAAACCCTAAGTGCTTAAATTAAAATGAAAATGAAGAGCTTTAATTATTATAAATCATTTTAAATGTCCCAATGCTCTTCGATGCCGAGGCTAATAGCGATTAGCCACACATCGGTATGGGGACGGCTTATAATTTAGTGAGGCGCGAGTTCGAAATTAAATGCTACACGATTATAAGAAAGGGACAAAAGAAAAATAACAATATTTAGAGAGCTAAAAAGTTAACTAAACGAGAACTCACGCACACTCCAAATTATAAATAAAAAAGGAACTAAGTTACACATGAAAGAAAATTTGCATAATTCAAATTTGCGAGTCCCACTCAAACGAGTGGGGGCGGTAAATAAAGGCTGAAAATTGCAAGTCCTACTCAAACGAGTAGGACTGAAATGAAAGCGAGTCCTACTCAAATGAGTAGGAGAAAATAAATACGATTACAGGGCTAAAAAGTCCGGCCATTTAACTCAAGTGAGTAGGCGGAAAAAAATAAAGAAAGTAAAATTGCAAGTCCTACTCAAACGAGTAGGACTGAAATAAAGTCCGGCCATTTAAACTCAAGTGAGTAGGCGGAAAAATAAAGAAAGAAAAATTGCAAGTCCTACTCAAACGAGTAGGACTGAAAATGAAGACGATGCGCCATTTAACTCTTAACGAGTAGGCGGAAATAAATGCACACGAACACACACACTCCATTTGAAATTCAAGAAAGCGATAAAATTATACACCTACACTCACACACTCTTCATAATTTGAATAAAGCATTAAAAGAAAGCATTAAAACAAAGCATGAAAATTTAACACCTACACTCACACACTCTACATAATTTAAATCAAAGCATAAAAATTATACACCTACACTCACACACACTTCATGAAAAATCAAAGTTACCTAAAAATTAAAATTTTAACTATTTCAAGCATAGGTTTTGCCAAAAACAAATAAAAAGAAGAAATTAAAATTTTAGAAGACAAAAGTTTTTCAAAACAAATTAAAAACCAAAGTTTTTGGAAAATAAAAATTTCAACATTTTCATTCCTAGGATTTCATAAAAGAGCAAAAAAAGTTGAAATAAAAGTGAAAGAAGAAAAAAAATTTTCATTCCAAAATGAAGCTAAGTAAAAAAAAACAAAGGAAACTTTAACTCTTTTACACACTCATAAGAGTGAAGATGTTGAAGAAGACAAGAAAAAAAGGAAAACCTAATTCATCATTTCATGAGTTTCTAACAAAACCTATCTTGAAAAATCAAAGGCATGTAAAGAGGAAATCCTAACCTAAGCATGAAAACAAGTAAAAAAAATGTAAAGTAAGCATGTTACACTCATACACACACACACACTTTTCATAAATGAAGAACAAGTGAAGAACAAGTGAAGAACAAAGATAAAACCAAGGATAAAAAGGGAAAGAGGTGAGCCATCCAAATGAATTTTTCATGCTAAATAAAAAGAGAAAATCTAACATTTTTATTAAAATTTTCAAGCTATTACAAAGCTAAAAGGTAAAGCAAAAACAAAACATGAAATAAGAAGGGAGAAATCTCCTTACATAGCACTAGAATCCACGGATTAAGCCCACAAAAAGACACTAACTTGGCCCAAAAATCTGAACCCTTGGACCTTACAGAACTGGGCTATTTATAGGAAAAAATTTCTAAGTACACGCCCTCGGTCACGGGCGTGACATGGGGGCGTGACAGTACTATTCATGAAGGCGGCTGGCGATTGGACAGCAAAGTTGACTTCGGGCTGAGTTCGCAGCAGTCACGCCCCAGGTCACGGGCGTGACCTAGGGCGTGTCGGGGAGGTAGATCCGGGCGCGGGTTGCGTCAAATGTCCTCGGCAGCATCTTGTCGGGCCAGCTGGAAAGGTCACGCCCCATGTCACGGGCGTGACTATGGGCGTGACAGTCGGGTCGACACTCGACGAATGTCGAGCGGAAAGTGTCGAGTCGAAATCGTTGAGCTGAAATTGGGTCACGCCCCAGGTCACGGGCGTGACTATGGGCGTGACAGTCGGGGTCGACACTCGACGATCGTCGAGTGGAATTCGTCGAGAGGAGAGGACACGGGCTTGGGTCACGCCCCGTGTCGGGTGACACGGGCGTGTCGCCAGGCGTGTCAAGCCTTTTCTTCAGAAATTTTCCGATTTCACGGGAAATGCACAGTCACGGCTCGGTCACGGGCGTGACCCATGTGTCACGGGCGTGTACTTCCCAATTTTTGGCAGATTTTGGAATTTTTCTGAAAATCAAAATAAAACAAGTTAGGAGAAAATTTACAAGAATAGGAACATTTTATTGAACAAAAATAAGTAAAAACGACGAAAATAAATGAAAATGACTAAATTAATGTGCATAAAAATACGCATATTTACAGTTCATCAAATACCCCCATACTTAGGCTTTTGCTATTCCAGAGCAAAAGTTTGAGGTGAATCTATAAGGAATAAAAAAAACTCTAAGTTTTGGCTATCGCTTAATCAATTATAAGAGAGATCGAAATAAATATACGGGGTGTAAGAGTTAAGTCCTAAAATTATGTAGATGATTTAAATAGCGCAAAAGTTTTGGCCAAAAGACTTCTTGATGTAATCAAATAGAAGGCAACATTTGTAATGGTTAGGTTAACGAAAATAGTTTGGAATTATAAGAATTCTAGCTTATACGAGTGCTACCGGAAATAATACAATTTACTAATTATGCTCTCAAAAAGATTTTTGAATTAATTCTAGAATCGTGTAATTGGCTAAGGGGGTAGTGTGGTTTATGAAGAGGGTTTTGATATTTGAGGTGAGGTAAGTTTTTTCTCGAACCTCCATTTTTTTTTCTTTTGGATTATTAGGAAAACGAAATCTTATTTTCCTAATATGATTTTTGTTTTTCAACTTCATAATAATAAAAATTAACCCAATGTATATTTGCAGGAGTAATGAATTTTATCCTCTTACTCCCTATATAATCTTTTAAATTATTGGGTGTCTATGTTTACGGAACGAAATCTTGTTCCCATTGACATAAGATCTTTTAAGGATAAAATTTTTCATGCCAAGTAGGTCATGAAAAGTGAGGGGAGAAAGGAAAACTAGATTGTAATCCTAAAAATTTTTGAGAGCAACCTTAATAATTTGTACGTTCCAATGTTTTCAGAAAGCTAAAAGTAAGTATAATTGAATTCTATAGTCGTTATTTCCTAACATAATATACGTGCTCCTATTAATGAAAAATTAGAAGTAGTGCCTAAAACGAGTCCGCTAGTTTTAACAAAGCATAAAGAATTCTTTAAAACTTAACCCCGGCTATTTAAATGTTTCAATCGATAATTAACAAACGGGTAGTAAACAGAGAATTAATAGTATTCACATATAAATAAACTCAAAACAGAATTTTTGGATAGCAGAAAAGTTAAGTATGGAATATTTAATTTATTTGTTGCAAAACATTTTTTTGTTTTTTTATAGTTTTTGTTATCATTTTTTTGTTTGTTTTTCATTTATTATCTTTTTTTGTATTTTTGTTTTTCTCAATTTTTTTGAAAATTTTTTGAACTATTATCTTTTTTTTTGTATTTTTTAAGAGAATTTTCACAATATGTACAAAAATAAGGGAGAAAAAGAAAAAGGTTTGTACAAGAATGAGGAAGGGGGAGAGAGAAAAAACAAAAAAAGAAAAATTTTTTTGGATTTTTGTTTTTTTTCATTTAAATTTTTTTTTGTTTTTTCATTAAAAATTTTTTTTGTTTTTTCATTTTAAAAAAAATTTTTTTGTTTCATTTTAAGATGTTTTTTTTAATTTTTTTGTTTTTGTTTTGTTGTTATATGTCTTTTTTGTATTTTTTTTTTTTTTGAGATGCAGAAAAAATTGAAGTGCAGAAAGTAAAGCACGAAAATACCCCCATACTTAAGTCCAACATTGTCCCCAATGTTGTATCGTAAGTATGCGGAACAGAAATGAAAGACAATATGTACAACGAAAAGAAAGGGAAGGGGGTAGAAGCTTCCCTGAAACGCAGAGGGGGAGGCCGATCAGAAACCCTGCGTTTATTTAGAAAAAAAATAACAAAGATAATAAGGAAAGAGCGAAAAAGATAAGCGAGGGGTGCCTCCCAGGAGCGCTTTGTTTATAGTCGTGTAGCTTGACTATTTTGGCGGGTTTATAATGTGGAGGAAAGTTATGGTTTCGCTAAAACCGATCACTGGGTCGCCCGCGATGTAAGACTTCAACCGATGACCGTTTACTTTAAAAGAGCCTTTGTCCGGGTGGGAGACGAGTACGGTTCCATAGGGAAAAACTTCTTCAACTAGGAAGGGACCGGACCATCTAGATTTTAATTTACCTGGAAAAAGCCTAAGACGTGAATTGTAAAGAAGGACAAGATCGCCCGGAGAAAATAATTTTTGGGACTTGATTTTTCGATCGTGATATAACTTAGAGCGCTCCTTATAGAATTTATTGCTCTCGTAAGCGTTCGCACGCCATTCATCGAGCTCGTTTAGTTGCAGTTTTCTATTCTGAGCGGCTAAGTTGGAGTCGAGGTTTAAGAGTTTTAAAGCCCAAAGTGCGCGATGTTCTAATTCTACGGGTAAATGGCACGCTTTGCCGTAGACTAACCGGAACGGCGTACATCCAATAGCGGTTTTGTATGCCGTCCGATACGCCCACAACGCATCGTCGAGTTTAACGGACCAATCTTTCCTATTTAGCGAAACGGTTTTTTCTAAAATTCGCTTAATCTCTCGATTTACTACCTCGACTTGGCCACTTGTTTGCGGGTGGTAGGGGGTGGCAAGCTTGTGCGTGACTCCGTATTTAGCTAACGTCTTAGCCATAAGAGCGTTATAGAAATGCGTTCCCCTATCACTAACAATTGCGCGAGGCGTGCCGAAGCGAGAAAATAATTTTTTAAGAAATGTAACGACGACTCGCGCATCGTTGGTGGGGAGAGCTTGCGCTTCCGCCCACCTCGATACGTAGTCGACCGCCACTAAAATATACATATTTTTGAAAGACGGAGGTAGGGGGCCAACAAAATCTATGCCCCACAAATCGAAGACTTCGCATTCTAAAAACATGTTTTGGGGCATCTCGTCGCGACGAGAGATGTTACCCGACCGCTGACAGCTATCGCATGCGCGCACAAAATTATGCGCGTCTTTGAAGAGAGTGGGCCAAAAGTAGCCCGCCTCTAGCGCCTTCCGAGCGGTTCGGTTGGCTTGATAATGCCCACCGGCTGGACCCTCGTGGCAGTGCTTAAGAATTTGTAAGCACTCCACACCTGCAACGCATCGTCGAACCGCTTGGTCCGCGCAGATACGAAAAAGAAATGGGTCCTCCCAAAAGAAATTTTTCAAGTCAGAAAAGAATTTCTTCTTTTGATGACTGGAAAACTCTTTTGGAAGGACCCGCGCTACTAAGAAATTTGCAAAATCTGCGAACCAAGGCGAAGATGACGAAGATTTATTAATGGCAAGAAGGCGTTCCTCGGGGAAATTTCTTCATTTCGTTAGGAACCGTTCCGTCAACTCAGCCCACGTGGTGATACATCCTCGCGGGAGGGCATTCAACCACACCTTGGCTTTGGACTTAAGGGAAAAAGGAAATAAGCGCAAACGAATGGCGTCATCAGTGACGCCATTGATCTTGAAGGTGTCGCATATCTCCAAGAAATTGGACAAGTGGACATTCGGGTCCTCATCCGGCAGTCCATCGAACTGCACGGCGTTTTGGACCATTTGAATGACACTTGACTTTATTTCAAAATTATTATTGGCCACCGCAGGGCGGACAATACTCGACCCAGAATCATCCAGGTTAGGCCGGGCGTAATAAGACATAGTACGCTCGGCCGCCGGGGGAAGGTTAGGGGCGGCCATAACTACAACAGTGGGTTCTCCGATAGATTCCTCGGGATCTAAAGAAGGATTTCGGCGATGAGATCGGATACGCGCAAGAGAGCGTTCGATCTCAGGGTCGAAGTCTAAATCTTCAGACTCTGAGGGTTGTCCTCGGGTCATACACCCAAACAAAAATAAAACAAAAATAAATTTTTTTTTTGTTGCTTTTAAAATAAAGTTTTTAGTTTTTTTTGTTTTTTTTGAGAAAATAAGTAAAATTAATAGACTCCGGAATTCGAAATAGCAACTCGAAAAGAGAGTTCCCCGGCAACGGCGCCAAAAACTTGATGGGCCCGCGAACAGACTCTTACTGTGGTTGGTTCGGTGAGTCGATCGCCGCGGGCTTGCTCGGGTAGGCAAGTGCACCTATCGCAAGTAGTACTCGATATTCGGGGGAATACCGAGGTCGTATTGTTCTCGGGGTCGCGTTGACTATTCTTACTCCTCCGGGAGGACTATTATTTTACTGAAAATAAGGTGGATTTTTTTACTTAATAAAAGGCGAAAAAGCAAAGGAGCGAAAAAACGGTTTAGAAAATATTCGATGAAGGGTTAACGCTCGGCATCGAATCGGATTAAGACTAAAATAATTTTTAATAATAAAAAGACTTAGTTTTCAAATTAATAATAAGACAACTTGGCCGTGGAGGTTCCACAAATGTGAGCTCACCTAGCTATAGGGATATCGCTCACCTAAACGTTAAGACTATTCGACCGAACGTTAGTCCGACGAAGGATTCCTCTTAACGCCCGCTTTACGCTAAGAACCCCGCTATTGGGTGGGGGACCCAATCCGGTAGAATTACGCTAGTCCTCTCTCGAGGATATGCACGCAACTCTATTTACCCAGGGGTGATCGGTCCATATGCACGGCCTCTCGGCTAGCTAGCATATGGACTACGGAAATAGGGCCCACACATCGATTATGTGGTCCTACGCGTCGTAAACCCGGGGTAAACCCTAAGTGCTTAAATTAAAATGAAAATGAAGAGCTTTAATTATTATAAATCATTTTAAATGTCCCAATGCTCTTCGATGCCGAGGCTAATAGCGATTAGCCACACATCGGTATGGGGACGGCTTATAATTTAGTGAGGCGCGAGTTCGAAATTAAATGCTACACGATTATAAGAAAGGGACAAAAGAAAAATAACAATATTTAGAGAGCTAAAAAGTTAACTAAACGAGAACTCACGCACACTCCAAATTATAAATAAAAAAGGAACTAAGTTACACATGAAAGAAAATTTGCATAATTCAAATTTGCGAGTCCCACTTAAACGAGTGGGGGCGGTAAATAAAGGCTGAAAATTGCAAGTCCTACTCAAACGAGTAGGACTGAAATGAAAGCGAGTCCTACTCAAATGAGTAGGAGAAAATAAATGCGATTACAGGGCTAAAAAGTCCGGCCATTTAACTCAAGTGAGTAGGCGGAAAAAAATAAAGAAAGTAAAATTGCAAGTCCTACTCAAACGAGTAGGACTGAAATAAAGTCCGGCCATTTAAACTCAAGTGAGTAGGCGGAAAAATAAAGAAAGAAAAATTGCAAGTCCTACTCAAACGAGTAGGACTGAAAATGAAGACGATGCGCCATTTAACTCTTAACGAGTAGGCGGAAATAAATGCACACGAACACACACACTCCATTTGAAATTCAAGAAAGCGATAAAATTATACACCTACACTCACACACTCTTCATAATTTGAATAAAGCATTAAAAGAAAGCATTAAAACAAAGCATGAAAATTTAACACCTACACTCACACACTCTACATAATTTAAATCAAAGCATAAAAATTATACACCTACACTCACACACACTTCATGAAAAATCAAAGTTACCTAAAAATTAAAATTTTAACTATTTCAAGCATAGGTTTTGCCAAAAACAAATAAAAAGAAGAAATTAAAATTTTAGAAGACAAAAGTTTTTCAAAACAAATTAAAAACCAAAGTTTTTGGAAAATAAAAATTTCAACATTTTCATTCCTAGGATTTCATAAAAGAGCAAAAAAAGTTGAAATAAAAGTGAAAGAAGAAAAAAATTTTCATTCCAAAATGAAGCTAAGTAAAAAAAAACAAAGGAAACTTTAACTCTTTTACACACTCATAAGAGTGAAGATGTTGAAGAAGACAAGAAAAAAAGGAAAACCTAATTCATCATTTCATGAGTTTCTAACAAAACCTATCTTGAAAAATCAAAGGCATGTAAAGAGGAAATCCTAACCTAAGCATGAAAACAAGTAAAAAAAATGTAAAGTAAGCATGTTACACTCATACACACACACACACTTTTCATAAATGAAGAACAAGTGAAGAACAAGTGAAGAACAAAGATAAAACCAAGGATAAAAAGGGAAAGAGGTGAGCCATCCAAATGAATTTTTCATGCTAAATAAAAAGAGAAAATCTAACATTTTTATTAAAATTTTCAAGCTATTACAAAGCTAAAAGGTAAAGCAAAAACAAAACATGAAATAAGAAGGGAGAAATCTCCTTACATAGCACTAGAATCCACGGATTAAGCCCACAAAAAGACACTAACTTGGCCCAAAAATCTGAACCCTTGGACCTTACAGAACTGGGCTATTTATAGGAAAAAATTTCTAAGTACACGCCCTCGGTCACGGGCGTGACATGGGGGCGTGACAGTACTATTCATGAAGGCGGCTGGCGATTGGACAGCAAAGTTGACTTCGGGCTGAGTTCGCAGCAGTCACGCCCCAGGTCACGGGCGTGACCTAGGGCGTGTCGGGGAGGTAGATCCGGGCGCGGGTTGCGTCAAATGTCCTCGGCAGCATCTTGTCGGGCCAGCTGGAAAGGTCACGCCCCATGTCACGGGCGTGACTATGGGCGTGACAGTCGGGTCGACACTCGACGAATGTCGAGCGGAAAGTGTCGAGTCGAAATCGTTGAGCTGAAATTGGGTCACGCCCCAGGTCACGGGCGTGACTATGGGCGTGACAGTCGGGGTCGACACTCGACGATCGTCGAGTGGAATTCGTCGAGAGGAGAGGACACGGGCTTGGGTCATGCCCCGTGTCGGGTGACACGGGCGTGTCGCCAGGCGTGTCAAGCCTTTTCTTCAGAAATTTTCCGATTTCACGGGAAATGCACAGTCACGGCTCGGTCACGGGCGTGACCCATGTGTCACGGGCGTGTACTTCCCAATTTTTGGCAGATTTTGGAATTTTTCTGAAAATCAAAATAAAACAAGTTAGGAGAAAATTTACAAGAATAGGAACATTTTATTGAACAAAAATAAGTAAAAACGACGAAAATAAATGAAAATGACTAAATTAATGTGCATAAAAATACGCATATTTACAGTTCATCAATCAGCTCAGGATTCGTGAGGCAGATATTCCACAGACTGCGTTTAGATCAAGGCATGGACACTTTGAGTTTCTAGTGATGTTGTTTGGTTTGACCAACGCACCATCAGCTTTCATGGATATGATGAACCGGGTGTTCAAGGACTTTCTAGACAAGTTCATGGTGGTATTCATCGATGATGTGTTGATCTACTCTCGCAGTGTTGAGGAGCATGAGCAGCATCTGCGCTTGGTTCTATCGGAGTTGAGGAACCACAAGTTATTCGCCAAGCTGAGCAAGTGCGAATTTTGGTTGCCTCAGGTCTCGTTTCTGGGCCACGTGGTGAATAAGGATGGGATCTCGGTCGACCTGAAAAAGATCGCAGCAGTGATAGATTGGAGCAGGTCGGGCACGCCCAAGGAGATTAGAAGCTTCCTAGGGTTGGTCGGCTACTACAGGAGGTTCATGGAGGGTTTCTCTACCCTGGCTTCACCTTTGACCAGGTTGACTCAAAAGAACACGGCCTTTGTTTGGAGTGAGAAGTGCGAAGAAGCCTTCCTGGAACTAAAGAACAGATTGTGCACTGCTCTCGTTCTGACCCTACCTACTGAGATCGTGGAGTATGATGTGTATGTGGATGCTTCGCATGTTGGTCTGGGTTACGTTTTGATGCAGGATGGAAAAGTGATTGTGTATGGGTCAAGGCAACTAAAGACTCATGAGAGAAATTACTCAACGCATGACCTTGAGTTTGCAGCGGTGATTTATGCGCTAAAGCTGTGGAGGCATCTACTTTATGGTGCTCAGTGCAAGATCTTCACAGATCATAAAAGTCTAAAGTACGTGTTCACTCAGAAGGAGTTGAATCTGCGCCAGCGGCGATGGCTAGAGTATGTGGCCGATTATGATGTGGAGATACAGTATCATCCGGGCAAGGCCAATGTGGAGGCCGACGCCCTGAGCCGAAAGACAGGGAAGATCTTTAATCTCACCGCCGATCGTTTAGTGGAAGAGTTCCTCCTGATGGATATTTCTGTGGGACGCTGTGACATGCAGAGCAGTTTGGCAGTGGCAGAACCGTCTTGGATTGCACTTACCAGGTTGCACCAGAAGGATGATCCGGATCTTCTGCACTTATACCTCAGGACTGAGAGAGGGGAGTTGCCGGATTTTTCTATCGATGATGCGGGTACCTTGAAGTACTACGGCAGGTTTTGCATCCCCGCTGTTGGAGACATCATGGGTATGATTTGTAGAGAGGCTCATGGATCCAGTGTTGCCTACCATCCAGGATCTACAAAGATGTATCATGAATTGAAGCAGATTGCCTGGTGGTATGGGATGAAGGGTGATATAGCCCGATTTGTTGCTGAGTGCCACACTTGCAAGCGTGTGAAGGTCGATCATGGAAGGCCTGGTGGCAAGTTGACTCCGTTGGAGATCCCGACTTGGAAGTGGGAGAGTATTTCTATGGACTTCATTACGGGCTTACCGAGATCTCTAAGGGGATTTGATTCAGTTTGGGTGATCGTGGACCGATTGACGAAGTGTGCGCACTTCGTACCCTATAAGATAGATTACCCGATGAAGAAGATAGTAGAGCTGTACTTGAATGAGGTCATCAGATTGCACGGTGTGCCAGTTAGCAGCATTTCGGATCGAGACTCCCGTTTTACATCTCGCTTCTGGAGGAGTCTGCAAGAGGGTTTGGGTACAGATTTGAGGTATTCTACAGCTTACCACCCTCAGACCAATGGTCAGACTGAGCAAGTGAACCAGATAGTTGAGGATATGATCAGGTGCAACATCTTGGACCATGGTGGAGCATGGGATGAGCGTTTGCGGCTTATGGAATTTGCATACAACAACAGTTACTAGGAGAGCTTGCAAATGGCTCCGTTTGAATCTTTGTATAGGAGGCATTGCAGAACTCCCATGCTTTGGACCGAGGTCAGTGAGAGGCTTGTATAGGGTCCGGATGCGCTCGAGGAAATGGAAATCATAGTGAGGCTTATTTGAGAAAAGCTTTGTATAGCTCAGGAGAGATATGAGAAGAACGCCAACCGGCGTAGGTCTGACTTGGAGTTTTCTTTAGGAGACCTTGTGTTTCTTAAGGTTTCTCCGATGGTTGGTGTTAAGAGGTTCGGTAAGAACCAGAAATTGGATCCGAGGTATGTGGGCTCGTTTAAGATTGTTGAGCGGATTGGCGTGTCAGCATATAGATTGGATTTGCCAGCAAATTTCCCAGATGTTCATAATGTATTTCATGTAAGCCAATTACGGAAGTGTGTGTGAAGCAGTGGGCAAGTCTTGGATGTTGTGCCCCAGTTGGAGCCTAATCTTTCATATGTTGAGGTGTCGGTCCGCATCTTGGATACTAAAGATCGTGTACTGCGGACAAAGTCTATCCCGATGGTGAAAGTTCTATGGAAGAATCAGGATTTTGAAAGCGCGACTTGGGAGCTAGAGTCGGCTATGAGGGAGGCTCACTGTAACAGCCCACATTTCTCAAACAGGAAATTTTTGGGTGACACAGCCTGGGACACGGGCGTGTCCTAGGGCGTGTCAAGTTGGGGTCAACGAGTTTGCCGCGAGGTTGACGAAATTTGGAGTCGACGGTCGTTGAACATCGGACACGGCCTGCGACACGGGCGTGTCGCAGGGCGTGTCGAGGTCGTGTCGACGATCGGCCTTCGTGTCGACAATTTTTCGCTCGACGATGTGTCGAGAGGAGGCTCACGGCCTAGGACACGGGCGTTTCCCAAGCCGTGTCGTGTGCTCGATGACTTTTGCTCGACGATCGTCGGGTTTCGAGATGTGGTCGTCGAGTGTCGAGAAGTTGAACATGGCATGTGACACGGGCATGTCACAGGGCGTGTCAAATCAGGTCGACGAACTCAGCGCGGCGAATTTTGCGCTAGGCCATGTCTGAGTGCCGTGTATGGGCACACGGCCTGGGACACGGGCGTGTCACAGGCCGTGTGAAGTCTCGGGATGTTTTGGGATTATTTTCGCCACTGCACACGACCACAGACACGGGCATGTCTGAAGGCGTGTTGAGTGACACGGCCCATGACATGGGTGTGTCCTATGGGCGTGTCACTGGTTTGGATCAGTCGGTTGACCACCGCTTGAGGCACACGGCCTTGGACACGGGCGTGTCACAGGCCGTGTCAGGTCAAAGTTAGCTTCTCTGGAATTTTTGTGGTCGTCCACTCCTTCAGCCTGGATCCAAAGGCTGAGCTTCTTTCCACTTTTCCTAAAGGCCGAAATCTGAGAATTTATTCTCATTTTACTTAGCCTTTATCTTTCTTCAAGTTAAGAGAGAAAGGAGAGGAAGAAGAAGGAAGAAGGGGAAGGGATGCTGCTGGTGGTGCTGCGGTTTACCGACAAGAGAGCCGAAGCTGGCGTTGCGGAGGAAAAGCTCTTGTGATCCATTCAAGCTAGCTTTGCGTTCATGGCACCGAAGCGGTCGTCAAGGGTAACGACTTTTCTTCCTAGCCATGTGAAGGCTTCCTTTTGGCATATATTTGTGATTCCCCCACCAAGAGGTGGCTGATTTTGGGAGTCTTTGGGTGGTTTCATGAAATCCCCTTTGTTGGCATATAGATCCGGAAATGGAGTACGGAATAGGCATGCTGTGTGAAGCCCATCTAGACAGGTTGGTCTGGATTGGTGATGTTGCATACGAACCGGAGAAGACTCCGTGATAAACGTGTAGTTTAAGGAGTCAACGGGTTATGCCTGCGAAAAGGAGTAGCAGGAAGTACTGGAGTGGTAGCCCAGGAAAAATAGCCATGTTATGTTTTGGGTCCAACCTGTGAATGAGGCACAGGAAGTACTGGTGTGACCAGGAAAGGCCCTTTGTGATGCTTGATGTCGTAGGGTATCCACCTGTGAAGCGAGTAACAGGAAGTACTGGCATGGTAGCCAGGAAAGACCCCTAACATTTGTGATTTTGCGGTGTCCACCTGTGAAGAGAGTAACAGGAAGTACTGGGATGCCCAGGAAAGACCCACTGCTGTGATAAGGAATGGGTATAGAGAAATACCCAGGCTGTGTGCCAAGAACAGGATTGGTGAGACCGACCCGAGCCTTTGATATAGCCATAAGTACGTTGTACTCGGAGAAGGCAAGGCGATTTGAGCAACGGGGGGGTGGAGGATCCGACCTATGCTTTGTCTGTCTAACGTGAGACCAAAAGGTGCGGTATATTGGAGCGCATAGCAAGAGTCTTCGGCCTGCGCGCCATGATACAATGGGGGGCTACGGGCCATCCCAGTGTAGGAAGACTAACTCCGGCTGCACGCCATGGAGTAAATGCTCAAGAGATTTACCGTTGGGTTATGACTCTGATACGGTGGTGGGCAAGAGCTTTGCTAGAACACCAAGAATGTGCCCTGAGTGCACGGACCGTTGGGCCGGGTGGCGAACGGTTGTGATGGCTTGTGTGCGTGAAAGCACATTTTGATGAAATATATTGCCATACTGTGTTATAATATGTCTGCAGGGAAGATTACCGCTGCCCCGAGAAAAGGGGTAGGGTCGTTATAATTTGGTCAGCTGAAAGCTGACCGTTGCTTTTGTTTGCCACCGTTGGGTGGATTGTCCCTGTACAGGTGCTGGAGAGCCGAGCGGGATGCATAAAGGTTGATGTTCCTGCTGTTGTTGCTGCTACTGCTGCTAGCCCTCGAAGGCTATACGTGTTGGATATGTTGTGTGTTTTCTTTTATTGTGGCCGGCCTGCGCGCCAATCTGTTCAGGCCACTGTATGAAAGCCATGTACGGCCATAAGGCCAACTCTTTTACTTGTTGTAAGACATTCCTATATCGTATAAAATGTGGAGTTGTATATTTGGGCATTCATGAGGAGTTCAAGTTGTAGTCTAGGCTTCCGCTAGAATGCTTTATGATAGGTGTGATGCGCTACTCTGGTATCATCCTATACCTTCACCGCCTGTTTTGTGATATATCCTGTGGGGCCCCGGCCGGACCTTCTAGAATATACCATATGAACGGATGGGGTTGTTACATTTTTGGTATCAGAGCCAGGTTTCGAACCTGGGACCTGTGGGTTATGGGTCCTGGGACCTGTGGGTTTGTATGCTTTACTTAGTACATATATGTTTGCGGTTTGTGTGTGACATGTTTGTCATAGGCTTTGTGATGATTCGGGACTCACTGGCACGAGCACTGTTTGATATGGGTGCGTCGCATTCTTTTCTGTCTAGCGAGTTTATAACGCGGCTTGGGATACCCAGTCGTGCAAAGACAGATAGCGTCAGAGTGGTGTTGCCGAATGGCGGTTGGATGCTTGCGGATCAAGCTTGCGATGTGGCGGTCCAAATAGGAAGTCGGAATTTCAGTTTGACTGCTTCTGTATTGCCAATATCGGAATTCGATGTGATTTTTGGGATGGATTGGCTTGCGGAGCAGCATGCCATGATTGATTGCCAGTCCAAAGAAATCACGTTGGGCCAAACTATCGAACAGGAGACAAAGTTCGCGGGTATGCGAGGAGTGGGCGGGACATTGATGTCTGCACTCCAGGTAGTCAAAGCTGTTCGGAAGGGTGCGGAGTGTTACTTCGCACTGATTCAGGCTGTTGAGCCTAAGGCCAGTGTGTACGAGGTTCCGATTGTGGCGGAATTTACATATGTGTTTCCCACGGATCTCCCTGGGCTACCACCCCAGCGGGAGATTGACTTCACGATCGAGTTGCTGCCAGGTGCGAAACTTATGGCCCGCTCGCCATATCGCGTCGCACCAAAAGAGATGGCTGAGCTGAAGGTTCAACTATAAGAAATGTTAGAGAAAGGGTATATACGCCCAAGCATGTCACCTTGGAGCGCGCCTGTGCTTTTTGTAAAGAAGAAAGATGGTGGGTTGCGGTTGTGTATTGATTACCGTGAACTGAATAAGCTGACCGAGAAGAATAAGTATCTGATACCCCGGATTGATGAGTTATTCGATCAGCTGGTGGGCTCGACCGTCTATTCGAAGTTGGACCTGAAGTCTGGTTATTACCAGTTGAGAATTCGGGAAGGTGACATTCCCAAAACTGCATTTGGAACACATTATGGGCACTATGAGTTCACAGTCATGCCATTTGGACTGTGCAATGCGCCCTCGGTGTTTATGGATTTGATGCACCGTATTTTTCGTGCGTACCTGGATCTGTTTGTGATTGTGTTCATTGATGACATCCTGGTGTACTCGAAGTCGAAAGCTGAGCATGAGACGCACTTGCGGTTGGTATTGAATACGTTGAGGCAAAATCAGCTCTATGCCAAGTTCTCAGAGTGCGAGTTTTGGCTATCGTCGGTGGCATTTCTGGTCCATGTGGTGAGTGGAGCGGGCATTGCAGTGGATCCAGCGAAGATAAGGGCCATACAGGAGTGGCCAATCTTGTCTTCCGTGGCCGAAGTCAGGAGTTCTCTTGGACTTGTGGGCTACTATAGAAGATTTGTCGAAAACTTCTCGCGGATTGCTATGCCGCTAACCACGTTGATGCGAAAAGATCAGAAGTTTGTTTGGACGTCAGAGTGCGCACGAGCTTTTGAAGAGCTGAAGATTCGGTGGTTGGAGTTCCTTGTGGACTACACTTAACATATGCAAAACTAAACTCATACCTGTGACCACGTCACTCTGCTTGATGGCCTCCTGCAGGCCAAGATTGTAGACCCGGGGTTGCGCCTGCGAGGCAGAGGAATCCACCACCGCCTTTCCTTTTTCCGCATAAGATGCTCCCACCTTCTTTTCACTCTTTGGCGGCATCCGACAATCTCGCGCTATATGCCCCATCCGGCCACAATTGAAGCAGATACGAGTATCTGGCTTGGAGGTAGCCCCTGACGTTGCTCCCGTTGCAACTGATCAAGGAGCTTGTCCACTAGGCTTGGACTTCTTGCCACATCTCTTTTTATAAAATGGTTTCCCAGATCGGGGCGCCTTCCACTTCGGTTGCGTCACAGCCAACGCTCTCTTCCCCTGCACCCTTTTCATATCCTTCTCCAGCGCGCTCGCAGTGTCAACCAATGCCTGGAAACCTTGGTTCACCGAACTTGACACAAGGAACCTCAACTCGTCCCTCA
Organism: Platanthera guangdongensis; assembly: GCA_039583875.1. Classification (NCBI taxonomy): domain Eukaryota; kingdom Viridiplantae; phylum Streptophyta; class Magnoliopsida; order Asparagales; family Orchidaceae; genus Platanthera; species Platanthera guangdongensis. The sequence goes on along the minus strand of CM077164.1, from coordinate 73,454,785 downwards.
GTCCTTCATAGAACCGATTGGTCTTCCTCTGCTCATCCGTAAATATAGAACCCGCATACCGCCCCAAGCGAGTAAATTCATGCAGGTATTCGTCAACACTGCCATCACCTTGTGTTAGCCTTTGGAATTCATTTTCCATGGCTATCCGCTGAGCCGCATGAAGGTGCTTTGCTAGGAAGAATCGGGAGAATTATTCCATCGATACTTGGGTTAAAGGACGACCGGCCAAGTGATGCAACTCCATCTCATCCCACCACAATCGAGCTTCTCCTTCAAGCAAGAAGGTAATTAAGGTAACTTTCTGATGCTCCGTCGTTCCAATCGCCGTCATCACTCGCTTGACGCGTTATAGCCAATCCTCAGCCTGCGTCGGAGTTCCCGCTCCCGAGAACGTAGGCGGATGGAAACTCATAAACCGCGTTAGCTGCTTCTCCGCCGCTCGAGGAGCCACATCCACTACAGGTTTAGGCCTTACCGCCACCTGTTCTGGCCTCACAGCCGCTTGTTCCTGCCTAAGTGGCTGGCCTTGGATCATGGTAAATAAAGCCTCCGCAACTAAACGCACATGTTCCGTAGACGGTGGAGGTGTCGGCACCGCGGCTGGTGCCGTACTTTCATCAGAACTCTGGGGCTCAGACGGCCCAGCTCCACTTTGTGTCACCTAAAGGTGGACAAGACACACACATTAGCGGTCGTACCCAAGCAAACAACACAAAATAGGAACACGCAAGTTCCTCAAACACACAAATATGCATTCCTATCATGGACATTCAGGTGTTCATTCGTAGACTTTGGTTTGCACAAAAGCGTGCTCGCCACCCCACAAAGAAGTCGACCACGACTTCGAGAGGGAAAGCCCGGGAATGGGAATGTTGTCGCGGATGCGTTGAGTCGGAGGGTTCCGGCTAGAGCAAATTGGTTACAAAGGCATGATGAACGTCTTATCCAGGAACTGGAGGCGTTGGAGATTTATTGTGTTGACAAGAATTCCACTGCCACTGCATGTTTAAACTGGACTGAGGTGCAATGTGACCTTGCAGACCGAGTTCGACGGGCAACGGAGTTGGATGAAGATCTCTTACGCTATGTGAATGAAGGGCCATAGGGCAAATTCACCTGGAATGACGGTCTTTTGCGAAAGGAGGGCCGTTTGTGCGTCCCAAATGTGGGGAAATTGAGGGAAGAACTAATGTATGAAGCGCATTATACAAAGTATTCCATTCACCCCGGGAGCACGAAGATGTTCAATGATATGAAGAAGCTTTTCTGGTGGCCAGGGCTCAAGAAAGATGTTGCCCTTTATGTCTCTAAATGCCAAACATGTGCGATGGTGAAGGCGGAATGCCAAAAGCCGGGCGGTTATTTAAAGTCATTGTCGATCCCAGAATGGAAATTTGATGATATTTCCATGGATTTTGTGCACGGGTTGCCAAGATCGCAGCGAGGAAATGATTCCATTTGGGTGATTGTTGACCGGCTAACGAAAGTAGCACATTTTCTCCCGAACAGGCCGGATGATTCAGTTGAAAGTTTGGCAAAGTTATATGTTGACCAGATTGTGCGGCTTCACGGTGTTCCTCGGAGCATCGTAAGTGATCGAGATGGGCGATTCACGTCAAATGATTGGAGGTTAGTTCACCGACTGTTGGGCACGAAATTGACTTTCAGTACGGCCTTTCATCCCCAAACGGATGGCCAAACTGAACGTACCAACAGAACAATGGAGGACATGCTCCGAATGTGCGCCCTTGATTTCGGAAAGAGATGGGAAGATCATCTCTATATGGTAGAGTTTGCATATAATAACAGCTACCAGGCGAGCATTGGGATGGCACCATATGAAGCTCTATATGGAAGGAAGTGTCGTACTCCCTTGGCTTGGGTAGAAGCGGGTGAAGCTCGGATTTTTAAACCAAATGAGGTTGATGAAGCAAACGCAACCATACGGACGATTTGAGAGAGATTGCTTATTGCTCAAGATCAACAAGCGAAGTACTACAACGACAAGCACCGGAACGTGGAATTTGCAGTTGGCGATTGGGTCTACTTGAAGATCAAGCCATTCAAAGGTGTCTCCAGGATTCGACGATTGAAAAAGTTGAGTCCAAGATATTTGGGTCCTTTTGAAGTGGTTGAGCGAGTTGGCGAAGCGCCTTATCGGCAAGCTCTGTCGGCAGATTTGGGTGGATTACATGATATATTTCACATCTCGGTGCTTCGGAAGGCCATGAAAGATCCAGCTCAAGTGATTGCGGATGATCGTGTGCCGGTGGAGTATGGGCTAACAACGAGAGTTTAGACCCATTCAGATCGAAGATCGAACCGAGAAACAGTTGCGGAACAAGACGGTCGGCATGGTAAAAGTCCGGTGGGTCAATTGCGGCCGTGAAGAACTGACATGGGAGCGAGAGCAAACCATGCGAGAAGAGTTCCCTGAGCTGTTTTTGTAATCTGTAGAGAGGATGTTGTAACATAAAAATTTGCATGTTGTAACATTTTTCTTGCTGGTTACTGATTGCCTTCCTGTGTCTGAATTTTGAGGACGAAATTTCTTGTAGGAGGGGAGGATTGTAACAGCCCACATTTCTCAAACAGGAAATTTTTGGGTGACACGGCCTGGGACACGGGCGTGTCCCAGGGCGTGTCAAGCTGGGGTCAACGGGTTTGCCGCGAGGTCGACGAAATTTGGAGTCGACGGTCGTTGAACAGCGGACACGGCCTGCGACACGGGCTTGTCGCAGGGCGTGCCGAGGCCGTGTCTACGATCGGCCTTCGTGTCGACGATTTTTCGCTCGACGATGTGTCAAGAAGAGGCTCACGGCCCAGGACACGGGCGTGTACCAAGCCGTGTCATGTGCTCGATGACTTTTGCTCGACGATCGTTGAGTGTCGAGATGTGGTCGTCGAGTGTCGAGAAGTTGAACACGGCCTGTGACACGGGCGTGTCACAGGGCGTGTCAAATCAGGTCGACGAACTCAGCGCGACGAATTTTGCGCTAGGCCGTGTCTGAGTTCCGTGTATGGGCACACAGCCTGGGACACGGGCATGTCACAGGCCGTGTGAAGTCTCGGGATGTTTTGGGATTATTTTCGCCACTGCACACGGCCACAGACACGGGCGTGTCTGAAGGCATGTTGAGTGACATGGCCCATAACACGGGCGTGTCCCATGGGCGTGTCACTGGTTCGGATTAGTCTGTTGACCACCGCTTGAGGCACACGGCCTTGGACACGGGCGTTTCACAGGCCGTGTCAGGTCAAAGTTAGCTTTTCTGGCATTTTTGTGGCCATCCATTCCTTCAGCCTGGATCCAAAGGCTGAGCTTCTTTCCTCTTTTCCTAAAGGCCGAAATCTGAGAATTTATTCTCATTTTACTTAGCCTTTATCTTTCTTCAAGTTAAGAGAGAAAGGAGAGGAAGAAGAAGGAAGAAGGGGAAGGGCTGTTGCTGGTGGTGCTGCGGTTTACCGACAAGAGAGCCGAAGCCGACGTTGCGGAGGAAAAGCTCTTGTGATCCATTCAAGCTAGCTTTGCGTTCATGGCACCGAAGCAGTTGTCAAGGGTAACGACTTTTCTTCCTAGCCATGTGAAGGCTTCCTTTTGGCATATATTTGTGATTCCCCCACCAAGAGGTGGCTGATTTTGGGAGTCTTTGGGTGGATTCATGAAATCCCCTTTGTTGGCATATAGATCCGGAAATGGAGTACGGAATAGGCATGCTGTGTGAAGCCCATCTGGACAGGTTGGTCTGGATTGGTGATGTTGCATACAAACCGAAGAAGACTCCATGATAAACGTGTAGTTTAAGGAGTCAACGGGTTATGCCTGCGAAAAGGAGTAGCAGGAAGTACTGGAGTGGTAGCCCAGGAAAAATAGCCATGTTATGTTTTGGGTCCAACCTGTGAATGAGGCACAGGAAGTACTGGTGTGACCAGGAAAGGCCCTTTGTGATGCTTGATGTCGTAGGGTGTCCACCTGTGAAGCGAGTAACAGGAAGTACTGGCATGGTAGCTAGGAAAGACCCCTGACATTTGTGATTTTGCGGTGTCCACCTGTGAAGAGAGTAGCAGGAAGTACTGGGATGCCCAGGAAAGACCCGCTGCTGTGATAAGGAATGGGTATAGAGAAATACCCAGGCTGTTTGCCAAGAACAGGATTGGTGAGACCGACCCGCGCCTTTGATATAGCCATGAGTACGCTGTACTCGGAGAAGGCAAGGCGATTTGAGCAACGGGGGGTGGAGGATCCGACCTGCGCTATGTCCGTCTGACGTGAGACCAAAAGGTGTGGTATGTTGGAGCGCATAGCAAGAGTCTTCGGCATGCACGTCACGACACAATGGGGGGCTACGGGCCATCCCGGTGTAGGAAGACTAACTCTGGCTGCACGCCATGGAGTAAATGCTCAAGAGATTTACCGTTGGGCTGTGACCCTGATACGGTGGTGGGCAAGAGCTTTACCAGAACACCAAGAATGTGCCCTGAGTGCACAGACCGTTGGGCCGGAAGGCGAATGGTTGTGATGGCTTGTGTGCGTGAAAGCACATTTTGATGAAATATATTGCCATACTGTGTTATAATATGCCTGCATGGAAGATTACCGCTGCCCCGAGAAAAGGGGTAGGGTCGTTATAATTTGGTCAGCTGAAAGCTGACCGTTGCTTTTGTTTGCCACCGTTGGGTGGATTGTCCCTGTACAGGTGCTGGAGAGCCGAGCGGGACGCTTAGAGGTTGATGTTCCTGCTATTGTTGATGCTACTGCTGCTAGCCCTCGAAGGCTATACGTGTTGGATATGTTGTGTGTTTTCTTTTATTGTGGCCGGCCTGCGCGCCAATCTGTTTAGGCCACTGTGTGAAAGCCATGTACGGCCATAAGGCCAACTCTTTTACTTGTTGTAAGACATTCCTATATCGTATAAAATGTGGAGTTGTATATTTGGGCATTCATTAGGAGTTCAAGTTGTAGTCTAGGCTTCCGCTAGAATGCTTTGTGATAGGTGTGATGCACTACTCTGGTATCATCCTGTACCTTCACCGCCTGTTTTGTGATATATCCTGTGGGGCCCCGGCCGGACCTTCTAGAATATACCATATGAACGGATGGGGTTGTTACACTCACCCTCATCTGTTCCCTTAATTTGATTTGGTACGTTTTCTTTCTAGTAGCTCTTGTTTTGTTACTTTCCTTCTATAGTAGGAGTTGTGTACGTAAAGTTTCGGGACGAAACTTTCTTTTAGGGGGAGTGACTGTAACGCCCCCGATTTTTCTACGATTATTTAATTCTCATTTGGCGTTACGTTGACGCATTTCCGGCATGTGCCATTTGTTAGAGCGTGATCTTAGCTCTTTAGGTTCCTAGTGTGGTTGTTGGTAGCCTTTTTGGCAAGATTCCGTAGCAAGCCGGGTCTGTTTTGGTGACCGGTGAGGCCTCTCGGGGGATGCTTGTGTTTTGGCTTCGGGTAGTGATAACCCGAGTTTTGTTCGTCGAAAGTTGATTTCGACTTCGTCGTTGCGTTCGTAGCGTGGGTATTTAGCTACGGTGCAAATTTCGTCGAATTCCGAGGATGTTCGGGTTTCGCGTCATTTTGTATTTTTTTTATATTACTGCGATATTATATATTATATAGGGATATTTTGTATAGATGGTAGCAGTTATGGTGAATAGGGGGCTGGCAGCGTTTGGATTGGCTAAGAATAGAAAATATTTGGGATTTAGCCGTTATCTATATATAACCTTATTTAGAAAAGCCATTGTGGATGTTCTTTGTCTTTTCGGAATACAACCGCCGTCCCTGTGCAAGAGAGGAAAACCGGCGGGCTGCCCTTGCTTTCCATCACCGATTCCCGAAGTTTTAGCAGGCGGAATTCGATTTTGAAGGCAGATTTGGATTGCTCTTGCCTAGACCTTCATTCCTACGGTAAGAGATTCAATTTTTGTGGTGTTTCTAGGGGTCTCGGAATTTTTGGTTTGATCCTTTTCCGCCATTAAAACTCTGTAATCCTGGTTTAGGTGCTGTTGCGGCTGGAGCCGAGAGAGAGAGAGAGAGAGGAAGGGCTGTGCAAGATAAATCGCTGGAAATTGAGGCAAGTGGTACTCCTTGCTCTTGCCAAGTAGAATTTATTCACCTAGTTTCCTGTTGCTATTAACTTAACCCTTCCAGATTTAATCAATGTCTAGTTTTTTTAAGCCTGAAACCTCCTTGTTTAAGTCTACAGAATTTTTACCTTCTTGTCCAGATATCAGATTTTTGCTTCCTGTTCGAGATAGTTTAAGTTTTTGTTCTTAGAACCTAGGAATGCTACTTAGTCTTGCCAGATTTCTCTTTTGCTGCAAAGTTTTAAGCCTACGGTCAGTTTGTTGTAGTGTTATAATGCTGAGTATTTCATGGGTAGGCTCGGCTTGGGTGTAAATTTGGCTTGACAGTTGTGGTAGCAGTAGCAGAAATTCTTTTTCTTTCCATAGTCTTGAGGATTAGAGTGATTCTGGGCTTGTAGTAGTGGTCTGGAGAGTTGAGGAGGGTATGATGAAATCGTCGATCTGAGTTTGACGGAAATCGTCGAACTGAGATCGACGATCTCCGGTTGCCTGAGTTCGACGAGGATCGTCGAACTGAGTTTGACGATTTCCTGTGCCCTGTGTTCGACGAAAATCATCGAACTGAGTTCGACGATTGCCTGCGAACTGAGTTCGACGATTGCCTGCTTCATGAGTTCAACGATTTTATATGACCTGAGTTCCACAAAACAAAATCGTCGAACTGGGTTCGACGATTTCCTGTGGCTTGAGATCGACGATGTCCTGTGGCTTGAGATCGACGATTTCATGTGGCTTAAGATCGACGATTTCTTGTGATCTGAGTTCGACGTTTTTTTTTTTGCCTTAACCGAACTTTTCTTTCATTTTTGTTTCTTCCCAAGGGATTACCTCCTAGGTGGGGATGTCTTGTCGGCCATTTGTTTCTTCCTTTATTTTGTTTGAAGGCCGAATCGTGGGTTATGGTAGGTAGTGGTGTTTTGACACTCTAAAGGAGTGGGATGCTTTTGTGTGCGAGCCATGGCCGCCACCTTTTAATCCCAGGTACGGGCTGGATATTGTCGTGGCCGCCACCTTTTAGTCCCAGGTACGGGCTGGGTATGTGGTGGCCTTGTGCTAATACAGTGAATTTTTAGTTGGAACTGTTTTGTTTGGGGGACTGTTTTTGGTCACCAACTCAGATTCATGTTGTTTACTACTGCCATTAACTCACAAGTTAGGATTGTTAGGTGTTTCTTCCTTTTAGAATGCAGCTTATTGTGGCAAGTTCTCTTTTCTTTTGCCTTGTAGCCTCTGCAGGATTTGAGCAGGGCTTGTTGTTGTTTCCTTGTACTTTGTGTACTTTGGCTTACTTTGGACAGCATTTGCTTTTACTGTCATGTTTACTTACTCTCTTTCATTCCATTTTGATATTATGCTCTAATTCAGATTTTTCTTGTTTTACTTGCTGAGGTATTCTTTTCTTCTCTGAATACCTCAAGTTTTGATTAGTAGACGAGTAGGCGGCTAGTTTTGTTGTGTTGTTGTTGGTGATCTCTTGTACTATAGAGATCAGTTTCTTGGTCTTGTGAGATAGTTTTCTGTTTTTCTTACAGACATACATGCTCGCCAGTGGGTTCGTGTCAGGTTGTTGATGCCCGCTGGTGGTTTTTGCTTATAATACTAGATATGTTTCTTTTATTGCTACCTTTCTGGAGATAGTCTATTTGCTCTTGGAAAGATTTATGCTAGGTTGCTAACTACTTTTAAACATAAAAATACTACTATAAGTATATCTCATGATCAGCATGTTTATAAAACTCACACACTACTTTCCAAGTAACGTAAAAAGGATCAGTTTCTACTTATAATATAAAATAAATCTAGAGTCTTGCATGGTATAAGTTGACCTCGGGGGTCGCTTATGCACTCTCATAGGATGTCAAATATAAAAAAGGTATTTTTGTTACGTATAAGTATAGTTTTTAAACTATGGACTAGATGATCCACTGAGCCGAGGGATACGGCATTTAAAATATAGCTGATTTTTCTAATCATTAAACTTATGAAATTTCATATTCTAGTTAGATGGTGTTGCCTGAGCGTCGACAGTTATCCCCTGCTCGACGTGGCATCACGACGCATGTTTTCTCATACTCTAATACTTCTCAAATTCGGAGAAAATGCGGGTTGTGACATCTGTCTGGCGCTATCGGACCGGCTGTAGTAGAAACGTGCTGCTCTGGCCGTAGGAGAGCTCTTCGTAAGGAAGAGACATGGAAGACGTCGTGTAGGGTAGTCAACTCCGGTGGCAGCTGTAGTAGGTAAGCTAAGGGGCCGATCCGCTCCAAGATCAAGTATGGCGCCATGTATCGAGGACTGAGCTTCTTGTGCCTCCGCACCCAAGAACACCGTGTACCGGACGTATCTTCAAGAAAACTCTATCTCCAACCTGGAATTTCACCTTCCGGTGTCGAGCATCATAATACTTCGCCTGCCTATTCTGGGCCTCTAGCAGCCGATCCCTGATCAAACAAACTTGAGCCTCTGTATCCTTCACATAATCAGAACCAAGTGTCCTCGTGTCCACATCCTAAACCCAAGACAGAGGTGTCTGGCACTTCCTTCCGTACAAAACCTTATAAGGCGCCATCCCGATGCTTGCCTGGTGATTGTTATTATAAGAGAACTCGATCAATGGTAGCAGCCTCTCCCAAGGCTTCCATGTATCCAATATGCATAGACGAAGTAGATCCTCCATGGTCCGGATGGTCCGCTCCGTCTGGCCGTCGGTCTGCGGATGGAAGGAGGTGCTAAAAGTGAGCCGAGAACCCAAGTAAGCAAGCACAACCCTCCATTCCATTGATGTGAACCGACCATCACTGTACGAGACGATCGTTTTGGGGTTTCGTGGTACCTGACGAACTGTTCCACGAACAATCTCACCCGAATAGCAACTGGAGAATCCTTCCTGACTGGAATAAACCGTGCTACCTTGGTCAGCCTGTCGACTATGACCCATATGGAATCGTGCTCAGAGTGGGAGCGAGGCAGTCCGTGCTGCATTAGTACAATACCCATCCCCTGATAAGAGGCATCCATATAGATCTAAAATCCCTCATTCCCAGATGGGAGTGCAAGGATAGGGGATGAGGTGAGTCGGTCCTTCAATCCATGAAAGGCTGCCTCGCACTGCTCTGTCCAAGCAAACTCTACATCCTTCCTCGTCAAGGATGTGAGGGGGAGTGCTATCCTCGAGAACCCCTCCATGAACTTATGATAATAACCTGCTAGTCCCAAGAAGCTGCGAATGTCTGACGCTGTCTTCGGCCGTGGCCAATTTCTCACTGCCTCTATCTTTGCTGGATCCACCGCCAATCCAGCTCCAATGATCGTATGCCCCAAGACGGCCACCTCCTGTAGCCAGAATTGGCACTTAGAAAACTTCGCATACATCTGGAACTCCCTCAGCCTCTGCAAAACCTGTGTCAAATGCTCTGCGTGCTCCTCCTGAGTCTGGGAATAGATCAGAATATCGTCGATGAATACAATGACGAAGCGGTCCAAAAAGGGCTTGAATACACGGTTCATTAGACTCATGAATGCGGCAGGGGCATTCGTGAGCCAAAAAGGCATCACCGTGAACTCGTATAACCTGTATCGTGAGCTAAAAGCCGTTTCGGGATGTCTTCCTCTCGGATGCGCAGCTGATAGTAACCGGACCTCAAATCCAGCTTAGAGAACCAGAAGGCCCCCTGAAGCTGATCAAATAACTCGTCTATTTGAGGCAGTGGATAGGTATTTCGGATCGTCAACCGGTTCAACTCCTTATAATCTATGCACAGCCGCAATGATCTATCTTTCTTCTTCACAAAAAGAACTGCTGCTCCCTACAGCAACGAGCTCGGCCGCACAAATCCTGAGTCCACAAGCCCCTGAAGCTGAGTCCTGAATTCTGCCAACTCTCTGGGAGCCATCTTGTAAGGTGCCCGGGACACTGGCCTCTCCCCCGGCACCAACTAAATCCTGAAATCCAAGTCCCGAGCTAGTGGTAGTCCAGGTAATTTCTCCGGGAATACATCGGAGAAATCCCGAACCACCGGGATATCCGCTATAGAACTCTCTGCTGCCACCATCTCGAAGCAGATAAGGTACACCTCTTCCCCCTGCTCGTAGGCCTTGACAGTCTGTACAGATGATAATAATATATGGGAGATATGTCTGATACCTTCGACGACGACGTAGGAGTCGCCGTGCCTCAGACTGATCCTCTTCGACGGGCAATCAATTTGGGCATAGTTCCGATGTAACCACATCATGCCCAAGATCAAGTCGAAATCTGGCAGTCACAGGATCATCGTTGGCGCCTCAAATGCCTTGCCACCAATCTCGGCCTCCATGTTGCAATGGGCAGAGGTCCGTAGTTCTGACCCATCGGGTAGTCGCACCCTCATCTCCAAGCCTGGAAATCTTTCCACACCCTCCAGACCTTCTATAAAGGCCTCCGAAACAAACGAGTGGGAGGCACCCATGTCAAACAAGGTACGTGTGGGCTGGCCGCTGATCATGACTATGCCTGAGTTGTTTTGGGTTTAAATAAACTATTATTTATGAAAATCAGGTATTACGTAATTGAATCTTTAAATTAAATAATCTAAGTACCTGTGATGACCTCCTCTGGGTTCCTTGGTTCGGCGAGGTCTAGTCTGTATATTTGCTCCCGTTCTCGCCTTCGGCCGTGATATCCCCGACCTCGGCCTCGACCTCATCCTCGGCCTCAGCATTGTGCCTGCTGTACTGGAGGGGTCGCTGGAGGTGGAGGAGGAGGAGGTGGATGAAACCGATGCGGACACTCCGATCTAATATGCCCGGGCAGATGACATCCAAAGCAAACTACCGGCCGGTGGCCACAGTCATCTTGCCTCCTCGGGTCATGCACCTGTAGAGGTGGGGGAGCTAACACTGTAGGAGGCCCCTGCTCCTGCCTGAAGTTGGGACGATGACGTCCCCCGCCCCTCTTATATCCAATAGTCCTGCCTCTCTGAGAGCCCTTGCTGCACTCTCCTGATGTCAACATATCGTATGGTCTCTTCCCTCTGCCTTGCACCATCATCTAGTCAGCATCTAGCTTCTTTGCCATCTCGATGATCTGGGCTGATGTGCCATGAGAAATGAACAATAAGGCCTGCCTCAAGTCGTCTCTAAGGCCCCTATAGAATCTCTTGGCATACCTCATGTCATCTGTATCCTGGATCCCCGCAAATCTAGCCAGATGAGAGAACTCTCTTTGGTACTCGATCACAGATCTGGTCCCCTGCTTGAGGTTCAGAAACCTCTCTTCCAGTGCATCTCTGTCTGTGGTGGATACGAAGTGATCCAAGAATACTTCGTCGAACTCCTCCCAAGATATGCCTAACAGCTCCCAGACAGCATAAGTGGACTCTTGCACGGACTTCCGCCATCTTTTTGCATGAGCATCCAGCGTAGTAGTCGCCAAATGAACCGCCTAGCTGACAGGGCAGCTGATGTCTGCCAATATCTCGTGTATGGCCTCCAGCCATTCTTCAGTCTTCACAGCATCCTCTGTCCCTCGGTACATCGGTGGGGACAGGCTCATGAAGGCACTCAACTAGCTTGACCCCGGATTTGGCTGCGGAGCTGGGACTTGCTGGGCTCTGAAGGCTTCCAGGATAGCCGTCAAAGTTTGCCCCATCTCTGTTTGTAGAAATGGCGTGGCAGCCGGATGGGGAGGAACCACATTCTGCAGTGCAGCGACCTGTGGAGGTTGCATAAAGGTAAGATTTAAACAGAACTAGCCTAACTCATTGTATTTAATGGACTGTTTTATGTGACTTTTTACACATTAGCACACCATTGCTTCCGCTACATAGTTTGTCCGCAAACTAATGCTCGAGCTGGGTGGTCCAGTGTTGTGGACTTCTTTCTCATATAATTGTTTTTTCAAGTGATACCAGTTTGTAAGACCCCTCTCCCCTTACCAAGGAGGCCCCGGGGTCTTATGCCCAGAACCGCCGTCTTATGGTGGCACTAATGCACGGGTTAGTCGACACCGCAACACACTGATTCTGCCGGCTAATAAGTTCATATACATGTAGGCTAATATGAGAAACAAAAGTATAGAAGTAGAAGTAAACTACAACCAGTCCACAGTCACGGTACATATCAAATAATGAAATGAAGTACAATCAGTCCACAATGAGTACAAATAATAAAAGAGTGTAAAAAGGCTTATGCCGAGTACATGAATATCACTCTCCTCATAAATAAAACGTGGAGGCAAAACTTTCATCCTTGAACACATCCCACCTGAGGTAGCATTATAGTAGTAGTAGTAGTAGGTGGTGGTGGTATCAGCTCCTCAAGTCCTGTCACCTCGTCCTACCGGTCGTGTTGGTGCTCCATCTCCTCGAGCTCCTAAAAATAGTTTGGTCACCGACCATTAGTCAAAAAAGACTAAGTCGTTTCCTCCTCACCTCGCCGCAACTCCTAGGGACTGTGCGGGAGGATGAAGCGGAGGACAACAAGGGGTAACAAAAGGAAAGCAGGTGACAAGGGAAACTAAGCTACCAAGTATGAGTGTGAGCAGTAAATCTACACTAGCAGTTCTATGTATGTAGTACCAAAGTAAAAGCATGTACAGTACAAGTAAGTAAAGAACTGAAAGTAGGAGCAGAAAAGTAAAGCTATGCTACCACTACACTACCATCACAAACGTACCTTAACTTACAAAAATGTCCATACAAATTTATAAGTTAAGGTTTCTAGGAATTTTAACTTATCATATAAAAGAGCTCATACTAATTTATATGATAAGGATTTATGAAGTGTATGACCTAATATGAATAAATGTTTATGATACAATTTATGTAACAGGCAAGTGCAACTCACACAAAACGACTCTGTGATCACAGACCTTTAGTTCCCACTTTTTGAGAGCTAGCTTTACTCTCGGGTACCACCATTGTGGCTACGGCAGCAGCGGAGCGGGAATCTCCACTTCTAGGCAGGTATGCACACTACCAAACCTAGACCCCTCTCATACGCGCTTGTACACGTCTAAGGTGCACTCTAGGACCAAGCATACGTACTTTGCTGACTACCCATCAGTCTTGTTGGGTCGGGTGTGCGTTATCGGGGATTGTCCTCCATACCTCAGTATAAACAACCTACTGGCCCCTCAAACCCTCACACCCGCCTGGTTCACCGTACTGTCATCGGTGTGACGATCGGCCCAGTATTGTATGACCCGTAAATAAATTTATGCGCATGCAAGTATTTCATCTCGAGCCTTCAGCTTGCAGGACCAACCTATCATGTTCCCTCAAACCCTTCACGGGTGAGCCTGCAATATATATCCCTTCAACCCATGACGGGTGAGATGTTGCCCAAAAATCCTCCAACCCTATACGGGTGAGAATATGCCCAAAAACCCTCCAACCCTATACGGGTGAGAATATGCAATGTTTACCTAGGCCTATTATTCTACTCTTGCCTAAGGACTATTATGCTTTGTGACTTAGGGTTAATCCCAGGACTGCCCCCGGCATACCCGGTGAAGGGCTCTCAAAGGGCACTAGGAACCAAGATGGGATGAAGCCCAAAGTTCCCTTTCGCAAGGATATTTACTTTTTGTTGGTGTCTACCCTGACCCATACTTGCTCTCATTATTACTCTTGAGTGATCCTAATGTCTTAAGATGTTCTCAGAAGGGCGACGGTCTTCCGCCGACCTCTACTCCAGTTGTTATCCAAGGGCTTGCACTTTTACTCTCATCACTAAGACAACACTACCCACCAATGTTATACTCCAATTATAATCGCTAGCTCATAAGTCGATCTATCCCCCGATGGTCCCTATAGTATAACCTACTTCACTAGCGCAACCCATTACCTAATACCACCCTGAAATAGAACTTCGAATTCCTTGGGACACCTTCCCCTAACTATTTATCCTATGGTGGTGTGGACTAATGAAGTGTGCATGTTGAGTTTCATAATATTCTTAGGTTATTAAAGCCTCTAATTAAATCATTTAATTAATTCCCTAAGTCATTTAATACATGAAGTATCACAAATTATAATCCACTGACCTAAGAAATTTTTCCTGAGTTGTATCTTTGTAAAATATTGGTGTCTACCAAAATTCATCATTTTCCTTGAAATATTTCTATTTATTCCTTAATTAATAGTAATCTCACATAATTGTCATTTTCCAAATGAAGTATAAGGAATAAATTACCCAAAATTCTAGGAACATTACAGAGCATAAATATCATCAATTTAAGGCTGATGGAAGAGTTTCATCAAACTATATAATGTAATGGCCTACCAAAATCAATTCCTAATAATTTACCAAAATGCTATTATCCTAGTTTAAAAATTATTAGGACATCCAAAACTTATAAGATACTTATACAAGGTTAATCATACAATTATACATTACTAGAAATGTTCCCAAAATTTTCTGATATATATTTCCATCAATTTATAAATAAATGCAATAAGGGTAAAATGGTAATTTCCATGTACTTTACTCCAAAAATTCTCAAACAGAAGGATAGAATTTTCATGAGTCAAGCATGATCACCCCTTTGTTTTTACAGATTTTGGGCTTTTTTCATTGAACAAAAACTATTTTTCAATTTATTTATCAAAAGGGCCTAAAATTCTTCAAATTCCAAATAATGGGATTTTTAATCCCAAAAATCCCATTATTACTATGAGGGGTGAACTTTACCCTAATGAGCCTCTGACATCAATTCCATGATTTTTGGAAGTATCAAATAGGCTGAATATGCAATATTTCAAAAATTTTTATTTGCACCCCAAGGTTATATATAGCCAAACATGCAAGTGGGTTAACCCAACATGCAGTGGTCCAAATGTGCTGAAACTTTTACCATGCACATATATTGACCCCAAGGACCTGCCACAAAATGTTGGGGCCATTTGGAGTCATATTACTCAATAACTTTCATTTATTTTCTTTTGGGTATTTTAGTAAAAACTATAGAAACTTTATTCCCAAAAATCCCAATTTTTGGTCAAGGGCTAAGTCTAACCTAATCATGCATGCACCCAAAATTTTGGATCATTTTGATTACTGGTTTTGCTTGGGCATCAATTTGACATTCTGCCCTAGTTAAGGACCAGTCCTAGGAAAACTGACCTACAACCCAATCTACTGTACCAATTTTGATGTTTAAGGTTCCAAATTAAAGTTAAGACAATAAGCTACAAATTTCATTTAGGTTTCATTTCTGGAAATACATCTAAGAGGCCTAAATTTGACTTGTAAAATGACTGAAATTATGTGACAGATATACATATATACCATAGTTTTATTTTATTTTATTTAAAATCGGGTTGCACGAATCTTGACGCAAAATGGACGGAATCTGGTCGTCTTCTACCTCCAGCCGACGGCTTGGATTGATTCCGGCTGGGTCACTTTGTCTGGCCATTTTCGGCCACCTGAGGTTGCGCCACCACCGGCGATTATCGCCACCACCTCCGTTGAGGTGGGGGCTAGCGTTTCCTGGCGGTGAGGCTGCCAGAATTAGCCTCTCCGGCGATCCCGAGCAAGACTAAAAACTTGGAAAATTCTTCATTTCCTCACATGGCATCGGGCTCAATTGAGCCCGATATCTCCCCTAATTGATCTAGGAAGCTAGTACGGGTAGAGGGGAGGCGAAACAGACCTGATTCAGGCCTTGGCGGCGAGTGCGGAGGCGGTTGTCCATGGCGGAGCTGCTCCGGCGATCTCCTACTCAAAACCTTGATTCTCCACCAATTCGCTTGCTCCAAGACTTTATCTCCACTCGTTTCCTCTCTCTGAAGCTGTTGGTGGGGTTGGTTTTGGCTGTAGGTGGTTGTATGTGGAGATACAACCAAGGTGAGCTCGGGCTCAACCTTGGAGGCTTCACCCATGGTACCAAGTGGTCACCATGCTGCCAAGTTCTTCTGGAATTCTCTTGGGTGGCCGGCCAGCAGTCTTTGGGCAGAAGGAGCCGAGGCCAAGTGGCCTCCTCCTCTTAATTCCACTTTCTCTCTCCTCCTTTTGGGTGAATTCTCCAAAATACCAACATGCATGCACTCTCTCTCCAAATCCAGAGGGGTATGGGTTGTCCTTGTCCACTTGGGCTGGTCATGGGCCAAGTTTGGTGGGTTTGGCCCAAGGGGAAGTGGCTTGGCCCTTATTTTCTTCTTTAGGAGAATTTGTTGACTAAGTTGACTCTTGAGTTGACTTGGTCAATCATGATGAGTGGGCTGACCCCACTTGAAGGTAATGACCCCAATGGTACTACCCAACTTGGGTTGGGCCATGGTGGTGCTCTACTTGGGCTATGTGGGCCTATATGTATAAATTTGACCAACTTAGGGCTAAGGTTGAGTTTGGTCAACTAGGGTCAAAGGGTTGACCTAGTGACATGCTTTATGGTTCACTTAGATTGTCCTTATGGTTAGGGCAATGTGGTGGAGGTCATGGTGTGGTTAGGGTTCCTATTCAGGCTAGTTTGACCTAGTTTGACTTGGGCCCTATAGTGGGCCCCACATCGCTACAGGTCAAACCTAGCTAAGTTTTCCTAACACCCACCCCATGCCTAACCCAATCTAAGTTAAGGGGTCTAGAAGTAACATGGGATGTTACACTTACAGCCTATATTCATATATCATGTCTGCTCCTAACTCTTTTCTTGCAGAGATCAGCAGACACTTGCAAGTTTCTTCACAGGTACTTGCAACCTTCTTTCATATATCATATCTGCTTCTAACTCTCCTCTTGCAGAGATCAGCAGATTCTTGTGAGTTTCCTCACAAGTAATTGAAACCTTCTTTCATATATCATATCTGCTTCTAACTCTCCTCTTGTAGAGATCAGTAGATGCTTGCAAGTTTCCTCACAGGTACTTGCAACCTTCTTTCATATAGCATATCTACTTCTAACTCTCCTCTTGAAGAGATCAGCAGATGCTTGCAAGTTTCCTTCCAGGTACTTGCAACCTACTTTCATATATCATACCTGCTTCTAACACCTTCTTTGAGAAATTAGCAGATTCCTACAAGTTCTGTTTAGGTACTTGCAGCTTACTTTACTTTCATATCTGCCTCTAACCTCTCTTTTGCAGAAATCAGCAAATGCTTGCAAGTCCCCTTCAAGTACTTGCAACATATTTTTTCCTTCATGCATACTGCTTATTTTTCTTTTTGCAGAGAATAACGGGTGCTTGCAAGCCTCCATCAGGTACTTGCAAGTTATTGTTCTTCTATGCTTTCCTCTCTTCTTTGTTTTGCAAAGCTCATTGAAAGGCATTCGCGTCTTCTTCACTTTGTAAGAGCAACTCAGGTACACATACGATGTGCGCTCCTACTTTGCCTATATTAACTTTTCTCTTGCAGGAAAGAGATAGGTATTAGAAAACTCCTAAGGAGAGACATCAGGTTTCATCTCTCCTTGCCCCCTTCCTTTCCTTTGGGGTGGATCACGATTTTCGTGGGTCTCCAATTTTTTCGAAGTTCCCTTTGGAACTTAAAAAAGTGCGGGGATTATGTTAACCCAGAAATTGGCGATCCTTCCCAAGGTAGACATTTGGCTAGTCTCGGACTGCTCCAGGTTCTCCCTGGAGTTCGCGACAAGTGTAGGCGGACAGATTTCTCTGTCTGCCCAGGTGCCATAGCTACCGCGTTCCCTGCGGGATGGCGGGCTATTCCCATAGCTCACCCTCGCTGGCCGCGTGGTTAGGCCTGCTAACCGCGCAGCATTTCTCCTTGCAGGAGGCAATCTAAAGCAACAGGGGGCGGTCTGTACGATCTATTCCTTCAGTCTGCCAGGTCGCCCAGCCAGTGTCAACCCTACGGACCAACTCAACCGTCGCGGGCTCGGCGGATTCACTCTCCGGCTCGTCATCATGGATTCCTCCCCCTCAAGTGGGTGGCCTGCTCCTCAGGCTTCAACCCTCACGTGGGCGGCCTGCTCCTCAGGCCACCACCCTCAAGCGGGCGGCCTGCTCCTCAGACCGCCACCCTCAAGCGGGCGGCCTGCTCCTCAGGCCGCCACCCTCAAGCGGGCGGCCTGCTCCTCAAGCCTCCACCCTCAAGTGGGCGGCCTGCTCCTCAGGCCGCCACCACCAAGAGGGCGCCTGCTCCGCAGGCCGCCAGTTCTGCTTGACCAAGAGGGAGGCCTGCTCCCCAGGCCGCCAGCTCACTTGACCAAGAGGGCAACCTGCTCCCAAGGCCGCCAGCTCTGCTTGACCAAAAGGGCGGCCTGCTCCCCAGGCCGCAACCTTTGCTTGCCCAAGAGGCCAGCCTGCTCCCCAGGCCGCCACCTTTGCTTGCCCAAGAGGCCAGCCTGCTCCCCAGGCCGCCACCTTTGCTTGCCCAAGAGGGCGTCCTGATCCCCAGGCCGCCACCTTTGCTTGCCCAAGAGGGCGGCCTGCTCCCCAGGCTGCCACCTTTTGGTTGCCCAAGAGGGTGTCCTGCTCCCCAGGGCGCCACCTTTGCTTGCCCAAGAGGGCGGCCTGCTCCCCAGGCCGCAACCTTTGCTTGCCCAAGAGGGCGGCCTGCTCCCCAGGCCGTAACCTTTGCTTGCCCAAGAGAGCGGCCTGCTCCCCAGGCCTCCACCTTTGCTTGCCCAAGAGGGAGGCCTTCTCCCAGGCCGCCACCTTTGCTTGCCCAGGGGCGTCGTGCTCCCCAGGTCGCCTCCTCTGCTTGCCTCAGCCACCAAGTGTCGGCCTGCTCCTCAGGCCGGCCCCCTCTGCTCGCCGAGTCCGCTCAAGCCTCCATAATGATGTCACTGGGCCCCGCTTCTAGAAGATCTTCCCCGAGCCTATAAATAGCCCCTTATACCTCTCAGTTGGGGAAGCACAATGACGGGCAAGAGGAAAACTGTCGCTGCCATCAAGGCCTGCGGACTCAGTTTTCCAGTCCTCTATAGTTGATCATCAAGACCTGCGGACTCAGTTTTCCACTCCTCCGCAGTTGATCATCAAGGCATGCAGACTCAGTTTTCCAGTCCTCCACAGCTTGCCATCAAGCCGTGCGGCCAGCTAGCAGCCTCCTTTCCTTAACCTCTGGCAACTTCTTCCTTAGCCGTCAGCTTCCCCCTTTGTACCTTTTATTGCTTTCTCATGTAAATGTGCATTAGCAAGCTGTAATCTTGTTTCATGATCAAAGGAAAGCCCGTCGCAAGAGTGACATTCAAGCTGCGGCGGGCGATGTCTGTTGTTGCCGCTGCTAGCGGCCCCTCTTCTTCTTCTCATCTCAACTCTCTCGGCATCAACCTGCAAGCACGACCGTCAAAGTAACTGTCTGCTCGACAGCTCCTAATCATCAAGCTCCTCCGATGATCATCAAGTTTCTCCGTTGATCATCAAGCTTCTCCGTTGATCATCAGCCTTCCTGTCTGCTCTCAGCAAACCTCTCTTCTATCCCCGCAACCCTTGAACAAGTGTTTTCTCCACTCTCGAGCACTCAGAAGCTTCCTCCTCTCCTCTATCCCCGCAACCATCAACCTCTTCTCTTATTCACCTAGCTTGTGAGATCGAACAACCCGTTAACTAGGCGGTGTCGTTTCCGCGCATCAACATGAGACTTATCAATATATTACCCCCGAACCCTACAACCAGTAAATTATATAGCACTCTATGATGATACAAGTCAGTTTATTAGAAAACTCGAGAAAAAAAATCATTACAAACTCATTTTTTGCTGCAATACATATAATAGGGACAAACTCATTTTTTTAGACTGATCGAAACTGCTTGAAATTTAATAATTTTTTCTTATCTCTTGTGGTTCAATATTAAATTGGGCAACCTTCAAATATAACAAATGAAACAATTAAACTATTTTTTTTTTATTTAAATTTAAATTTAATATTTTTAATTTTAAAATAAGAATATATTACCAAATACATAATATTTTAAAATAATTCGATTCGAACCATATTTCGAGCGATTGGGTGTTGATTCGAATTCGATTCGAAATGAGATTTGAATCAAATTGAATCGACTAAAATTGAGTCGAATTAATTTTTACTAATTCTGATTCGACTCAATATTCAAGCGAAGCGATGTTTGAATAACTTTGGAATTTTGAATAATAAGCTCAACCCTAAATAAAATGAGCTTCAAACATAATAAAATTAAAGACACCTTAGAAAGACATTGAAGGCAGCAATAGAAACAAGTACATTTTCCAGGAATAACACACGATGAAATTAAAAGTGTTTCTCAAAACATGCCATGTTCTCTAAATTCGAGCTCCACATTTGGGAACTAGGCACCCAACAATTCAGGAATATGAAGGGCAACGACAACCCGTTGACTGGATTGCGTGGTCAATTTCTACCATTGGAGAAACCTCCATGGCATTTTCCATGCTCCGCAATGGCTCTACAACGCAACCTCAAAAGGACCAGAATTTTTCATTTTTTTTACATCTTTATAATTTCAAACGTGCTCAAAAAAACTTTTTCAATAATAAAATCTCAAAAATAATGGATTACAGCGAAGGACCTGTAATTCTATAAAGTTAGCACAGCCAGCATGAAGGGAATTTTTTTATATTGAATTCACTAACAACTATGCCAACCCATATCTTGTTCCCAGCAACTAGTGTGTAACTTCCACACACAATCACCCCATGTAAAGTAAAACACATACAA
This sequence comes from Platanthera guangdongensis, assembly GCA_039583875.1. Lineage (NCBI taxonomy): Eukaryota > Viridiplantae > Streptophyta > Magnoliopsida > Asparagales > Orchidaceae > Platanthera > Platanthera guangdongensis. The sequence continues at coordinate 73,434,089 of CM077164.1, read as the reverse complement.
ATTTCCAAAAACTACTAAACCAAACTCATGTCTATACTTTACAAGGAGGGAACAAAGTTTATCCAGCCCATATTCTATCCAATCGGTCGACGCTTTTCCTAAACTTTTCAATCTGTTCAGTGTTCCTTTTCGGAGGTTCAAGGCAATCTACGCTCCTCCTTGACTTCTCCATGTGGTCGAACGAGAATTTGAGTTTTTCGTGCTTTTCTTTACCAGTGCTTCTAAATTTCTCGAGGTAAGGTTTCTCCCTTCGTCCGGTGCTCCTCGATGCTTCGAAGCAGTCGGTGCTCCTCCTTGAGGGCTCGTGCCAATCAGTGCTTCTCCTACGAGCTTGTCGCTGCGGGGATGGTGATTTTTCTACAGTTGAAATGAACTTCTTAAGATGTTTGATGTACTCGGGAAAGAGTTCCAAGTCACAGTGCTTTCCTCCTTTCAACCATAATGGTTCATATTTCTCCTTGCAAAGCTCCCAAAGCTGTTTACCATGAGAACAATCCACGACATCGTCCGCTGTTCCCTGAATGTACACAATACAAAATATAAGCAAGTGATTGTTAATATTTGTTTAAAAAACTATGGTTCTTTCATTATATGAATGGATGGCAGCCTAAAATAAAATGGAGTTATAAGGCAGGGAAGCACATGCATTCAATCATGACCGAGAAAAAAATTGTCATGATAAACAGCCAATAAACTATAATTCATGACTTAGCAAAAACAAATTTGTATATGTAGAAGCAACTACCAGGAAAGAAAGCGAAGAGACCAAACACTACATATAAATACCTTAGATGTACATGGTTCAGCCAGAATGTAGAAGTGTGACAGATACATATCCGAATGCAGAAGATAAAATGTGATAAGCATGATGTTATTCAAAAATGAGGTCAAGCAAACTAGAGAATATGAAGGTCTATGTGGTTCAGACAGAACAAACCTACTGTCATGGGAGAGGATAAATGATTTAATGCACAGAACACAAATTCACAAGCTGTGTACATCCCCAGCATCCTTAGCATGAGTACAACCCAACACTCTCAATCCAAAAAAAAAGTTGAAACCTAAAAAAAATAGTTTGTAACTCTGATTTTACGTAGACTAGAAAAAAGGTAGCACGAAAATCTCGATCTGATTTTATTGCAAATTTATGTTGATGATATCATTTTTGGTGGCACAAATGATAAACTATACAATGAAATTGTCACCCTAATGCAATCTGAATTTGAAATAAGTCTAGTTGGAGAGTTAACATATTTCTTAGGAATTCAGATTTCTCAACGAAATGACGAAATTTTTATAAGTCAATCGAAATACATAAAAGATATGTTTGTGCGATTCGGCTTTGAAAATCTAAAACGAGTAAAGACTCCAATGAGCGCATCTCTAAAATTAAGAAAAGATGAAAGTGACATTTCGGTGGACCAAACTTTATTTAGAGAAATGATCAGATCACTTCTTTACCTAAGTGCTTATAGACCAGATATTACATTCACGGCGTGTGTTTGTGCCAGATATCAAGCCAATTCTAAAGAATCTCATTTCAAAGTTGTTAAACACATCTTTAGGTATCTTATAGGCACCCAAAATCTTGGTCTTTGATACTCTCACACCACCAACTTCACGCTCAATGGATTTTCCGACTCTGATTACGCTGTGTGTTCACTCGATCAAAAGAGCACGAGTAGTACTTGTCACTTCCTACGTCCGACTCTAGTGTCATGGTCTAGCAGAAAACAAAACTCGGTTGCCCTCTCCACTACTGAGGCTGAGTATATAGCTCTAGAAAGTTGTTGCGCTGAAGTACTTTGGATGTCACAGAAGCTAGAGGACTTTGGCCTAAAATTTAAGAACATTGACCATAGGTACGACAACAACTGTGTCATGGACTTGATGAATAATCTAGTACATCACTCTCGCTCCAAACATATTGAGGTTTATCACCACTTTATCTGAGATCACATTATGAAAGAGAACGCGAAAGTGAGCTTCACTGGGACTGACGATCAACTTGCTGATATTTTTACCAAACCCCTCCCCAATGCTCGTTTTTCTTTACTTTGATTAGAACTGAGTGTTTTGGCTCTCTGCTTGATCATGTTGCATCATCTATTGTCATCGGGGCATTTTTCATTTTTTTGGTTTGTGTTATGTGTTCCTATTTTTGGTTTTTTTTTGCTCTTTCGTTTATCTTATAATAAAAAAAAATGAAAAATCACAAAACTCCAAAAACACTTTCTGTGTTTGCTTTATTTGATTTAAAACAAAAAAAATTATAAAACTCCAAAAATAAAATATCTCAAAACTTCTAAAACACGTTTTTTTTCTTTGTTTGATTTGTTTTACTTTTAATAAAAAAACAAAAAAAATTGTGGATCGCACATTCTTAGGACAAGCATGCTAGAACCTAGAGCATAACAATTACATTCAATGTTTGATTTAGGCATGTTAATTCCTGTTGACATTGTGTTAATATGTCATGATATGTTGAATCTATAAGTACTTAGCTACTGAGTGCAACTAGACAGGATAGTGTATGTTGAATATGCCTCTACGTATGTGTGAGGATTTAGGTAGTGTAATGACTGTACATCATTCACACATCTCTAGACAATGCACTCGTATAGAAATTCTAAGCTAACATGTTATAAGTCGTGATATTGTGCCTAACACGTTAGGAATGACTTGAGCAATCAATGTCACGGTGTTCACGTTTTATATAAAGCTTAAAACATTGTGCCAAAATTTTTAGTGCATAAGTCTCTTGCATATAAGTTGAAGTGTATCTATCTACGTGGATAGATTTCGATTGATTCGCGGTCCTTGAACTCAAAAAATATATATCAAAATGATAGTGAAAAAAATGATGAATGAAAAAAATGATGAGTACATCATAAGTTATCAAATCATGTGTCAAGGATATCCCTCAAGCACTACTCATTACTCCTGATAAGTCTTCATGAGCATTGCGATGTTGAGCGTCTTAATAAGAAGAATCGTTTCGATTTCGTGCAAAGACTAACACCTAAGTTAGTGCACCGTGTTCGAATCTGGGTATGAAGTAGATAGAAACATGACGTAATTCTTCACTTCATTTCTCTAGTGTTAGCATCTTGCATTATTGAGATAAAACATGTATGTATGACTATTTCTATTTGATGTTTTTATCTATGATGCTACACGTTCATTAGTCATTATTTTATCTGACGCTTCCATGCATAAAGAATTGGACAGAAACTACATTATTTGTTTATAACACATGTTCTAGTACACGATCTCTATTCATGACACTTATAATGCTACATTGTATTAACTTTGTAAATTTCTTAGCATTGTACTTCAAATCGTTGTACATTTAGTTTCACTTGTGTTGTCCAAATTTCTGTTGCTCTGAAAAAACACATCAAATTAACTGTTTTTTCTATTCGGTCGATCAAAATTCATGGTGTTCTGCTCCAATTTTCCCCCAGTGCTTATGATTGTGTTTTTGCATACGTGTGTATGTTATCTCATCTCTTTAGTATCACATGAACATAGCGGGAGCGTTGAGTGGTCACACGACGTGTCATTTAGGCTCCGTTTGGGAGGACTTATTTTCACCGGTCAGGCGGTTACGACCGCATGAACCAGACTTTAATATTGGTCCGGTTCATGCGGTCGTAACCGCTTGACCGGTGAAAATAAGTCCCCCCCAAACGAAGCCTTAGTCCCCGACCCTTTCAATAATATCAAAAGGGGGAGAATTTAGTGTACATGAGAGTGTTCACGAGATCACGAGGCACGCTAGTTGACTATATCCCTTATGCCAGTTGAGTGTTCATAACAGTGTTCATGACTATATTCTTTAGTATCACATGAACATAGCGGGAGCGTTGAGTGGTCACACGACGTGTCATTTAGGCTCCGTTTGGGAGGACTTATTTTCACCGGTCAAGCGGTTACGACCGCATGAACCAGACTTTAATATTGGTCCGGTTCATGCGGTCGTAACCGCTTGACCGGTGAAAATAAGTCCCCCCCAAACGAAGCCTTAGTCCCCGACCCTTTCAATAATATCAAAAGGGGGAGAATTTAGTGTACATGAGAGTGTTCACGAGATCACGAGGCACGCTAGTTGACTATATCCCTTATGCCAGTTGAGTGTTCATAACAGTGTTCATGACTATATTCTATGCTAGTTGAGTGTTAAGTATTGCTTAGTCACCCGGGGGAAGATAGATGGAGATAGATCTCGTGTAGGGGGAGCACACACATAGGGGGAGCACATATATAGGGGGAGCCAAGTTGATCAGTACTGATTCTTTCGATATTGCTTACTCTAACCTGCTAAATGTCATCAATACTGGTTGGATTACACTATATCATATCTTTTTTAAATCTCATGAACCGAATTTGATATTATCAAAATGGAGAGTTTGTTGGAGCCTATGGTTCGCAACTCTTTCGTTTGACAATATCAAATCTCAGGTTGTTGTATTTGATCATACTTGTGTTTGGTATAATGTGCAGGTCTCCAGGTTCAAAAGAATCAAAGAACTCAAGCTCTGGGAGCTACCGCAGCGCGCTAGCTCTATTGCCGAGCGCTAGCCTTGAATTAAACTGAATGGACTCTCGGCAACCTACCGCGTGGCGCTAGCCTTTACCGCGGCGCGCTAGCGCTCTCAACGAGCCACGAGACGATTCGTCAAGAATATTGAACTACCGCCAGGCGATAACAGGGTACCACGCCGCGGTAGCAGTAAAAAGAGAATATTTTATGTGATATTTTTCCATTTTTGCAAGACAGCTGGCGGCGAAAACGCGAAAAGAGACAAACCTCCGTGCGGTAACTATAACGCCGACAATAGCTTATTTAAGTTGTATAAAACGGATTTCGTTTTTCGTTCTTTGTAAGGAGACAGAGGGATTTTGGATTCTAGGGCTGCTATGACGTCTCAGAGCACCGTTATACCGCCTTCGTCGAAGGAAGAGAATGCCTCATCCTTCCCGTTCGTGCACGAAGATCTCCGGCGAGCAAAGGACTACAACAAACAAGAAGAGTCGATCGGTTGCAATAAAACGAAGATCTTTAACACCAGTCACGCACAGCTCAACGGATGAATCGTCTTGAGTGAGAATCATTTCAAATCTTCTTTATTCTCTTATTATATTTTTCTCTTTTGTCTAATTGTGTGTGGGTAAGGAAAATCGACCGGTGAAGGTCATCGGAATCTGGGAATGATTCCGTGATAAATCGTCCCGGGAAAGGGACATCTAGATCGAGAGATCTAGAGGGGCTCTAAGACACTTCCTTGCGTGAAGGTGAAGAGACGGCTCAAAGGACTTTCTGGAGAGGAAAGGGAGAGAGCGAACCGGTCCGGGAATAGGGTCAGTATGGAAACAAAGAGAAATCTTTGTCAATCATCGCCTCCGATCTCCGGCGTCATGAAGATCTAGTTGTTTGTTATTGTAAACAACTTTAATTTCTTAAGAATGAAATTATTCTTCATTCTGACTATAATTTTGTGGTTGTATGCTGGTAGATCTCTGAAGGGTGTGTGTGTCTCCAAGGCGAAGTTTACGCAGGAAAATAAGTTCTGTGAAATACCGCCGCGCGCTAAATAGCTATCGCCCCGCGGCAGCATCCAAAACATGTCTTCCTAGGTGAAACACATTTTTTATTTTCAATTTAATCTGAAAACCTTTTTCATCCCCTCCCTAAGGTTGGTCACACAATCCAACAGATTCACCCCGGAGAAGCTCGCCTGGCGAAAAGAGGACTTGTTAAACATTCGTGTTCAAGGTATGCAGACTCATAATTTTGAATTTTTCACGGTTACCATCAACTGATTTTGCAGGAAAACGACCTCTCCAAGGGACTGTCGAAGAGCGTGACGCATCACCCCCAGCTCCCGCCAGCATATGGTGTTGTATGACAACACCCCCAAGGAGGTCGTGGTCGCCCACTGCGTGAGTTGGTCGTTGTTGTTGTATGGTGACCAGGCGGTCTGACCCTGACGGCTTGAAGACCGTGAGGTCAGGCGGTTTCTCTCCAGCGGTTTGGTAGCCGAGATGTTGCTGAATGGAGACCGGGCGGCCTGGTGGCTTGACGCAGGCGACTTGAAGACAGAGCGGTCTAGCGGTCTCCCCGAGCGGCTTGTCTACTCTTTATAATTGTTGTCGGGTGGTTAGCCTATTCGTCTAACCGCGCGGCTTGTGCAGTTTGTTTTGTATATAGTCGTGTGTACCTGTAATTATTTGTCTCGGATTGCTTATTTGTAACCTCTCCCTCTCCTCCATTCTATAAAAAGGAGTTTATACTTTTGTAATACTCACTTTTTTTGATAATAAAAATTTCTGTTATTCCAAATTTCAAACTTTTTTCGTGTTCGCATATGGTATCAGAGGACTCGATCTTTTTCACCTGATTCTGTCTGCGCGGCCTTGTCTTCGCTTCTTTGTTCGCGCGACCGTGTCTCTTCTTTGTTCGCGCAAACTGTCTTCGCGGCCTTGTCTCTTATATTCGGGTGGCCTTGTCTCTTCTGTTCGCGCGACCTGTCTTCGCGGTCTTGACTCTTCTGTTCGAGCGGCCTTGTCTCTTCTGTTCGCGCGACCTGTCTTCGCGGCCTTGTCACTTCTTCGCGGCCTTGTCTCTTCTTTGTTCGCGCGACCTGTCTTCGCGGCCTTGTGTCTTCTATTCGAGCGGTCTTGTCTCTTTTGTTCGTGCAACCTATCTTCGCGGCCTTGTCTCTTCTTCGCGGTCGTGTCTCTTCTGTTCGCGCGACCCGTCTTCGCGGCCTTATCTCTTCTGTTCGCACGACCTTATTTCGGCTCTCTCTTCTCTTCTATGGCTCTCTCTGATACCTCTACCACTACTACTCTCATGGCCCACCCTCCTCCCCCACCTCCTACTCCTTCGAGCAACCTTGGCACCGTTTCCAAACTCATCGGTTCTAACTACCCGGACTGGAGTGTCTCCTTCACCTTTCTTCTTCGCTCACAACGCAAACGCCATCATCTCACCAATGTCCCTCCTCCGGAGTCCGATCTCTTTGATGATTGGGATGCTAGCGACGCTTTTGTTCGCACTTGGCTGGCTAACAGCCTTTCTGATGAGTGTCTTCCTGTCATCCGTCATGATGAAACGGTCAAGGTTGTGTGGCTTCTTCTTGCTGCTCTCTACTCAAAGGGGGCTCAGACGTCTCACATCTATACTATGTATGCGTACCTCTTTGCTCGTCTCTCCATGTCTCATATTGCTGCTTACAAACAGGTTCAGGCTCTCGGAGCCGAAATTCTCCAGAATCGCCCCTTTTCTGCAGATCTGGCTGAGCAACACAAGCACTTCCAGGAGCTTCTGGTTGTGTGCTAACTTCTACGACTTCCTGAGTCTTATGACATGATCCGTCAACAGATCCTTGGCGAAGCGGACTCTCCCACCTTGGATGCCACTGCTGCCCGCATCGCCGCGGTTACCACTCTACTTCAACGTCCGCTATTATCCTCCCCTCCTCAACCGGACAACTATGCTCACCAGACTCAGTGGAGTGGCTCTGGTGGCCGCAGCCACCAATCCGGCGGGCGTGGTCCTTCCCGTTTTCTCTGCTCTCACTGTGGCCGCACCGGCCATACGGTTGATCGCTGCCGGATGAAACATCCACATCTTCGCTCCTCTGGGGACGCTTCCACCTCCTCTTTGAAACAGTCTGCCTCGGTGGTACACGTCTTCAGGTAGTGCCCACGTCGTTACTCAAGCTAAATGGTTGATCGACTCTGGTGCTACCAATCATATGACCAGCAATCCTCATTATTTTTCTCTCCTATAAACACATGATCGGTTACCCCCGGTCTTTATTGCGGATGGCTCTCCCTCACCAGTCAATGGGACGGGAGTGGTTCAAGTCACTCTGTCTCTTCGCATAGCGAATACTCTCTACGTGCCCAAGTTTCCTTGCAATTTATTATTTGTTACTTCTCTGTGCAAGCAACTACAGTGTTCTGTCACATTTACCCATACTTCTTATTCTTTTCAGAATCCAGGCTACCAACGGACGATTGCTACTGGGACTGAGAGTGTCGGTCTCTACTTGCTCGACAACGTTTCTGCTCTGTCCGCTTTCTCCTCCCCTTCTACAGACCTTCTGCAATGACATCTTCGTCTTGGTCATCCTCCTCCACGGCTTCTTCGTTAGCTTCTGTCCCACCTCCCTCTGCACAGTCCTCTCAACTGTGACGCATGTCAGCTTGACAAGCATCACCGCTCCTCCTTTCCACCGAAACAAGGTCGTGGATCTTCTTGTCCGTTTGATCTCGTTCACTCTGATGTCTGGGGTCCTGCTCCTACCCTCACCATAGGTCGGGGTAGTTCATATTTTGTAACTTTTATTGATGATTTCTCTCGCTGTATGTGAGTATATCTCTTAAAATATCGTTCTGAATTATTCTCTGTACTGACATATTTTTATTTTATGATTAAAACTCAGTTTGATGTCTCTATTAAAATCTTTCGCTCTGATAATGCCAAATAATATCTTAGTCATAATTTTTCTTCTTTATGTATGCAAAATGGGATTGTTCATCAAACTATTCGTGTCTATACCTCACAGCAAAATGATGTGGCGGAACGCAAAAACCGACACCTCCTTGATGTCGTTTGCACTCTGATGACAAAGATGCAGGTTCCTCCCTCCTACTGGGGCTATGTCGTTCTCATATCTTGCTATCTCATCAATCGCATTCCCTCCACGGTTCTCCACGGTCAAACATCAGTCTCCATTCTCTATCCGGGCAAGGATCTGTTTCCTCTCCCTCTGCGTATCTTTGGGTGCACGCTCCCTCCGCCACCTGTGACAAACTCTCCCCACGTGCCACCTAATGTGTCTTTCTGAGTTACTCTACCACTTAGAAAGGTTATTGTTGTTTTGACTCAGTTCTTCGCAAGCACTTCGTTTCCGCGGGCGTAACCTTCTTCGAAAATGCGTCATATTTCTCTCGTGACTGCTCCTTTCCTCCTGATGTTCTTGCTTCTCCTGCCGTCCCCTCCGTCCCGTCTACACCTACCGAGATTTCTCCTCCACCGTGTCCACCGTCTCCTCTCTCTCCGTCTTCGCTGTCTTCCTCTTCTCCACGGTCGTCTCCCTCTACTCCCGGGCCAGCTCTCTCCGCCACAGATGCAGCGGATACTGAGAAACACGCCGACCTGGATCTTCTCATTGCTCTTCGCAAAGGGGTGCAGACATGTACCCAACACTCTCTTGCTGTTGTTGTTTTTTATGCTTGTCTTACTCCTTCTTGCAGGACTTTTGCGTTGCCTATCTCTGTCATTGCCACTCCCCGCACCTAGCAGGAAGTTCTTGTTGTTCCTCATTGAAAGGCTGTCATGGATGAAAAAATTGCCACCCTCACTGAGCGGAGTACATGGACCCTTGTTCCTCCTCTATTGGGTACCGATGTTGTTGCCTGTCGCTGGGTATTTGTTGTGAAGTTCAGTCCGGACGACAGTGTGGATCGTTACAAGGCACTCTTTGTCGCTAAAGGCTTCACTCAGACTTATGGTGTTGATTATTTTGACACCTTTTATTCTGTTGCTCGTCTTAGCACTATTCAGGTACTCCTTTCTGTGGCTGTCAACAGTGATTTGCCCATTTTCCAACTGGATGTCAAGAATGTTTTTCTCTATAGTGATCTTCAGGAGGATGTCCCTACTCCAACTCCAACATCAACTGAAGAAATCTTCCATCCACTACCTCACTACCCACACATGAACATTGATTCATCATCTCATATTCCATCATTCACTCTTCTAGATGATTCCTATATGGATGATTCTCCTTCATCCCCTCTTGAGCCACCATCATCATCCACTTCTTATCAACAATTACTTCAGGAAATCATTGCCCAACCATCATTCACACCATCCATCTCCACTTCATTATCTTCCATCTCCACAATTCCAATATCTCAACCATCACTTCTACCATCCACAGTTTCTCCAACAACATCTCCTGCTGCTCCAACTTTCATCTCTACCACATCCATCCCTACCTCTACTCAAGTCCCTCTTGAGCAAGTAGACCTTCCAGCTATTGCAGACAAGCTATATGAGCTGATAGCTCCAAGGCTATCACTACTGCTGGAGACTTCATTGGCTCCAATTCTGAAAACTGTTCAGGAGTTGTCTGTCAGGCTATCCTCTACTCTTCCTCCTCAGGCAATCCCTTCTACTGGGTGCCTTGATCCAGTTATCACTGAATCTAGGCAGGGGGAGATGCCTTATGAAGCTGAGAGATTGTCTGCTGCAGTAACTCCAGTTCAAGCTCCAGTTGCAGTCATTACAGTGGATCTCAGTTCACTGATATCAGTATTTGATTCTGTATACTTCAGCTGCCTTCCAGACCAGCATACTGAAGACCTTACTAAGGCCATTGTGCTTATTTCTTGCTGTGAGACCAACATTTTAGCCTCTTTTATAGATTCTGTCCAGGCTGTGGACAATGTTGAAACTGCTGCTGTTGTTGATGTTTTAGTTAGTTCTGATGTTGTTGTTTCAGTTTCTGAGGATGTGCATATGACAGAGGCAATTGATTTTGAGCCTGCTGTATCTGAGCTTATTGTTTCTGAAATTTTTGTTTCTGAACCTGCTGTTATAGTTCCTTCTGCCAGTGTTGTTTCTGTTCCAATTCCTGCTGCTGTTGTTGCTCCTGTTGCTGTTCCTGCTGTTATTTCTTCTGCTCAGTCTCAACAACAGAAAGAACATATCAAAAGGATTGATGCATTGTATGATAATCCACAAAGTTCAGACAGTGATCAGTTTAGAACTGACTCTGATGATTCCTCTGCAACAATTGCAAGGAAAAGGAAAGCAAGAAGCAAGGCCATGAAGAGAGTTCCCCCAGAGAAGGTTAAAGATGCAAATGATGTTCCTTATTATATATTGCATGATTGCCAGATTACAGAACCATGAATGCAGTACTCCAGAAATCAGCTGAAAGTCATGAAAAAGAAAAGGAAGTATGACAAAGGTTCATCCCTTTTCAATCCTCCTCCTCCTCCTTCACCTGATGCAGGTACAGGTGGAAGTTCTGCCTTTCAATCTACTGCTAGAAGCCAAAGTTCATATCAATTTCAAAGAAGATCTCAGCAAAGAGGAAATCAGTCTAGAGGTTACCAACCAAGAAGAGGACAATTCAGAGGTAATCAAAGAGAACTCAGAGTGTATTCTAAAGGATATTCCAGGCAACATCCTTATCAAAGGGAAGGACAAGGCCCTACAGATTCTACTTCTGGTCATTTCTCTTATAAGCTTAAAGATCTTGTCTCTTCCAGAGCTCCTGCTGATGAGTCAACTAATAGATATGAATCTTCAGTCCCTTTTAAAGACCCTGAAAATAATCTCACTTCATGGACTGCCAGAATGAAAGAGTTGGCTGCATTAGATCAAATTAAAAAAGCTAGAGAACAAGGAAGAGACACATCACATTTCACCACTCTATCAGAACAGAGAAAGAAAGAACTTGAGAGATATTCTTCCAGCAAATTCTTTGACTCAGAAAGTTATATGAAGCTGCACCCAGAAGCTGTAGTCCCCAGGACAAAACATCAAACTTTTCTAGATGCAGATGATGACAGAAGATCCAAGAAAGAAACTCTTAACCCTAACAGAGAAATAGTTCTCAAAAAGAGCAAGGAGAAAGAATGATTTTGTAAGCTGACAGTGATACCTATTTCTGACTATCTGTGATTATATCTGTGTTTCTGCAATGCTTTTTTGGTTATATTTCTGCATTGTATGTTTTTATTTTTTCAATGTCTGTAAATAGTAATCCTAACCAAAATAGGGGGAGATTGTTGGAACACCCTATTACTGATTTGGGCAAGGATCACTATGTCCTTTAGGAAATTTGTTTTGACCTCCTTGTATAGATCTAAAGGTCAATTAGATTGAGTCTAAGGGTTAGTATTTAGGTTTGAAAATTGCCCTCAAGACCCTCAAGACCAGATATTTCAGTTCAGGAGACTAAGTCATTTCGTCGAGCTCAGGTCGACGAATCGTCGAACTCCATTCAACAATTTCTGAGCTCACTTCAACGAGTCGTCGAACTCCGTTCGACAATCTTCGAGCTCAGATCGACGTTACTGTCTCTAGTTTGTTTCTCTATCTCTGAGCTCAGTTCGACGATAGTTGAGCTCAGATCGACGATTTCTGCTTCAGTCTAAGTCCAGTCGCTGAGCTCAGTTCAACGATAGTTGAGCTCAGGTCGACGTTTTTCTGGAGAGATCGACGTTTTTCTATATTCAAATTCAGTCAGTTTTGGTATTCCCTTCTATTTATTCTCAGCATTTATTTCAAGAATCTTGTAGCCGTTTCAATTAATCTGGAGCAAGTTTCAAGGAGATTTTAAAGGAATGTTTTATTGGACTTTCCTCCAGAAGACAAAATGCATTTAAGGAAGTCATTTATGACAGGCTAACGGCTATCTTGGACAGAGAATTATTTTATTCAGATCTAAGGAATAAAAGATTATTCATTCTGCTGGTTAATGATACAACAAGCAGGAGAGAAAAAGTTGCAGATATTCACAGTCATAGAATTCTTACAGGAACACACATCACTGAAGGAGATCAATATACTGAAATTTCTAGATCTCTTTTGATTCCAGTGTTCAAAGGCCTTATCATTCAAGACTCCAGACACCACACATTTCAGCTGCTGCTGGAATCATCTTTTGCTGGAGATCTAATCTTCTGAAGGCCTATCACCTTATTGCAAAGCTTCACTTCCTGAACAACTCAAGATCTCAGGGGGAGCTTTGACAACATCCACTATCTTCTTTCTGATTGTTGATAGAGAAGATCATCTCACCTCTCTCTCTCTCTCTGCTGTAAAGGGTTTATCAAACTCCCTTCAAAAGTTTGTGTTGGTTTCTGAGACCTTGTCAAAACTCAGTGGTGGCAAGACACCAGATCAAAAAATCTAATTTGGTTTTTGAGCACCTTATCAAAAGCTTATTGGTGCCCAGGACACCTGATCAACTAATCCTGCAGTGGATTCCTACCAAGGGTGGTAGAAGAGTGGATGTACCCAGTTTGATTGGGGAACCACTATAGCTCCTTGTGTCCTCTGGTTGCTTCTTTGTGCTTTGATGTGTGCTGTGTTGTTTTATTTCTTGCTTTCACATTTTTATTTTCTGCAGCACTATACACATATTATTTAAATTAAGTCTTCCACTGCAAATAATTTTTATCTTGAAAATTATTTTAATATACTCTATTCACCCCCCCCCCCCCCCTCTAGAGTTAAGATAGATCTTATCCTCCACTTTCAGTTAGGTTTCGCGTGGCAAGAGAGTTCGCGCGACTCTTGCGAGGGGTGGTGGCTACTCCTCCCCAGGCGCGAACCTCTTCAAGGTGGCCTCCTTTCTTTTCTCCGGGGCAGTCAAGACCCTGCCAGGCGGCTCGTAAGGTCTCTCCGCAGAAAACTGTAGAACAACTGTAGGAAGGGAGGTAAACACCCGCAGGTATGTCAATTTTTTGAAGTTTAAAATCTTAAACTCAAAGATATCCATGTCGGCCACCTCTCCTAGGAGGGCGACGTAGTGCAGAACGTCGAGGAGGGGCCTTCTCGAAGAACTCCGTGATATCCTTCTTTATTCCCTTGACTGGTGGACTCTGGAAGTCTTCCTCCATCCGCGGGTGAGGGTGGGGAACTAATCCCCGAGGTCCGCCCAGAATATGACAAACCCCATTTTCCACACATGAACCTTGTTTGCAAGATTCAGCTCCCGAAGTTTGTTTGTCCCGATGTAGAGTTGTCCCTTCGAGAGTGCGCAGACGAAGAATAATCGTCTGAATACAGTCATGTTAAAGCGGACTCTTTGAAGCCGCAAGAAAATGAAGAAAACAGTCGCCAGCCCTATGGAGTTGGGGTGAGTTGCACGAAGACGAGGCCGAAGTGATTCAACATTTCCACCAAATCCGATAAGATGGGGAAGGTCCATCCCGCGTCGAAATGTTCGAAGGGGAGGACTAATTCATTGGTGAACACCGAGTGGAGGTGTTCATCGGGTTCAGGAATCCGCGCAACATATCTGTCTCGAGATACACGGATAGCATTGAGATGGTTGGCGGATTCATTATCGGGCAGCCTGATGGTTGGAGGTTCATGAAGCAAGAAGGCTACGGCTGAGTCCACGCGGGTAGTTCCAATCTGAGGAGCTTCCACATTCGCCATGGTGTTCAAAGGTGTCTACTGAGAAATAAAACTCTATAGACCAATTTATAGGAATCCCCTCATTTACCTCGAAACGCAAAACGACGTGGATACTTGCTAGCCGCAGGAAATGTCCGTGGCGACCACTGCGTGTCATCACTTCCTGCAAAAAGGAAGTTACGATGCGATCGTTCACTGTAAGTAAGTTTCAAATTATCAGCACACCACAAAGAATAGCAAATAAGATCGCACTCCAAGTGCGGCAGGTACATAAAGTGTCTGCACAAAAGTGTGCGATCACATGCATGTTGTCCGTATGCAACCTGTTTATTAAAAACATAAAAAATAGTGTTCTCTAAAGCCTCCTCGTCGAATATTCCCTCCACGCTCACGAACACCAAGTTATCCGTAATCTCAGCAAGCGCGCCCACGTGGTACTCGTTCAGCTTGGCAATCAGAGCATGGATGACGCGGATATCCTCCCTAACCTTCTGCTCATACTTCTGGACAGCGTCCTCTTGAAGTGTCAAGCCCTGCGCCACTGCTTGGGCCTCCGTCAGCGGACCCAGCGGATGGTCGCGTGCGGCACTTTGCTTTAATCCCTCGATCACCTCCTCCATGCGGGCTATCCGAGCTACGGCGTCCTCAAGACCATTTTAGAGGGACGCAAACGTTGAGGCATTCTCTGGAGAAAAGGATTAATTATTTAATATTCGTTTCTAACCAAGACAGTGTGACAAGTTGTTTTCAGTAAGTACCTGCAGGCAAAACATCCTCTGAAAAGTGCAAATCCAACAGCTCGTCCTCTCCTCTCTTCCTCTTCCAAGCCGGTTGTTCATAGCAGGCGACGACATGGGGGCAACCATGCCAAATACAAATTCCCCATTCAGCCTATCGAACTCCTCGTCAAGCTCGTCGTCGGTGTCGGGCGCATCGTCTTCATCATCACATGTATCCTCATCCAACTCCACCGACTCCGCAGACTTGCCGAACAATTTTTGTCGGTTCGCCACCTCCGACAAGATCTGGCGGTGAAAGGGGTCCGGATCTTTTAGGGTGGACAACTTCTCAGGGGGATCCTGCAGCTTTTGCACCACTATTTTTGTGCCCTTCGGATGGAGAGTGGCTCCCGAAGAAACAATGGTCTTGCTAGTTTTCGGCCTCCGAGTGTCGGAATCAGTTTTCCTTTGAGAAGTATCAAAAGACAACGTGTGGTGTTGACTGTCCACCAGTGGTTTCGTGCGGACAGAATCTCCTGGGTCAGGATGGTCGTCCAGGAATTTTAGGCTCTCTGAGAGAGTGGGGATAGAGCTGGGTTTTTCTCTGAAGTTTTTTTGGTGGCACTTGCTTAGAATCACCCGGGAACTTGGCGGGCTCTACTGGTTTATTCGGATCGAATTTCTTGGAGGAGTCCGTTTTGATGCCCAAGTGTGTGAGCAAGGTTGGTTCAAGCTCATGGAGGGCAGAAGCAGGAAGGAACTAAGGGATTATGTGGAATGACATGTTTATGAGGGGGCCAACACTATTTATAGACTCCTCCGGGCATTAAGTGCATGTCTCAATTTTTGCGGTCACCAATCTACTTTTCCGGAGCCCGCGCGGTCTGCCGAAAAAAGAGCGGAGATTATATTAACCCCAAATCCTGCGACGCCAAAGGAGACCATCCAAAGAAGACAGATATTTCATACAAGCAGTGGTTCTCAGAGTTCGTCGACCTCTCGAGCGGACACTTTGGAATGCTTGCGAACACCCCCCGGAAGCGCAGCAATGTTCGACAAAGACACCTAACCGGCGACCTACAAACGGCTTCTCAGAACACAGTCTGGAAGCTCCAGTCAAGAGTACGCGTGGACGTTATGACCAAGCCTGCGCGGACTCCTCCTTTTTGATCCAGCTCGGGTAGTGTCGTGTGGTTTCATGCGGCCTCTTCTCTTCATGTACCTCGGGCGGCTGCGTATTTAATGTCAAGATTTATGAGGAAGTAAATTTTTGTCGGTTTGTGAATCGTCCACGCAGCCTACCAACTAGTATAAAAGGGGGGAACAGGGGTGCTTGGAGGGGACTTAGCCCAGAACCTGCCTCGTTGTAGGTGTGTACACTAAGTTCCTGTCTTTCTTTCTTGATCGTTGTACGCGCGCATACTCCCCAGGTGGCCGCATCACACATTGTAACATTTCTCAAAGATAATAAATAAAGGCTCATCGCAAGAGAGACATTCGATGCGGCGGGTCCAATCGGGTGTTCGCCGCAGCCAGCGGCCTCCTCCTCTTCTCCCTTCTCGCACTCTCACTACCGTCCACAGGGCTAGTAACTAGTCTTTTGTGAACCACATTCTTTTCTCTGTCGAACACCCTCTCGGGGAAAGAGCGTGGAGAGTTGGTGATATATTTTGGCTCAAAATTAATGGCTCAAAACAATTAGTGACTTTCTTTCTATTATAAAACCTGACAGTAAATGAATATTATAAGAGTATAGAATATGATTTCTCTTAAGTATAATGTCTTTACAGTACATTGAAAAGTCTTGAATTGTTAGTAATCTTAAGAGCTTCGTCTTGAAGAAGATGCATATGGGATTTGCTAAGAGATTGTCCGGATTTACAGTAGATTGAAAAGTACGAAAGATTACTTAAAATCTTCCTTGTGTGCAAAGACTACCAGAATGTGCAATTTTGTCCTTTTGAAAAAACTATAATAAATTGAAAACCGCCCCTATTTTGAAAAAACTATAATAAATTGAAAACCGCCCCTACTGTTGAACTGAGCCAGCCGTTGTTAGATTCGGCGTAGAAAACAAAACAACCGACCTATTTTCAGTTGGCTTTCGGTCTAACCGAACAGCTTGCACCCCTAACAACAAACATAGAAAGATCCCAGAGTGCGGCATTCCGATTTCACTTTTCCTTTTCTTTTCCCGTAATTCCACTACCTGCCGCACGATCTACCCTCATCTAGTCATATCCGACAACTTCCTCCACTTCCAGTTGCTGATCCCATGCCCATCTCTGGCTTTCGCATGAGACTTGCCTGTCATCCTCGCAGATAGCCGAAATCCACAACCTCCATCTCCTTAGCTAGTTGAGGCCCAAAAACTGACACAACTACCCTTCTCCACTTCCCCATTAATATCATTGTCGAAGCCCCACAGCAAGTCACTGTTGCTACTCCTCTTTCCGCCTCCCTACCAGTCGGAGCCCTCACAAAAAAACCTTGCCGCATTCTCCATTTCCCATTAATATCATTGTCGACTTCCCCTTTTTACGGCAAATTTTGACAATTTCTTGTTTCCTACACAAATTCATCCCTCTGTACCCATACCAGCCCGGCCCATCAATTACTCCACCCTAACTCCAGCCCTCCATTACCATTGTCGCAGACTACCTGTCAAATTCCCCTTCAGTTCAAACATCAAGGCCGCAAATACAATCCCTCAGAAATCCTGCCGCAAACCTCCAACAATCCTAGATCCATCCATCCAATACCTGCCATACCCCACACACCCATTCATCTCCAGAATCAGGAACAGTTGCGGCCTACACCATGGGGTCTTTTCCTCCACCGCCGCCAGATTTTCATTGCTACGTGAGTAATCGTATTGTGTTTAATTTTTTTTGTATTGAATATTGCGATAACTTGTCATTATTATTTGGGTATTTTAGCTCATTAGTGTAATTGTTTTGTTGTTTTTGTTTGTCTTATACAATTTATTCGTGTAAATTGTAGTAGATAGCATCTAGTGAGAAATCGAGCGTGATTTACTTGCACGCCAGAAAATCTTCCTTCACTTTGTGTTAATTTGCTGAAATTATAAACTTTATTTGATAAATTTTACTTCCAGAATTAACTAAAACATACCAGCATCATTTAAATTGGGTTCATTTGTATCCATTACGCACATTCACATAGGATTGTGTTAGCGTCAGCACATCCACATCACACAGCGTAGCCTGCGTTAGAATTGCTTTTGGGATCCCATTAAGAAGTCTATATGGATAATTGGAGATCCCACATAGACTTCTCCCCATCCAGCCAATCATGCTCTAGAGGATTGCTAATCGCAGACCATACCCCACCCCCCCATGGTGGGCGAGTTCAAAGTCCGCCTCGCTTGCGTCGAACTCAGCAATGGAATTATGAAGGGTAGTTTCCTATAGACTTCTGGATATGTGGAGGGACCTACTCGTTGCAGCACGTGCGTCTTTTCTGTCGGGGATTCAGGGGAATTTCTTGTCCTCACTAGTCTCTTCTCGTCATATCTCATCCGAGTTGATCACTAGACCAGTAAACTATGGTCACCCTAGGTCCAAACAGCAATCTGATGGCAATTACCTTAGAAAAACCTTTTGCATTCCTCCTTAAGAAAGTTATTTGATTGATAACATGGTACATTCATATTGAATCTAATCAACGTCTCTCCAAAGGAATGGAACTTGCTTGGATACAATTTATGAAAGGAACCGGTTGTAGAAGTTTGTGATTGACATTTACGATAATGTAAAGGCTTCATATTATGGATTGTTGAGTGGATGCCAATATAAAGCTTATGTAGTGATGAAGATGTCCAGTCAATAATGAAAGCATTTATATAAATTTGAGGTTCTTGCATTCTCGATTTTCTATGAAAGTATGAGATTATTGATTTTAAAATAGGGGCAATTGAACATGGTTTATCGTCTTTAGAAGTTCACCTTAGTTTACCAGTTTCAAAATGTAAGAGGAAGTCGAAATCTTCAAAGGAGTCACCATGAGGCATATAATTTATTAAACAACGCAATCTCAAATCATATTAAAAATAATGCTTACTTACAGATACGAAGAAAAATGACGTCCCAAGGTCAACGCGGCGATGACATGAGAAAAAGCAAAAGAAAAGAGAAGATCACGGTGAAGATTACTTTTTTAAATTTATGTTTTATTTTCAAGTATTTTCATTATAGACACTATTATTAACTTTATAACAAGCTTATTTTTTGCATGTGTACTGAATTATTATGAACTTATCTAAGCTCACAATTCATTATCACTGTAAATAATATCGCCACTACTGAATGAAGGGAACGAATATATATATATAAGGCACAAAAATGAAAGAAATATGGATTGCAATGATGCATATGTTAAGGAAAACTGTAGGCTGAATTAAATTCAATTGGACCTTAATAAGTTTTAAGCGAGTTGTATGCTATAAAAAGAGCTAAATAAAAGCAAATTTTATTACTCCAAAAAGATAAACAATATATAGGTATGCCCCCTTATTTATATAAAATGGGAGAGATGAGAGAAAACAAGAAAAGATGCGGGACTAGATATAATTCGTGCGGTCTATGCGGTTTGATGTTGCCAAACCGCAACACTGTACAAAAAACAGCTGAAGAAGATCACCCGGCGGCAATAGAGGTAAGCCGCCAGATCGCCATTGTAGACCGCTAGACCGCCGCTGCAGGCCGCCAGACCGCAACTACGGGTTGTCACCAGACCGCAGTTGCGGACTCCTACCACTGCTGCTGCAGAAATTCATCAGACCGCCACTCTATGTTGTCTGACCGCAGCTGCGGCTAATACCCAGACCGCTGTTGCAGCTAACCATCAGACCGCATCTGCGGATAGCTCTTAGACCGCATCTGCAAGAAGTACTTGGAGACTGGAAGCCCTGCGGGAAGCCTACTACAAAACCGCCCAGCCCTGCTAAACATCCCGACCGCCAATTCTGTCAAGACAAGCCGCCAGACAAAACCGATGTCACCTATCAAACCGCCACACAACCAGACCGCCTGGACCAACTATCAGACCGCCCGAACAACAAGTCGCCGAGACTAGTCCATCAAATTGTCAAACTCTAACACTTCCCCTCAAGCTGGAGCATATATGTCAATCATGCCCAGCTTGCTACAAACATCTGAAAGAGAAGCGGAAACTGGTTTCGTGAAAATGTCTGTCAATTCTTTATCAGAAGTGACAAAAGGAGTGCAGATTTGATTATTCAACACCTCTTCTCTAATGAAATGGCAATCAACTTCAATGTGTTTTGTTCTCTCATGGAAGACAGGATTCTTTGATATGTAAATAGTGGCTTTGTTATCATAGAACATAGGGAGAGGATGATAATAGACTTCTCTCAAGTCAATCATAAGCGCTCGTAACCATTTCAATTCGCAAGTTGTTGAAGTCATGCTCCTATACTCAGCTTTAGCACTTGAGCTTGAAACCACTGAATGCTTCTTGCTTTTCAAGCTAACAAGATTTCCACCTACAAAGGTGCAAAAATCTGATGTACACTTCCTATCTTCTTTGTTATCAACATAGTTGGCATCAGAATACACTTCAATCTTCAAATGATTATGCTTCTGAAACAACAAGCCCTTTCCTGGAGACCCTTTCACATACTCCAAAATTTTCATGACAGAACGCAGATGACACTCTCTAGGATTTTTCATAAATTGACTGACCTTCCCAACAATATAACAGATATCCCGTCTGGTAACAGTCAGATAGTTGAGTTTACCTACAAGTCACTTATACGCAGTACAATCTGGGAGAAGAGGAGAATCTTCATTCCACGCCTTATCATCCCCAACAGCCATCGGACAACGAGCATGTCTTGTATCAAGAAGAACAGTTTCCTTTAAGAGATCTAGCGCATACTTTCGCTGCGAAAGAACCACAGAGTTGCGCTTTCGTGAAATTTCAATTCCCAGAAATTACTTCGGAGTTCTCATATCCTTAGTAACAAAATGTTGTTGAAGATATCGTTTTATCAGATTAATACATTTTTTATCATCATCAGTAAAAAGGATATCATCAACATAGACAGCAAGAATCACAAGATCATTAGTAGTCTTGCGTGTAAACAGAGAATGATCAGCAGAACTTTGATTGAACTCAATAAGGAAAACAACGCCGCTAAACTTGTCAAACCAAGCTTGTGGACTCTGCTTTAAACCATGAATCGCCTTCCGAATCTTGCATACCTGAGACTCTCCCTGAGCAACATACCCAGGAGGTTGCTCCATGTAAACCACATCCTGCAAATCACCATAGAGGGAGACATTCTTCACATCTAACTGAGACATCTCCCAATCTTTATTAACGGAGAGAGAGAAAAGAACACGTATAGTGCTGATGCGAGTAACGGGGGAAAAATATCAAAGAAGTCCACCTCATACGTTTGAGTAAATCCTTTGGCAACAAGTCTCGCCTTATAGCGGTCAACGGAACCATCTGGAAGATACTTGACAACAAAGACTCATCGACAACCAACTACATCTAAGCCCAGAGGTGTGAGAACAAGTGTCCAAATACCTCTCTCAGTTAATGTTTTCATTTCTTCATCCATAGTTGCTTTCCATTATGGAATGACAAGAGTCTCTTGATACGTAGTCGGGATGACAGTAGAAGATATAGCAAGAGCAAAACGCTTGCCAAACAGGGAAAGCTGAGCATATGAGACAACAACATCATTAGGATGCTTAGTGCATTGTCAGACGCCCTTCTGCAGGGCAATGAGAAGATCAAGATCACTCTTGTTCGGAGGCGCAGATCCACTGTCAGAAGAGAGAAGAGGCCCGGGAATAGACACAGAAGGCTCCAAGGATAAAGAATCGGTCTCGAGAGAAAGAAACAAAGCAACAGGAACAGATGTGGAAAGAACTGGTGGCAACAGAGGTGTCGAGATAATAGGCATTGAAGAGGAAGTATCAGAGGGCAAGAGAGAAGAAGCGGGAGAAAATACGGTGTATCCTCCAAAAAGGTGACATCAGCAAAAACGTACTGGTTACAAAGAAGAGGATCAAAACAACGATATCCCTTCTGAGACAGATAATAACCAAGGAATATGCATTTAATAGAACGAGAAGAAAGCTTGTCACGACCAGGAGAAGGTACGTGAATAAACGTCGTCGTACATGCAAAAACTCTAAGAGGTAAAGAAAACGGCTCAACCCCGGGATACAAAATGAAAAATGGAGTCTTGCCCTGAATAATAGACAAGAGAATATGATTTATGAGATAGCAAGAGAGAAAAACAGCATGACCCCAATAAGAGTGAGAAATATTATTTATAAGAGAAGACTGCGAGCAACATCCAGGAGATTGCGATTCTTGTGTTCAGCAATGTCATTTTATTAAGTATAGGTACAAGTAGTTTGATGAACCAAACTATGGCTCGCACAAAAATCGGAAAGTTGACGGCTGACATATTCCTTGGCATTATCAGTACGAATAACCTGAATAGGCACATTAAACTGTGTGGATATCTCATTATAAAAGGCTGTAAATAGAACGCTCTTTCAAGAGATACAGCCAAGTACACCTGGAGAAATCATTAATAAAGGTAACAAAGTACAAGCTACCTCTACCAACAGCGGCAGTAGGAGAGAGACCCTAGATGTCAGAGTGAACTAGTTCAAAAGGGCGTGAAGAACTACTCTCGTTCGTGCTGGGAAAGAAGAGTGATGATGTTTACCAAGCTGACATACTTCATAATTCAAAGGGGAATCCTCTGGAGGAAGATCTGGGAGAAGTTGGTGGATGAGGCGAAGAGGATGGTCAAGACGACGATGTCATTGCTGAAGGGAAGAAGAAACAGAAAGAGCTATGATATTGTAAAAAAATAAGAGGTCATCACTCGCAGTCCCAGTAGCAATCGTATCTTTTAAAACAGAATCCTAGAAAGAACACGTAATGGCAGTAAACGTAACCATGCAGTGCAACTGTGCGCAGAGAGCATGAACAGATGGTAAATTGCACGGCAAAATGGGAACATAAAGAGTGTCCTTAAGCTGCAAAGACAGTGATGTGCACAGTGCCAACACCATGCACAGAAGAAGAAGTCTCATCAGCAATAACGACAGGAGATACGCATTTCTGCTTTTTCAAGCAGGAGAACAAACGAGAAATGTCGGTCATGTGACAAGTGACACCAGAGTCAATAAGTCACTTATCAGAAAAGACCAAAAGAGCACGAGCGGTATAGGAGACAAGAAAAACTGACCTCACGGAGAAAGAAACCAGATAGAAAAAACTAAACGCACGGTTAGACACACGCCGACGAAAGGGGCAAAGAGATCGCGCGAACAAATAAACCGCGCGATCAAGCAGTTAAGAGAAGAAACCGCAAAAGATCCCAAGAAGAGCGCAAGCCGAAAAAGAAAAGGCCGCAGAAAGAACAGATCGGCTAACAGGCAGCAGAAAGAACAGATCGGCTAACAGGCCGCAGAAAAACAGATCGGCTAACAGGCCGCAGAAAAAACAGATCGGCTAACAGGCCGCAGAAAAACAGATCAGCTAACAGGCCGCAGAAATAACGCGAACAAGAAGAGAAGGCTAACAGAAACTCAAACCGCACGGTTGAGTGAGAAGCCGAAAAAGAACAGATCGCGGAAAGAGAACCTGTCACCAAAAAGAAGCAAACAGAGAAGAGGAAGATGCTGCGCGAGTAGAGAAAACAACCCGCGCGAGAAGAAAACAACCCGCAGGAGCACAGGAGAAAGAAGCAAGCGCAAACACCTGCAAAGCCGCGCGAACAGAACCGAACGCAAAAGAAAGAACAAGTCAAAGGAGAAACGACAAGCAAGGGAGGGTAGGGCGGGAAGAAGACCGGACGCGGTTAGAAAAACAAACAGTGAGAAAATTGGAGCAAATGATCGGTTAGCTCTGATACCATGTAAAAAGAGGTAAATAAAAGGCAAATTTTATTGCTCCAAAACGATAAACAATACATAGGTATGCCCTCTTATTTATAGAAAATGAGGGAGATGAGATAAAACAACAAGAGATGTGAGACTAAATATAATCCGCGCGGCCTATGCGGTTTGACGTTGTCAAACCGCAACACTGTACAAAGAACAGCTGAAGAAGATCATCCAGAGACAATAAAGATAAGCAGCCAGACCGCCACTGTAGACCGCTAGATCGCCGCTGCAAGCCGCCAGACGCAACTGCGGGTTGCCACCAGACCGCAGTTGCGGACTCCCACCACTGCTGCTGTGGAAAGCCATCAGACCGCCACCATAGGTTGTCTGACCGCAGCTACAGTTAACACTCAGACGGCTGTTGCGGCTAACCATCAGACCGCTGTTGCGGCTAGGCACCAGACCGCGGTTGCAGATAACTCTCAGAACGCATCTACAAGAAGTCCTTGAAGACTGGAAGCCCTGCGGGAAGCCGACTACAAAACCTCCTAACCCTGCTAAACAGCAAGACCGCCAATTCTGCCAAGACAAGACGCTAGACAAAACCGCTGCCACCTATCAAACTGCCACACAACCAGACCGCCTGGACAAACCGCCAGACCGCCAGAATAACAAGCCACCGAGACTAGTCCATCAAACCGCCAAACTCTAACATACGCACTGGATCAAACCCCGGGTCAACTCAGTTGGGCCTTAACGGGACTTAAGCCAGTTGTACACACTGAGTTCAACCCAAGAGGAGTGGGCTCAAGACTGAAGACGGATATAAATATATTACCATTTAACGTAATGAAATGGAAACATATGGAAAATGAATACAAAAGTACAAAAAGAAAATGAAAATAATGAAATGAAATAAGAAATCACGAATTACGATGAATGCACATTACACCATGAATGATATTTGACATTTACTCTTTTATGATTACTTTCGTACTGTTTACATAACTGCAACATGAAATATATCATTATGCATGTGCAAGTAACTGCTTATCACTGAATATGAAATTTACTATTACACATGCATTTAATTGAAATAAAAAAAATTGTATGTACATTGTTACTGATTCACCTTGTTTGCATGTACAAGCTATTAAAATGTAAATATCTCACTTAGTCATTATTAAAGACTAATCCTTTAGTTATCAAATTTTTTTAAGGAAATAAAATGTGTAACGAAAAGCAATTCTAAAGCTTGGCTACACATGATAATTAGTATGTATGTTATTTAAAGTGTCATTTTATACATTTATTATTTTAATACAATTACAAGTTAAGTGATGGTGTACATAGTTGGTACTCAATACAATATATGATATTGTACTGCACTCTACTCTTTTATAATGTCATGAATACTATTACTCTATGGTGGTCTCCGGGCCATTACAATCAGTACATGGCAATCGTATTTTTAATCATGTAACTAGTGATCTCAATCAAAATTTATATATCCAACTCGAGGTATCCCTTAATTATTATATATTTAATACATCAAATATTTCTATATTCTCTCTAACTTATCATTTCTAAAGGAAAATATTATTTGGTCAACGTTAATTATCCATGCGCAACTCTATAGCTCAACAAAAGTTAGAAAGTGGTACACATCTTGCTTCTTTAAATATTTTGTTAAAAATGAATCTAATATTTCTCAATTTATTTTTTTAGGTGATGCATAGTATGAAGTTTGAAAATAGTGGAGCCAACTGCACGCATTCCTGAGGGAGATCTTATCTAATAATTTTTAAAATATTTTGTCACCACATTGAATTTGATAATGGAAGATTTTAGGATGCACAAAACTATAATCTTATTTTGTCTATTGTTTTAAGTTGAAGCCCTACTCTTGAACAAATAATTGTATACCCTTTATAGCATTGTACAAGACGTTTCAGCAACATGAATCAAAATAACTATAATACCACTCATTTTACTAAACTGTTACTTTATTTTGAACAGCTATGCAAATGAAATTTACTACAAATACTTTTCTATTTTTCCCACAAATAGTTTTCTACTTTTCTCACAAATAGTTTCACATACCTCCATCTGCAACCTCCATTTGTCAGAGCTCTGTTTGTCATAATTGCAGCTCTCTAACATATGATCACGGTCTAAGGGTATCTGCAAGCTTATTTGACTTAAAACATCGTTGTTTGATTAGGTTCTTTGCTTCCACGTGCAATGAAAATATTTTGTGGCAATCAGTCAACAGTTGCAATTGCTCGAAATAAAGTTCAACGCGACAAAACAGAATACATCGAAATTGATCATTATTTTGTTCAAGAATACTTCTCAATGGCAGTGGGAACAATTAACACCAAGGACATTTATGTTTGTGCCCTAATTAAGAAGACAAAATGCGAGTCATCGCTATCCAGCACATAATTGTATTATAGGAACTTCATCTTTTGGTATACATTTCTACATTGATCTCCCCAATATCAATTGCATGAAGTTCCACTATTGTTGTCAGCCATTACCACTGATTTTTGAGCATGACTATAGAGGTCCAAATTGAGCCATAAGGTCGATGATATTCTAAGCTAGGCAATCAAAGTTGTGATCTACTTGCCGCAATCAAGTATGTAATGTTGCATGTAGTAACGATTCAATAGGTGGACGCTTCCCTTGTTCTTGTGACCAGGGAATCAAAAATCAGGTCACTATGCGGAAGTGTGGATAGGTAGCTCGTCCTCGCCATTACAAGTGGGAAGAAAAGCAATTCATACAAATTTCCTACAAAGGAAACAAAAGGTTGTCATCGATGTTAACTGCTGAGAGAAGATAAAAGCATTGTCAACCGAGATAAGATAAAAGCACTATCAACAGAGAGAATATAAAAGCATTTGCGCTACCCACCAAGAAAAATAAGAACTCAGTCAAGCCGAGAAGAAAACAAGGTTCAAGAATCTTTGGACACCAAAGCTTAAGGACCTAAAAAATGAAGGACCACGGGACAAATAGAAAGGCGTCACCAAAATAAAGAAGTTACCATCAAGATACTAGCCCACACAAGTCGCGTTATATTTGTTTTTTATGTATTTATTGTTTAGTAAATGACACTTTTAATATTAATGTCCGAACATAGCTTTATTTTCTTTTTTCTGCAGGTTTTGGGAAATTTCTTATTTTCTTTTTCTGCAGCTTTTGGGAAATTGCAGGAAAATTTGATGTACACGCCCTAGGTCACGCCCGTGACCCACGGCGTCATATCATAAGAGTCAATTCCCAACTGTTGTCGTGATCCGGAGGAAATTCCATGCATATTTGGTCAAGTTACGCCCGTGTCCTTCAAGTCACGCCCGTGATTTTCCCTGGGTCACACTCGTGTAGTTCCGTCTAGCTCATGCCGACGACCCGACTCCATCTAGTCGTTGCAAGTCAAGTCACACCCGTGTTCATTGAGTCACGCCCGTGGCATCTGACTCAGCATCCAGGTCAGCTCGTCGCGCCGACACGCCAGCCGCACGCCACATTTAATGTGGCCACCCATGTACACGCCTGTGACATGAATGTCACACCTAAATGGCACGGGTGTGTTCTCTCTGACTTTAGCCACGACAGTTGCACGTCGTTGTCCCATCAGATGCAGAACAGTAGTTACACTCCCTAGGTCACGGGCATGACCTAGGGCGTGTAAAGTGAAATTTATTTCCTATAAATCCCCAGTTCCTCTGAGATCAAGGATTCGGGTTTTTGTAGTGTTGGAGATCGTTATGTGTTGTTTTTAAGAGCTCTTGAATTTCTCTTTCTAGTTCTTAATTTTCTCTCTCTTGTTCTTGCACTTCTCTTTCGATTTTTTTGTAATCTCTTTTCTAGTTACTTGCAATTTCCTTTAAAGTCCACTTGTAAACCTCCTTATAGTGCTTGTAATTTCCCTTTTCTACTTGAAATTGTTTTTAATAAATAATAAAGTAAGCTTTTTCCTTAATCTCTCCTTCTCAGTATGCATTTTCTTTATTGGCCTTCCATTTCCTTCATATCCATGAGTAACTAAGCGTCTTTTAGTACTCGATCGAGACGATCCGAGGAATGGAATGATAATCACTTTTTAATATTTCATCTCTTCTTCTCTTTTAACAAAATGTTTAGGATTTACCATTGAAAAAAATTATGGGGGGTCATATCATCGATATATGACTTTCACAAACCGTTTACGTAGTCTGATAGCCGAAAGGATCGTGTGTATGGATCGATCGCTCATGGGTAAAGTGAGTTGAATGAATCCTTGAAAGAGGACGATATAAATCTCTCGGATTGGAGTCAAATCCAATAGTGGGGTTCACCACTTAAAGCGAGCTTTAGGAGTTTCGATTGTAGAACAAAAGTTCGGTCGATCAACTTAAACTTAGTTGGTCATATCCTCGAAAGAGGTGTGTTCATAATTTAGGAACCTTCATGTTCCAAGCATTTTCGTTAAAGAGATTTAGAATTTATTTTCCTTTTGATTATTTTCATTCCAAGGTAGGTCAAGATCTAGTGCTAACTTTTAAACCATAATCTAAATCCTTTTTCTAATTTTCAATTTGTTTTCTTTTTAAAAGAAAACAAAAATTGTAGTGATAAGATAATAGTAATTTCCTCGAAGTAAAAGTAATCAACGCCCCCGAGAAATACGACTTTGGTATTTTCTCAAATATCTTACACTATAATCAATAATGTACACTTGCGTTCATCTGATATAGAATTGGAATATATCATGTTTTCATAAAGCACTAAATGTATCTATCAGGTGTCACCAAAATAAAGAAGTTAATATCAAGATACTAACTGACACAAGTAAATCCTTTTTCTAATTTTCAATTTGTTTTCTTTTTAAAAGAAAACAAAAATTGTAGTGATAAGATAATAGTAATTTCCTCGAAGTAAAAGTAATCAACGCCCCCGAGAAATACGACTTTGGTATTTTCTCAAATATCTTACACTATAATCAATAATGTACACTTGCGTTCATCTGATATAGAATTGGAATATATCATGTTTTCATAAAGCACTAAATGTATCTATCAGGTGTCACCAAAATAAAGAAGTTAATATCAAGATACTAACTGACACAAGTAGCCTTATATTTCTCTTAAACCCAAACTTGATTGTGTCCATGACGAAGTGGTCCATGAATGGTTCAATCCACAGGTACTTCACAAGGCTACAATATTATCAGAGTACGGGGGAGATTAGTATGTGGATTTTAGGCTATAAAGTCGATGAACTACAAAATGAGGAGAAGAATCAGCAAGATTAAATGATAAAATTATTTACTATAATTGTTGAAATTTACTCGGTAAATAAGTTTATGTGAGATATTATAGGTTATCATGACTTTCAACCATGAGACACGCAAGAACAACAGAGAAATGAGACACCGATAAAAATGGAAGAATGTGTTAATTATTTGTGGAGAACTCTCATCTAACCTGAAAAATATGAAAAATCTCCCCCTCCAATGTCACAACCCGCATTTTCTCCGCATTTAATTAATATATCAAAGTAAGAGAAAACACGCGTCATGATGTCACGCCGTGCAGGAGATAACTGTGGACGCTCAGGCAAGAACTCAACCTAACATTTTATATGAAATCCTCTAGTTTATTATGAAGAAAACTGTACTTTAAGTTAAGTTTAAATGGTCGTATCACTCGGTTCAGTGGATCAACTAGTCCACAAGTATAAACATGAATATACGCTGCGGAAAATACTTTGTTTATATTGATTAACATCCTACATGAGCATAAACAACCCAACAGGACAACACATGCTATGCATATCTCTAGATTTAATATAGGTATAGAAATAGCTTTTACGTTGGTTAAAACATAGTTACTTTGGTTAAAAGCAATGCTATGCATGAGATAGTATCTTTATACTTTTAAAATTAACTATCATGCAAATCTAGTATAAAATCTTCTCAGAGAGCAAGTAAAACCAACCAGTCATCAAGAAAAAACAAAGTTGCTAGCAGGTATATTAATAACATTAAAAACTCCGGTGGGCGTCAACAGCCTGACACGAACCCACCAGACAAAAAACATGTCTGAACTAAAAACAGAACAACAACACTACCTCACACTGGTGAGGACAAGAGAACTACAACAACAGCAGAAAACCAGCAACCACCAAACTTAGCTGCTCAACCGGCTACTGCTCCGAACCTGAGGCATTCCAAATAAAAGAATACCTCAGCAAAAAATATACACGTGATAATCAAAGATCAAAATTAGCAATAATCCATAAAGGGACAAAAGGAGGGTTACCAACCCTAACATGAGAAGCTGACAAACCTCAGCTAATAAGCCATAAGACAGAGATAAAAGGTTTACTTACAAAGTTCAAGGGTAAGAAATTTGCACCAAGTGCGATAAAGATTCATGCTTTATATAAAAAGAAATATATACAAGTGTATATATATAAAAGATTAGTCTGCTCATCAGCGGGCAAAAAAAAGCACCAGCAACAAATCCGGCACCTGCGGTGGTGGTCTCCTCCTCCACACACCGACATCAAAAGTTTCACAAGGGCCCAGGGGTGGTGGTCTTCTTCTCCACTCACCCACAACACATCACCGGGGCAAAGCCGGCACCTGCGGTGGTGGTCTCCTCCCCCACACAGCGGCAGTCAAAAACACACCCGGAAATCCACCCGGCGAAAAGATGCATTGAATGGCAAATAAGGAAAAATAACTAGAAATTCTATAAGGGTATACTCGACGAATAGGAGTCATTTGACGAACAGCTTCTAAGTCTACACAGATTCGTCGAGAATACTCGGTGAATTACCTCAACAAGCCAGGTCAAACTCGACGAATTGGACTGAATTTGGCGAGGGAAGAAAAATCTAAGTCCACACTGATTCGTCGAGTATACTCGACGAATACAGTTGACACTCGACGAATTAGACTTGGTAAAACAAGAAAAAAATAGGCTAACTTAACGATATAGGACGAATCGGTGAAAGAACCCAAGTCCATGGGAAAATCGTCGAGTATACTCGAAGTCTGGACTCCACTCAACATTGCGCTGAGTGCACTCAACACACTCGACGCCGAACAGATAACTCAACGGAGTTGACTTCACTCAACGACTTTAACTCAACGACAAGGCTTCACTCAACGCTTTCAACGCCAAAGCAGTCTCACTCGACTCCTGGACTTTAACTCAGCGAAGTTTACTTCACTCAACTCTTTCACTTGACGCTCTCGACGCCAAACCAACCATACTCGACAAATTCGTCAAGTTAACACGACGCTTTTGACTTAGACTCAAGGACCACTCGACGCTCTCAACGCCAAGCCTAATTCACACAACGCCAAGACTGGCATTCAACGAATTCGTCGTGAATACTCGACGAATTTTCCTTAATCTCAATAATCACTCAACGCTAAGACTACACTCAACGTCAAGACTACACTCAACGCCAAAGGCTAATACTCGGCGAATTCATCGAGAATACTCAACGAATTGGACTTAACTCAACGCCAAAGCATTACCCGACGAATTTCAACGGATACTCGACGAACTCGACTCTACCCCAGCTAATACTCACCGAATTTTACTTAAACCAAATCAACCTTCACCCGATGAATTTTATTCAATCTTATACGATGAACTTAGACTTAGGCGGACTGTTATATACGATGAAAACTAGACTTAAGTTAACTGTTTTATACTCGACGAATTATCCTAGACTAACAGTCATCTACTCGACGTATTAACCTAACCAGATTAAATCCTTATTCGACGGATTATACTCGGGCTGCCTCCTACATAAACAACGAAGTTAAAATTGGTCGGAAAACCTACACGACACAGCAGATCGGCCGAACCCTACACTGCTCCAATTTTCTAAGGAGAGAAGGGAAGAAAAGTAACAAAGAACACAAGGAAACGAACTTGGCAAGGGGAAGAAATCACCACTTGCCTTGAATCGCCCGAAAATCGGTTACGCAAGCGCTCCTCCTCAAGGATCTGGCCGCAAGAACATCTATGCAACGAATCCTGAAACTTTTCGGGAGAAAAGAGGATCAAAACCAAATAACCTAACGCCCAAAAATTCAAGAAACGGGAAAAACTCACCGCACACACGTAGATCTCGTCGAGAGCAGTCCGAATCTACCCTCTGATGATGATTTCGAGCACCAAAGCACCTGCAATCGGCGGCCGAAAGCCTAAAAATGTCTGTCGCTCTTCTCTCTTCGCGAAAGAGCGCGACGGTTTGGGAGGAAGATGATGAATAGGGTTTTTGTCACATCGAAGGACTATTTATATTTATAATATATTATTATTAGTGTGACGTCCAAAATTACCGATAACTCCAAACAACTCGGATTTCTACGAAATTCACAACGAAGCTAAATATTGATGCTATGAATCCAACGGCGAAGTCGAAATCAAAATCCGACAAACCAAACTCGGGTAAAAACCCCGCAAAGTCAAAACACCAAATTTCTCAAAAATGCACGACCGAGTTCCAAAACAAACTCGGCTTGCAAGGGATATCTCAAAAATACACTAGAAGTTAGTCATGCTAATATTCTAAGTCAAAAGCTCGGATACCAACGAGCAAAATTCACGCTCCAGCAACGGTACCCGCCAACTACGTGTCAATGTAACGCCCTGACGTCAAAAATACGTCATTAAAGAAATTAAAATAAACATTCGAAAATCAGGGGCATTACAGTCACTTCCCCTAAAAATAAGTTTCGTCCTGAAACTGCTTACACAACTGAATCCACTAAAGAAGAAAAATAATCAAGGGTTATTGAATAAAAACACTTACCAAAGAAAGCAGGAAAACAGATGAGGATGAGTCTCCCTCATAGCTGACTCGAACTCCTAAGTCGCGCTCTCCACGTCTTGGTTTTGCCACAAAACTTTGACCGCGGGTATTGTCTTCCTTCGCAACACCCGATCTTGAGTATCCAGAATGCGAACAGTCATCTCAACATAAGAAAGATTAGGTTGCAACTTGCAACTGGGGCGTCGAATCAAAAACTTATCGGTCACTAAGCCCATATTTCCGCAACTGGCTCATATGAAACACATTGTGCACACCAGGAAAATTTGCGGGCAAATCCAGCCTATATACTGACACTCTGATGCGTTCAACAATTTGGAAAGGTTCCACATACCTGGGATCCAACTTGTGGATCTTTCCAAACCTTTTAACACCAGCCATCGGAGAAACATTGAGGAAAACCATGTCTTCAACTGCGAATTCCAACTCAATCTTTCGCTGATTAGCTTTCATCTCATAACGTTATTGAGTTATTCGAAGCTTCTCTCGAATATGAGTCACAGAAGTATTCATCTCTTCCAAAGCCTCTGGACCCAACAACGATCATTCACCAACTTCGGCCCAAAATAAGGAAGTTCTGCAACGTCTCTCATACAAAGCCTCAAACGGGGTCATCTACAAGCTCTCCTGATAACTGTTATTGTAGGCAAATTCCATCAATCTCAGTCGCTCGTCTCACGCTCCTCCGTGGTCCAAGACGTAACATCTTATCATATATTCCACAATCTGATTAACTCTCTCCGTCTGACCATTGGTCTGCGGATGATAAGCGGTTGAATATCTGAGGTCGGTGTCCAACCCTTCCTATAAACTCTTCCAAAAACGAGATGTAAATCTGGAATCTCGATCCGACATAATACTAACAGGTACTCCATGTAGTCTGATGACCTCATCCAAATATAACTCTGTTATTTTCTTCATGCAATAATCAATTTTGAATGGCATGAAGTGAGCACAGTTCATTAGTATGTCGACTATGACCAATACTGAATCATGTCCTCGGGAAAATCTTGGCAAACCAGTAATAAAATCTATAGAAATACTCTCTCACTTCCAACTTGGAATCTCCAAAGGCGTTAGCTTGCCACCAGGTCTTCCATGGTCTGCTTTCATGCGCTTGTAGGTCAAACACTCAGACACAAACTTGGCTATATCATTCTTCATCTCATACCACCAAATGATCTGTTTCAAATTTCTATAGATCTTAATAGAACCAGTGTGGTAGGCAACACTAGAACCATGCTCCTCACTGAACAATTTAGCTCGAATATCCTCAATAGCGGGGATACAAAATCCACCACGGTACTTCAAAGTACTGCATCATCAATTGAAAATTCTGGTAACTCCCATTTCTCAGTTCTATTACGAAGGTGCTGCAAATCAGGATCATCCTTTTGATGTAGCCTTGTAAGCGTAATACATGAAGCCACTTGTACAACCTCATATTCGCTGAGTCAGACCAGGAGGCACCAACAGTCACAATTAGGCTAGCCAGAGGAGTTCTCGCCCTAAAGAAGATCTCGCCCAAGTAGGCGGGAACGCTTGCGCTAGCGCCAAGCTCCCTCGCCTACAAAGCGGTCCACGCTCGACGATCGTCGAACCAAGATCGTCGAGCGCAGCTAAATCGTCGAACGAAAATCAAAAGGCCAAGATCGTCGAGCGCAGCTAAATCATCGAACGGAAATGAAAAGGCCAAGATCGTCGAGCGCAGCTAAATCGTCGAACGGAAATCAACAGGCCAGATCGTCGAACGCAGCCAATGCGGGAATGCTTGTGCTATCGCCAAGCTCCTGTCTTAAAGGAGCTCTCGCCTATAAACAGGCGAGACCGCTTGCGCCGGACTCTGGACAGAAGGCTCTCGGCTCAGAACTCTCGCCGAGTGGGGCTCAGTGCCTTGGGTAAAATGAACTAATTACCCTCAGGTAAAATTACCCCTATACCCTCAGGATAAACCGCGGCATTTGGCTATTGGCAGATCAACCAAGGGCATTTCAGTAATCTCAGGTCAGCAAATGCTTTAAATAGACCCATAAGGGCTCTTTGGAAGGCAGTCTTTCATTATCTTCCAACTTCTAGTGCTTTCTGAGGAGCTCCTAGCCCAGCTTTTGGGTTTGGAGGGGAAGCTCTCAGAGATCTTCCGGGTGTGAGGTGGGACCTCCCTGCTGAGGCCTTGGGGTCAGTCCAGGGACCTTTGAATCTAGTCGAGGGTTGAGGCTTGAGAGAAGTAGGTGTTGGTTGCACCCCTGTTTTGAACTCCCGTTAAGGTCATTTTTGGCTTCAACAGTTCTGGTGCGGTGAGCGTGCAAGGCAGCCGATACAAGAAAGACTTGAGTTTTGTCCCATGGCTGGAGGTGAAGGTGAAGGGTCTAGTTCTGGAGGCTCCCCCACCCGGGGAGAAGCGACGAGGAAGATGCTGGATGAATTCAGGCGAGAAGTCCTGCAGACTATCAGCTTGGCCTTCTCGGCCCGAAGCGAGTGGGCCACCCCTCAGGTTCTGATAGATGAGGTCTCGCTCCTGGGCGAGAATGCCCCTGGACAGCGCCCGGGGAAGGAGGTCCCGGCGGAGGCTGGCGAAAGGGACGTGGCGGCGCGGGAGCTCTTCCCAAGCCAGCGCCCGAGCAAGGAGGCTTTGACAGATCTGGGCGAGAGGGAAGCGGCAGTGCGAGAGCTCTTCACTGGGCACGGTCTCGCGGATCGGGCCAGCCAGCCGAGGTCGCGGGACGTGCCCTCTCGCCAGGCAGGAGGCGAGAGCCCATTCAGCGAGCTCATCATCTCAGCTCCGGTACCGGAGGGGTTCCGGGAGCCTGACATGTCCTACTACTCGGGAAAGGATGACCCTGTACAGCACGTGCAGTGGTTTGAAGATGTCGTTTCAATAAGGCAGATAACGGATGCCTTCAAGTGCCGGCTATTTGCCATCACGTTGAAGGAGAAGGCTCGGGACTGGTTCCACCAGTTGCCAGCGAGGTCGATCTACTGCTTTGAAGATCTGCGAAGAAGTTTCCTGTTGAGGTTCTCAACGTCGAAGAAGAGGAAGAAGGAGGCAGAGTGCCTGTTTGCGGTGAGGCAGAAGCCGGATGAGACACTGGGTCACTATGTCGACCGGTTTCAGGAAGAGATCCTCCTGGTCCAGGAGGTCCCAGGGTACGCATTGATGTTCGCTTTTACCCTGGGGCTGAGGCCGGTATTTTTCAGTATGGAGTTGAAGAGAGTGCCCCCCCCCCTCTCCTTTGAGGAGCTCATGGAGAGGGCGGCAAAGGAGATAGATTTTGAGAGAGCAAACCCAGCATTCGTCAGGAAGTTGGTCAGGCTGGCGGAGGATGATGTGAAGGAACCTGCAGCGGGAAGGCAGAAGGAGCCGAGGGAGCAGAGGGAGCAGAGGGAAGAAAGGAGAAGGGAAGAGCCCCGAAGGCAGGGGCAGCAGCAGGGATGGGGGGCCCGGGAGCCGAACAACCAGTTGGGTTGGAGGCCCCAGGATGGTCGCCCCCAGGGCCAAGGAGGAGGCTACCATGGGAGAGATAATCTACGGGAACCCAGGAGGTTCGACCAACCGGCATGGAGGCAGGAGCCAAGGGGTCGAGTCCCGCCGCCGCAAGAGGCCATGGAGGTGGGCAGAGGAAGAGGAGCGAGGAGAGGAGTTCGATGAGCTGGGAGAAGAGGAGGAGAAGGAAGAAGGGGTAGGGTGGCGTTGCTCTTTTGTGACTTCCACCAAGAGGAAGGTCACGCAACGGCCACCTGCCCGGAGTTCTTAGAAATGAGGGAAGCAAGAGGAGCAGGGAGGCAGGATCCGCCGATTAGGATCGTAGAAGTACAGCATGGGGAGATGGAAGATAGGTGTGAAGATCGGGTAGACGTGGGGACCCGGGGAGGAATCGGGGTGATTCATGGAGGAGTGGGGATTGAGGCAACCCGCAAGGGGAGCCTGCAAACCATGTACCGAAGGGGGGTCGCCTCTACCTCCCAGGCTCCCCCACCGGAAGAAAAAATCACCTTCTCGTCAGCGGACATGCCAGACTACGAAGATCCGTTCTGTGACGCTCTGGTGATCCAGACGGCGGTGGAGAACTTCACAGTCTCAAGGATACTAGTGGACAACGGGAGCTCGGTAAATGTCATCTTCAAGAAGGCCTTCGACGAGATGAGGATTGAAGGGAAGAGGATCTTGGCTTCGGATGGACCGCTATTCGGGTTCTCCGGAGAGAGGAAGGAAGTAGAAGGAGTAGGGATGCACGTGAAGTTGGGGGGCGTGTCACGGAACTGCAGGTTCGTGATCGTGGACGCCCCAAGCAGCTATAACGCCATCTTTGGGCGCCCCCTCATCAGCGTCTTTCGCTGCGCCCCCTCATCTTTGGGCGTTTCACCAGTGCCTCAAGTTCAACAATGGAGGGGTGCAGGTCAGGGTAACAGGGCACCCGAAGGTGGCGAGACAGTGCTACGTAATGGTAGTCAACACCATATCGTGGATGGCAGAGGCAGAGGAGTTGGAGAAAGAGATGGCGGCACATGAAGGGGTTGTCGGAGAAGAGGAGATGAGCCTAGAGGAGGCGAGAGAGGTAGCTGAAGAGGAAGTCGGAGGAGAGGAGACTGAGGAAGAGCAGCAGGGAGGATATGTGCAGGAGGTCCAGGGGGACGAGGAGCAGGAGAGCCCGTAAAGGGCGATGGAGGTAGAAGAGCAAGAAGCAGGAGGAGCTGAGGGAGAGGCCCAGAGGGGCGTGGAAGTCGAGCAGCAGCAGGAGGGGCCGGAAGAGGCGATGGAGATTGAAGAGGAAGGAAGGGAGGAGCTGGAGCTGGAGGAAGAGGCAAGGGTCGGCTGGGAGCAGTCGCGGCTGGAGCCGGCCGAGGAGGTGGTGGAGATGGAGATCTTCACCAGCGCAGGGCAGGTGCAAAGGGTGCGGGTCAGCGGGGGCTTGAGTCCCGAGGCCCGGGAGCGAGTGCGGGCCTGCATTCAAAGCAACATCGACATCTTCGCTTGGAGCGCGGCAAACATGTCGGGCATCGACGCGGACGTGGCCTGCCATCGCCTGAACCTGGACCCCCGCACTCGCCCCATACGCCAAAAGATGAGAGTCATCGCCACCAAGCTGGAGGAGCCCATCCGCGAAGAGGTCAGGAAGCTCCTGGAGGCCGGCTTCATCTCAGAGATCCAGTATCCAGGTTGGATCTCGAATGTGGTAATGGTTAAAAAAGGGGGTGGTAAATGGAGAATGTGTATTGATTTTTCTTTGTTAAATAAATCATGCCCTAAGGATTGCTACCCCCTGCCTCGGATCGACGCGCTGGTTGATTCAGCCGTCGGTTTTTCTATCATGAGCTTTTTGGATGCTTTTTCAGGTTATCACCAGATCCGGATGCACCCTCCCGATGTCAAGGATGTTTCCTTCATCACGATGGAGGGGTGCTTCAGTTACAAAATGATGCCCTTTGGGTTGAAGAACGCAGGGGCTACCTACCAACGCATGATGGATCGGGTCTTCCGAGATCAGAGGAGGAGAAACTTGGAGGTCTATGTCGAGGACCTAATGATCAAGAGCAAGTGTGTGGATTCGCACCTGAAAGATCTAGAGGAGACGTTCGCCACCCTGAGAAGGTTTAAGATGAGGCTGAACCCCTTGAAGTGTGTCTTCGGGGCCAGCCGCGGGAAGTTCCTTGGGCATCTCTTGACTCCGGCAGGGGTGGAGCCTAACCCGGACAAGGTAAAGGCTATCCTGGATTTAGAGTCACCTCGCGACGCCAAGGAGGTCCAGCGCTTGACAGGCAAGCTGGCTGGGCTGAGCAGGTTCCTCTCCAGGTCAGGAGACAAATGTTCTTCATTCTTCAAGGTGCTGCGAGGGAATCAAAGGTTTGAGTGGACCGCCGAGTGCGAAGAAGCCTTCCAAGGGCTGAAGAGACAGCTCTCTCAGGCTCCTCTGCTTCAGAGCCCAAAAGAAGGGGAGGATCTGACCTTGTACCTTGGAGTAGGAGCGGAGGCGGTAAGCTCCGTCCTAGTAAGGGAAGAAGGAAAGAAGCAACTGCCCATCTACTACGACAGCCGGATACTGAAGAAAGCAGAGTTCCGCTACCCCATCCTCGAAAAGCTAGCTTACGCCTTGGTCATCTCTGCAAGGAAGCTCCGGCCATACTTTCAAGCACATTCGATTAGGATGGTAACCGACCATCCTCTTCGCAAGATCTTCGAAGGAGTGGAGCACTCGGGGAGACTTGCTAAGTGGTCTATTGAACTAAGCGAGTTCGACATCTCTTTCGTTCTGAGACTCTCCATCAAGGCGCAAGCGGTGGCGGACTTCCTGGCAGATTACGTTGTTGAAGCCGAGGAGGGAGAACAGCAACCACAGGAAGCGTGGAAGATGATGGTCGATGGGGCCTCGGGAAAACATTCCCTCGGGGGAGGAGTGGTGCTGATCAGCCCCAGCGAGTCGCAATAGAACAGGCAGTGGCTTACCATTTTCCAGTGACCAACAACCAAGCGGAGTATGAGGCCGTGATCGCCGGCCTTCGCTTGGCAAAGGAGCTTGAGATTCAGGATGTGGAGGCCATCACTGATTCAAAGGTAGTAGCGTCGCAGATCCGGGGAGAGTTTGAGGCTCGGGAGCCTACCCTCATAAAATACCTCTCCAAGGTAAGGGCGATCATCGGAGGGTTCCGGTCATTCTCCATCCAACATGTTCCAAGGGAAGAAAGTATAGCTGCCGATCGATTGGCTAAGTTTGGATCTCGGGGAGGAGGGACCTTGACGGAGTTATTTCGACCGGCCATCGAGGAAGGAGAGTTGATGGTGGTGGATCGGCGACCCTCGTGGGTGGACTCATTGGTGACCTTCCTAACCACCGGTGAACTTCCTGTGCGGATCAAGGACGGGAAAAGCTTCAGGAGCAAGGCAGCTCACTACCTGATGATAGAAGGGGGCCTGCATCAAAAGATGTTGTCAGGGCTTCTAGCTAGATGTGTGACCGAAGAAGAGATCCCAAGGATCTTGGGAGAGGTACACTCGGGCGAGTGCGGCAGTCATTCTGGAGGGAGGATGTTGGAGGCAAGGGTGGTCAGGCAGGGATACTTCTGGCCCACCGTAAGGAAGGATACCGCGGAGTTTGCAAAGAGATGTCAAAAGTGTCAGCTCTGCGCCCCCCTTCAGCTCTTGGCGGCTCAGAGACTCCGAAGTATCACGGCACCGTGGCCGTTCGCCATCTGGGGGATGGATTTAGTTGGACCTTTTCCTCCGGCTAGTGGACAGAGGAGGTTCCTCTTGGTCATGGTCGATTATTTCTCAAAGTGGCTGGAGGTTAAGGCCTTAGCCAAGGTCACCTCGCAAATCATAAGGAACTTCATCTGAGGGGAGATCATATGCAGACACGGGTTTCCTCAAGCAATAGTGACAGATAACGGCCCCCAGTTTGCCAGTGAAGAATTCATCAGCTTTTGCGTCAAACTGGGAATAGATCTCAGATTTGCCTCTGTCCACCACCCCCGGAGCAACGGCCAGGTGGAAGCGGCAAACAAAATCATTGTAAACCTGCTCAAAAAGGTAGAGAACTTGAAAGGAAATTGGGTGGAGCAACTCCCCTCGGTCCTATGGGCCTTGCGAACGACCCCGAACACGGCCACCGGTGAGACCCCCTTCAAGCTTTCTCACGGGTGTGAGGCGGTCCTACCAGTGGAGTTCGAAGTTCGGTCCCCGCGGGTCACAGCCGCGGGCGAAGGAGATGAGAATTGGAAATTGGAAAATGAAGAAGGGTTGCGCCTCTCACTAGATATGGTGGAAGAACTGCGGGACGTGGCAGCTATCAGGCAAGAAGAGATCAAGCGGCGGATGGCCAAGTATTTTGATAAGCATGTCAGGGTCAAGCAGTTTACTGAAGGAGATCTGGTGCTGAGAAAGGTTGACGCGGCAGGAAGGTCGGCTCCCGTGGGCAAGCTCAACCCGAACTGGGAAGGACCATACATAGTGAAGGAAGTCCTTGGAACAGGAGGTTACTATCTTCAGGACGTGGAAGGGAGGGCCTTAAGCCACACCTGTAGCGGTGATGACCTGAAACGCTTCTACCCATGAAAGGGGAAGGATGTAATTTGTATCTCGAAATTAAACTTATTATACTGCATTAGTTGACTTGATTTTCTCTGGACTATTGTTAAATTTTTTATAATATGACGTAATTATGTGTTTTGTAATACCCCGAGCTCGGCTCGGCCCCAGTTAGACCCGCTGCGCAGGCTCTCATCTAGCTGGCAGATCTGAAGGCTCGCCTGTGGGGGATAGGTTTGGTTTGAGGACTTCATCGGCACCCCGAGCTCGGCTCGGCCCCAGGTAGACCCGATGCGCAGGCTCTCATCTAGCTGGCAGGTCCGAAGGCTCGCCTGTGGGGGATAGGTTTGGTTTGAGGACTTCATCGGCACCCCGAGCTCGGCTCGGCCCCAGGTAGACCCGCTGCGCAGGCTCTCATCTAACTGGCAGTACCGAAGGCTCGCCTGTGGGGGATAGGTTTGGTTTGAGGACTTCATCGGCACCCCGAGCTCGGCTCGGCCCCAGGTAGACCCGCTGCGCAGGCTCTCATCTAGCTGGCAGGTCCGAAGGCTCGCCTGTGGGGGATAGGTTTGGTTTGAGGACTTCATCGGCACCCCGAGCTCGGCTCGGCCCCAGGTAGACCCGCTGCGCAGGCTCTCATCTAGCTGGCAGGTCCGAAGGCTCGCCTGTGGGGGATAGGTTTGGTTTGAGGACTTCATCGGCACCCCGAGCTCGGCTCGGCCCCAGGTAGACCCGCTGCGCAGGCTCTCATCTAGCTGGCAGGTCCGAAGGCTCGCCTGTGGGGGATAGGTTTGGTTTGAGGACTTCATCGGCACCCCGAGCTCGGCTCGGCCCCAGGTAGACCCGCTGCGCAGGCTCTCATCTAGCTGGCAGGTCCGAAGGCTCTGTGGGGGATAGGTTTGGTTTGAGGACTGTGGGGGATAGGTTTTGTTTGAGGACTTCATCGGCACCCCGAGCTCGGCTCGGCCCCAGGTAGACCCGCTGCGCAGGCTCTCATCTAGCCGGCAGCTCCGAAGGCTCGCCTGTGGGGGATAGGTTTGGTTTGAGGACTTCATCGGCACCCCGAGCTCGGCTCGGCCCCAGGTAGACCCGCTGCGCAGGCGCTCATCTATCTGGCAGGTCCGAAGGCTTGCCTGTGGGGGATAGGTTTGGTTTGAGGACTTCATCGGCACCCCGAGCTCGGCTCGGCCCCAGGTAGACCCGCTGTGCAGGCTCTCATCTAGCTGGCAGGTCCGAAGGCTCGCCTGTGGGGGATAGGTTTGGTTTGAGGACTTCATCGGTACCCCGAGCTCGGCTCGGCCCCAGGTAGAGCCGCTGCGCAGGCTCTCATCTAGCTGGCAGGCCCGAAGGCTCGCCTGTGGGGGATAGGTTTGGTTTGAGAACTTCATCGGCACCCCGAGCTCGGCTCGGCCTCAGGTAGACCTGCTGCGCAGGCTCTCATCTAGCTGGCAGGTCCGAAGGCTTGCATGTGGGGGATAGGTTTGGTTTGAGAACTTCATCGGCACCCCGAGCTCGGCTCGGCCCCAGGTAGACCCGCTGCGCAGGCTCTCATCTAGCTGGCAGGTCCGAAGGCTCGCCTGTGGGGGATAGGTTTGGTTTGAGGACTTCATCGGCACCCCGAGCTCGGCTCGGCCCCAGGTAGACCCGCTGCGCAGGCTCTCATCTAGTTGGTGTAAGGCGCAAGAACGAAAAGAGGCGGTTCCCAGTGGTGGCTAGTTCGTCGGAGATGAGTTGTTGGTGGCGATAAGCAAGAGAGAGACAGTTAGGGGTAGAACTGAGAGGAAGATAGTTAGAGAAGGAGGAGAGAGAGAATGAGAGAGAAAGAGAGAGAAAGAGAGAAACCCGGAAGGCAGCAATTACTCAAATCATATTTAGCATAAAAAACATTATTACATGAGTAAAGTCTTTTTATAGACTAAACAGTCAGCATATGACCGTTGCTTTCCTAATTACAAAAAGAAAGGAGATCCCGGCTTTGCTTTATCTGGTGTCGTGCCTGATGGTAACAAGTGGACGAAGATGTGAACTTTGCTTTATCTGATGTCGTGTCTGATTGTTACACGTGTGGCTTTATTGATGGCTTGATCCTTTATTTGTCCTACAGGATGATGACACGCAAGAGCTCCATTACAATTGCCTGATGCTTTTAAAAGGAACGATGTCCTCATCGTTGGCATTTCTCCCAGGCCGCCGACGATCTAGGGTTTTGCGGAAGAATTTATCCAGCGGAGGCGAGGATCTGGAAGGGTGTTGAATCACCGTTGGTTTGTTTATATGCTATCCCCAGGGAGCCTATGATGCTGCTTCTTCTGCCGCTGGATCTGGTGGATCTCCGGCCGAAACTGTAGGTAACTCCCTTTTTTGTAGTCGCGGGTGAGGATGTGGTCGTTGTGTCCTTTTTTTCTTTTGTTTCCAAGTCGGCGCAAGCAGGTCTTCGGAGTGTTCGTAGCTTGCAGTTGTTTCTTCATTTTGTGCTGCTGCGCGTAGATCTGCTGGTAAAGTGTCCAAATCTTCCCAGGTACTGTCTTCGGGTGGAAGATCCTTCCACTGAACAAGCGCTTGAGGAACCGGAAGGTTATTTCGCATGATTTGTCTTTGACTGATCACTGCTAGAGGAGTATGCAAAGGCATATTCTTGTAGCTCTGTAGTGGTAATGGTGTAATAGGACCCTGCTCATCTCCTCTGTATTTTTTTAGTAGAGACACATGGAACACTGGATGGATTTTGCAGTCCGTCGGAAGCGAAAGGCGATACGCCGTTTCGCCGATGACCTCTTCAATTTGGAAAGGTCCGTAGTAGCGGAGTGTTAACTTTCTGCTTTGTGTTCGTTGTAAAGTGAGTTGTCGATACGGATGTAGTTTTAGAAGCACCCATTCATCTTTCTGGAACCTGATATCAGCTCTTTTTTTATCTGCCTGTGTTTTTATCCGGTGTTGAGCTCGTTGTAGGTTCTCCCTTAGTTGATGTATCAGTTCGTCCCTGGTCCGTAGGGTTAGCTCCACTGCTTCATTCCTAGTGCTGCCTGCACAATAAGTCAAAAGCCCAGGGGGCGGTCGACCAAACATGGCCTGGAATGGCGTCATGTTGGTCGAAGTGTTAAGTGTGGTATTGAAATGATATTCGGCTAAACTGAGATAGTGTGCCCATTGCTTTGGGTTAGCATGTGTGAACATTCGTAAATATTGCTGTAAACATCTATTAGTTCGTTCCGATAACCCGTCGGTTTGCGGGTGATATGCCGAGCTATAATGTAACGTTGTCCCCTGTAATTTAAAGAGTTGTGTCCAAAAGTCGCTTAGGAAGGTAGAACCACGGTCCGTCAATATGGATGTTGGGAGACCATGTAACTTTCCTACGGATTCCCAAAAAAACGCTGCAGTGGTTGGGGCAGTAATTGGGGAACCCAGGGGGGCAAAATGTGCTGCCCGCGACAATCTATCAACAATTACCAGTATGTTAGTATAATTGTTAGACTTAGGTAAGTGTGTTATGAAGTCCATTGTTAGATCTGACCATAACAGTGTAGGAATGGGTAATGGTTGCAGGAGTCCATAGGGTAAGTGGTTGGATGCTTTGGCCTTTTGGCATAATACACACTGATTAACATAAGTATTAACGTCGTTCTTTAGGTTGGGCCAGTGGAATTGGGTTTTAATGCGATAGAGGGTTGCATTGATGCCTGAATGGCCGCCATAATGACTATCATGTGAGTTGGTTATAATTTTGTTTATTATGGGCGAGTTTTGAGGTATAAAAAGCCTGTGTTTGTAAAAAATATTATTTCCCTTCGTAACCCAATTGGGTCTCGCTGCGGGATTCTTGGACAGGTCTTCCAATAGTTGTTGGGTAAATGGGTCAGCGGCATAATCCCGCTGGAGCCCGTCCAGCAATGATGACGAAGGACTTGTGATTGTCATGGTGTTTAATTGTGCTGATTGTGGTGTTTGTTTTGGCTGGAATGATGTGTTTATTGGGGAACGTGACAGGGAATCGATGTTAGTTTTGCCCG
The DNA here is from genome assembly GCA_039583875.1 of Platanthera guangdongensis. Lineage (NCBI taxonomy): Eukaryota > Viridiplantae > Streptophyta > Magnoliopsida > Asparagales > Orchidaceae > Platanthera > Platanthera guangdongensis. The sequence continues at coordinate 73,389,396 of CM077164.1, read as the reverse complement.
GTTTATATGTTAAGGTATAGTCATATCCGATCAGTTTAGCTAGAAACAATTGTTGTTCTGGGGTATGAAGGTCCTGCGTCAACAGGTTATGTAGACTCTTATGGTCCGTCCTAATCTGAAATGTATGTCCCAGTAGATATTGTCTCCACTTAGCTACCGCTGCGGTGACCGCATACATTTCACGCACATACGTGGATTTTTGTTGCATTAGTGGAGACAGTTTCTGACTAAAATAAGCAATTGGGTTATGTTGTTGAATTAATACGGCACCTATCCCAATTCCTGAGGCATCTGTTTCGATTATAAAGGGTTCGTCGAAATTTGGTAGTGTTAGGATTGGTTTGTCAGTTAAGAGTTGTTTGAGCGTGTCAAAAGCTAAACGGGATTGGTCGTTCCAGATAAAGGTCGTTTTTTTCAGCAAATCGGATAAAGGGGCAGCAATAATTGAAAAGTTTTTGATAAATCTTCGGTAAAAACCCGCCAACCCTAGAAAAGAGCGGACCTCTTTCTGTGTAGTGGGAGGTGGATATTGCTTAATTGCTAAGGTGTTCGTGTGGTTGGGAAACACTGATCCATTTGTGATGCAATGACCTAAAAATTCGACTTCCGGTTGTAAAAAGAAGCATTTAGAGAGCTTTATTTTGAGGTCATTATCGAATAAAATACGAAACACGATGGATAGATGAGCGTGATGGTCATTTTCTGTGTTACTAAAAATTAAAATATCATCAAAAAAAAACTACAACAAACTTTCGTAAATATGGCTTAAAAATTGAGTTCATGAGGGATTGAAAAGTTGAAGGCGCATTAGTAAGGCCAAATGGCATAACATTGAATTCATAATGGCCTTGGTGCGTCCTAAAAGCCGTCTTGTGAATGTCGGATTCCGACATTCGTATTTGATGGTAGCCGGCACGAAGGTCTAACTTGGTGAATAGTTTTGCATGGAATAATTCATCCAACAATTCATCGATCGTGGGGATCGGGAATCGGTCTTTGATAGTGATATTGTTTAAAACCCTATAATCCACGCAAAAACGCCAAGAACCGTCCTTTTTCTTGACTAAAATCACTGGTGAACTAAAACTAGAATTGCTTGGGCGTATGTGACCGGCTTTTAACATTTCGAGTACTAAACGTTCTATTTCGTTTTTCTGAAAGTGGGGATACCTGTATGGTTTGACATTCACAGGTTTTGAATTTGGTAATAATGGTATCTTATGGTCTATAAATCGGCGTGGGGGCAGTTCTAAGGTATCTTGAAATAATGTTGTGTAAGATTTCAGCCAGTGGAGAATCGGTTTGGTAAACTTTGATTAAAAATTGGAATGGGATGTTCCTCCTTGAGTGGCTGCGGTAGCTCCTGTGTTAAAATAAAAATGCCGGAAGACTGAAAGGACATTAGACGTGCTACCTGCGATGATGAAACCTCAAAGCATGGAACGTGGGAGTGCCCTTGTAATGTGATCGGGCCTTGGTCGGAGATGTAAGATATGGTAAGGGTTGAGTAATCGGTGGTGACGGGTCCGAGTGATCTAAGCCATTGTACTCCCAATATCATATCAGCCCCCTGCAGAGCTAAGACATATAAATGCAGATTGTAACGGGTGGTTTGTATGAGCAGGGTAACGTCTAAGCATTTCCCTTGGCATAAAATTGACATACCGTTCCCCATGAAAACCTGAAAAGGTTGGATGGCGAGAACTGGTAGTTGTAAATATTTAGCCATTCGGTCAGAAATGAAATTATGGGAGCTACCGCTGTCAATCAGAGTTTGGAGAGGTTGATGGTGGTAATAAGCCGTGACCCGCAGGCAATGGCCGGATGGGTCGCCTGTGAGTGCATATAGACAAATCGATCCAGCGTGGTCTATGGCTTCCTGGATTGGTACATCAGGAGGGTCATCCGGGTCGTCGGGTTCGTCCGTACCTTGAAAATATAATAAAGTTCCTGACCCTTTGCATCGATGACCATGGGTATATTTTTCATCGCATGTGTAACAGAGGCCCAGGTCCCGTCGACGCTGTCTTTCATTAGCTGATAAACGACGAATTGGATATTTGGGCGGAATGGGCTGGTTTGGTGGGGTATGATTCAGTGGTTGCCAGTGTAGTCGGGGAGGAATTGGGCGGGTCGCATTGTCAGTGTAACGGGAAGAAGGGGAAGTGTTGTGTCGTGATTGCGGCGATTGGGTAGTAAGATCGTCAAGATCACGGTCTTCGACCATCCGAGCTAAGGCGTAAGCATCATTCAAATCAATTGGACGTTGCATGCGAACCGTTGACCGAATACTCGGTTTGAGGCCAGCGACGAAAATACTGGTAATAAAACCCGGGGTGAGGCCAGGGACACGTGTCAAAATTTCTTCAAATTGGGCTTTATAGTCTAAGACGGTGTGATTTTGTTGTAATCTGGTGAGCGATCCGGCGGGGTCGTCGTACGGAGATGGGCCAAAACGTTTCGTTAAAGCGTCCACAAACATGGTAAAAGTTAAATTTGGAGAATCACGAAGTGTTGCTTGATACCAGCGTGATGCTGGGCGATCAAGATGGCAAGCAGAAATTAATAAAAAATCGCGAGGGTTTGTGTTGTGGTACTGAAAATATAATTGTAAATTATATAACCAATCGGTGGGATCCCCGTCACTAAATCGAGGGCATTGAAATTTAAAATCAGAGTTTAAATTGTTAGAAACGACCTGGAATGAATTTGGAAATGGCACGGAGCCAAGAACGCCATTGGAGGAAGACGCATGGTTCATATCCGGTTGCATGGAGCGAGCCTGTAAAAGCTCCAGCGATTGATTAACCTTCTGAAATTGCGCCATCATTTCTTGACGTAAGGTTTCGATGTTGGTAGCAGAATTGGTACGGGTATCCACGATCTGTTGGATCAGGAGTGTTTCTTTGGCCTGGAGATCCTCGCGTAGCTCATCGAGCTGTGTCTTTTGAGCAGCTAATTCCAAACGCGTCGTGCCTTGTAGTTCAAGAAATTGGTTCTGGAGGTCCCGTGTGTGAGTGTGGTCGGCCATGAGGGTTGAGGCCAAAAGACGAGAGCACCAAATTGTAAGGCGCAAGAACGAAAAGAGGCGGTTCCCAGTGGTGGCTAGTTCGTCGGAGATGAGTTGTTGGTGGCGATAAGCAAGAGAGAGACAGTTAGGGGTAGAACTGAGAGGAAGATAGTTAGAGAAGGAGGAGAGAGAATGAGAGAGAAAGAGAGAGAAAGAGAGAAACCCGGAAGGCAGCAATTACTCAAATCATATTTAGCATAAAAAACATTATTACATGAGTAAAGTTTTTTATAGACTAAACAGTCAGCATATGACCGTTGCTTTCCTAATTACAAAAAGAAAGGAGATCCCGGCTTTGCTTTATCTGGTGTCGTGCCTGATGGTAACAAGTGGACGAAGATGTGAACTTTGCTTTATCTGATGTCGTGTCTGATTGTTACACGTGTGGCTTTATTGATGGCTTGATCCTTTATTTGTCCTACAGGATGATGACACGCAAGAGCTCCATTACAGCTGGCAGGTCCGAAGGCTCGCCTGTGGGGGATAGGTTTGGTTTGAGAACTTCATCGGCGCCCCGAGCTCGGCTCGGCCCCAGGTAGACCCGCTGCGCAGACTCACCTAGCTGGCAGGTCCAAGGGCTCCCCTGGGGGAGGGAAGTTTTTTATCATAGGAGACACTCCGACTCGGATGCTCTGAGCAAGGCAAGAAACCCACCACGGAATGAAAAAGAGGAAAAGGCAGGATAGGTCACGGCCAGAGAAGGTCTCGGTAGGGGAGGTCCCTGTCAAGGAGATCTCGCCGAGGAAATTCTCGGCGGAAGGCTCCAGACAAGCTTTTCTTGGTCAGACAGCGAGAGGAGTTGGGCGAAAGCTTCGGACAGTTTGCGCAAGCTAAAGGGGGACGGCCTCGTCTTAAAGGGCCCGCGAGCCATGTTCCCGGCAGACAGTTTTCGGCAGAACGTGGGAACGAAACGACCAAGCCCTGGGCTCTTTCGACAGGTTCCCGCCTATCCGTCACTAAGGGAGACTACCCTAGGGAGGCCAAGGGCCTCAGCGAAAGCGTGCTTAAGAAGCACTCGGCCACAACAATTGTATCAAACGCATTTGCAATAAGAACAGGACAATACATACAAAACATTTACAATGTATTTTATAGTTACAAGTTCAGAGCGTCTCGCTCTTTACATTGAAGCGAAAAGAAAAGAAAGAAAAAGGGGGCCCCTCAGGGAGACAAGCTATACCCCTCAGAGCTCCCGCTTGAACTCCCGCTGGAGCTCTCGCCTGAGCTCTCCTCGGATGTCTCGCCACCCGCGGCAAGGGATTTCGGGACATCCGAGGGCGGGGAATCAGGCGCGCCTGGGGGATTTGGGACAAGTTCGAAGAGCCAGGGGACGAGTTGTTGAGCGGTAATGGTCTTGCACCTCCCGTCCAAGCAACCGACATCCCGCAGCGTCTCCAGGGTCAGCTTGACTGTGGCTTGCACGTTGGCCTGGAGGAGCTTTTCGATGTCGTAAACGGAGTAGTAGCGGCTCTTCAACCTCTCGTCCAGTGGAGGGGGCGCACTCGCCTCCAGGCGCAGGATCTGGTCCCTCAACAGGACGCTCTTGTATCGCGCCTGGGCCAGCTCCGCACGAAGCGCCGCGGCTTGAGCAGAATCCTGTATAGCGAGAGGTCATCATGAAAGGAAAAGAATGAAGTTGAAATCTGTAGTGGCGAGAGCGAGTGCCGAGAAAGGTCTCGCTTACCTCTTCCGCCCGGCGCGAACACAGCTGTTGCTTGGCGTCTTCTAGCTCCTTCTTCAAGGTAGCCGCCTCAGCCACCGCGCCCTCCCTGGCCTTGAACATATCCTGGAAGTTGCGGTCGATGGTGATGCTCCGGCGAGCACACATATGCGCAAGCTCCAGCCCGCGCATCAGAGCCCGGGTGGAGTCATAAGCCAGGAGCCTGGTGGTCATCCTGTCATAGACGCTGGCGTTCTCCCGGCTGTAGAGGCAGTAGCCCAAGGCGAAGGCCTCGCTGGTGACCTCATCTCGCTCCGCCCAGCTAGGCAGAAGAGACGAGATTAAGACCCTGTTGATGTCAGGGTCCCACTGAAGCAGCGGCTTGTTTTCCGCGTCCAGGCACTTCATGTCGAGACCAAAATTGCGGTGGCCCCGCGGCACCTCTCCAGGCGGAGACTGGCCGGAGGTCTCGGCGGCGGCTCCCTCGCCATCTGCTCCACCAGGGGCCGGGGGGTTCTCGGCAGGGGCCTCAGCGCCACCCCTGGTAGCCGCGATATCGCTGACGACCTGCAAGATCTCTTCAAAGGAGCGGCCTGCAGCGAGAGGTTGGGAGGGCGGCACCACAACGGTTTTACCCTTCTCGGCGTCAGTTATCTTAGGCCTCTTGATCGGTGGGGGCAGAGGGGCGCCGGGCTTTCTCTTCCCGGCGCCAGTCGAAGGAAGCGAGGCCGGCTCGTCCCGGCAAGCTTGAGCTGCAGCTTTTGCGAGAGCCAGCGGGTCTCTCGCAGATTGGCTCCCGGCAGCGCGAGCCTCGTCAAAGTGTTGGTGCACGGGGATCTCGCGCTCTCCTGCGGAAGCGACAACACTCAGTTCTAATCTTAAAAAGGAAGTGAGTAGCGAGACAAAGGCGAGACCTTACCTTCGCCCGGAGGCACGGGGAGGAGGGAATCAACGTCTCGCCGGAGGAGTTGGACGTCGAAGTCCTTGGTTCCGAAGAACTCAAGGAGGGCGCTCTCGCGCGAGCCCAAGGAGGGCGGCTTATAAGCGGCGTCCTCATATTGAATAGGTGCAGGAGGCACGTTCCCGAAATCACCGGAAACGAAGATGAACCTCTCGCCCCAGTGGTGGTGTTTGTTGGCGAGACCGGTGGTCTTGAGCAGCTGCCCTGAAAAGAAGACCACCCTTCCTTTGGCGCGGAAGGTGAACAGCTTCTGTAAGATTGGAAGGCTGAACTCGATCCTCTCGGATCGCATATAGCAGATGAAGGGCACCAGAATCGCGACCGAGTTTGGATTCAGTTGCGTGGGAACCACTCCGTAATACCGGAGGGCCTGGCGCATCTCGGGCCACAGCGGGAGGCGGAAGCCCACCTCAAAGTGCTCAAGGGGGATGGCGAGCTCCCCCTCTCCCGCGCTGTTTAACTTATCGTGGTTGTCGAGGTTCCGCGCGGTGAAGCCGGCGGGAACATAGCGAGTTTGGGTCAGTTGGAACTCGTCCATGGTCAGGGTGCAGGAAGGAAACAGGTGCTTCTGGAAGGCTTCCGCGCAATTCGAACGTCCCTCGCTTCCGCCCGGCATCGTGTTGGAGAAGTTGTAGGCGAGGTCTTTAGGAGGGAGGCGAGAGCGAGAACCGTGCGAGAACGGGAGGAGAAGGTGAAAGCAAGCGAGAGCTTTTGGCAAACCGCGAGAGCGACCTGCAAGATCTCTTCAAAGGAGCGGCCCTCAAGCTCGAATTCCACGTGGTGACCGGAGCATCTGGCAGCTTGATTTCGCGCCAGAACAGTGCATGATATCGCGTGTCGACGTCGGCGGCGTCGGTGAGTAGCGGCGGCGCCGTTGGAAAGACGAGCGACGTAAGTAATGACTTCGACAAGGTTGGTGAAGCGGTGAGGAGCAGCAGCAGCAAGTCGGTCGAGGAAGCGACGACCAGTAGAAGGAACAGATCTGTAGGCGGTGAGGTGACCGTTGGGGTCGGTAGAACGGTGGCTGGCGGAAAGGCGGCCGTGATGTCTGATGAAGGTGGCCCAAGGTGGGGCGGTACCGCCACGACATATGATGGCGGAAGGGCAATTACCGCTAAGAGCGGTGGCACGTCAGCGGGCGACGCAGATGGCGACTGCACGAAAAGAGATGGCGGTGGAAGTGGTAGGGACATGGGCTGCGGCAGAAAGGCGGATGTCAGGTTCTTAATGTGGTGGAGGAGTGCGTCGCCATTCCGAAGGCGTGTGTCCATGGAGCTCATCATTTCTCGTAGCCTCGATTGGATGGTTGCGGCATCCACGACAGTTAATTTAGTGCTCCCCATTAGATGACTTAAATAATTTAATTAAGAAGGCGAAATGCTGGATGGGAGGTACATTTTTTTAAGTTGGGCTGCTGTTTGGAGAGGGGGTGGGGTTAAAACAAATAGGAAGCTGAGATTGAATAAAGAAGAAGATTTAATAGCTGGGGGGTAATTAAAGCGGTAGATATTAGAAATTATAAAAGATATTGGTGGGCGGAAAAAAGAAAAAAAAAACGGGGAGCAGGAGGGGCAGCGCCTAAGGAGCCCGCAGGGTTTAATTAGCGCAGGACTCTAGAATGAGAGCAACAATAAGGTTTGCACAGGGCTCGATTAAAAAGAAGTGAGAATAAAGCTGTTGGAAATTGAGAGAAGTGGTGTGAAAGAGAAAAGTTAGAATAAAATAATTGGAAAGTGTGTGGGTAATAATGAAACTGTCAGTGGCTTAAAAAAGATTGGAGTTGGGGCCCACAGTGAAGGGTGAGAAGGAATAAAACAAGGGGCGCAGGAATTGCACGCGAATACTGCGGTGCAGGGCTCGTGGAAACGAAATAAAGTGGGGGTTGACGAAGCAGATGCCGTGCTGCTCTCGACGAAGCAAAAGACGCAGAGTTGGGGGCGGGGGTTGACGAAGAGGGCACGCCGGAGGCTGGCGATGCGGCGCGGCTCAGGCGATGCGTGACTGAGGGCTGCCCGATGTCGTCTGGTGCGGCGGGGACTGCGACCGGGATCGATGGTTGCTGCAGGTTCTGCGGCTAGGGATGGAACGACAGCGGTGCAGTGATGGCTTGGCAGGGACTGCGACCAGGACCGTCTGGTGCGGCTTGACGGTCAGAGCTGTATCCAAAGAAGGGACGGCCTACTGCTGTCGGATGGCCTCGTCGGCCTGCGCATTTTGATGTTATGGACCGCTCATTCACGGGCCTAAACCTGCCGGTCGAGCCCACAACATGGGCCGCATCCCTGCACACCCAACCCTTCTCCGCACGTGTTCTCGGTGCGGCGGGGTGTTGAGGCCGGGTCTCGAACCCTTTATCTCCTTGATAAGAGGCACTTAACGCTTGCCCTCATCACTAACTGATCCGCCGCACCGAGACCCGGCATCAACACCCCGCCGCACCGAGAACACGTGTGGAGAAGGGTTGGGTGTGCAGGGCCGAGGCCCATGTTGTGAGCTCGACCGGCGGGATTAGGCCCGTGAATGAGCAGTCCATAACAGTATATTCGACAAATAGGAGAGTCATTCGACGAACAGCTTCTAAGTCTACACAGATTCATCGAGAATACTCGGCGAATTACCTCAACAAGCCAGGTCAAACTTGACGAATTAGACTGAATTCGGCGAGGGAAGAAAAATCTAAGTCCACACTGATTCGTCGAGTATACTCGACGAATACAGTTGACACTCGACGAATTAGCCCTGGTAAACCGAAAAAAATAGGCTAACTTAACGATATACGACGAATCGGTGAAAGAACCCAAGTCCATGGGAAAATCGTCGAGTATACTCGACGTCTGGACTCCACTCAACATTGCGCTGAGTGCACTCAATGCACTCGACGCACAACAGATAACTCAACGGAGTGGACCTCACTCGACGACTTTCACTCAACGACAAGGCTTTACTGAACGCTTTCAACGCCAAAGCAGTGTCACTCGACGCCTGGACTTTAACTCAGCGATGTTTACTACACTCGACGCCTTCACTCGACGCTCTCGACGTCAAACCAACTATACTCGACGAATTCGTCGAGTTAACACGACGCTTTTAACTTAAACTCAAGGACCACTCGACGTTCTCAACACCAAGCCTAATTCGATCAACATCAAGACTGGCATTCGACGAATTCATCGTGAATACTCGACGAATTTTCCTTAATCTCAATAATCACTCAACGCTAAGACTACACTCAACGCCAAAGTCTAATACTCGGCGAATTCGTCGAGAATACTCGACGAATTGTACTTAACTCAACGCCAAAGCATTACCCGACGAATTTCAACGGATACTCGACGAACTCGACTCTACCCCAGCAAATACTCGCCGAATTTTACTTACACCAAATCAACCATCACCTGATGAATTCTATTCACTCTTATACGACAAACTTAGACTTAGGTGGACGGTTATATACGACGAAAACTAGACTTAAGTTAATTGTCTTATACTCGACCAAATATCCTACACTAACAGTCATCTACTCGACGTATTAACCTAACCAGATTAAATCCTTATTCGACGCATTATACTCGGGTTGCCTCATACATAAACAACGAAGTTAAAATTGGCCGGAAAACCTACACTACTCAGCAGATCGGCTGAACCCTATACTGCTCCTATTTTCTAAGGAGAGAAGAGAAGAAAAGCAACAAAGAAGACAAGGAAACGAACTTGGCAAGGGGAAGAAATCACCACTTGCCTTGAATCGCCAGAAAACCGGCCACGCAAGCGCTCCTCCTCAAGGATCTGGCTGCAAGAACATCTAGGCAACGATTCCTGAAACTTTTCGGGAGAAAAGTGGGTCAAAACCGAATAAGCTAACGCCCAAAAATTTAAGAAACGGGAAAAACTCACCGCACACACGTAGATCTCGGCGAGAGCATTCTGAATCTACTCTCCGATGACGATTTCGAGCACCAAAGCTCCGGCAATCGGCGGCCGAAAGCCTAGGAATGTTCGTCGTTCTTCTCACTTCGTGAAACAGCGTGACGGCTTGGGAGGAAGATCGTGAAAAGGGTTTCCGTCACATCGAAGGACTATTTATACTTATAATATATTATTATTATTATTATGACGTCCAAAATTACCGATAACTCCAAACAACTCGGATTTCTACAAAATTCGCACTGAAGCTAAATATCGATGCTACGAATCCAACAACGAAGTTGAAATCAAAATCCGACAAACCAAACTCGGGTAACCCCCCCCCATGTCAAAACACCAAATATCCCAAAAAGACTCCACCGAGTTCCAAACAAACCCGGCTCGCAAGGGATATCTCAAAAACACACTAGAAGTTAGTCATACTAATATTCTAAGTCAAAACCTCGGATACCAATGAGTAAAAGTCACGCTACAGCAACGGTACCTACCAACTACGCGTCAACGTAACGCCTTGACGTCAAAAATACGTCACTAAAGAAATTAAAATAAACATCTAAAAATCAGGGGTGTTACATCCAAGCACCACAATTACAATGGGAAGCACTAGGAGTAAGGACAAGAAATTAATGCTAGAAATCCTTCTTTGTGATTACAAGAATTTATGCTAAGGTTCAGACATTTGGTGAATCAACGCAGCATTTAAGTAAGAAGAGATTCTCGTTGATGAGAATACTACAAGTTTATGGCTATGTGATACGATGGAAAATTTCCACGCACGTGAGACAAGAGGGATGAACACTCAAAGCGAGTTAGCATTAAAAATTATAAGTATTGGAAATAAGTTTGAGAGACAAATTCTTGTCTTAACTCTTGAGGGCTGGGTCTCCCAAAGAGTCCCTCTGAAACAAGAGAGAATACACATGTCTTCTGAGATGCTAGCATCATTCTAAGTCACTCGTATAGATGGAGATGACTCGCCTACTCGGAAAATAATTAATTAATATTGATTAAATAATAATTATTTAATTACAATTATTATTTTTAATACAAAATACATATAACTCATAATTATTGTGGTAGGCCCCCTTGTGATAAGTACATGTACGCTTCTCTTATGGTTGTGGGTAATTTTGTCCTAGCAAATATGTATCAAAGTCCTGCCCAAATTTTGTCATGATCTCTAATAATTTTGGTAGTGCAAAAATTTTGAACAAGGGACATTGATTTGTGGCATAGTGTAATGCTAGTGGTTGTAGACGAGACATATTTTTCGGATCAGGAGCACGGCAGTAGGCTGCGGGGAGAGGAAAGGCTAGAAAAATATGGAGAAATCAGGACGAGGCATGATGGAGCAACGGGTAGGTAGGATAGCGCTCGCAGGTCGAGCAAAGGTCAAGCATATGGAAATGACGTCGGTGTTGAGAAATAGAGGGTTCGACGGACGCAAGTTGAGGGTGGAAAAGCAGTGACTGGCTCTAAAGGTGAGATCGTTGTGCATGTAGATTTTGATGACGAGATCGAGAGCTCATGGAAGGTGAGGAAGCTTGAATATTTTGGCAGGTCATTTCCTCGTGCTTCCATGATTGATAGCTACGTTACATCCATCCAGAACATACTTCTACATGGAAGCAAGCTCCACCATCAATTGTCGTTATCTTTGCACTCCTTTCTGGTCCAAGAGAGCAGTAAAGAGCTATTCAGTGGATCCTTGCTAGAAGACGGGTGGCTCAAGTCTGGCGGTGGCCTCCTGGAGTGTCATTCCTGTTTCTCCTACTTTGTCTACGCGTCCATCTCATCCAATTGGTAAGTCTAGCCTCAAGATGACAGTTAGTTCCTGGCAAGTGTGAGGGCAGCAGTTGGAGAGAGGTAAGTCGGATCATTGTTATGATGGGAGATTTCTACAAGCGCGAGTCGAAAGGGAAGAACACTCAAAGCGAACAAGTATTAAAAATTATAATAGGATACAATTTCAAGAGACAAGCTCGAGCCTAACCCTGGATGGCTAGGTCGTCCAAAGAGTCCTCCAACAAAAGAGAATACTCGAGGCTTCCAAGATGCCCACATCATTCTAAGTCACTTCTTATAGAAATGGAGATGGCTTGCCTAAATGGGAAATAATTAATTAATACTCATTAATTAATCTCAAGTAACTAATTAATTAAAATCATTTATTTTGAATACAATATACATATAACTCATAATTATGGCTGGCGGCTCCATTGTGGCGAGAATTTGTGTGCTTCTCTTATTGTTGTAGGTAATTTTGTTCGGGTGTGTACATATCGCTAGGTTGCTTGAATGGGTTAACGCGCCTCCTTTAAGGCACCATCTTGATTAATAAACATAGGAGGGATGTCATCCTTTATAAGTTGTCCATATTATGTCCATCAATTTCCATAAAGGCACATTCGCAGATTGGGCTACTAAACAACTGTATTTGTGCATTCTGGATTGACCTAGCAAGTGGTCATGTCCATTTTACAGGTACGATTGACAAATAACCCTTAATACGCTGTTGAAAATCATTAAGTAACTAGTCTCTAGTCACAAACAGCGATCTGTGAATAGGGGCCTACACATGATCCCCTTCCAACCACCAAATTGTGGTTTCCCTTCGCCAAATACTCCATATGGATGATAGGGCTCTAGCTGACATGTTGCACCATGTGTCGTCTCCTGATATGCTGAGTTGGCACCTACAATATCGTGGACTAAGTGACTTATTTTGGGAAACAATAAGGGTTCATAACTTCTAAGCGAAGAGCTATAGAATAATCTTTATTTAAACCTGAGATCACTTTCTAAAAGACCAAAGAATTTCCTAAGAGAGGTGACATTTACTCACAGAGCTCTATGCGAGTAACCTAATAGCATGCAATGTTAAGAAAACATGTTTGAAGATCAAATTAAAATGCTATTCCAAGACACATGCAGGATCTTGACAATAGTCTGAAGTGCATAAATGAGAGTGCTTCAATGTGCTAACCTAAGAAACATACATATGGTCTGTCATTCTAGTAAACAAAGCATGAAATGATGATTAAAATGTTCAATAAAATCAAGGATGAAAAACTTACATGTATTATTAGCACAGGGCAGTTGACTAACGGCATTTTGTCAATATTCTGCACGTAGAGACAGATCAAGTTCAAAAACCCAAGTAGTCATAATTACATTGTGGACAAGCAAGAAATATGGACAAAAATAAATGAAAAATGAACATCAACCTTGTAGATATCAAACCAATATGTACGTTTTAAAGGATACATCACTCTCAAACCAGATAATATGGGGCTATGCAGAACAACAGCCCGTAAGCATGGAATGTGTGCTGCCAAATTGAGCGTAGGTCCACTACCAACAGATTGACCATAGAGTATAATATTTTCATATTTGGCACCGTAGTTCTCTGTAAGGCACTTATAAGCAGCCTCTATATCAGCGTACGTATTCTGCTCACTTGGCTACGAAGAATTACAAAATTTAGCTTTTCATCGAGAAAACTAGCCACATTTCCATTATTTATTTTTCATGATTAAAAATCATCATCAAGAATACAAGAAAACGTGCAACAAACCTTTCCAGATGACTGACCATAGCCAGAATAATCATACCTGCACAGTATTAAACTTTCAACAGGGTAATCGCAATCATAAAATCAAAAAACATTAGAAAAGTAAGAAGTGCTGAGTGAGTTGAACAAAGTATGTATACTCAGGCAATTAGAACAGAAGCATTTAGAAGCGACAATAGGTGTATAGTGATGACTATAAGTGTAACTCTGCAATCACTTCGAGAAAAAAGGGTGAGGAAAAAGGTACTACATGATCAAAGGCTGGTAATTCGCTTTAAAAATTGTATGCTTGTATTTCTTTGTACACGAAATTTCAATTGGATCTGTTATTACTTCAAATTCAAGGAATACACACTATGAACACAAGGGAGATTCGAAGCCTCTAGGAATGTCTTTCTCCATGTAGAAGCATGAGCCTTCATTCTACTACTTGGACGATCTCTTTCCATTTTTACTTCTATTCAATGGACTAAATCTTGTTATTGGATTAATGGTGTGATTAAATATAATCAAGTTTGTACAGAGTTTTCAAGATTGTGTTTTTCAGTTATTTGTGTGTTTTCATAATTTTTCAAATTTCTAGGTGTTGTTTCTAGTAGAAGAATACCGAACTATTATCACATTGATCCTCATTGTACTTTCAATAAATAGTTTGCCAAAACTACGGCTCTGTATGTTTGAGCAGTGGGAATGAAAGCCATTGAAATGAAGGACCAGTGGGAATGGGAGTTCCCACCCTATGGTGGGAATGGAGACTAAATATGAAGGTTTTAGCCTCCGCACAACTGTGGTGGTGAGAATGGAGATTTAGGCTCTGTTTGACAATCCAGCCCAGCGCCACTCCGGGGAGGAGAGAGGAAACGGCCGGCGTGGACAGTGAATGGTGCTCGCGAGGCCAGCCACAAAACGCTGGGTTGGCACCCTTTCACGCCGGTCGTTTTCAAAGGGAGCTTGAAAAAGTTTGTCAAACAGCTTCCCGCCGGATCGTTTCTGCCGGACTGGTGCCTCACCGGGTTATCAAACAGAGCCTTAGCAAACACAAGTTTACTCCGGTGGCATTTTTCATCCACCGTAGAAGTAACTAAAATGCGCAAACAAATAGAGCCCAAGAGTTTCTGATTAGAAATACGTGTTCTTGTCACATGATAAGGACATGTACAATGAAGGTTAGAGAATGCATCAATTAGATGAGTCAGTGAAGTAGTGTAGAAGTATTAGGTTATTAAAATGATCGGTGTAGTGAAGGTTGTAAACCCCAGGTAGCAGTCAATAGGAATGAAAAATGATCCACAAAACTGACTCCAAAAAACTGGGATACTGTTATTGAAGATGATGACACTCAAACATAAATGTAAAAGAATAATACTTGTTAGATATTACAATATTATATTATAAAGATCAAGTGCATAATCAGTTTAAGAATTAAGATGCATATTTAAATATCATAAGGTTACAAATATTATTTGATAGAAAATTATTATGATAATATAACAACAACATTCTAGCCTTTATCCCAAATATCGTGGGGTCGGCTATATGGATCATTTGTCGCCATTGTGCCCTATCTTTGTCATAATCTCACTAGTGCCTAAGTACATCATGTCTTTCCTTACAATTTCATCCCAAGCCTTTATTGGTCTACCCCTCCCACGTTTAACATGCCTAGTAACTAAACTCTCACAACGCCTAACAGGTTCCTCTAATGGTCTCCTTTGTAAGTTTCCAAACCATCTTAGACGAGCTTCTCGCATCTCTGCAATTGGTGCTACTCCTGTCTTATCCCTGATACTTTCATTCCTAATTTTATCCAATCTCAAGTGTTCACACATCCACCTAAGCATTCTCATCTCCGTAACTCCCATTTTTTGCTCATGTACACAATTCACTGCCCAACGCTCAAAACCATAGAGCATCGCGGGTCTAATTGCAGTACGGTAAAACTTGCCCTTAAGTTTTAGTGGTACTTTACGTCACATAAGATCCCTGAGCGCCTCTCCACTTCAACCAACCCGCTTGGATTCTATGTGTCACATCTTTATCAATACCTCCGTATTTTTGAACTATCGATCCAAGATATTTAAAAACACTCACTACGGGAAATATCTTGATCACCAACTTAATAACAAAGTCATTTGTCCTTCCTGTGCTGCTAAATTTAAGTTCCACATAACATAGCATAAACACACATGTCAAATTAAGATTTACATGATTACACTCGTATACACATGATTTGACATGAAGAATTAAGCATTCATGCATTCATATTATATGCACAAGAGCCGAGAGATGATGGTATATCATCCTAAGTAAGCATAACATCATTCATAGAAAAATCTCAGAGCAAGATAGTAGCAAGAGCAAGTGTCTACACATTTCCGGTTTGATCTAAGTTGGATAATTCTAGCATTAAGTTAAGTTTTGATGAGATGTCGGTTTGTATTCGTAGAAGATGGCTCTGAAGCATCATACGCTAAGGTCGACCCCCCAGTCTGAGGATGAGTCTTCACGTGCGCATAGTGAAGCAATGATCGAGGAGTTGCGTCAGAGCAATGAGACTGTCGAGGCAGATGGTTGCGATGCAAGCACAGATGTAGTTGTTGTTGACTGTCACTTTAGGGCAACAGCCTGGGGTAGAGGACCCTGCAGTGGGTCGGGTTGTTCATGTCCCTCCTGCTCCTCTGGTGCCTTCTGTTCTGTTGCAGCCTGAGATGAATTTCATCTTGCATTTCAAGCGTTTAGGACCCCCCGAACTATGATGGTACGGTTGATTTCGTGGTGTTAGATGACTGGATCATAGCTATCGAGGAGTTGTTTTCCTATTCGGGAATTTTCGCGGATCAAAAGGTTATGATCACTGCATATTAGTTGAATTGTCTTGCTAAAGGCTGGTGGATTGGGGAAAAAGAAGGCCTCACAGATATGTGGTCGTGGGAAAGGTTCAAGGGGATGCTGTTGAAAAAGTTATTGTCGTCGGCCGAGCAAGACAAGCTGATGAACAATTTTTTGCACGTGAAGCAAAGGCAACTCATATTTGGTGAGTATGAGATCGAGTTCAGCAAGTTGAGCAGATTTGCTTCGAAGTTGGTAGCCACTGAGGAGGACAGAGCTAAGCATTTTTGGGGTGGTTTTCGTAGTGACATCCAGCAGATAGCCAGTGCTTACCGATCTGAGAATTATGCGGAGGCAGTGGAGGCTGCTTTGAAGGTCGATGTTATTGATATTACTAAGAACCATGGCATGTTGCTGAGGAAGGAAAAGAGAGACTGAGGATAGTAGAAGCTCTTGGGCATCTAGCCCTGCTCCAAAGAAAGGGGGCAAAGAGCCGTGTAGCTTTTGTGGTCGTCCAGGCCACCCTTTTGAAAAATGTTTCAAGAGGTTGGGAGCTCAGAAGCAGCATCAGGTGCTTGCGATTCAGATCACACCCAAGAGAGATCTGACATGTGCTTTGTGTAAGCGGAAGGGGTATGATGTTGCCCACTGTTGGTCAAAATATAAGACTTGCTTCCAATGTGGGCAAAATGGGCATATGAAGTCTAGGTGCCCGCAGTCCCAACCCACGATGCAGCTGGTTCCACTTCAGGCTTTGTCGTCGTCGGAGCTGCAGCAACTGGATAGGGAAAGGGTAAATTGAATGTGATGACCAAGGAAGAAGCTCAGTCTTCCACCCAGGTGATCTCAGGTTAGATTTTGCTCTAGTTAACTTGTAATTGTGGATTCAAATTCTGTCATATTAGTTGTGTATAATTTTATAGGCGAGTTTAAGGTAAGGAAATGTTGAGCATGAGTTCTTTTTTATTCATGTGTCACTCACTCTTTTGTGACTAGGAATTTTATAGACCGGCATCGTTTGGCCATCGATCGAGTTGGAGAACCGCTTCATGTTAAGTTTTCATCTGGTGATTCGGTGGTGTCGAATCAGGGTATCCCGAATTACCCTATTCTATTAGGTGGATTCCTAGCGTATGCCGATCTGAAGGTGCTAGATTTGGAAGAGTTTGATGTGATCTTGGGTATGGATTGGTTATCCAGATATAATGTTGTCATTCAATACAAAGTCAAGCGTTTAGATTTCAAGATGGACAACGGCCAACTCATGATCGTGGTTAGCTTTCTGTGTTAGGACTCCCCAATCATATCTGCGGTACATGCTCAGAAATTTTTAGAGTCCAGTTGCACTGCTTATCTTGTTTCTATTTTGGAAGCTGTTCGTGATTTGCCGCGTATTGAAGATATTTCTGTGGCGCGAGAGTTTTCCGATGTTTTTCCTGTTAGTCTTCCGGGTCTCCCATTTGAGAGGGATATAGAGTTCGTTATAGACCTTGAGTCTGGTACTCGTCCTATTGCGAAGGGACCTTACCGTATGGCCCTGCATGAGTTGGAAGAGTTGCGTACCCAGTTAAATGAATTATTGTAGTGTGGCTTTATTAGCCCTAGTTCTTCGCTCTGGGGTGCTACAGTCCTTTTTGTAAAGAAGAAGGATGGTTCGACGAGGTTGTGCATAGATTATATGGAGCTGAATAAAGTAACTATCAAGAACAGATATCTGTTGCCTCGGATTGACGATTTTTTTGACCAGTTCTGGGGTAGCTCTGTGTTCTCGAAGATTGACCTTCGTTCAGCCTACCTTCAGTTGAGGATCCGTGAGTCAGACGTTTCGCGAACTGTTTTTTGTTCCCGATATGGGCATTTTGAGTTCTTGGTAATGTCTTTTGGAATAACGAATGCACCATCTGTGTTTATGGATATGATGAATAGAGTATTCAAGGATTTTTTAGACCATTTTGTGGTAGTTTTCATCGATGATATTCTAGTGTAATCTAGAAGTGCTAATGAGCATGCTTTGCATTTGCGCTTAGTATTATCTACTCTAAGGGAGCACCAGTTGTATGTGAATTTGAGCAAATGTGAATTTTGGCTTTCTCAAGTGTTTTTCCAAGGTCAAGTTGTGAACAAAGATGGAATTTCTGCGGACACAGCAAAGATAGTTGTTGTTTTGGACTGAAATAGGTCTATAACGCCTACGGAGATAAGAAGTTTCTTAGGGTTGGCAGGTTACTATAGGAAATTTGTGCAAAGATTTTTCGTGTTGTCTGCACCTTTGACCAAACTCACGCAAAAGAATGCAACGTTCATTTGGAGCGATTTATATGAAGAAGTTTTTCAAGAATTGAAGAGGCGATTGTGCGCTGCTCCTGTTTTGACCTTACCTACCGAAGGAGTGGAGAATGATGTTTATGTGGACGCATCACAAGTTGGACTCGGGTGGTGTGTCTTGATGCAAGAATCAAAAGTGATCGCGTGTGGATCTAAACAACTGAAGGTCCATGAAAGGAACTACCATACGCATAACCTGGAGTTTGCAGCACTCATTTATGCTCTAAAGTTATGGAGACTTCTTTTGTACGGGGTGACATGTAAGATTTATACGGATCACAAAAGTCTAAAATACGTCTTCACTCAGAAGGAGCTGAATCTGCGTCAGCGCAGATGGTTAGAGTATGTCGCGGACTATGAGGTTAATATCATTTATCATCCGGGTAAGGCTAATGTGGTGGTCGATGCCTTGAGCAGAAAAGTCGCGCTTGTCTTTGGACTTTCCGTGCAATCTTTGTAGGAATTCTTATTGATGAATATAACGGTCGGGAGTAGCGTTGTGTCGACTAGTCTTGAAGTTGAAGAGACTTCATGAATTACACTTACAAGGTTATACCAGAAATATGATCCGGATTTGCAGTATATTCAGAGTAGAGCTGAAAGGGAAGAACTGCAGAACTTCTCTATAGATGGTGATGGTACCTTGAAGTATCGGGGTAGATATTGTATTCCCGCAATTGAAGAGATTCAGGCAAAATTTGTGATGAAGCGCATGGTTCTTGTATTGTCTATCATCCTGATTCTACAAAGATGTACCGAGATTTGAAGTAGGTTGTTTGGTGGTCAGGTATGAATAATGATATAGCAAAGTTCGTATCAGAATGTTATACCTATCAGCTTGTTAAGGCAGATCATAAAAGACATGGAGGTAAGTTGATACCTTTGGATATTCCAAGCTGGAAGTGGGAGAGTATTTTTATGGATTTCATTACCGGTTTGTCGAGGTCTCCCCGAGAGCATGATGTCGTGTGGTTTATTGTCGACCGATTGACAAAGTATGCCCACTTCGTGTCTTTCAAGATTGACTATTCCATGGAGAAAATAACAGTTTTATTTGAATGACGTCATCAGATTGTATGTTGTGCCAATGCGTATTGTGTCAGATCGGGATTCCAGATATGTTGTGCCATCTTGTCTCTCCAGAAGTGGTTTGCAGCTCAACTAGAATGCACTTCTCAAGCCAAATGATCACGAAAGGTGGTATGAGAAATGCATAGGTGAGATCCTCGAAATAAATACCCATCAATTATCAAAAATCCATTGGCAGTGAGCGATCTCTCATAAGCAATGCATAAATCTCACTAAAATCAACGCAAGTGCGATATTTCACAATCGAATGCTCAAAACCATTCACTCAAGTACTCAAAGTGTATAATGGGCTAATGCAATGGCTTAGTGAATCTGTGGATTTGCTCTCAATAGTGGATTGACGTTTAAGAACATAGTGAAAATCTTGCAGATACTTGACCCACACGGTGCATGATGTCCCAACATCAGAAAACCTAATGATAAGAATATAAAACCAACTCTAAAGACAATATGTAGCGTCTCCATTAACGTAAAAATTGGACTATCATATAAAACTCCCTACCATGGCAAGAGAATTTTTGTCTGACCTCATTCAACTTTCATTAAGAAATTGGATTACCATCGTGACTCAGTACATCCTCAATGCCAATCTCAAATGCACCGCACATGACTTCGAAATCTTTACTAACACTGGAAGTCTCAGTTTACTCCTCAAAATCAGTAAGTGAACAAGGATTGGCACAAGAACATCAAGACTGAATAGGGAAGATCTCTCCTAGGGGTTCGCCTAACCTCTGAGGGATCTAGCACAACATCTCAGGGGAACTCGGCATAACTTGAAGCATCAAAAGTATCAGCAATGCCATTTTTGAGATCCCTCTGAGCGGTCCACGGTTTTGAGGCAGACAACAAAACCGTGGAGTCACTGACTGTCTCAATCTCCCATCCCATCTGAAACCATCCATCTAGATACCGCCACTCCTATGGAGATTTATGTATAAGACCCTGCTCCATCTCAAGGGAAGGATCAAGTACATCAACAAGAGAATGTGGGTTTGGGCATTGCTGACTGTAATGATCAAGGAGCTGTTTTATTTGCCGTGGGTTCCAAAATTTCACACAGGGATGCTGGCGGTGTGGAGATGGAAGCTCTTCTAGCCATGAAGTTTTTCTCCCGCCTACTTTGTCCAAGGTTAAAGAGCTTATTTTGGAAAGCGATTGCAAGAATATCACCATGTTTTGCAGCAACTCCTTGAAGCGATCAGCTTATTTGATTGCCTCCTCTTAGGCCGCGCATTTAATCTTTCTTGCTGATTTTGACCAAGTTTTAGTTCGTCATATACCCAGAGAAGCTAATAGGTTGACAGATTATTGTGCGCGATATGGAGCAGCCTGTTCTTTTTATGGGTTGATTTAGAACCTGCTACTACCGAGTTCCTTGAGCTTATTCAAGATGACATGGCTAGCATGGTTCCTCTGTAGTTGCTGTTTGTACTCTTTGTTTTTATTACCAATGCATATGCACTTTACAGCAACAGGAGAATGCTCATGTTGAGGGGGAGAAATCACCCTCACAGGAGCATCTTCCAACTCCATCTCCCTCTCCAATCCAGTCACCTATCCCTTCCCCACCTCACTCTCCAGAAATGAGTTCACCTCTTCCACCTCACTCTCCAGAGATAATTTCTTCTCCACCTGCATCTTCTGCCAAGGCTTTGTTGGAACACGCATTCCACATCTCTTGTTTCGAGAATAATAAATCTCATTATGTATTTGATCATGATCGTCTAGTGTTTATGGTGCATAGGAAATACAGGTACATTAGCACTCCGAATGCATCCATGATGTGCGATGCAAGAATAGAACAATGCTCTAAAGGAAGACCTATCACGGGGCGGTAGCACCTACCACTGGTGGTAGAGTTTGTGTCGAGGGGACAGCTGTCAAAACACACTCAAGTGAAAGCATTGGCGGGAGCAGCGAAGCCAAATAGTAAAGCAGTTAACGCACAGCATTAACACTAATGCACGGTGGTAACTCAATGGCAAGAACAGTAATCAACAGTTGATTGAGGAGCCAAATAGAGCAAGAAATCACTCGAACGGCGGGAGCGTATATGGAGCTAATGCGGCGCGGTAACCCTATCGCGGTGCGATAGTGGTTTCCTAAAATAAGGAACGCGCTTACCATTCCTGGACGGATGCGCTGTAGATCTCATTCCGTTTAGGCTACTGCCCAGCGGTAACACCTACTGGCGGCACTAACTCACAGTCATATATAAAGAGTCGCTCCTCATGTCAACAAAACAACAACCAAAGCTACAACTCTGAATCTTTTTGTGAGAGCCCGCATCTCAGACATCCAGAACTCTCCCTGCATCAACCATGAAGAACAAGAGATAAACTCGAAGGAGGATTCAATCAACGTTCATTCTACACGAAAGAAGAACGCAACAACTTTGATCTCTAGCGTGTCTTCGTCGTCCCTTCAGAGTTTCTTATAGGGAGTTTTTATATTCTGAATTTATACCTCTCATCTTGTATTCTCTTTTTTGTGACTATTTTTGTATCGCTAGAAGAATTCGTAGCGGGTGTTGGCGATTAGATCGTCCACGGCTTATAGAGGAATTTACCGTGGGTGTTGGCGATTAGATCTGGGGTCTAGTTCTAGTGGCGGCTTGAGGCCTATTTAGGGAGAGATAGGTGGGGGCCAACCAGTCCTTCGGGAGAAGGGTTAGTATAGAAAACAAAAGAATTTTTATATTCATCGTCATGATTTCTAGCATCATGGAAATCAATTTTTGTAATCAATTTATTTATAAAATATAATCATGTTTTTGTTTTATTAAATAGATTTCAGTTTTTATTCGCAAAAAATAATTTAAGAGAAATATCTGTATTCAAAGATTCAGGGTCTGTTTGGCTCGCCGTTTTGAGTCCATTCCAGCTAAACCGGACCTGTACAGTGTTTTTGGTATATGTTTGGTTGGAGCCCTTTTAAACCGGCCGGCTGAAAAGGGTAAAATCAGGTCGTTTTGAGGCTGGAGGAAAGAGCACCAGCGCGCCCGGCCGCAACCCGTCGTTCTACTTTTCCTCTTCTCCTTCGCTATAAACCAACCCCCATCTTCCTCCTTCGCGAAGGTCTTCCCGCAAGCACTGTCATTCTGTGATTTTCCGGTGTTGCTGGCCCCCTTCAGAGCCGATCTTCCTCGCTCGCGGTGAAGCAAACGCTGATCTTCCAAACCCTAGCATCCACACCCGACCCTCCTTTCCTTCAGAGAAGACAAAGCAGAACGAAGAGAAGTGAGGAGCCGTCAAGGTTCTGCGTTTTCTTTGTTAGTTTTTTCTTACATCCTCGCTTCCGATCTCTCATCTATATGCATAGAGCTTTTCCTGCCTTTGTTCTGCATAGATCTTTTCCTGCATTTTCATGATTTTTATGTCTATACCGATGAGAGGCTGCTAGTTAGATCCAGAGCAGAGCGGTGAATCCCTCCATGATTATTGGAAAGTTCTAACCTTCTCACTACTTTATATTCGTATTTCTTACATCCTCGCTTCCGATCCAGAGCAGAGCGGTTAAACCCTGACTATTTGATATTCGTTTTTTTTTTTCTAGAGCTTTGTAAACCGTATTGCAGCACTGTGGGAGTTCTTTGATAAGAATAAATACTGGAAGTTTTTTTTTTCTAGAGCTTTTACTGCCTTTGTAAACCGTATTGCAGCACCCATTGGAGTTCTCTGATTGAAACAATACAAACTGGCTTATGATTTATTCATGAAGAACCCGTGCTTAAGATCGCCTGAAATTTCTTGTTGAAGGACCCGTGTTTACATCTATAACCTTCTAAACCATGCATTGAGTAAATAATTTTGGCAATCCTGTGTAGAAAGTTATTTGTTGGATGTAATATCCTTGTGTTTGAGATTGTTGTGTTTGGATTAAACATGTTTTTTTATGTAAGTTTTTGGGGTTGTGGTTAACATGTTTGTTTTCAGATAAAGTTTTTTGAAATTTCTAGGCTGCGGTTAACAAAGGGTGGTTGATAGCCAAACTTGGATTACAGTTAAAAATTGCCTAAATTAATTACTGGACTGAGATATTGTGATGAAATGTAAATACAGTCAACATGATTAAATCTCCAAATAGCCAGTAATTAGCTTTCACAAATAGCCAGTAATTTGATATCCTTGTACATGTTTCATAATTTCATAAAAACATGTACATTTGTAAACCGTATTATGCTGGATTTATAGAACTGCTTGATTGGTTTTTTCACTTCCATAGAAAATAACAATCTTATGAGCTTATGAGATCTTATGAGCTTATGAGATCTTATGAGCTTATGAGATCTTAGGAGCTTATGAGATCTTAGGAGCTTATGAGAGTATGACAAATGTGAAAATTTCACATAACAGAGCTTATGAATTTTTTTGTCAAATTTCACTCAAAATTTTGGACAAATTTTTACTCCTCATTTGTTCAACTCCTAATTTGTTCAAATACTCATTTGCTTGTTCATAGTTAACACGATGGTTAAAACTAAAGAAGGAGGAATTGCAGCACTGTGGGAGTCAAGTGAGGTTATGTTATTCTGTGATTTATGTATAGCAGAGATTGTCCTAGGTAATAGACCGACGACACACCTGTCTAAGGAGGGTTGGAAAAATGTAACTGCTAAGTTTCAGGAACGAACATCAAAAATGTATGTCTGCGCGCAGTTTAAAAATAAATGGGACCAATTGAAAAAAGATTGGAAATTATGGAAAGAACTCAAGCATGGGGCAACAGGTTTAGGCTGGGATTCTACAAGGCGAACAGTTGATGCATCAGATGATTGGTGGAAAGAGAGACTCGAGGTGAACATTTTTTCTGTAATTTTAAAATTGCTAGTTATAGTTTTTAGCTTATTTTTCAACATGATTTCTAGGTTGTTCCAGCTGCGAAGAAGTTTCGTTATGCAGGCATTGCACCAGAATTGGAAGAAAAATTGTACACAATGTTTAATGAGGTCGTTGCTACTGGAGAGCATGCATGGGCTCCTAACTCAAGGGTTGACCCATCAAGTCCTGAACATGTACTGTCTGAGCATGAGGATGATGTGGCAGAAGACCTGGGGACGCCTGCGGGCATGAGTGATGATCAAAGGGATGATGGGAGGATATTTGAAAGAGGTGGATCTTCACAAGGAAGTAAAAGAAGGATTGAAAGAGGCCGAAGGGGAATTCATAAAAACAGTCGTGGAAGATATACCATCGAACAGTTGGTTGAGTCGACTATTAGAGTAGGAGATATTATATCACAGCCACCCCAAACGTTCATGCCTTCATATACTATTCACGAAGCAGTTGAAGAGTTGGAGAAACATCCAGATATCTGCAATGATCCAGCACTGTATGACTTTGCAACCATTTTTTTGCTGGACAACAAGAACAGAGAATTATTTCTGAGCCTACCGGAGTCCAAGAAAGGGTGGTGGCTTAAAAACCGTCAATACACGAACATGCATTCGGGTGCTCTTTAATATTATGTTCTGTGCGCTCCTAATTTTGTAGTTGTTATGTACGGTGTTGAACTTCTATTACTATCTTTGTGTGCTTCTAGTTTTGTCACCTGTTATGTATGGTGTTAGTTTGGAATATTATGCATTCTATGTGTCCTGAAGTTTCTTTATATGTCCTAAGCTGGAAAATTATGTTCCAGCCGCGAATATTATGTCCTAAACTGGGAAAATTATGTTACAAGTGAGCTCCTGTGCAGTTCCTCTGATGCTTTATATGTTATTCTATTTATTTATTTTTGGGGTTTTTCATGCCATGGATCTTTGGTTTTGTTCTTGCTTTTACTGTTGTTGGAGAATTATAGAACTGGATATATGGTGTTTGTAATCTTATAGGTGTTCTGGAATTATAGAATTATAGTGTTGACTTCAGAATGTCTAAGGTTGTGCATCTCTCTAATGCCACACATTTGTCTTGAAAATTATATTAAATTGAATTAACATGTTTTCTGCATTGATATTAACATGTTTTCTGTTTACAGCATTGATAGTGAACACCTGCATCTTGTTCTTTATATGTCCTAATTGTTATTAAGATGTTTTCTCTAATGGCTGTTTAATACAGCATTTGGAGTGCACACTGAGTATTCTGTCTTGAAAATTATAGTGAACTCTAATACAGCATTGATACAGCATCTCTCTAATGGCTGTTTTCTATAATTAAATCTGTGTTAAAGTGCGCAATTGTTATTAAGCTGTTGTGAACTCTAATTCACGACATCTAATGTAAAATTGAATTGGACATTTTGGTCATTTATTAGAGATTATATAAAAGTGTTGACAAACCAATTGACATATTTAAATGATATTGCATAACGTTACAGATGCCTCTGAACCAAACAGACCCATAGTTAGATAATCACGTTGTTTAGTGTTTGCAATTTGCAATCTAATATGGTTGATGAACTGTTATCGTGCCAGATGGATTATGAAAATGATGCAGAGCTCACTGACACGGATTTGAATACTCTGAATGAAAGACGCCGGAGAAGAGCTTATTATATTATGATGGTGAACACTAGTGTCTGTATTATTCTCAATCGCAGCTCTGATTATCAAGACAAGACCCCTCGCATGACGTCAACTAACACAGGAGATAAATGGGTTGGAGAACTATTGGATGGTCATCCTGTCCGATTTCATGATAACTTCAGAATGTCTAAGGTCATTTTTGTAGATCTACTTCAACAATTAGTCGAATCGCATGGTCTACATGGGTCAAGGAGTACTACTGCAAGAGAAGTACTTGCGATTACAATAAATATTATGGCGCATAATATGACAATGAGGGATTGCAGTGAGCGTTTTCAGCATTCGACAGAAACAATAAGTCGATATTTTTCACAATGTTTGACAGCTTTAATAAAGCTATCACAAGACCTTATTGCTCCGGTAGACGGACAATTTACCGATATCCCTGCAAAAATTTTAAACGATGATCGATACATGCCCTACTTCAAAGATTGCATTGGAGCAATCGACGGGACACATGTTGATGCCCGCATCCCAGTAGACGAACAGGTTCCCTACATTGGACGTCATGGTTATACCTCTCAGAATATTATGGCTGTATGTGATTTCGATATGACATTCACCTTTGTCATGGCTGGATGGGAGGGTTCTGCACATGACAGTCGTATTTTCCATAGTGCAATTACTGATCGACGTTGGAATTTCCCTCATCCACCACCAGGTAACATGTAATAAACTACTTTTCATTACTAAAATTGTACTTTATTGTTTGTTAATACAATTTTAAACACAGGGAAATACTACTTGGTGGATGCTGGTTACCCATTACAGTTAGGATATATAAAACCGTACCCAGAAACAAGATATCATTTGCCAGACTTTGCACGCGGCCGACGTCCAATACAAGGACGAAAGGAAATATTTAACCAGGCGCACTCGTCGTTGCGTAGTGTGATAGAACGTACTTTCGGAGTGTGGAAGAAGAAATGGCGTATTCTTCGTGATATGCCGCAGTATGCCTTCAAAAAACAGCGGAATATTGTGATCTCCACAATGGCACTGCATAATTTTATACGCAGACATCAATCTAATGTAGACAGTCATTTCTACAGATGTGATAATGATGAAAATTTTGTATACCCTCATGCGCGTCTGATTAGACAAGGGGTCCAAATGACAAGGACCATAAGGAGGGAGAACAATGAAATTGGTAGGGGTGGAAGGAGTGGATCAAGTCAAATGGCGACACTGCGTGACTCTATTGCCGAGCAACTCTATGAAGCCGTCTAAATTTGAAGCTAAACTTGTTGCATTTTTATTTTGCTCTCCACTTTTGTAAAAATATTTTGTGTCATTTTATTTAAAAGTTGTATGTGTTCTATTATTAACCGCCACCGGAACGGTGTTTTCCCAAACAGAAAAATATATTATACAGTTTTGAACCTGACTGCAAACGGAGGTTACCCAAACACAACCTCAGTTTTGAAAATACAGTTTTTAAAATACAGTTTAGAATCTCCCTTTTGAACTGCTCCCTTTTAAAACGACACCGGTATCCCAAACAGACCCTCAAATACAACGACGACCACAACACTCAAGCCTTTATCTCACTATAGTGGGGTTGGCTATATGGATCCTTTGTCGCCATTGTGCCCTATCTTTTGTCATAATCTCACTAATGCCTAAGTACATCTTGTCTTTCCTTACAGTTTCATTCCAAGTCTTTGTTGGTCCAACCTTCCCTCGTTTAACATGTCTAGTGACTAGACTCTCACAACGCCTAACAGGTGCCTCTAATGGTCTCATTTGTACGTGTCCAAACCACCTTAGACAAGCTTCTCGCATCTTTTCTGCAATTGGTGCTACTCTTGTCTTATCCGTGATACTTTCATTCCTAATTTTATCCAATCTCGTGTGTCCACACATCCACCTAAATAATCTCATCTCCGCAACTTCCATTATTTGCTCATGTACACAATTCACTGTATAACACTCAGAACCATAGAGCATCGCGGGTCTAATTGCAGTACGGTAAAACTTGCCCTTAAATTTTAGTGGTACTTTACGATCACATAAGATCCCTAACGCGCCTCTCCACTTCAACCAACCCGCTTGGATTCTATGTGTCACATCTTTATCAATATCTCCGTCTTTTTGAACTATCGATCCAAGATATTTAAAACATTCACTACGGGAAATATCTTGATCACCCAACTTAAAAACTAAGTCATCTGTCCTTCTTGTACTGTTAAATTTAAGCTCCATATACTCTGGCTTTGCCCTGTTCAACATAAAACCCTTCTTTTCTAAAGTAACTCGCCAAGATTCAAGTTTTGTGTTTACACTGTCGCGCGTCTCATCAACCAAAACGATATTATCCTCAAACAATAAACATCAAGGTATTTCTTGTTGTATGTCTGCTGAGCTCATCTAATATAAGGGTAAAGAGATAAGGGCTTAAAGCTGAACCTTGATGTAAGCCAACAGTAATAGGGAATTCCTGTGCTAATACTTCAGAAGTCCTCACCTTTGTCACTGAATTTGTATACATATCTTTCATTATGTCAATATATGATATATTTACGCCTTTCTTTTCTAAGACTCTTCGTAAGATCTCTCTTAGAACTCCATCATAAGCCTTCTCGTGATCAATAAACAACATATGCAAATCTTATTTTCTTTTTCGATAGTTGTCAATGAGTCTTCTCAAGAGATGTATAGCTTCCATGGTCGCCCTCCCTGGCATGAATCCAAGGTGAGAAAATGTCAACCGCAACGATTGATTAGCTTCACTTATCTCAAGCGATCGTAGTAGGGCTGGACATTCTGTCAGCGATTTGCTTACCATCTTTTCGTGCTTATAGCAAGCGAAGCCTATATAGAGAGAGAAGCGAGGCGCGTTAGCGTCATCACTCTAATAGCAAAGCAAGGGATAATTCACAGTCCATATCATCATCCTTACATTGACAAACAAGTCTTCTTTTTGAAGATCTCAGAAATTCAGAGGGCTAGGTTCAATTTGTTCAGACTGTCTTTCTTAGTTCTTTTCGTTAACATAGATACACTCATACAAGTACTCTGCTAGGATGATGTACGGAAAATGGTTGGGATAGCTCAGTTGGTAGAGCAGAGGACTGAAAATCCTCGTGTCACCAATACGCTACATCGCCTTCTCACCAAAACTATGAAAATACCTTATTCGCCACAACGCCACTATACTTTCTTCTCGCCTATCAGCGACTATGTTGCGTCTCTTTGCTGCGGTGTAGCTACTTTGCTCACCGACAACCTCCTTCTAGTTGCCTGAGAGTTTCATTTTCTCAATCGGAAAGAGGTGTTGGGGGTATATGAAGTCTACCAAGTCTCAGTATATTCTAGCTGAAGTTTTCTCACATTCCTTTAGACATCTCTCATTGGATTTATCCCAGGTGGCACTCGCACTTCTACTGGATCTCAAACCACACGGAAAGAAGATCTAAGGAAATCATTTCTTCACCTGCAAACTTATATCTCGCTGGAACAGACACTACAACTGGAATTCAACCACCTTCCACTCAATGAATGAAGCTTTCTGATTCTCCGAAATTTTCTCGTCTTAATCTTCTTTCTATTATTCATTCTCATAGTTTCATAATATGACTCATCAATTTAATTTCTCTGTAATTAACACAATTTTGTATATCCCCTTTATTCTTACACAAT
Source organism: Platanthera guangdongensis (assembly GCA_039583875.1). Taxonomy (NCBI): domain Eukaryota; kingdom Viridiplantae; phylum Streptophyta; class Magnoliopsida; order Asparagales; family Orchidaceae; genus Platanthera; species Platanthera guangdongensis. The sequence continues at coordinate 73,359,790 of CM077164.1, read as the reverse complement.
TTTGTTTATCCTCCTTAATTCTTGTACCATAAAGTTTCAAATAAATTCTAAATTTTTAAACACCTTTATTTACACACCCCCCCCCTTTTAAGGACGCATGTAGATCCAACAAGTGGTATCAGAGAGAAGTTGTTCCAAAACGGTTTCACCACCAGGAAATCCATAAGATCTCTCTTGGAACTCGATCATAAGCCTTCTCAAGATCGATAAACAACATATGCAAATCTTGTTTTCTTTCTCGATAATTGTCAATAAGTCTCCTCAAGAGATGTATAACTTCTGATGTACGGGTAGGCTAGTGGTGCTCAGAAACTAGGACTCTAGGTGCGGGTGCAGGGGTGACACACTAATGCAATTCTAAATGTAATGCAATGATCGGTATTTGACAAATAATTTAAGCAATGTAAATTTTAGGACCACGCAAATATTTGAAATAAAAAGCAAGCAATTAATTTCAGCAATTAAGTAATGGCTTCTTCCGCTCGGAGAGCCGAAACAAGCATGCGGCGAATAACTCCTGCAATTATTAGTATAATAAAACCAATTTTCACGCAACAATAATCTCAGCACAGTACAATAAAACACCAAATGAGAAATGTGAAATCACATAATACAATACCACAAATGCTCGCAACGTAGAGGGCTGAACCGAGGCACTGGAGAATTTGAAGGGCCGAATATGTAGACGGGCGATCGGAGGTAAAAACGGTGGTACGGCTACGGCGAGGTGGCTGCCCATGGTGGAAAAGAGAGAAAATGTGCTGGAAACGGAAAGATTCGGCCACTATGGGATGGATCAGGGTGTAGGTGGATAGATCTGATGTTTTGACGGCGGATCCGGGCTACGGGATGATGAATATTGGGAAAATAATGAATCGGAGGGTGGTAGCACTATATCAAGATAGATATAGGTTTTTCGGAGTGGTGGAAGTGGATCCACGGAGGGGAAGGAGGCTGCGGGATTGGTATAGGGCCGGCGGATGAACCGTACCTACAGATGAATAGTGTGGATGAACAATGTGTATGAACAGTACCAGCTGATGAACAGTGCACGTGAACAGTGTTTCCTCGTGGGCATCATCTCTGTGTGAACAGTGCACGTGAACAGTGCTCTTGATTCTTGGACAGCGATAAGGGTTGGGATTTGGGGGTTGTAGGGGTTGCGGATGAGGGTTTCGGAGGGGGAGAAGAAGGCTATGGATGGGTAGTACCTTGGGGAGGAGTTTGGCGGCCTAGGAGTCGTCACCTAGGGTTCCACAGCGTCGGCACCGGGGAGGAATCGCTGGAATCCGGGAATGCTTCTTCTCCAAATCCAACAATGACTCATTTCAGCCCTCATACCTCCTATTTATAAGAAAAGACAAGCTAGGGTTTCTCCATCAAAGGCTATGATTGGTCGGTGGGTTCGCCCTTAAAATACATCAAAAATTAATGAAAAATATAAAATAATATAGTATTTTGACTCGCGGCGACGCTCCGGACGCAATCACGAAGTCCGATCGTCGATCCGGGCAGGCCATAGATGGAAAGTTGTAAAATCAGCCCCGAACGGGCCCAAAACGCGTCCTCGTCTCTGCTCTGCATCAATCTCCTCGGCTTGAAAGAATTCATCTCCCGATGAATTGGGATCAGAATTCTCTCGCTGATCGCCAGGTATAACTCGAAGAGGTCCACCGGAAGTCGTCCAAGTGTCGTCGGCGGAAGGGTGTCCTCGCCAATCAATTCCCCTGACTGAAAAGTTGTCATCTCCGGTTAATGGAGATCGTCGTGTTGAAGTCGAAGTCCAGGGGCGAATCGATCAAGCCCTGCTGCAAGTGTTCAAACATCAACTGCATCGGGGCGGTCCCGCCAATGTACCAAGTAGCGACAACGCGACCCATCTGAAGTAGGAACAAACTAGTGGAATCTGAACTCTGTGATGCTCTCATCGCTCATCTCTCGAAGGGTGGATCCCGGTGCGATCGGTGGTGCCTGCGGTGAAACCAAAGAAGACGACTTCCCAGGTGGGTGGATGTCAACAGTGGGTGGACTGGGGTGGTCATCGGATGGTGGTGACATATGAGGGTGGTAAGGTAACGACAATGGGAGTGGAGGTGACTGGGCATCTCCACTGCTCGGGTCCACATACTCATGAGGTTCATAGTATGTAGTCAGATCTTCAACACTAAACACATGGTGAATTCCCATACTGGCCGGGATGTCAAGTTGGTAGGCGTTGGTCCCAATACGACTAATAATGGAGTACGGACTCATTCGCCTCGCGCTTAACTTCTTGGCAGGCCCCGAAGGGAGCCTCTCAGGGCGGACTTGCACCATTACCTTCTCGCCTCCATTAAACATTTGCTCTCGCCTCCGCTTATCTGCATGGGTTTCATAACTTCCATTGTTCATTATTATTTATCGACGAACCGACTCATGTAATGCATGCGAATGATGAACACGCGACCCAACTAACTCATACAAATGAAGCAAATGATGCACATAGAGCGCAACATACTCGACACACTTTCTAAGGGAAGGCCCGACAATTACTTGGGTATTACTAACATGGGGTGGCCTATCAGGAGGCTTACCGGGTGGTCGATAGAAAAATCCAGCGTCACCGACGTCATCACCCGTGGGGACGATGTAGATGGTGACAAAATAGTGCGGAGCACTGCTGTGATGGGTACCTCTCAAATGATATAGCCCATCAGGTGGCTCACCAAGGGGTGTATGCCAGAAATCATCACGCGTGAGATGATCGCTAGTGCGGATACAAGATCTATCACTAAAGTGTAGGAGGGAAGGCTTGTCAAATGAGCCTCTCGGGGACTTAATCCCGAAGAGGTCGATAATGATAGGATAGCCCACCACGAGGAAGGCACCAATAACAGTGGTGTCAGTGGGAGCAAGTAGGACACTCACAACAAAGTCAACGCTAGCTTCATGAACCTCCCAAGGGAGTAGTGGCTCATCAGGAGGCTTCTCTGGAGGTTCAACAATGAGGTCATTAATAATGGGAAGATCCCTCAGATGAGTATCGCTGATAGAGGTAGTGTCCTCGTAACTGGGTGAGGTAGCCACAATGAAGTCAACACCATACTCTCGACTCTCAGTAGTGAAGTGACTCGAGATAGTCCTAAGGGAAGAGCAGGGGTGACCGGACTCAAGTATGGATCAATCGATATAGCATTGAGAGTAGTCTCTGTTCAAAGGGGGCACTAAGTCTAGATGCAGGTCTAGGTGAGGTGAAAAGGATGGGTATACCATCACAGTATCACTAGGTCGCTTGTCCTCACCCATGTGACCATGCTTACTAGTCAGGCTAGTAGCACTCTCTACCTGCATCATAGGGTCATGATCAGATTCAACCTCAAGATCACACGAGCACTGAATCTCTTCAAACTGAGAAGGATCAAAACCAAATTTCGGGTCTCTTGGCTCGGTGGGAGCACTACTCACCGCATCGGTGGCTTGACACAAATCCCTAGGCTGTCTTCATAATGTAGATCTTAGGTAATCAAGCTGAGTTTCTAAGAGATCAAAACGGTCAAGTACTAATCGCATAAATTCAGCCTCAGGTAACTCTATTGGTGGAACACTAGGAGGGTCTTGGCATGTACTGTGATCCTGTCGATGGTGACCTTTATAGGGTTCCTGAGGGTCGTCTAGACGGTAGTTCCTAACATAATTAGATTGTCCTCGTGGGTGCGTATGCGTATGAGCCCTGTGAACGTGCAGTGGAGGTCGCTCATATCCAAACTCAGGTTCCTCTCCTAGAGGAGATGTGTAGCGGCAATGACTTGAACGATATTCAATTCTATCATCGTGAAATCGCAAATAGGTGTAATGATGAAGACGTGATGACCTCTCGTCGTGGTGATCGCCTCTAGCATGATGGAATAATGTCGAGGGGTCGACACGATCTCTAGGAGTGGTGTGCGGGGAACGATGATAAACATAATGATAACATGAAGATCTCTCTAGAGGGGCTCTACGAGGTCGGGTATAGGTAGACTCAGGATACTCAGATGGAGGAGACAAACGACGGTGATAACTAGACATAAATGAACTCAATGATTATTTAAAACCTATCACTACAAAGCATGCAAATGGCTTAACCTTGACCTCCGATACCAATTGATGTAGGGGTAGGCTAGTGGTGCTCAGAAACTATGACTCTAGGTGCGGGTGCAGGGGTGACACACTAATGCAATTCTAAATGTACTGCAATGATCGGTATTTGACAAATAATATAAACAATGTAAATTTTAGCACCACGCAAATATTTGAAATAAAAACAAGCAATTAATTTCAACAATTAAGTAATGGCTTCCTCCGCTCGGAGGGCCGAAGCAAGCGTGCGGCGAACAACTCCTCCTGCAATTATTAGTATAATAAAACCAATTTTCACGCAACAATAATCTCAACATAGTACAATAAAACACAAAATGAGAAAAGTCAAATCACATAATACAATACCACAAATGCTCACAACGTAGAGGGCTGAACCGAGTACTGGAGAATTTGAAGGGCCGGATATGTAGAAGGGCAATCGGAGATGAAACCGGTGGTACGGTGACGGAGAGATGGCTACCCACGGTGGAAAAGAGGGAAAATGTGCTGGAAACGGAAAGATCCGGCCACTAGGGACGGATCCGGGTGTAGGTGGATAGATCCGATATTTTGACGGCGGATCCGGGCAATGGGATGATGAATATTGGGGAAAATGATGGATCGGAGGGTGTTAGCACTAGATCAAGATAGATCTGGGGTTTTCGGAGCGGTGGAAGTGGATCCACAGAGGGGAAGGAGGCTGTGGGATTGGTATAGGGCCGGCGGATGAACCGTATCGACGGATGAATAGTGTGGATGAACAGTATGGGTGGATGAACAGTACCAGCGGATGACCAGTGCGGATAAACAGTATTTTCTCGTAAACAGTGTTTCCTGCGTGAACAGTGCTCTTGATTCCTGGGCAGCGATAAGGAATCAACTAAAACTGAAATCACAGCGACGCTCATCCACACTGGTCATCCACTGGTACTGTTCATCCGCACCAGCGGATGAAAAATATAAAGTAATATATTTTTCTTACCGCTGTCGTCGTGATTGTATCAGTTTTAGTTGATACAATCAAAACTAAAACTCTTAAAATACATCAAAAATAAACTGAAAAATATAAAGTAATATAGTATTTTGACTCGCGGCGACGCTCCGGACGCAATCACGGAGTACGACCGTTGATCCGGGCACGCCATATATGGAAAGTTGTCAAATCAACCCCGAACGGTCCCAAGCGCATCCTCGTCTCTGCTCTGCATCAACTTCCATGGTCGACCTCCCTGGCATGAATCAAAATTGATTCTCTGAAATGTTAGTCTCTTAGTTTAATCTTCTTTCTATTATTCGTTCTCATAGTTTCATGGTATGACTCATCAATTTAGTTTCTCTGTAATTAACATAATTTTGTATATTCTCTTTATTCTTACAAAATTTTGTTTATCCCTTTTATTCTTGTCCCTAAAGTTTCAAATAAATTCTAAATTTTTACACACTTTTATTCCCCCCCCCCCCCGAAGGGCGCATGTAGATTTAACAAGTGCTATCAGAGAGAGGTTATTCCAAAACGGTTTCACCACCAGTAATAATGGCGCATCATGATCTCGCTTACAATGAGGGGCAATGGATTAGTCGATCACCATTGTTCATCGGTTTTAATTACAATTATTAGCAAACTATGATGAGGTGTTTTCTAATGGCATTAGATCTAGTTGTTTGGGATATGGTAGAACAACGTCACTCTCCTTCTACAATTGTAGTTGGAGAAGTAACTATTGAGAAACCCAAAGAAAAAAAGAAAGCTAACGATAAATTAAAATGTAAAAATAATGTCAAATTTATGAATTCTTTATTTTGTATTCCTGATAGAATTGAATTTAAACATACAAGTGCATGTAAAACTATTATTGATATTTGGACTCTATTGGAACTAACTCATGAAGATACATCACGGGTCAAGGACTAAAAGCTCTTTCAATTATTAGAGTCCGAATAAGAAAAATTTTGGCTGGATGAAAATGAAGACATGGACACCATGTCTACAAGGTTTACAAAGAACATGAATGCTTCAAGGGTTCTTGGAAAAACGTTTTACTAACGGTAACTTTGTGAGGAAGATACTAAGATCTCTTCCACTATGATTCAATCTAAAAGTGACAATCATCTCTGAATCGCATAATCTAAAGCGACTCCAAATTGAGAGCCTCGTTGGGAATCATAAAACCCATGAGGTTGAACTCAAGATCCAACACGAATAATACAACAAGGAGCCAAAAAAGAAAGCTTTGGCGTTGAGATCAAAGAAGGACACCAACGATGACAATGAAGAAGATGAGGAGAGCCTTTTTGTGAAGAACTTTAAAAAGTTCATGAGAAATCCGGAAAGGATAAATGTCATCCCGAAATACTTCACCAAAGATGCAAGCAAGAAGGAATCGTGGTCCACAAAAGGGAAAGCTTGTAGCGACGTTGACATAGAGAGACCACTACTGGTGTGCTATCACCGTCGGAGGACTGGATATATACGGAGCAATTGCCCAAAATATCTAAATGAGCAAAAAGAAAAGTGACACAAAGGGATTGAGAAAATGGTGTTGAAGGCGGCCACATGGGATGACTCCTCTGAGGAATCAAGCGACTCCAGCTCAAGAGATGATAAAGAGGCGAACATGTGCCTCATGTAAAAGAACAACACACATTCGGATGACAAAAGTAATATCCAAAGCGACACTAAGGTACATCTTCCAATCGTATGATGATCTTTTTTCTAAGTATATGAAAACATGCAAATATGTTGAGAAAAATTTAAAAGACCTTGACATTCTAAAATTTGAAAAGAAAATTTATATAAAGAAAATAAAAAAAATTCTAAATAAATAAAGGTATTAAGGAAAGAGAAGATTTCTTGTCAAGATTGCAATCACTCATTGGCAACAGTTAAAGAACTTGAAGAAGCACTTTTTAAAACCTACTCTAAAATCGAATCTCTCACTAAAGAGAGGAATTTAGAAAGCAAACACAAAAAATTCTCTTTTTCACAGTGAACAAGGGAATAAAATATTTACAAATCGGTATGTCGTGCTTGTGACCGAAAACACCACACTAAAAGCTTCAATCCATGATTTATATATCGCAATAGAAAATTTTGGTGTTAGCCAAAAGTCCCTATTTTAGCTAACCAATGTCATGGAAGTGGTAAATTCAAGTTTGGTTTTCTTCTGCGAGTGATCGTCCGGCGGTAACACCTGCGCCAACAGTATCTTAAAATCCAGGAATAATGCAACTTAAATGAAATTTCGAAAAATATTTTAATGATGGATCTTAATCATCTAGTAAGAGTACTCCCAGGAATCCGAAAGTAACATCTACTGCATTTCTTTCATGTGCTAAATGTCATATCTTTGGAAATACTTCGAATTCTTATAGGAAAAAGGAACAGAGTTTTATAAAGCAAATCTAGGTACCTAAAGTTTCCACATGTACATTTGGGGGAATCTCTTAGGTATCCGGATCTTTACTCCCAACTTTTTGAGGTATGTTGTCAGGCTAAGGACAAAGAAGACATGGTACTTGTACTCAGGTTACTCCAAGGACATGACGGACAACAAAGCGAAGTACCTTAGTCTTCTGAAAAAGAAAGGAGGACTGGTGATGTTTGGTGATAACGGCAAAGCAAAGATCATGGGTATCGGTACAGTGGGTAACGAAACATTTTTTATTTCTAATATTTTATTTGTTGAAGGTTTAAAACATAACTTGATTTCAATTAACCAATTCTGTGACAAAGGATTAAATATTTTATTTTAATCTTTTACAAATCTTTGCAAAATTATAAATTCTAAAACAAATGATATTTTACTAATTGCACCTAGAACTCATAACATTTATATGATTGCTTTTAATGAACTTTATCAATTCAATAAAATGCTTACTAACTAAAAATAATGAATTGGAACATTGACATAGACGACTAGATCATTTTGGAATCAAGTTCAATTTAAAATTATCAAAAGATAAATTAATTAGAGAACTACTTACACTAAATGGTAATTTATATTCACTTTGTGCACCATGACAAAATGGAAAATTCTTTAAATCCTCTTTCAAAAGTAAAAAATGAAACTTCTACTACTAGACTAATCCAATTAATTCATATGAACCTTTTTGGACCGATTAGCACTTCTAGTCTAGGTATTAGAAAATATACTTTTGTACCGATTGATGATTTTTCATAGGAGAAAACTTAAATGGACATATAGGAAAGGAATGATTTGGATATGGAGAAAGAAATGAAGGACGGATCATTTTAGACTTTGTTGTAGCACATGATCTAATTGTGTCAAATATGTTTTTCACAAAGAGAAAAGAACATTTAATTACGTTTAAAAACAGACCAAATAAGTCACAAATTGATTATTTTATGACTCGCAAAATGGATAAAATGATTTGTAAGGATTGCAAAGTCATACTAGGAGAAAGTTTGACAATACAACATAGATTTGTGGTGTTATATTTACAAATTTAATATAATAAATTTAGGACACGAACGAAAATGTTGCAAAAAAATCGGTGGTGGAACTTGAAGATAGAAAAACATGTTTTCAAGACAGCAGTTATGAACAACTAGTTGATGACTCTTATGCTGATTCTAGTGTTTCATGTGAAGTTATGTTTTCACATTTAAGGATAAGTGGAAAAACGTACTTGGAGTATCAAAAGGTCATGCACCCACAAATAAAGAATCTTGGTGGTGGAAAGAGAAAGTGCAAGACAAAGTGAGGGCAAATAAGGACAACTATAAATCACTTTACGCTTGTATGAATAACGAAAACTTAGCCAGTACAAAGTGGCCAAAAATAAGCTAAACATGTAATAAGTAAAGCAAAAAGTCAAGCTTATCAAGAATTTTATAAGTGACTAGATATCAAAGATGTAGAGCGTGACATATATAAATTACTCGATCTAGAGAAATGAAGACAAGAGATTTAAGTCAAGTAAAATGCATAAAAGATGAGACAGATACAGTTTTGACGGATGATGTCGATATTAAAGAGCGATGGAAAAGATACTTTTATCAACTCTATAATGAAACAAAAGACAATAAATTGAACTTGTAAGAGTTAAGTAAATCGGAGGAGTATAGGAATAGATCGTTTTATCGTAAAATTCAAGTATCAGAGGTAAATAATATTTTACAAATTATGAAAAATAAAAAGGCGGTTGTGTCAGACGATATACCCATCGAAGTATGGAAATGTCTAGGAAATGAAGAAATTTTATGGCTTACATGTTTTTTCAATAAGATACTGAAATCAAAGCAAATATCAGACCGATTGAGAGAGTATTTTGGTATCTTTGTATAAGAATAAAGGAGATATACAAAATTATGTTAATTACAGAGAAATTAAATTGATGGGTCATACCATGAAATTATGGGAATGAGTAATAGAAAGAAGAGTAATATGAGAGACTAACATCTCGAAAAATTAATTTGGATTCATGTCAGGGCAGTCAACTATGGAAGCTATACATTTCTTGAGGAGGCTCATTGACAACTACCGCGAAAAAAAACAAGATTTGCATATGTTGTTTATTGATCGTGAGAAGGCTTATGATAGAGTTCCAAAAGAGATCTTGTGGAGAGTCTTGGAAAAGAAAGGTGTAAATATATCATATATTGATATAATCAAAGATATGTATACAAATTCAGTAACATGGGTGAGGACATCTAGAGGATTAACACAAGAATTCTCAATCACTGTTAGCTTACATCAAGGTTCAGCTTTAAGCCCTTATCTTTTTACGCTTATCTTAGATGAGCATATCGGACATATCCAACAAGCAATACCTTGGTGTTTATTGTTTGCGGATGATATCGTTTTGGTTGATGAGACGCGCGAGAGTGTAAACGCAAAACTTGAATCTTGGCGAGACACTTTAGAAAAGAAGGGTTTTAGGTTAAGCGGGGCAAAGATAGAGTATATGGAGCTTAAATTTAGCAGTACAAGGACAGATGACGTCGTTATTAAGATGGGTGATTAAGATATTTCTTGTAGTGAATGTTTTAAGTATCTTGGATCGATAATTCAAAAGACGGAGATATTGATAAAAATGTGACACATAGAATCCAAGCGGGTTGGTTGAAGTGGAGAGGCGCGTCAGGGATCTTATGTGATCGTAAAGTACCATTAAAACTCAAGGGAAAGTTTACCGTACTGCAATTAGACTAGCGACTCTATGATTCTGAATGTTGGGCGGTGAATTGTGTACATGAGCAAAAAATGGGAGTTACAGAGATGAGAATGCTTAGGTGGATGTGTGGACACGCGAGACTGGATAAAATTAGGAATGAATGTATCAGATTTAAGACAGGAGTAACACCAATTGTAGAGAAGATGAGAGAAGCTCGACTAAGATGGTTTGGACATGTACAAAGAAAACCATTAGAGGCACCTGTTAGGCGTTGTGAGAGTCTAGTCACTAGACATGTTAAACGAGGGAGGGGTAGACTAATAAAGACTTGGAATGGAATTATACGGAAATATATGATGTACTTAGGCATTAGTGAGATTATGACAAAAGATAGGGCACAATGGGGACAAAGGATCCATATAGCCGACCGACCCCACTATACTGGGATAAAGACTTGGGTATTGTTGTTGTTAGATTATCGTTCTCGCATCTAAATATGATAGGTTTATTGAATTTTTTAACCTATGCAAATATATTCAAATAAAACTTGATTTAAAAATAAATTGCATATGTTCGGATCATGAAGGTGAATTTGAAAACGAAAAATTTTCTTCTTTTTGTGATAATTTAGAAATTAAGCATGAATTTTTCACTTCACGCACTCCAAAATAAAATAGTGTAGTGGAGAGGAAAAATAGAACTCTTCAAGAACTGATACGCACCATGTTTTTGAATATAGGTTTCCTAGATATTTTATGGCCAAAGCCGTTAGCATTGCATGTTATGGCATTAATCGGGTACTGTTTCACCAACTTTAAAAACTAACTCGTTATGAACTTTATTTCCAAATAAAACATAATGTATGTTATTTTTGTATATTTGGACATAAATGCTTTTTATTAAATACTGAAAGATAACTTCGATAAATTTGATAAAAAATGTAATAAATGTATTTTCATTGGGCATTCTTCAACTAGTAAGACTTATAGAGTATATAAGAAAAGAACAAAAATAATTAAAGAATCAATTCATGTAATATTTGATAAATTTGTTCCGTGTATAAATTTTATCAACAATACAGGAAATGAAGAGGACCTACTTCCACTATGGAGCTTGAGAATGATTAGTCACTAGATGATAACGAGGACAAAGAAGAATAATAGAAATACTTGTCCCCAAGTGTGCTCAAGTTTACAAATAATCATCAATGAGAACTTGTAATTAGAGAACTGTTAAAAGGGGTAAAAACTCCATAATTTTTACATAATCTTTTTCAAATCGTGTTTTATTTCTGAAATTGAACGTAAAAATGTTGCAATTATTTTGAATGATGAATCTTGATTTTTGGTTATGAATGATGAATTAAATCAATTTGAACGAAATAAGAATTGAAAATTAATTGAGAGGTCTTCTAATCATCTAGTAATATGAGTAAAATGAATTTTTAAAAATAAATTAGATGGTGACTCTAGAATAACTAGAAATAAAACTAGACTACTATCACAAGGATTTACACAAATCGAGGGGTTATATTTTAAAGATATTTGCACCTGTTGCTCGCTTAAAATTTTTTCGTATCTTTTTTTGCAATTGCTTGTTTTAAACGATTTAAAGCAATTCATGTAGTATTTGATGAATTTGTTTCGTATGTAGATTCTATCAACAATACAAGAAATGAAGAGGACCTACTTCCATTGTGGAGCTTGAGAATGATGAGCCACTCAATGATAAGGAGGGCAAAGAAGAACATTAGGAGTACATGTCGCCAAATGTGCTCAAGTTTACAAATAATCATCAACGAGAACTTGTAATTGGAGAACTGTTAAAAGAGGTGACAACTCCATAATTTTTACATGAATCTTTTTCAAATCTGTGTTTTGTTTCTGAAATTGACCCTAAAAATGTAGCAACTGTTTTGAATGATGAATCTTGGTTTTTGGCTATGAATGATGAATTAAATCAATTTGAACGAAATAGGAATTTAGTTGAGAAGTCATTTAATCATCCAATAATATAAGTAAAATGAACTTTTAAAAATAAATTAGTTGACGACTCTAGAATAACTAGAAATAAAACTAGACTAGCACAAGGACATTCACAAATCGAGGGGTTAGATTTTTAAGATATTTGCACTCGTTGCTTGCTTAAAATCTTTTTGTATCGTTTTTGCAATTGCTTGTTTTAAATGATTTAAACTGTTGGATCTAGTGGCAAAACTTAGTGGGGGTGAATAAGGTTTTCAGCAATTAAAGTAGATTTTAAAAATATTTGGAGAAGGAATATACTTTCTAGAAGCTAGCACGGGGCGGTAGGGTTACCGCCAGCAGTATTCACAAAAACAGTATTCTTGACTACAGACAATCGTTCAGTACACACACGCTTAACACTTCAGAGAAACGGCAGTAAACAAGTGTAATTGCAGATTAGAATATAGAACATAATTTCATTGAATTTTAAGATAATGTTCATAATTACAAAACTAGATCTTCATGACGCCAGAAATCAGAGGCTATGAATAAAACTTCCTTTTAGGTTTCTATACCGACCCTCCCCCAGAGAACCGGTCGGCTCTCTCCCTTCTCCCTGAAGGTCTTCGAGCTGGCTCTCTCTTCCCCCCGAAGATCTTCAAGCCCACTAGATCTCCCTGTTCTAGATGTCCTCCTCTGACGATTTCTCACAGAATCCTCCGCGGCTTCTAACGACCTCCCCGATCGATTTTCTCAGCGTACAAAAACAAAGAAGAAAGATAGAAATACATGATAAGAAGTAAAAAGTGAAAATGAATGCTCTTAAAGAAGATTATTCTCCATAGAGCGGTGAGTGATCGGTGTTTATGAATATCATTCCTCTGGCACTCGATCGTCTTCAGATGGTCGTTCTAGAATGCGTTCTTCGAAGATTCTCGTTCACGAACGGGAGGGTGCAAGTTCACTTCTTCTCTCTGAGTCGGTGGTTCCTTGCTGTAGAGGCGGCTCGGAAATCCTATTTGGGCTTTCTGTGTGAGCTCTTGACTCGAGAGAAAGAAAAATGCTTTTATACGAACTTTAAGACTCTCCCATCACTCGCAAAACGATAGTTTTGATGGATGTCACCTTTATCGAGGATCAGCTATTCCAATCTTCTCCTACAGCTCCTCTTCTAACTCCTTTTTTACCCCGTCCTGCCGTCCTTGTTACATCTCCTCTTCCACTGCTCCTTCCAACACCACCACCACCACCGGTGCAACACAAACCACTTTTTCACGTGTACACCCGCTGTCCTCCTAAATCTAACGCCACATAGCATTTGCCCACTACCGGTGATCTTGCACGGCCAGTTGATCTAGCACCCTCCTTCACGGCTCATCCTTTAGCAAACTGTGCATCATTGCATCGCCTCTTCCCGCCTCTTCTCAAATTGGCGTTGTCTCTCTCCTTCATTTTGATACCTCACACTTTGCAGGAGGCTCTTCAACATCCAAAGTGTCGTGCTGTTACGGATGAAGAAATGACCGTCCTATGGGCTAACCAGACATGGGATCTTGTCACACTTCCTCCTGGACAGACCTGCGTCAGGTGTAAGTGGGTCTATACCATCAAACATGCTCCTGATGGCACTGTCGATCGCCTCAAAGCTCGACTTGTGACTCGCGGCTTCACTCAGCAACAGGGCCTCGACTACGATGAAACTTTCTCATCCGTTGGCAAGATGAACATTGTTTGGGTTTTGATCTCCTCGGTTGCTAATCGCCAATGACCTTTATATCAGTTGGATATCAAGAATGCGTTTCTCAATGACGATCTTCAAGAAACTGTCTGCATGCATCAACCTCCTAGGTATGAGACCACGAGGGTGTCATGTGTTTGTCACCTTAAGAAATCTATTTATGGTCTCAAACAATCTCTTCGTGCATGGTTTGACAAATTTAGCAAAGTTGTCCAGGATGTTGGATTCTCAACCGACTTCTTTCTCTTCACTCGTCATAACCAACAGACATTATTATTCTCTTAGTTTATGTTGACGATGTCCTAATCACAGGAAACGACTCCACAAAAATACAGATGATTAAGCAGTACTTAAACTCAGTATTTCAAACTAAAGAACAAGGAACTCTATGGTACCTCCTTTGTCTCGAGATAGCGCGACGTCTTGATGGTCTTGTCCTATCTCAACGAAACTATTGTTTTGATCTTCTTCAGGATGCTAGCAACTCGGGATGCAAACCTGCTGACACTCTGATGGACGTCAACCACAAACTCTGTTCTGAGGACTCTCATTCAGAACTATCACTTTCAAACCCTGAATATTATCGTCATCTTGTTGGAAAGCTGATTTATCTTACTGTGACAAGACCTGATATCTCCTTCGATGTTGGAGTTGTCAATTGATTTATGCATGCTCCACGGACCTCTCATCTTCAGGTCATTGAAGAAGCATTGTCTTTTTCCTCCCTAACACTGATTGTCTACTCTTATGTTGATTATGCTGGTTCGTTAGATGATCGACATTCCACAAATAGTTTTTGGGCTTACTTTTGAGGGCATCGTATTACCTGAAATAACAAGAAGCAATCAGTTGTTGCACATTTGTCTGCTAAGGCCGAATACCTGGCAATGGCTGTTGTTATATCAAAATTCACCTGGCTGGAAAGTCTTCTTCATGATTTAGGGGTCAAACTTCCCTCACCGGCAACTTTATTATGTGATAGTCAAGCTTTCATACATATTACTAAGAATCTTGTGTTCCATGAGTGATAAGTCCACTTTATATACCTATTTTCGGACTCATCTGGGCTAGTTTTCACTCGATTGCACTTCACTTTTAGTTCATTATCATATATATTTCATCTTGCCTATATTTCCATAGGAAGTGCACATTTAAGCCCATGGTTGTGTATTTTGTTGTTTTTATAGTTTGTACTCTCTTTTCTGATTGTCTGGAATGTCTGCACAGATTAGTGCTTGGTTTTTCCTTTCGGTACAGGGGTCGTGTGCGTGTTCCGGGATGGTTGTGAAACAGGAATACTGCGCACGATCATGGGATCTAATGCGCACGACCACTGGTCGTGCGCCCCTGATCGTGCGCACTACTCTTCGTTTTCCAGAATCAGCCTGGGGTAAGCGCACGACCACTGGACATATTGCGCACGACCACCGGTCGTGCGCCACTGATCGTGTGCATTGATTCCTCTTTTCTGGAGTCCTGTCTGGGTAATCGCACGACCATTGGACTTAGTGCGCACGACCACTGGTCGTGCGCCACTACTCGTGCGCATTATCCCAGTTCTTCTTCCTGTTATTCCATGCCAGTGCGCACGAGCATAGGACATAGTGCGCACGACCACTGGTCGTGCGCCTGTGATCGTGCGCATTGTTCATTTCTGCTTTTGTATAAATAGTGCAGGTCTCGCCCTAATCCAAAGATCCGGAGATCGCTCGTTTTCCTATGCCGTTTTCCGCCTTTTCCGCCGTTCCCCTTCATCTTCCACCCTAGGGAGGTGCTCCGGGCAAGCTTTCACCGCCAAATCCAAGCCGGAGCTTCCTCTCGGCCTCCTCCTTCATCCGTGAGCTTCAAGTAGAGTTTTGACGTCATAGCCATCAAGCAAAGGAAAGCTAGCAAACTTCGTCTGCTATCGTGAGACGAAGAAGACGGGCCATTGGAAGGTGGTGACAGCCCTTCTCTACCCCGGAAGCAGTTGAGGACCGAGCTTGGACGCGGAATGACAACCCGACGATTCCAACCGTGAATCCTCAGCAAGACTTCGGATTCGGTCGATCTCTTGACTTGTACTTGCTTTATTGTTGTATATGTGTGTTAAAACTGTATTTATATTGATGTTGTTGCACTTTAGATGTAAACTTTACTAGATTCATGTCTATGTGATTCTGTGTTTGTTTACGCTTTAGTTGCTTGAGTTGCGTCTATTATTCCATCCACCACCATCCACCCTTGCCGCACTAGCAATTGCTAGTGGCGTGCGTTGCGAAGAGGTGCTTACGACCCTTATTCCGCCATTTTAACCACCTCATCCGCGAGCCTACTCTTCCATCCGCCTAGCGATTCGGTGCATAGCAGCCTGACTAGTCTTCCATCCCGCCCGGCGAAGCATCGCATAGCGGCGTTGCATAGGAGTAGTTGTTAGCCTTTTATTTTCTTTATCCGCAACCATCAAAACCCCCCTTAGTTAGCTCCGACTTGAGTACTTCAATCTCAAGTCCTCCTCGAAATTAACTTCACCTTACTGTGTTCCTTGTGAGATCGATACTTGGGAAAACCCCCATTTTATATTACTTGTGCGACCGGTTCACTGCCGTGATCTATAGCATCAAGTTTTTGGCGCCGTTGCCGGGGAACACAGTCGTGTGAGTTTCTGGAGAGGGAGACGTGAGATTGTTTTCCTTTTCCTTTGTAAATCGCTTTTGTTTTGTTCTATTTCTATTTTCCTTCCTTTTTATTGTTTGTTTAGGCAATTGTAGTAATATATTGTTGGATTTAGTAATTTGCACAATATTTTTTGAATCTGCTGTTTCTACACTATGTGGGGATATTCGTATGCCCAATGTCGTTGGTGTGGAAAGCCTTCCCACGCTAGTCATGAATGCCCTACGAGAGATATTGAGCATAAGCCTCAGCGCACAATGCATGAGATGTTGTATTCGTACAGCCTTTCAAACACTGTGCCCCGAGCTTATGGTCAATCGTCCTCGCCACATACACCGTTCTCCTATTCCTCTCCGGCCCCACAAGGACCGCAGCGTAATGGGAGAAAGTGTTTGTATTGTCGTAGAACAGATCATGTCCTGAAGGCATGTGCCGAGTACCTCCGTGTTATGGAAGAGGATGATGAGCCGGACATCCGGATCATCCCGACTCCTACCCTTGGTGGCACACCTTCATCTTCTGGTTATGTATCCCTGTCACCTTCATTTGTTGAAGGGAATGATGTGGACACAACCGCCAGATGTGTGGCTGATCTAGGCTTCGACGTGGCTGAGCCTATCTCTCCTGTGCATACATCTCCAAGCGTGGAGCCGATTCTTTGTGAGGAACCTGCGCTTGACTTTTATCCAAGCAAAGTTCTTCCGCCTTTTGTGCATTCTACTTCAGTCGCCTCTGGCGACATTTTCGACGATGCAAAACAAGTTGAGGCTTGTGATACATGGGTTGTTTCCACTCCCATGGAGGAGGACAACCTTCTTGGTGTCGAGGATTCTCCCTTGATACCAAAGGAGGAAGTCCAAGTCTTGGTTGAGGCCTCTATGGATCCAGCCGAGCCTTGTAGCATTGTCGAGATTACTGACGATATTTTTCTACCTCAGCCTTTGGGGAGTGAAACCGGGATCACTCCCCCGATTATTTCTTTATGTTCTTCGTCTCTTTTATTTCTTGACCCACCTTACTTTTCTGAGCCTGTGCAGGTTGAATCTCCACGGGTAAGTTGGGTTGACGTTGAGCCTTGCGCTCAGGCTGTCGACGAGTGCATCCTCTTGTGTGAGGAGGTTCCTACCTCCTTCACAGTGGAAGCCCCTGCCGTCACCTTCGCCCCCAGCAAACTTGTGGTGGACGAAACCTTGCTAGGCAAGGATTTGTTTTGTGGTGAGAAGAGTGAGGACCAGCGCTCCTTCTCTTCTTACTTCCTATTTCCTCTACCTGTGTTGGGCAGGTATTACTATTTAGGTAGAGGGGTAACTGCTCTATCACCGTATCGGTACCCGTTACCGAAACGGATATTGGAACAGTTACCTGTGCACTTTTTATTTCATAGGCCCATTAGCTAGAACTGTTTAGAATTTAATAAGTCGTGCTGGGATGACAGTAACCCCAGTACTTATCTTTTATTTCCTGCATTTTTATTTTCATGTCTATTTTATTTTAGCATTTCTTTTTGTATATTTTTCTTTTGTTTTTGCGGAGCTCACCCCTGCAGGTATTCATAGCAAATCGCATTGGCGGGGTTCTGATTCTTCGTATGGCGGGCCTGCTTTGGTTTCCACGCGTCTTCTGGTATGCTCACAAGCTGAGCATTGGGTAACCTCTTCCCTTAGCTTTTTATGATTTTAATTTCTATATTATATGATGTTTTGCTTAGTTTAAGTCTGGGGGAGAGATCTGTTACCTATTGCACGTACACATTTCATGTGCATACTAGAAGCCTTTATTGTTTTATTTTGCTTAGTTCATTGCATCACACACCACTGCACTCACATGAGCGCGTGCTTAGCTTTTTGCATGCTGCGAGTTAAACTCATTTCTTTGTTAGATTTGGGAAAATTATGGTGCTAACATAGGATTGTGAGACGGAGTAAAATGTTGGCATTGTTGTGTTTCTAGTCAACTGCTCTCGTCTCGTGTAGAAATTGGAGTACATTTAATTTTTCTGTATGCTTTTAGTTTTATATTTTTCTAATTGCGTAAATACTTTTTATTCTACTCAAAAGTTGGTGAATCCGGTGTGAATCCGACGGTAGCTTAGGGATGTGTGTAGACGGTCGTTAGTTTTGTATTGCTCGAGTCGGGAGGATGGATAGTCTTTCTCGTTGGCTAAGAACTTGCCTCAAACTATTCTTGAAGCATGGGTATAGGTTAGTCATGCATGAGTGTGATGTAGGCCATCATTTTGGCCCGGTTGAGCTTTGTACCGTTCCTAACGTCTTGTCCTCGCTAGCCCCGTTGTGCCTACCCTTCTTTTGATTCAACTACACCTTCATTCACCAAAGCCTCATAGTCAATCCTAGTCGCACACCCAAGTTGAGTTTTATTGTTGACATTTTAATGTTGGGATGTGATGTGGTGATTTTACTTGTGATTATGTGGATGTGCTCCAATGTTATATTTGCTGAATTATGAAAATAAAATGAAGAAAAAGAAAAAGAAAAATATTTGTAAAGAAAAAGAAAAAAAAAGTGAAAAGGAAAAGTAAAATTGAAAATCATTTTGGAAATGTGATTATATTTGGAGTAGGCGGTGCACACACCCATATGTTAAAAGTTTAGTTTGGGGGTGTGGTGTACCCGCATATATTTTGGTTAGCTGATGGATTCCCTTCATACTAGCTCCTTTGGGTTAGGTGCATAGTCATTCTTATTTATCATTGTTTACCTCACCGAAACCCAAGCCCCATCTCTTCACCTATAGTCCTACTGATTCGTGTGTGAACCAAACCAGTGCCGTGGAGAGAATGCGAAAGGGCAAGCATATGGTTACCGACATTGGTGGATTCCTTTGGAGGTTATCCGGAGCCCTGATCTTTGGCAATGCTCGCCTAGCGATTAGTCTACTTTCTCCCTACGCATGACCGGATGATTAACCGTGATTCTATTTTTGAGTAATAATAGAATGTTGATACGCATTGTGAAAACTATAAACTATTTTGTATACTTAGAAATTTCTTCTATTATATTTTTACGCGCGCGAGCATGCGACTACGCATGGTACTTCGTATAGCAATTTCTTTGTTAACTAGTATTTTTCCCTATCTGCTTAGATTTTGTTTGCTCGGGACGCGCAAACAGTTAAGTCTGGGGGGGTGATGAGTCCACTTTATATACCTATTTTCGGACTCATCTGGGCTAGTTTTCACTCGGTTGCACTTCACTTTTAGTTCATTATCATATATATTTCATCTTGCCTATATTTCCATAGGAAGTGCACATTTAAGCTCATGGTTGTGTATTTTGTTGTTTTTATAGTTTGTACTCCCTTTTGTGATTGTCTGGAATGTCTGCACAGATTAGTGGTTGGTTTTTCCTTTCGGTACAGGGGTCGTGTGCGTGTTCCGGGATGGTTGTGAAACAGGAATACTGCGCACGATCATGGGATCTAATGCACACGACCACTGGTCGTGCGCCCCTGATCGTGCGCACTACTCTTCGTTTTCCAGAATCAGCCTGGGGTAAGCGTACGACCACTGGACATATTGCGCACGACCACCGGTCGTGCGCCACTGATCGTGTGCATTGATTCCTCTTTTCTGGAGTCCTGTCTGGGTAATCGCACGACCATTGGACTTAGTGCGCACGACCACTGGTCGTGCGCCACTACTCGTGCGCATTATCCCAGTTCTTCTTCCTGTTATTCCATGTCAGTGCGCACGAGCATAGGACATAGTGCGCACGACCACTGGTCGTGCGCCTGTGATCGTGCGCATTGTTCATTTCTGCTTTTGTATAAATAGTGCAGGTCTCGCCCTAATCCAAAGATCCGGAGATCGCTCGTTTTCCTCCGCCGTTTTCCGCCTTTTCCGCCGTTCCCCTTCATCTTCCACCCTAGGGAGGTGCTCCGGGCAAGCTTTCACCGTCAAATCCAAGCCGGAGCTTCCTCTCGGCCTCCTCCTTCATTCGTGAGCTTCAAGTAGAGTTTTGACGCCATAGCCATCAAGCAAAGGAAAGCTAGCAAACTTCGTCCGCTATCGTGAAACGAAGAAGACGGGTCATTGGAAGGTGGTGACAGCCCTTCTCTACCCCGGAAGCAGTTGAGGACCGAGCTTGGACGCGGAATGACAACCCGACGATTCCAACCGTGAATCCTCAGCAAGACTTCGGATTCGGTCGATCTCTTGACTTGTACTTGCTTTATTGTTGTATATGTGTGTTAAAACTGTATTTATATTGATGTTGTTGCACTTTAGATGTAAACTTTACTAGATTCATGTTTATGTGATTCTGTGTTTGTTTACGCTTTAGTTGTTTGAGTTGCGCCTATTATTCCATCCACCACCATCCACTCTTGCCGCACTAGCAATTGCTAGTGGCGTGCGTTGCGAAGAGGTGCTTACGACCCTCATTCCGTCATTTTAACCACCTCATCCGCGAGCCTACTCTTCCATCCGCCTAGCGATTCGGTGCATAGCAGCCCGACTAGTCTTCCATCCCGCCTGGCGAAGCATCGCATAGCGACGTTGCATAGGAGTAGTTGTTAGTCTTTTATTTTTTTTATCCGCAACCATCAAAACCCCCCTTAGTTAGCTCCGACTTGAGGACTTCAATCTCAAGTCCTCCTCGAAATTAACTCCACCTTACTGTGTTCTTTGTGAGATCGATACTTGGGAAAACCCCCATTTTATATTACTTGTGCTACCGGTTCACTGCCGTGATCTATAGCATCAATGAGCGAACTAAAAATATTGAGGTCAATTGTCGCTTTATTCGGGAGAAGGTTCAATCGAAGAAATTGGAGTTACAGTATGTTCCTGCTACCGTACAAGTTGTTGATATTCTCATCAAGACCCTACCACGACCATTATACTATCAATTTTTGTCCAAGCATGGTACCTACGATTTGTATGCTCCAGCGTGCGGGGGAGTGTTGAAGAAAATTGTAAAAGCCCAATAGAAAGACCCATATATGGGCTTATCTCTTGTTTTAGTCCCACATTGTACGATAGATTCTCTTATCACCTCTCCTCTCTTATTTAAGTGTACAAATACATGTATTCAAATGAAGGATTTTTGAAATATTAATAAAATCTCTGTTTTTTCTCTCTTGATATATTTCCACAAACACAATGTACGCACATAAAGATAAGCATGATGATGATAGGGGCACCCAAAAGTAAAACCAGAGAATTTAGGTGTATAATGCATATGGTGGAAGAATCAAAATACCACTTATTATATACTGTACTTGTTATACCACTTGATATATAAAATCAAAATACCACTTGTTAAAAAAATCATAAGTTTTGGATAATGCATGCAAAATCAGGTATATAAGATTTGTCAAATAAAGTTATGGGATTTGTGCGATAGGCATGTAATGCAGTTTTAGTCTAATTTTTATGTATGGAAGTGTTACATAGAACAATTACACGTGTAAGTGTAGAATCAATAGAAATAACACTAAATGAAATTAACATTAATACATGTTATATCTTATAAAAAATATATGTTAACAAAGAGTAATGAAGTAATAAATCATGTCATGTTTCAATCTACACTATACCAAGATCAAAACTCTGGCACTAACCTATTTTTCTCTGGTTTTTGCACATGATCGATAAGATCCGATTAATCCAAGGTGTTCAAACTCGTAATGCTAATTGAGGATTATTACGAGAGTGTGTGGCGCTTGGGGGGTATCTTTGTTAACAATTATTTTTATAATTTTGCGTACGATTAATTTTTCATAATTTTATTTTTATACAAGTTCCTCGAATCTATTGAAATCTATCATTATAGGCAAATACACTTTAACATGTATACAAAAATCATAGTAATATAATTTTGGCCCAAAGTTCTAAGCACTATAAAATGAAGATGAACATCAAGATATTGATTTATCGAGTCATTCTTAGCATATTAAACACAATATCACGAGTTAGATCATGTAGCCCTAAAATTTCTACTTGAGTGTGATCTCTAAGAATGTGTGTGACGTGAGAAGTCATTGTTTTACCTAAATCCTAACACAAACCTATAGGCATATCAAACATGCAGTATATATAGTAGCACTCAAATACTAATAACAATAGATCGAGACACAACATGACCAAACTCATACAATGAAAACAGTAATTAACAGTTCTAAATCAAACATTGTAAGTAAAATATATGCTTTCAATCCAAGTCATGCATGTCCCAAAACTAAAGGTTTGATCAGTTTTTTATTCTTTTAAAAATAAAACAAACAAAAAAATGAAAATCAAATTTCAAAGGAAATCAAAACATATTTTTGTAGTTTTAAAGTTTTCAAATTTTTTATTTCATTTTCAAATGCTAAAAACAAAATAAACACAAACTGAAATGAAAGCAATAAAAAATAAAGCAACAAAAACAAATAAAAGAGAACCGGATGAAAAAATAAGAGACAATTTTCAGGAAATTTAGCTGCCACCAGAGGTAAGTTACCGCGCCGCGGGGGCATACTTTAAACAAGCCAGACCCAATCTGATTCCCTCATTTTCCCTAGCTCTTCTCTCTATATTCCTGCTTCCACCGACATACGCTAGATCTGAGGTACCGCCTCCCAATTTACTTCGTTTTAATTCTAATAATTTTGATTTTAAGAGTAGTTTAGTGGAGGGTGTTTTTATGTTAGTTCCATGGTGGATCTTGATTTATTTTTCAAGAGGAAGCTAAGGTTTTGTGTTCCTTTTAAATCTATGGTTTAGGGAGAGCGTTCTTGGTTAGTGATGATAGCATGACCCTAAAAACTTGTGAGTTCTACCATAAAATGTTGGATTTAATGATTTTGAGGAGATGGAAGGAAGTGGAGAAGATGAACATTTCGTCTGACTAACGCGTGTCGGTAACAAGGCTACCGCACGGCGGTTGTTATCAAAAGTATATTTGTGGCATTTATCCTTACTGATTTGATGTACTCTTCCAATTATTGCAAGTTATCGCTTCCTCCAGCTCCCACCCCATACGAAGCTTCTTCAAGCGCTCTTGGACATCTGATCAATCAAATCCAGTCGTGGACAATGCTTTCGTGAATGTAGTCATGGAGATTGAGATCGATGTTGATCGGTATCCTCACATATACACGTACTCGGTCGATGCAGACATTTCATCAGTCATTACTTCCAAAGAGGGGTTCTCGTCCATCTTAGTTCAAGAGTTCTACAATAATCTAAGGGATCCAAAGCTTACTCCTCTAGACAGTGGAGTCCAGTCGTGCATTGGCACTCAGGTTGTGACCATTCTTCATGCTGACCTGGAGAGTATGTATGGTTTTCCCTCTTGCACAATCGACTCGACATTGTCGAGTCATTCGGGACTAACCGGGACTGGTCACTGATGAACCAAGTTCTCCATAATGAGTTCGAGGATCGCATCCTTATTACATCCATGACTTATCTTACTCTCGATTCCCTCATCATCCAGGACATCCTTCGTCACTCTCTTATGTTCAAATCAGGGGGCACTAAGAAGATCGTTGCACAGCTGGCCATGATGACATTCCACATCCCGGCAGGTATATCTTGTAGTGTTTCTAATGTGATCTTGTCGAGCGATATACTTTTCTGCTGAGAGATCTCGAGCACCAACGGTTGAACACTTTGCCCTTGGAAGGCATTAATCCAAAGGTTCTGGTGTCCAAGTACCCATATTATCGATTGGACATCCTTTCAGATTGATAGTCGGCAACCGGCGTATATGGTTGAGGACATCTTAGCAGCTCCTCATTCTGGTCCATCTACCTCTCGTCCTCGTTTCGTCGTGGGAGTTCACTCCGGGAACCGTGACAAGACATATACGAGATGATCCAGGAGTAGGGACAAGAAATCAAGGAAACAAAAAAGGTAGTTGGGGGACTAAAGAAGATGAAGATGATGCGCAAACTAAACATTAACCCAACTACCTCAAAGGAGGTAGAGTTGTATCATAGCATGGGCAGTGAAGATTAAGTTGTACTTTATTTTTATTCTTATGTTTAAGACAGGTCAAGTCTGGACACTTTATAAGTTTTTGTTTGCTATCACCTGGCGGTAGATACAACGCTATTGCAGGATGAGCGACCCATGGAGTATTTCAGTAAAGCCTTGGGTAAGAAAAACTTTATCCATTCAATGTTTGAAAATGAAAAACTGGCAATGGTGTTGGCGATGTAACAATGGCGACACTACCTAATCGGATGCAGCTTCATCATCAAGACAAATCATCAGAATCTAAAATTCCTACTAAGGCAAAATATCTCAACACCTGCTCAATAGGGGTATGACTACCTGATCAGTACAAGAAGGGGAAGAGAGCATCTGTGTTGATGCTTTATCTCGGTGAGATGAATGGCTAGGGGTGAGCTCAATGTTATGGCTACCTTCATCTCTGACGTCTTACGACATTAAAGAATCCTGGAATCAGGAAGAATACGTGCAGGAACTCATCGCTGAGAAATAGGAGAACAGGCTCAGTCGACCAAAATTCCAGTGGGTCAATGGCTTACTCAAGCAGCAGAGAAAAATGGTAGTGGGCAATGAGGAGGCAATCAATGTTAAACTACTCAAAATGTACCATGATGGAGTGCAAGGGGGCACTCAGGCATCATCACCAAATATCAACACTTGAAACAACTATTTTGGTGAAGGGAAATGAAACTAGAAATCTATAAGTGCGTCCAGAACTGCACCATCTGCCAAAGCGTAAACCTGGTGTTAGAAAGTAGCGAAAAAGAGAGAACAAGCGGATAAACTTTTGAATAATTGAAATTTTATTATCCAAAAAAGATATCATTTACAAAGATATGGCCTCTCTTATATAGAATGGAGGAGATAAGAAAGAGAGTATACAAACAATGTGGGACTAAACATTTACAATACTGAGCGGCTAGAATAAAGGTGACCGCACAGGCCGCGCGGTTAGACAGATGGGTTAACCGCTCGGCAACTCCAGCAGGATAGAACAGGCCGCAATGGTAGACCGATAGACCGCCCGGTCTCCAGGCTTCAGAGTGAGATCGCCAGACCGCTCGGTCAACAAACCGCTGGATCAGACCGCTAAGCCGCCCGGTCAACAAACCGCTGGATCAGACCGCTAAGCCGCCCGGTCTAATACTTCAACACTCCCCCTCAAGCTGGAGCATAGATATCAATCATGCCCAGCTTGTCACAAATGCGGAAGAAGGAAGTAAAAACCGGCTTGGTGAAGATATCTGCCAATTTCTTGTCAGAGGTGACAAAAGGAGTACAAATCTGTTTCTTCAAAATCTCTTCCCGAATGAAGTGACAGTCAACCTCTATATGCTTTGTTCTCTCATGGAAGACCGGATTTCTGGATATGTGTATAGCGGCCTTGTTGTCACAGAACATAGGGAGAGGATAGTCATATACCTCGCCCAGGTCAAGCATGAGAGCCCGCAACCACTTTAACTCACACGTGGTTGACGCCATACTCCGGTATTCGGCTTCGGCACTGGATCTGGAGACAACAGACTGTTTCTTGCTCTTCCAACTCACGAGATTACCTCCAACAAAGGTACAAAAACCTGATGTGGATTTACGATCGCCTTTGTCATCCGCGTAACTTGAATCTGAGTAGGCCTCAACCCTCAGATGACCATTCTTCTGAAAGAGTAACCCTCTGCCCGGTGCTGCTTTGATATACTCCAAAATCTTCAGGGCGGACTGAAGATGGCACTCCCTGGGAGCTTGCATAAACTGACTGACCTTGCCTACAGCATTGGCGATGTCGGGTCTAGTCACCGTGAGATAGATGAGTTTGCCTACCAAACGTCTGTACCTTGTGACATCAGATAGAAGAGGCGAGTCATCCGTCCACGTTTTGTCTTCTCCAACAGCCATGGGAAAACGAGCTGGTTTGGCACCTGTCAATCCTGCTTCTCGTAGAAGATCAAGGGCATACTTCCGTTGAGAGAGAACCAAGGAGTCAAGTTTCCGAGAGATTTCTATCCCCAAAAAGTATTTTGGGGAGCCCATATCCTTCGTGACCAAGTGCTGGCGGAGGTGCTTCTTCGTCAAGTCCACCCCATCTCGGTCATCGCCAGTAAGGAGAATATCATCCACATATACGGCCAAAAGCACCAGTCCCGAGGCCGTTTTGCGAATGAATAAGGAGTGATCGGCCGAACTCCTTTGAAAGCCGATGGTAGCCACAATACCACTGAATTTGTCAAACCATGCCCGAGGGCTCTGCTTTAGGCCATAAATGGCCTTCTTCAAATGACATACACGTGTCTCCCCCTGAGCAACATACCCAGGAGGTTGCTCCATATAGACGTCCTCCTGAAGATCGTCATAGAGAAAGGCATTCTTCACATCAAGCTGAGAAATGGCCCAAGCCCGGTTAACAGCCACAGAAAAGAGAACCCGGATGGTGCTGAGGCGAGCAACCGGAGAGAAGGTATCAAAGTAATCAACGCCGTAAGTCTGAGTGAAGCCCTTGGCCACCAGCCGGGCTTTGTAGCGATCCACAGTGCCGTCGGGGCGAAACTTCACAACGAAGACCCAGCGACAGCCAACCACATCAGTGCCCACGGGAGGAGGAACCAGGGTCCAGGTACCCCGTTCAGTAAGAGTAGCCATCTCCTCATCCATGGCAGACTTCCAAAGAGGGAGAGCAAGAGCCTCCTGGTAGGTACGGGGAGTAGAAGTAGCAGAGATAGCCAAGGCAAAACACCTGCGAGAAGGAGAAAGCTGATCATAGGAAACAACAGCCGTGAGCGGGTGTTGAGTACACGCCCGCACCCCTTTGCGAAGGGCAATGGGAACATCCAGGTCAACGGGAGCGTCGGCGACGGGAGCGTCAGCGACCGGAGCGTCCGTGGCGGAGAAGGCTGGCCCGGGACTAGAGAGAGACGGCAGCGGAGAGGAGGGTGGAGGGGTGGGTGGGGAGACGGACTGGGAAGGAGTGGGTGGAGGAGGAGACGAAGGTGGGAAAACGTGGAGAGGTGTGGAAGGAACAGAGATATCAGAAGGAAGAGAAGAGGGAGGAGAGAAATAGGAAGCATTTTCGAAAAAAGTCACATACGCGGAGACAAACTGCTTGCGGAGAAGGGGGTCAAAGCAGCAATAGCTTTTTTGAGTGGTAGAGTACCCCAAAAAGACACACTTGGTGGATCGGGGGGAAAGCTTGTCGCGGGTAGCGGAGGGAGCGTGAACAAAGGCCGTACAGCCAAAGACACGGAGAGGAAGAGGAAAAGGTTCCTGGTGGGGGTAGAGAAGGGAGAAGGGAGTCTGGCCGTGGAGAACCGCGGAGGGAAGGCGATTGATGAGATAGCAGGCGAGGAGCACAGCGTAGCCCCAGTAGGAGCGAGGGACGTGCATCTGCGTCATGAGAGTACGCGCAACATCAAGCAGGTGACGGTTTTTACGCTCCGCCACCCCATTCTGCTGGGAGGTGTAAACACAAGTCGTTTGATGAAGGAAGCCATGTTGGTGAAAGAATGCGGAGAACTCATGAGTCAGATATTCTTTGACATTATCAGAACGTAAGACTTTAATAGAAGTAGCAAATTGAGTCTTAATCATAAAGTAAAATGATTGTCAAACAGAAAATAGTTCAGAGCGATCTTTTAACAGATACACCCAGGTACATCGAGAAAAATCATCGATAAAAGTGACAAAATAGGAACTGCCCCGACCAACTGTGAGGGTAGGAGCAGGACCCCATACATCAGAATGAATAAGATCAAATATGCGAGAGGAGCCACGGCCTTGCTTCGGTGGGAAGGAGGAGCGATGATGTTTGCCAAGCTGACACGCATCACAGTTGAGCGGAGAACTGGTAGGAGGTAAGTGGCCATGGTTCTCAAGACGGGAGAAGCAATGAGGGTTGCCCGTCATATGATTTGTACGGGAGAAGCAATGAGGGTTCCTCGTCCGCTGGGTCCTCGGGTCCTGAAAAGAACAAGTAGTGGGAGTGAATAAGACGGAGCACTGAAGTTGCCGGCATAAAGTAGTAACTGATAACAAATTGCACGGGAACTTCGGGACATAGAGGGTATCCTCCAAGCAAAGCGATGGGGTGAGTTGAACCATGCTCGTCCCATGAACCGGGGACGGGGAACCATCCGCCACACGAACCGGGGGTAAGCGGTCATGGGTCTCAAGACGGGAGAAGCAATGAGGGTTGCCCGTTATATGATTTGTGGCACCGGAGTCAATCAGCCATTTACCTTGGGTAACGACGTGAGCACTACCTGACGTCGTGGCCATAGAGGCAGACGGCCGAGAAGGAGCAGCCGGAGTAGTGGTGAGACCGGAGGTAGTCATAGAACCCGGCAAGCAGAAGAAGCCGCGCGAACAGAAGCGGTTAGAAAACAGAAGAAGCCGCGCGAACAGTAGCGGCTAGAAAGAGGTCAAAGGCACGGCGGGGAAGAGGTCGCGCGGACTGAAAAGGCCGAGCGAACAGAAGAGAGGAGAAGAGCAGGTGACCGCGACCAAGATGCAGGTGAGATAGGAACAACCCGCACGGTCAGGCAGATCACATCAGCAAACCGCGAGTATAAAGACAAGCGGAAATGGGGAAAGCAGAAGCGGACAGGGAGAAGAAGTTCGCAGCGGGTAGAGACAAGGCCGCAACGACTAGGAAGTCGGAGAGGCAAGAAAGAACAAGGAGCGCGGCGACAAGGAAACAGGTCGCTGCGACGAATAGCAGTAGGAGAAGAGAAACAAGAAGAAGCAAGTCGCGCGAACAGGGCAGCGGACAGAAACAAGCCGCGCGAACAGGGTAGCGGACAGAAGAGAAGGCAAGTCGCGAGACAGGTCGCAGAAAGCGGAAAACAAGCCGCGAACAACAGAGAGCGCACAGAATCAGGAGGAAATGACCGTGCGCTCTGATACCATGTTAGAAAGTAGCGAAAAAGAGAGAACAAGCGGATAAACTTTTGAATAATTGAAATTTTATTATCCAAAAAAGATATCATTTACAAAGGTATGGCATCCCTTATATAGAATGGAGGAGATAAGAAAGAGAGTATACAAACAATGTGGGACTAAACATTTACAATACTGAGCGGCTAGAATAAAGGTGACCGCACAGGCCGCGCGGTTAGACAGATGGGTTAACCGCTCGGCAACTCCAGCAGGATAGAACAGGCCGCAATGGTAGACCGATAGACCGCCCGGTCTCCAGGCTTCAGAGTGAGATCGTCAGACCGCTCGGTCAACAAACCGCTGGATCAGACCGCGAAGCCGCCCGGTCAACAAACCGCTGGATCAGACCGCTAAGCCGCCCGGTCTAATACTTCAACACCTGGCAACCAAAGTCCAAAAGGATTGTCGCAGCTTTTACCTATTCCTAGGCAGATTTGGCAAGATGTTTCCCATGACTTCATTGATGGGTTGACAAAAAGTAATGGAAAATCCGCAATCCTAGTGTTTTGGATCAGCTGAGCAAACATGCCCATTACAGTGTCATCTCCAACCCATACACAGGCACAGTAGAACAAATAGCTCAAATCTTCATTGATCACATATTTCGGCTCCATGGACTCCCTAATTCAATTGTGATAGGGATCCTATCTTCATTAACCAGTTTTGGCAAGAACTTTTCCGCATCTGGCAGTTGCAAATAAATTTATCTACATTGTATCATTCCCAAACCGACGGGCAAACGAAAGTGTTGAACCGTTGTGGTGAATGCTACCTATGGTGCATATGCTTCGAAAAACCAAGCAGTTGGGCGAGTTGGTTACCTCTAGAGGAATCACAACACCACATTTCATAGAGCCACCAAGATGACACCTTATGAGGTGTTCTTTGGATAGGAAATACCTTTACATTCCCATAATATTATTACGGGCAAAACTGCGGTGGAGGAAGTAGACCGATCCCTGGAAGCTAGAGAAAAAGTAATAGCCATTCTAAAGTTCAACTTGTCCCAAGCCCAAAATCAAAGTCGCATATTGAATGATTATCAATCTATCACTCAGACAAACAAGTATGTGATCACATAGCTTTCAAAAATTATCACTCAGGTTCTTCAGCCCCTTCCAGGTTCTAGAAAATAAATGGGGCAATTGCTTACAGCATAAACATGTCGGAGAATGCTAAAATACATCCCACCTTCCAAATATCCCAACTACGAGAACACCATGGCGCTATACCATAACAGAACTCTCATCTGCCATCCACAGTGAACTCTGAGGGCAACCTGATGATTGAGCCTCTGGAAATTCTAGACTATCAAATTACGCCCAAAATGGCAAGGTGATAACTCAGCTACTTGTGCATTTGAGCAATGGTGATGTCGTTGATGCAACATGGGAGGATCTATGATCCCTACGACGATGCTTTCCTGACTTTGTTCCTTGAGGACAAGTAACAATTGGAGGAGTAGCTATTTATGCCTTTTGAATAACCGATGACCTGGATTTACGCATTTGACTAGCAGTTCAATTCCAGTCAAATCATGCTCAGAAAAGAAGGTGGCAGGAGGTTGTTATTTTGAATTGTTAGTTAAGGGTATTTTTGTCATTTCGGCAGCTTTAGATTTATAAAAGTCTGTTGTTGCTAGAAGTCGAGTCTATGCATAACTTTGAATCCTGCTTTCATTTCCTTTGCTCTTGTTTTGAGTAGATATACAGTGAGATCGTCGATCTCTTTTCTGTCTCGCCTATTCAGGTTTGTAACCATAAGGTGAAGAAAAAACATGATTGCAACTCTCTTCCTGGTAGATCCGGGATTTAGTGTAGCGCTAGCTTCAGCTTTAATTTCCTGCGATCAAGCCTTCTTAAAGAAGAGCACGCATCAGAAAGTAAAGTTCAAGAAAAATTCCATGTCTCCCTTACCAACTGTACAGTTCTAAAAAGGATTGACATCAAAAAAGAACATGTACAATAAATATGAAGAGCCCTTGCTCCAAATCACATCCAGAAATCTAAAACAACGGGAAAGGAAGAAAAGAAAACTGAACCTATTTTTTCATAAAAGGAAAAACATACACACATACAACGAATCTAAAGACCTTCAGACAGTTCGGAGTATGAACTATGCAATCCCTATCCTTACAAGAAGCTACAAGATAAGATCTGCAATGGCAAACTAATTGCCTAAAATATGCCTAAAGCAGGAACCAGCATCATTCAACAAAAACCAGATCCCAATACAAAATGCCAGAAAACAGAAATCAAAGCAACTTTTGTGCACCAATTAAGCTGAGTATCCAGACAAGGACGCTCTAAACCACATAAAACATGCATTCGACAGTCCAAATTGACTGAAATCAGAAGCAACGACTGGAGTGTAAATATGAAATCAGCAGAAGAGAGTACCCCATGAGATTAAGACGGAGGTGGATGCTCAGTTCGATGAAGAGGTCGTACATCTGGCCGAGATCCGCAGCGTTTCCGTGGGAGTAGAGTAGCGTCGAGGTGGCCATGGGGTTGCGGATGTACACAGCAACGATCTCCGTCCCCCGCCGCGTCGGGAGCCGCAACACCTCCACATTCTCCCGGTGAGGGAACCGACTCAACGTCGTCAGCCCCGTCACTGACTCTGTCAGTAGCTCGTAAGTAGGTGGGTTTGGTGGGAAGAACGCTAGCTTCGCCGCCATCGTCGAGGTCACGCCTCCCATTCTGTCAATTCTCTCTCTCACCCACACTCTCTCCCCCTCGCTCTAGAATTAGAAGCACATAAGTGTCAGTGGTTGTCTCGTTATTTGTTCCTTCAGAATCTAAACTAGAACGTTGGTACACCAAGCTTTTAAAAACCGGATCGGACCGGTCGAATTGCGGACCGGGCACCCAGCCGGTCCGGTCCAGGTACAAAAACCGCACCATCCATGCACCGCCCAAGAATCGGGGAACCGGGCGGGCGGAGCGGGAACCGGGCGGGTCAAATACCCTATATTAAAATGACAGGAAATTTATGGATGACGGGATTCGAACCCTCACCACTAATATGATAGGAGAACAACTAACCACCTAGCCATTTAAATATTATAGATTCATCCTATAATATTTTATATACATATAAATATTAACGTATATATATAATTAATATACATATCTATATAAAAATTAATTGGCAAAATCATGATTTCAGTCCCTAAAGTTTGGGAACTTTATGAAATCAGTCCCAAAACTTTTAACTTTAGGATTTTGGTCTCAAGCATTTAATATATTAAAGATTTTAGTCTCTAACTCTTTTAAACCGTTCTTCCTAATAAAAATACATGTTTAAGTGGTAATTAAATGACGATTAGAAGAAATTCTTTCTAAAAATGATAGTTAATTTCTAAGTCAAAAGTAACCACCGACATAAATTTTATTTTGAATGGAAGCACTCTCATTCTGTTTCAACATAAATTTTTTCTTGTTTGTTTCAAGTTTTATTTTGATATCTAGAATCTCTTGGATATTTTATAAACTTTGAGTAGCGGAAGCTATGAGAGCTCCTAGGTTCATAAACTCCATCTTTCAAAAAACATCCAGCCCGAAGAAAACTCCATCTTTTACCGGAGACCCACATCCTTCTCCAACGTAACCACCGACAGCTCCACGTATGAAAGAGGGATCAACTACATCAGCATTGAGACGAATTGCATGCTCTGCTTCTCCACTTTCGCCTCTTCCTGGCTTACCCGAAGTCACTTCCAGACCGTCGTGCACGTACCATCCATCCCTAGAAGTCTCATGGGTATCTCCGCTAGCTGGTTTTTCAGTGTTTTCAGATCTCCGATCAATTCAGAAAAATCCTCAGCTGTAGTTTAGCGAAACCACGAATGATTTTGTGGGTATGAAGCTTAACTGCATGTGTAGCTTTTTCGGAGGAATCTCGCCTAATCATCATTTAATTCCTACTTAAGCATTTATTTTCATTAGAGATAACAGCTTAATAGAGTTAGTGACTAAAATCTTAAAGGTATTAAATCTTTGGGATCAAAATCATAAAATTTAAAGTTTTGGGACTGATTTCATAAAGGTCTCAAACCTTAGGGACTCAAATCATTATTTTGCCTAAATTAATTACATATCTATATAAAAATTAATTACATATCTATATAAAAATTAATTACATATTTTAAGATATATTATTATATTAACATATGACAAATTTATTTAAAAATTAAATTTTATATATATTTTTAATATATGCATACATCTACATAAATGGTACGTTCTGTTTGGCACGGCGGTGGCGGTCATCAAGTGGTGGTTATGAACCGTCGCTCTTGAACGTTCGACTTTATCTAAGAAACTTCATACACTTTTATGTTCCAAAGTAAAAAACTAGTTTTATTTTCTCGAGTGTGGTCTTAACCGTTGTCATGTCAAAAATTCATTCTATTACTCTATTACAATGTCATTTTTATTCTATTTTACATATATAACGGTTCGACCCCGGTTGAACCGGTTGAACCTTGAACCTTTCCCTCCGCCGGTTCGATATCCGGTTCGATTTTCAAAACCTTGGGTACATGATATAATTAATAATTTTATAAATTTTTATTTGACATTAAAGTATATATATAATTCTATGTCGTAGTGTCGTCATAAAAATATTTTATCAGATCGGATAAAAAACACAACAAAAATTACAAATGGTATGCATACGTTACAAATTAAATAAAAAATTATAAATTAAATTCACTTGTAAAAAATATTGATGAATTTATTATTATGAGTACATATATATATTCACTTATAAAATTTTGATAAATTTATAATAAAGTAAAGAAAGACAAAATTGAAAAAAAAATCACTTAACTATCATTTTCATTTAAGGCGTGATGCCGACCACCCGATTTTTCTTGCTCCAGAAAATCGAATCGTTTTAATTAAGAATTGGATCAGGCGCGCAAACATTCAAAAAAAAACAGCAGCAAATAACAAAAGTCTTTTTTAACATGGAAAACTCGAAAAAAATGAAAAATCACGTGCTCGGATCTTTGTCGGGCCAAAATCCACTATAATGTTGGAGTTTATAAGAGTTTGGGATGATTCCTCGGATGGTGACTGACCACTTTTTCATTACAAGCACAAAGTACGAAAATGACGAAAAAAACCTAAGTGCTCGGAGTCTCTATGGAAGCACTTTGGCTAAGAAAAATGCTAAGACCACGAAACATCGATGGAAGCGTTCCGGTTAGAAAAAAAAATTTAAGTTAGCAAAGTCTCAATGGGAGTACTCCTACTGAAGCAAAGCCTTAGTGGGAGTGCTCCAGCAGAGATAAATGTCATGTCTTGAAAGTCTAATAAAAGATTTATGTTAGAAGAAGAGCGGAGCGAATTCCTGAGAAGAGGATCGGTCTAAGTCTACGACCTCGTCGAAAAACCTCAGAGCTCTTTCTAGTCTCTACAGTTGTTTGTCTTCAAATGAAAACTTGGGTGCTTATTGATAGTTTTTTTAGGGATATGATGGTAATTACATCGAGCCGGAATTTATGTTGGCAAATGATGTCGCTCCATTTTTGTCACTTGGATCACCAATTTTAGTGAAATGACGAGAGTGCCCCTCGAGCGGTCCGGGCAGTTCGAGCAAGGTACCCGGCAGCGGAGGGCGATCGCGTAGTATGGGTGCTTGCGCATTGCATGTGCGTGCAGGGAGCACGCGTGCGCGTGCGACGCGTGGGTGCGTCGTACTTGGGGGTCCGTGTTTGGCTCTGCCCCTTCTTTTGGGTTGAGTAAAAATCTAACCAAAATGTAAATTTTATTGCTTCAAATAAATAAATAATACAAAGGTATGTCCCCTTATTTATAGAAAAGAGGGGAGAGAATAAAATACAACATGCGACGTGAGACTAAATACAAGCCATGTGGCATATGCAGATTGTTTGAGACAAACCGCAACACTGTACAAGAAAGAACAGCTGAGGAAGATCACTCAGCTGTAATAGAGTAAAACAGCAAGACCGCCACCACAGGTCGGCAAACCACATTAGCGGGTTGATATGAGACAGCTACTGCGGACAGCCACAAGACCGCAGTTGTGGGTACCCATCAAACCGCTGCTGCGAATAGCCACTAGGACGCTGCTGCGGATAGCCACCAGGCCGCTACTATTGATAGCCACCAGGCCACTGCTGCGGATAACCACCAGGTCGTTGTTGCGGATAGCCACCAGGCCGTTATTACAAACTGTAACACCTCCATCTATCACATGAAATATAACGGTGGGTCCGGCCGGGGCCACACGCCATATTTCACAAACAAACGACGGAGTCACTTATGAATATCAACATTTTGATCTACTCGCACCCTAACTTAGAGCATTCTAGCGGGAGCATTTTAAGTTGCAAGAACTCAACATACTGAATGTCTACTAATATATAAACTACACATTTATATATAAACCAGGAATGTATACAACACACAAACGCTCATGGCCTTAAGGCATTACAAGTTGCACTTTACAAATATATAGCTTCATATATCGACACGCAGGCCGGTCACACATGAAATCCAAGAATTCTTCGCATGGCCTTCAAGGGCCTTTAAGCAGCAAGGGCATCAATCTCCACATTCCAATTCAGTCCATTCAGCACCTGCAGTTGGACATCCATCCCAAGGACGGTAAACACAGCAACGGTCAGCATTAGCTGACTAATTATAACGACTTTACCCCTTACCCGGGGCGGTGGTTTCTTCCCTGTACGCATTGCAATCACATCACATATATATCACAACAGGTGCTCTCACACACCACACATCACAAATGCCGGCCTCCGCCAGACG
Source organism: Platanthera guangdongensis (assembly GCA_039583875.1). Taxonomy (NCBI): domain Eukaryota; kingdom Viridiplantae; phylum Streptophyta; class Magnoliopsida; order Asparagales; family Orchidaceae; genus Platanthera; species Platanthera guangdongensis. The sequence goes on along the minus strand of CM077164.1, from coordinate 73,323,502 downwards.
CTCCGTGCACTCAGGGCACATTACGGTGTACCGGACTACGTGGCAACACCACCGATCAGAGGTTATTAACATGTTGGTTGGCCGGTCCCAGTCACCCCAACACGCATGACGGAAGCATTCCGCCCAAACCACTCAGAGGTGAGAACCTCACGACAAACTTGAGAATTTCATCGCAGATCGACCCACCGTTGTGGTGCAGCAAGCTGGGTCTGCCTCGCGTCCTCCCAAGCCTTGCCACCAATCGACCTCCCAAAGCAACCAGGGGCAGGTCAGCCTTTTCCCGTTGCTCAAACTTTCAGTAGCGCACCACATGACGCGGGTTGGCTTTCCCTCCTGATTAGCCATAGCTTTATGCTCTCACAGAGCAACTAGTGCTCATAGCACTCACACCACAAGGAGCTTACGCAAAGCATCCCAGATCAGCACATAGCTCACACAGAGCTTACACCAAAAGAAGCTTACAATCATAATTTACGTGCATCCATACAATACACGGAGTCTTCTCCGGCTCACACAATATAACCATCACCAATCCAGACTAACGGTCTGGGTGGGCTTCATATAGCATGCCTCCGTCGTACTATACAGTTCTGGCTCTAGATGCAGACTCAACTTGGAATCACTTGCGTTGTCCACCTCTTGGTGGAGGATTCCATGCTATGCATAAAGAAAGGACTTCGATTGTCCAAGAAGGAGATTGTTACCCTTGACGATCGCTTTGGCACCATGAGACCTAGCCGGATGGAAATCACTGCCACGGCCTTACCTCCACGAATCCGCACTCGGCTCACAATTCAGCACGCTGAAGCTTCTCTGGTCGTCGTCTCTCTTCTTCTTCCTTCCTTGCTCTCTCTCTCTCTCTTCTCCCCACTTCTCTTAGAAAGAGAATGGCTAAGTTGGAATGAGAGTGATCCATCTACTCTCAGCTTTGTAATAGCAGGTAAGGACTTGGACCCTTGGATCCAAGAAGAAGGAAAAGAACGGCCTTGATTTGCCCAGAAATAGGCTAAACACGGCCTCACACGCCCTGTGACACGCCCGTATTACAGGTCATGTACCTTAAGCGGCACACAATCGACTTATCCAGAATAGTACACGGTCATGTGACACGCCCGTGTCATATCCTACACGCCCGTGTCACTTCCGACACTCCCGTATCTAGGGGTCGTGTACTCCAAACAGCACACCACCAACTCAGCCCTAGCGGGACACGGTCATGTGACACGCCCATGTCACAGGCCGTGTGCCCTGACACGGCTATAGACACGTCTGTCGTGTATTTCGTCGAGTGGAGTTTGACGACCCCGAAGAGGACACGCCCGTGTCACAGGGCGTGTTCCCTCTCAAAAATTCGTCGAGCATACTTCGTCGACCACTCGCCAGGGAGAGTAGTACGCGGCTTTGGGACACGCCCGTTGTAACAGCCCATTTTCAGCAGGCTCAGTTTTGGGGTGACACGGCCTGGGACACGGGCGTGTCCCAGGGCGTATCCTGCGTTCGACGAGTGTTCAAGAGGAACAGTCGACAAGTGGTCGACAAAATTTGGTCGACGATCATCGAGTGCTTAGGACACGGCCTGTGACACGGGCGTGTCACAGGGCGTGTCAGCGCGGTCGACGAACTCAGCCCGACGAATTTGAGCTGGGGCATGTCTAGTGTCGTGTATGGGGCACACAGCCTGAGATACGGGCGTGTCACAGGCTGTGTGAGTCTTGGGTGATTTTGAGATTTTTCAGCCTAATGAACACGGCCACAGACACGGGCGTGTCTGAAGGCGTGTCGGATGACACGGCCCATGATACAGGCGTGTCACATGGGCGTATCACTGGATTGGATAAGTCGGTTGAGCACCGCTTGAGGCACACGGCCTGGGACACGGGCATGTCACAGGCTGTATCAGGCAAAAATTGTACTTTTGTGGCAAAATCGTGGCCGTCCGTTCCTTCAGCTGGGATCCAATGGCTGAGCTATCTCCCTGTTTCCTTAAGGCCGTGGATGAGAAGAGAAATCTCATTCTTCATTTGGTCTTCTATTTCCGCATTCTTAGTGAGAGAAAGGGAGAGGAAGAAGGAGGAGGAGGCAAGAGGCTGGTTACCGGTGTTGCTGCGGTATTCCGACGAGAGATCCGAGGCCGACATTGCGGAGGAAAAGCTGTTGCAGATCTTCCTAGCCAATTAAGAGCTCATGGCACCGAAGAGGTCTTCAAGGGTAACGACCTTTCTTCCTAGCCATGTGAAGGCTTCCTTTTTGGCATATGTATGTGATTTCTCCCACCAAAAGGTGGCTGGTTTTGAGAGTCTTTGAGTTGATTCATGGAATCCCCTTTGTTGGCATATAGATCCGGAAATGTAGTACGGAATAGGCATGTTGTGTGAAGCACATTTGGACAGGTTGGTCTGGATTGGTGATGTTGCATACGAACCGGAGAAGAATCCGTGATAAACGTGTAGTTTAGGGTCGACGGGTTAGACCTGTGAAAGGAAGTAGCAGGAAGTACTGGAGTGGTAGTCCAGGAAAATACCCGTAGAATGCTTGTGCGGCTTGTGATATTGGGTTCGACCTCTGAAAGGAAGTAGCAGGAAGTATTGGATTGGAATTCCAGAAAATACCCTTTGTAATGCTTAATGTTCATAGGGAGTCCACCTGTGAAGAGAGTAACAGGAAGTACTGGCGTGGTAGCCAGGAAAGACCCCTGACATTTGTGATATTTGCGGTGTCCACCTGCGAAGAGAGTAGCAGGAAGTACTGGTGTGCCCAGGAAAGACCCGCTAATGTTGTGAGATGAATGGGTGTAATAGAAATACCCAGGCTTGAATGCCAGAACAGGATCGGTGAGGCCTACCCGCGCCTTTATTTAGCCGCGAGTACGCCGTACTCGGTGATGGCAAGGCGATTTGAGCAACGGGGGGTGGAGGATCCGACCTGTGTTATGTCCGTCCGATGTGAGACCAGAAGGTGCGGTCTGTTGGAGCGCACAACAAGAGTCTTAGGCCTACGTGCCGTGATACAATGTGGGGCTATGGGCAAATCCCGGTTCACTAAGACAATAAAACTCTGGCTGCACGCTATGAAGTAAATGCTTAAGTGAGTTGTCGTTGGGCTGTGACCCTGATACGGTGGTGGGCAACTGATTTACCAGTACACCAAGAATGTGTCATGAGTGCACGGACCGTTGGGCCGGGTGGCTGACGGTTGTGATGACATGTATGCGTGAAAGCACATTCTATGAGAAATATAGCCATGCATGTGATATGCTATGCCTGTAGGGAAGAATGCCGCTGCCCTAAGAAAGGGGTAGGGTCGTTATAATTTGGTCAGCTGAATGCTGACTGAAAGAACTAGTGCCTAATCACCTAGAGGGGGGGGGGGTGAATAGGTGAACTTAATCTTTTTAACTTTAAAGGCAGAAACACTGAATTATAAGACCTGTATTTGTAATTCTCTACAGCAATTCAGCACAGATAACACAGCAATCACAGAATTAATCACACACAGAGTACACACAGAGTTTTATAGTGGTTCCCCAAGGTCTGGGTACATCCACTTTCCCCCTTCGCCTATCTAGTAGTGTACAAGATTCGGCCTAACTTCTCCACTTCTTCTCAAATCCTCAGATCTTACAACTCAGAACCCCAAACAGGTTCCTACAACTCAGAGTGATCTCACTCCTACAACTCAGGCACAAAAGCCCTACCACTCAGTCTTCACCAAGACTTACACTGAGGCACAACAACCCTACCTCAGCCTTCAACAAGGCCTACACTCAGAGAAATGATTCTCCTACACTCAGGCTCACAGGCCCTACCTCAGCCTTTATAGATTTAGGCTTACAACTCAGATCTATACAAGATCCTACAGAAATTAGAAAATACAAAGTATATAACCACAACTCTGATAGAGAGAGATGAGTTGACTGGCTTCTTGATGAGTTCTTGGAAAAACTTGGCTGAGATCAACCTCCCTTGGCTTTCTTCAAAGCTTCTTGAATTAGAACACAGTAGGGTTGAATTTCCTGAAGATGATCTTTAATCAACTTCTGTCTTGAGATTCAGATCTCAATCTGAATCTAACTTAGCAGTCCGGTTCAGCAACTGCACTTATTAGAAGGAGCTCTCTCTCTCCAACTTCTTAGATCTTTTGTTGAAGATCTTCTCTAGTTTTAATCTTCTGATTGATTACTTCACTTGTTGTTGTTGTGTGTCTCTCTTCTTTTCTGTTGAAGGAATAAGCCTTTATATAAGCTTTCTCCATGGTGACTGGCTGATCCGGTTTCTAACAACCTTCTGACAGCTCTGACAGTAGCAGTTGACCGGTTGAAATGGCAGCTGTCAAGTCATCCATTCACTTCTTGAAATCTCTGTCACTGTCTGAAAGTGTCGAGACAGATAGTCTTTATGTGTCGACACCAATAGACTACGTGTCGACATAAGTAGACTAAGTGTCGACACTAGCCTTCATGGTGTCGACACAACTCCTTGTGTTGTTGTAACAGCTTCTCGACACTGCTTCTTCTGAATGTGTCGACACTGATTCTGTGTGTCGACACAAGCCTTCTTCTTTAATACTTAGTTGAATTTTGCTAAGTGTCGATATAACTCCTTTGTGTCGACACGTCTTCTTGTGTTGAAACTTTGCTAAGTGTCGACACATCTCCTTTGTGTCGACACATGCCTTCATGTGTTGAAACTTTGTTGAGTGTCGACACATCCTCCTAGTGTTAACACATGTACTTGAACTTTGTTGAAGTTTGCTGAGTGTCGACACAGCATCCTAGTGTCGACACATCTCCTTGACCTTTGTTGAAGTTTGCTGAGTGTCGACATAGCCTCCTAGTGTCGACACTTTTGCTGTCGACAAAGTTTCTCTGGGTGTCGACACTGCCTCTAAGTGTCGACACAGATAATGTTGACAATTCTTCACTGTGTGTCGACACAACCTGTATGTGTCGACACTTTTCTTCTGGTGTCGACTCTGCCTTCCTGGTGTCGACACAATTACTCCAAGTGTCGACACAGCTTCTCTGGATGTCGACACTAGCCCTCTTAAGTGTCGACACTTTTCTTCTAGGTGTCGACACATGGACTTAGAAACTTTTTCTGCAATCCTGCAATTACTTAACCTGCACAAATAAACTCAAAGCACATCAAATACACCTTGATATATATCATTGAGTAGGATGAGGCTTCTTCAAATCTGGTACATATATTCCAATGTACCCAACACTGACCGTTGCCTCTGTTTGCCACCCTTGGGTGGAATGTCCCTGTGCAAGTGCTGGAGAACCGAGCGGGACGCATAAGGGCTGAAGTCCCTACTGCTTTTGCTGCTGCCGCTGCTAGCCCGTGAAGGCTAATGTGGATGTAAATGTTATGTTTTCTTTTGATGTGGTCGGCCTGCGTGCCAATGTTTGGGTCACTGTTTGAAAGCCCTGTAAGGCCATAAGGCCAACTCTTTATCTGTTTTGTAAGACATTTCTATGATATAAAATGTGGAATTTTTATATGTTGGACATTCAAGTGAGGAGATTCAAGTGTAGTGTTATAGGCTTCCGCTAGAATGCAATGTGTTAGGTGCGCTGTGCCACTCTGATATCACTTCGTAGCTTCATCGTCTGTTTTGTGGTATATGCTGTGGGGTCCTGGCCGGACCTTCTAGGATATATTATATGAATGGATGGGGTTGTTACATTTTTGGTATCAGCTATTTTGGTCTTTCCCTCTAGACGTCGTGGTCGACTTCTTTTGTGGGGTGGCGAGCACGTGTCTGTGCAAACCACGGTAACACGTTTGAACTACTGAATGTCCATGATAGGAATGCAAATTCTTGTGTTTGAGTAACCTGCGCGTTCCTATTTTGTGATGTTTGCTTCTGTAAGGCCGTTAATGTGTGTGTATTGTCCCCTTTAGGTGACTCAGAGTGGTGCGGGGCAATCGGAGCCCCAGCGTTCGGATGAAAGTACGACACCAACTGAGGTGCCTACACCTCCGCCATCTGCAGAAATCGTGCGACAAATTGCTGAGGCTTTGTTTGCGATGGTTCAAGGACAGTCGGTTGGGCAGGCGCAAGGGCAGGCGCAGCCGGCCGTGAGGCCAGAACAGGTGGAGGCGAGGCCGGAACCTGTTGTGGTTGTGAATCCTCAAACTGCTGAGAAGCAGTTGACGCGGTTTATGATTTTTCACCCGCCGACGTTCTCGGGAGTGGGAGCTCCTGCACAGGCTGAGGATTGGTTATCGCGCGTTAAACAGATCATGCTGGTGATTGGAATGGAGGAGCATCAGAAAGTCACCTTAGCTACCTTCCTTCTTGAAGGAGAGGCTAGATTGTGGTGGGACGAGATGGAGCTACATCACTTGGTGTGTCGTCCCTTAACACAAGTATCGATGGAAGAATTCTCTCGACTCTTCCTAGCGAAGCACCTTCCTACGGCGCAACGGATTGCCATGGAGAATGAATTCCAAAGGCTGACGCAAGGTGATGGCAGTGTTGACGCGTACCTACATGAATTTACATGCTTAGGGCGGTATGCAGGTTCGATTTTTGCTGATGAGCAGAGGAAGACAAATAGGTTCTATGAAGGACTGTGGGATGAGCTGAGGTTCCTGCTTTCTAGTTCTGTGAACCAAGGCTTCCAGGCGTTGGTCGACACCGCAAGCTATGTCACAACCGGAGTTTAAAGTGCCCCGACCGACGAAGTCATTTTATAAGAATAAATAGGGCAAGAGGCCCAAGATGGCGGGACAGGCTCCTTCTTCAGTTGCATCGGGAGCAACGTCGGGGGACACCTCCAAGTCGGATACTCGTATGTGCTTCAATTGTGGACGGGTGGGGCATATAGCTCGAGATTGTCGGGTGCCGCCAAAGAGTGAAAAGAAGGCGTGAGCGTCATATGTGGAAAAAAGAAAGGCGGTGGTGGAATCCTCTACCTCTCAGGCGCAGCCCCGGGTCTACAATCTTGGCCTGCAGGAGGCCATCAAGCAGAGTGACGTCATCACAGGTACGAGTTAAGTTTTGCGTAGTATATTGCTTGTATGTTTTGCTTAATGCCTATGTGTATGCGGCTTATGTGTGTGACATGATTGTCACAGGTTTTGTGATGATTCGGGACACGTTGGCGCGAGCACTGTTTGATACAGGTGCGTCGCATTCTTTTCTGTCTCGTGAGTTTATAGCGCGGCTTGGGATACCTAGTCGTATGAAGACAGATAGCGTCAGAGTGGTGTTGCCGAATGGCTGTTGGATGCTTGTGGATCAAGCTTGCGATGTGGCGGTCCAAATAGGAAGTCGGGATTTCAGTTTGACTGCATCTGTATTGCCGATATCGGAATTCGACGTGATATTTGGTATGGATTGGCTTGCGGAGCAGCATGCCTTAATTGATTGCCAGTCCAAAGAGATCACATTGGGCCAAAATACCGAACAAGAGACAAAGTTCGCGGGTATGCGAGGAGTGGGCGGGACGTTGTTGTCTGCACTCCAAGTCTTGAAGGCTGTTCGGAAGGGTGCAGAGTGCTACTTTACCTTGATTCAGGCTGTTGAGCCTAAGGCCAGTGTGGGTGATGTTCCGATTGTGTCGGAATTTGCAGATGTGTTTCCCAAGGATCTCCCTCGGCTACCACCCCAGCGAGATATTGACTTCACGATCGAGTTGGTGCTATGTGTGAAACCTGTGGCCCGCTCGCCATATCGCGTCGCGCCTAAGGAAATGGCAGAGTTGAAAGTCCAACTGCAGGAATTGATGGAGCAGGGATATATACGCCCAAGCATGTCTCCTTGGAGCGCCCTGTGCTTTTTGTGAAGAAGAAAGACGGTGGCTTGCGGTTATGTATTGATTACCGTGAATTGAATAAGCTGACCGAGAAGAACAAATATTTGATTCCGCGGATTGATGAGCTGTTTGATCAGCTAGTGGGATCGACCGTCTACTTGAAGTTAGACTTGAAATCTGGTTATTACCAGTTGAGGATCCGGGAAGAAGATATTCCCAAAACTGCATTTGGAACAAGGTACGAGCACTACGAGTTCACGGTCATGCCGTTTGGGCTGTGCAATGCGCCCTCGGTATTTATGGACTTGATGCACCGAATTTTCCGCGAGTACCTGGATCTGTTCGTGATAGTGTTTATTGATGATATCCTTGTGTACTCGAAATCAGAAGCCGATCATGAGAACCATTTGCGGTTGGTGTTGAATACATTGAGGAAGAATCAGCTCTATGCCAAGTTCTCGAAGTGCGAGTTTTGGCTATCGTCGGTGGCTTTTCTAGGCCATGTGGTGAGTGGAGTGGGCATAACTGTGGATCTAGTGAAGATAAGGGCCATAGAAGAGCGGACAGTATTGTCTTCAGTGGTCGAGGTCCGAAGCTTCCTTGGACTAGCGGGCTACTATCAAATTTTGTTGCAAACTTCTCACAGATAGCTTTGCCGCTAACCACGTTGACGCGAAAAGAACAGAAGTTTGTTTGGTCGCCAGAGTGCGCGCGAGCTTTTGAAGAGCTGAAGATTCGGTTGAACATGACGCCTGTATTGTCATCGCCATGTGGTACCGATGGATTTGTAATCTACAGTGATGCCTCAGGGAGCGGCTTAGGCTGCGTGCTTCTACAAAATGGAAAGGTGATTGTTTATGGCTCATGCCAGCTGAAAGTGCACGAGCGGAACTATCCCGTCCGTGATCTTGAGTTGGCGGCGGTGATCTTTGCACTAAAGCTGTGGCGATACAATCTTTATTGTGTGAAGGTGGAGATCTATACAGATCATAAGAGCCTGAAGTACATATTGGAGCAAAAGGACTTGAATATGCAACAACGAAGGTAGTTGGAGTTCCTCGGGGACTACACCTTTGAGATGCACTATACTCCCGGGAAGGGGAATGTTGTCGCGGATGCCTTGAGTCGGCGGACTCCGACAAGTGCAGCTTGGTTGCAAAGGCATGATGAACGTCTCATCCAGGAGCTGGAAGCGTTAGAGATTTCTTGTGTTGACAAGAATGCCACTGCCAATGCATGTTTGAACTGGACGTGTAATGCCCCGAAACGGAAAGGAGCGACGAGGGACGTTTTGGGCCAGTTTTGGGTTCTGGATGCAGGCACACGGCCTGGGACACGGGCGTGTCCCAGGGCGTGTCAAGCTTGTGTTGACACTCAGCCGGGAAGTCGACACTTTGGTCTCGACATTGTGTCGAGACTGGGAACACGGCCTGCGACACGGGCGTGTCGCAGGGCGTGTCAACCCGTGTCGACACTTAGGCGCGCAGTCGACACTCTGCGTTCGATGAAGTGTCGAGACATGGCACACGGCCTGCGACACGGGCGTGTCGTAGGGCGTGTCAACCTGTGTCGACACTTGTCCCGGAAAGTCGACACTTTGGTCTCGACATTGTGTCGAGACAAGGCACACGGCCTAGGACACGGGCGTGTCCAAGGCCGTGTCAGCAGGTCGACTATCTTCGCTCGACGAAGTGTCGAGTGTCGAGACCGTGTACACGGACTGGAGCCCAGGCGTGTCAAGGTGACACGGGCAAGGACACGGGCGTGTCCTAGAACCCGTGCAGTGCTCGGGTTGCTTTCGGGGAAAAATGATGGGGGTACACGGCCGGCCACACGGCCGTGTCAGGTGGAACACAGGCTTGTTAGCTCGAACACGGGCATGTTCAATACCCTTGTGATGTTCCAGGCGAGCCGATTTTGACGGCGAATGAGGCACACGGCCCTGGACACGGGCGTGTGCCAGGCCGTGTTCGGTCCAGATTGGGCATTTCAGTCCCGAATCAAAGCCGTTCGTTTCTTTATTTTGAGATCCAACGGCTGGGGGTTGTTCCTGAAGGGATATACCCGGGATTGGACTTAGAAACCCTCACTTTTCTTAAGTTATCATCTTTCTAAAACCTTAGAGAGAGAGGAGAGCCAAGGAAGGAAGAAGGAGCTAGATCCGACCATTGGAGGAGCTTCGAAAGTCCGAATCACGAGCCGACTCCGGATCCACGGAGGCAAAGCTAGCGCGGTGCTTTTCATCCGCTTACTTTTCAGTGGCGCCAAAGAGGAATGCTAGGGTAACGATTCTTTTCTTGAGCATGAGTAGCTATCCTTCTTTGCATAGGAAGCCCGCTCTCGCGTGTTTGCGGTGAGTTGGAGGCGTTCCTTCGGGTAGATATGTGAAGTCCCCGTTGTTTAGAGTCCGTAAGCGCGAACGGACATAGGTATGATGTGTGAAGCCTACCCGGACATTTTGGTCTGGATCGGTGATGTTGCATTGCATAAATGCCGGAGAAGACTCCGTGCTATTGGTTGTTTTTCGAGTTTTCTACACGGTAGATTGCAACAGGGAGCCTTGGGGATTAATCCTAAGGTGCACCCGGAAAACTGGGCGGATGCGTGATCTTGCCAACATGGAGGCCTGAGAGCCAACTTGAACATAACCGAGTTATGTGAAATTGTGTGACAAAAATGGGACTCGGGAGAAGTTTGACCTGCGCATATGGCTTAAATTGTCGTTGCGACGTGAGCACGGGTTAGATGGAACCGTACCCATTTCTATGTCGTTCTGGTTAAAGAGACCTAAGGTTACGTGGCACTTGCCGTTGTCATAGATGAGAGTTGTTGGGTATTGTATCCACAATTACCTGGATTTGAGGAAGCCACCTGTCAAGCTAAGATGAATTCACAATGTATTTGATAAAATCTTTCAAGTTGTGCTTGCAGTTATTCCACATTAAGTACACACCAATGTCAGGGTGCAGTAGGTCAATATACACGGGTCTGTGCGACGTAATCCCTCGTTGAGCAGATCAGTGTGTTGGCCTACGTGTACTCTCTCTATTGGAGTGTACTTATTTTCAAGTACAGGGCTATGTTAAGGCAAGAGCAGGCAAGGAGCAAGGATGGGTCAAGGAGCACCTCATGGGTGGAAAGACGAAAAATCGTCTAAGTGTAAATCGACGAGAATCACCAAGTGATTCTCGCCGAATCGTCGAGAATCATTGGCTGATTCTCGCCGACTCGATCCAGCTACTTCAAATCGAGCAACTCTGATGCTAAGTAATAATCGACAAGAATCACTAGTGATTCTCGCCGAATCGTCGAGAATCACTGGCTGATTCTCGCCGTCTCGACCCGACTTAATCAGAGCATGCAATCAAGTCAACATCGACGAGAATCATCTTTGATTCTCGCCGAATCGACGAGAATCACCTTTGATTCTCGCCGATTCGACGAGAATCACCTTCGATTCTCGCCGATTTTGACTTGGGCAATTTTCTGGAAACAGCTGGACCGGATTCTGCCGCTGACACTGTTTTGAACCGGAATTAGGGTTTCTTCTGGTGGGACCCATAACAGTCATAAAAGCGTATTTTACTGTATAAATACAGACGTATTTTTGAACAGTAGTTCAGCGAAGAAGATTTGAAAAAGACGAGCCGCGACGTGACCTAGATCGCGATTTCCGCCGCCGCCGCCGTTGCCGCACGAGCAAGTTGATCGCCGGTCTTGATCGTGGTTTCTTCCAGATCTCCCGTCGACAGAAGCTTAGCCAAGCATAGCGTCTCACGTGTCTAACCGGAGATCCTTTGTCTCTTGATTTGTTGATCGGGAAAACCTTCCCCGTCCGAATCGATTGAGACGATCGATCCTAGTGTGACCGTTGGAAGACCTAGCTAGCTTTGCTACGAAGTTTGGATCTCCAAAGTACTACAGCCGCACACCGTTGTCGCCGCCGATCCCGTGAATCAAGCCGCCGCCCATCTTGCCGCCGCCGGTTCCGGCGAAATTCTCTCCAAGAGAGATCTAGGGTTGTGGACTCTTCGTGGACTTCAAGAACATGTCGTCAACGAATAGGGACACCTTAGTCTCCAAAAGTAGTTTGTATTTCTTGTACATTCTAGTTTTATTTTTGTTGTAAAGGAACGTTGGTTCCTAGCTGTAAGGATTGGGTGCAACCCGTGTTGTGGGAGTGTTGACTCCTACGTGTGGAAGGGTTCCTTACGATAGTGCAAGGATTGGATTTCAATCCTGTTGGTGAAGAGACCGAGTCGTCCCTGTTGAAGTTGGTGACCGGGCGGTCTGGCGGTTTGTCTTGGCGGGTTGAAGACCGCGCGGTCTGGCGGTTTGTCTCAGCCGGCTTGGAGACCGGGCGGTCTGGCGGTCTACCCTAGCAGTCTCTCTTCCTCTCTGGTGGTAGCCGTGCGGTTAGCCCTGCTGTCTAACCGCGCGGCTTGTGCGGTTTGTTTTGTATAGTCCGCTTAGTCCTGTAAATTATAGTCTCACATCTCTTATTTGTATTCTCTCATCTCTCCTCCATTCTATATAAAGGAGGGCATACCTTTGTAATAGATACCTTTTTTGGATAATAAAATTTCAATTATTCAAAAGTCTATCCGTTTGTTCTTTTCTATTCGCTACTTTTAACATGGTATCAGAGGACACAGTCATTTCCTCCTGATTCTGTGCGCTCTCTGCTTCTAGCGGCTTGTTTTCCGCTATCCGCGACCTCTCTCGCGGCTTGCCTTCTCTTCTGTCCGCCGCCCTGTTCGATCGGCTTGTTTCTGTCCGCTGCCCTGTTCGCGCGGCTTGCTTCTTGGTTCTCTTCTCCTACTGCTATTCGTCGCAGCGACCTGTTTCCTTGTCGCCGCGCCCCTTACTCTTTCTTGCCTCTCCGACTTCCTAGTCTTTGCGGCTTGTGTCTACCCGCTGCGGACTTCTTCTCCCTGTTCGCTTCTGCTTTCCCCATATCCGCTTGCCCCTATACTCGCGGTTTGCTGCTGTGATCTGCCTGACCGTGCGGGTTGTTCCTTTCTCACCCGCATCTTGGTTGCGGTCACCTGCTCTTCTCCTCTCTTCTGTTCGCTCGGCCTTTTCAGTCCGCGCGCCCTCTTCCCCGCTGTGCCTTTGACCTCTTGCTAGCCGCTACTGTTCGCGCTCTACTTGTTGCCTTCTACCCGCTCCTGCTTGCTAGTCGCGCGGGCCTCATCTTTTGCCGTGTGACCTGTTCTCCTCTGTTCGCCCGACTTTTTCAAGCCGTGCGACTTCTTTCCCTCTGCTTTGCTCTGCTTCTTGGTAGCAGCCTTCCTAGCCGCCCGACCTGTTTTCTGTTCGCCCGGCTTGGTGCTCTTTTCTCTTCTCGCGGCTTGTTCTTATCGTCGCGGCTTGCTCCTCTCTTGCTTCCATGGCTTTCCCCTCCTCCAGCCTGTCCTCCTCCGTGGTCACCTCTTCTGGTAGTGCTCATGTTGTTACTCGCGGAAGATGGCTCATCGACTCTGGTGCAACCAATCATATGACAGGCAATCCTCAATGTTTCTCTCTTCTTGACACACATGCTCAGTTGCCCCCAGTCATTGTTGCTGATGGATCTCCCTCCCCGGTCCATGGGACGGGCATGGTTCAAGTCACTCCATCTCTCTGCCTGGCTGATACCCTCTATGTGCCCAAGTTTCCGTGCAATTTATTATCGGTTACTTCTTTATGCAAGCAACTACGGTGTTCTGTCATATTCACCCCTAGCTCTTGTGCTTTTCAGGATCCGGACTCCCAACGGACGATTGCTACTGGGACTGAGAGTGGTGGCCTCTACTTCCTCGACAACGTTTCTGCTCTATCCGCCTTCTCCTCCTCCTCTACAGATCTTCTCCAATGGCATCTTCGCCTTGGACATGCTCCTCCCCGAATTCTCCGCCAGCTCCTGCCGCACCTCCCTCCTCATCATCCTCCTCTAAACTGTGATGCATGTCAACTTGGCAAACATCACCGCTCATCCTTCCCCCCAACGCAAAGTCGGGGCTCTTCCCGTCCGTTCGACCTCGTTCACTCTGACATATGGGGTCCCGCTCCTAACCTCACCATCGGTCGGGGTAGTTCCTATTTTGTCACCTTCATTGATGATTTCTCTCGCTGTACGTGGGTATATCTTCTCAAAGATCGCTCCGAGCTGTTCTCTGTTTGGACCTCCTTTTATTCTATGGTTAAGACTCAGTTTGATACGTCTATTAAACTCCTTCGTTCTGACAATGCTAAGGAGTATCTTAGCCACGACTTCTCCTCCTTTTGTATTCACCATGGTGTTATTCGTCAAACAAGTTGTGTCTACACCTCCCAACAAAATGGGGTGGCGGAACGCAAAAAACCGTCACCTCCTTGATGTCGCTCGCACTATGATGACTCAAATGCATGTTACTCGCTCCTATTGGGGATATGCTATCCTCCTCTCCTGCTATCTCATCAATCGCCTTCCCTCCACAGTTCTCCACGGTGCTACCCCCTTCTCCATTCTCTATCCAGACAAGGATCCCTTTCCTCTTCCTCTACACATCTTTGGGTGCACCGCTTTTGTGCACTCTCCCGCTGCCACCCGTGATAAACTCTCACCACGTGCCACCAAATGTGTCTTTCTGGGCTACTCTCCCACTCAGAAAGGATATTGCTGCTTTGACCCTGTTACCCGCAAGCAATTTGTCTCTGCGGATGTCACCTTCTTTGCCAATGCCTCTTACTTCTCTCCCACTTCCTCTTCTACTCCTCCTGATTCTCCTTCTCATACCAACCCATCCATTCCCTCTGCTCCCACTGCTGTTCCGCCCTCTCCACCCACTCCACCGTCTTCCCCATCCTCATCATCTCCACCCTCTACTCCGCTTTCTCCATCCACTCCGCTGCCATCTCTCTCTACTCCCGGGCCAGCTCTCTCCACCACGGATACTCCGGATACTGAGGCACCTGCTGACCTGGATCTCCCGATTGCTCTTCGCAAAGGGGTTCGGGCCTGTACCCAACACCCGCTTGCTGCAGTTGTTTCCTATGATCGTCTTACCCCTGCTCGCAGAGCTTTTGCACTGGCTATCTCGGCCACTGCCACCCCCCGTTCCTACCAGGAGGCCCTTACTATTCCTCATTGGAAAGTTGTCATGGATGAGGAGATTGCTACTCTCACTGAACGGGGTACCTGGACCCTTGTTCCTCCTCCTTTCGGCACAGATGTTGTTGGCTGTCGCTGGGTCTTCGTGGTGAAGTTTCTCCCAGATGGCAGTGTGGATCGTTATAAGGCTCGCCTGGTTGCCAAGGGTTTTACCCAAACTTATGGGATTGATTACTTTGACACTTTCTCTCCCGTGGCTCGTCTCAGCACTATTCGGGTTCTTCTCTCTGTGGCTGTCAACATGGATTGGCCCATCTCGCAGCTAGATGTTAAGAATACCTTCCTCTATGGTGATCTGCAGGAGGATGTTTACATGGAGCAACCTCCTGGGTATGTTGCTCAGGGGGAGACACGGGTATGCTGGCTAAAGAAGGCTATCTATGGCCTCAAGCAGAGTCCTCGTGCCTGGTTTGACAAGTTCAGTGGCATTGTTGCGGCCATTGGTTTTACAAGAAGCTCAGCAGATCACGCCTTGTTTGTTCGGAAAACCGCCTCTGGTCTTGTTGTTCTTGCGGTTTATGTTGATGACATTCTTCTTACTGGCGATGACCAGGATGGGGTATTGATGACCAAGAAACACCTTCGTCAACATCTGGTCACAAAGGATATGGGCTCCCCGAAATACTTTCTGGGGATTGAAATCTCTAGAAAGCCCAACTCCATGGTCCTTTCACAACGGAAGTATGCTCTTGATCTTTTAAAGGAGGCAGGACTGACTGGTGCTAAACCTGCACGTTGTCCTATGGCTGTTGGAGAAGACAAAACTTGGACAGATGACTCACCTCTTCTCTTCGATCTTACGAGATACCGGCATCTGGTGGGCAAGCTCATATATCTCACGGTAACCAGACCCGACATCTCTTATGCTGTTGGCAAGGTGAGCCAGTTCATGCAAGCTCCGAGGGAGTGTTATCTACAATCTGCTCTGAGGATATTAGAGTATATTAAAGCTGCTCCAGGGAAAGGACTCCTATTTCAGAAAAATGGTCACCTTAGGGTTGAAGCGTACTCTGATTCAAGCTATGCAGATGACAAAGGGGACCGCAAATCGACCTCAGGTTTCTGCACATTTGTTGGAGGCAATCTTGTGAGTTGGAAGAGCAAGAAACAGTCTGTCATTTCCAGGTCTAGTGCAGAGGAGGAATATCGCAGCATGGCATCGACTACATGTGAGTTGAAGTGGTTGCGGGCTCTCATGCTTGACTTAGGAGAGGTTTACAACTATCCTCTTCCTATGTTCTGTGACAATAAGGCCGCGATACACATTTCCAAAAATCCGGTCTTTCATGAGAGAACAAAACACATAGAAGTCGACTGTCATTTTATTCGGGAAGAAATATTGAAGAAACAGATTTGCACTCCATTTGTCACTTCCGACAACGAGTTGGCAGATGTCTTCACCAAGCCGGTGTCCGCTTCCTTTTTCCACATCTGCGACAAGCTGGGCATGATCGATATATATGCTCCAGCTTGAGGGAGAGTGTTGAAGTTGGTGACCGGGAGGTCTGGCAGTTTGTCTTGGCGGGTTGAAGACCGCGCGGTCTGGCGGTTTGTCTCAGCCGGCTTGGAGACCGGGCGGTCTGGCGGTCTACCCTGGCAGTCTCTCTTCCTCTCTGGTGGTAGCCGTGCGGTTAGCCCTGCTGTCTAACCGCGCGGCTTGTGCGGTTTGTTTTGTATAGTCCGCTTAGTCCTGTAAATTATAGTCCCACATCTCTTATTTGTATTCTCTCATCTCTCCTCCATTCTATATAAAGAAGGGCATACCTTTATAATAGATACCTTTTTTGGATAATAAAATTTCAATTATTCAAAAGTCTATCCGTTTGTTCTTTTCTATTCGCTACTTTTAACAGTCCCTTGTTGGGAGATAGGTCGAAGGGGGAAAGTGGATGTACCCAAATCGGGGAACCACTATAAATAGCTTGTGTACTCTGTTTGCTGTGCTGTTTTATTTTCGTGTGCAGGTACAATTTTAATTCCGCAAAAACGCTGCATGTCACCTATTCCCCCCCCATAGGTGAAGGTAGTCGACACTAGGTGGACTTTCAAGTGGTATCAAAGCCAGGTTGCTCATCAAAAAGGTTTACACCTTGAGTAGAATCCTGCCACCAGTGTCAGAAGCATGGAGCTGGATCATGAGATATCGCCACTAAGACTTCCCATATGCACAAAGGAGTATTATCCCGTCTGGAAGATGAGAGTGTCGTATCACTTGGAGGCTATCGATCCTCGAGCATCTTTCATCCTGGAAGAGGGTCCTTTTATTCCTATGAAGACCTCCGGCTCTGGAAAGAATATCCAAGTGCCCAAGTGCATTGCTGAGATGTCAGAGACGGAACTCTCATTATTTAATCTGGACAAGATGATTTGTCAGATTATCATGGATATCTGGTCTGAACCTTCTCGCTCTAGATTGGAAAAATGTGGGACGACCAAATCTATGTGGGTGATGATCTCAGAGCTGATGGGGGGATCAAATAAAACTGGAATCTGCTGTCAACTAGAGGATGAAGCCTATATGGGGGTCCTCGCCTCTGAAGATGAAGGCAAGGATCAATCAGACAGTATCAGAGCTCTAGTGTCCGTGTCAGAGACTGAAGAGGCTAGTGAGGAAAGCAGCTCTGATGAGGATGACACAACGGTCACTGGCTCTAATGACAATAACACTGAAGAGATGGTAATTTCTTCATCTTGCCCCGTCTCTCATGAAGTTTCTGAAGACAGGAACTGTTTCCCTTCAGAAAATCCTGATTCTCTGAAGAGAGCCCTTCAGAAAAGCAACCTACTTGTTGAAGAACAAGCTCAGGAGATTGCTCGACTGAAGATCTTGTTGGTTCTCCAATTGGCATCCAACAAGGTCAAGGACTCTAAAATCTCTGATCTAGAGAGTAGTCTAGAGAATGAGAAGAGGATAGTATCTAACTTTTCCAAGGTTGATGCTATAAAGAGAAAGGAAGAAAATGGGTGGATCTCTCGAATTATCAATTTGTGGAGAAATGGGGAAACGGTATTCCGACCCCCCACTCCGAGCAGGAAGGGTATTCATCATGCCTTCAGGTATGATCACAGGAACAATCGTGGTCACTGCAAGGGTGATCTGTCCTCATGTGGAGACACCCATAGTGCAAGGGCCGTCATGGCCACCCATGAGAGAATACCTAAGGCTCATTCTGAGCCCTTTGTATTCTCGTCCACTGCCCCTACTCGGCATGAATCGGCTGGTATCAGCTCTCAGAACTCCTCTCTCCACCCAAGGACACAGGAAAGGGGGGTTAGAAGTCATGCTGTAAGTTCTTATGGGGCCTCAGGAAGGGGGCTGACTGAAAGGAAGGCACCTCCTCCCAGGCCTCGTGACGCTCGCTGCATGCATTCATTCCACCCTTCCACGTGTCACGATGGAAGAGGTAGTTCTGGGAGCAGATCCAGATCTATCCCGTTTGGACCTAGGCTCATGACTACCTCAGTCACTAGATCAGGTCAGAAACGGAGATACAACATTCACACGTGTTGGTGCTGTGGCAAGGTGGGACACTTTGCCATAGACTGTTGGCACAACCCCTCTGTGTCAAGGGCAAGGGCCTATCCATATCTCCTGGGCAGAGGTAGTCTTCCTGACATGATTTCTGAGGGAAGGCATTCGAGTGTTTATGCTAACAAGAACCTAGGACCCAATATGTATTGGGTTCCTAAGGTAAAGTAACTCTCTTTTGCAGGGTAGTCTAGGTTCCCATAAACATGATGGGAACTAGACAGTAAATGTTTCAAGACTAAATTGGAACAAATATATGGAATATCAGAAGTACCATTTACAATGGGATACTCGCATTGAACACCTGGTATGTCTCAAACTGAGGGGGTAAATCATGAATCTCATAATCCCAGGTATTTTTGATCAGCTCATATACTTGAGTCATATTGTACCGACATATACATATATATATATTTATATATATACATATATACACATATATGAGTGTACACCTGAGGATAGGTTAACGCGGTAAACATAAACCTTAGACACATCAATGAAGATTTATCGGAAATTCCACTGGTAGATTCGAGAACTAACATCTCCAGGCGTAAATCAATTCACTGAAAACTAACGAAGATACGTCATTGGAAATCTCGACAACGAAGATACGTCATTGGAACTCTTGACATCAAGAAATGTATGGAAAAGCCCGGTTCAAACCCTAAATATATTGTCTTTAAGAAATATATATGTGTTTAGAAGTTTTTTTAATTGTCTTGATATCAGAAGACTTCGAGAATGCGGCATGCCTCTTAACCTGAAGATTCCTATTAAAGAATCCCTTCGATATCGACGTAGACACATTCCCACCGATCCTTAGCAAAGGGATCTCGTTAAAACCCGTTAAAACCCTGTTAAAACCTGTCATTAACACAAAGGAATCCCGCCGACTCTTCATTTCCGCAGGAAACTTACCGAAGGAAGCTCACCGAAGGATTCTCTCCTTTTCCTCCTTCACACTCGCCGAATCGTCCCTTCAAGCTCGTCGATATCACACAGGATTCTCACCCATCAAACTCGCTGACTCTTCCCCTTCCGTCGACAACCGCAGGAATCCCACCTTTTCCGTCGACAACCACAGGAATCCCGCCTCTTCCCCTTCCGTCGATAATCGGAGGCAACTCGCCGATTCTTTGTCGCGATCTTCTTCCGGTTTCCTGCCGCTTCCGTCGATTCTCACCGTCTACGCTTTTGGGTAACCACATCCTCATCCTTACAAGGACTTTATTACTAGTGTCGCTTCCCTTTTGACTTTTGATTTAGTATAGAGTAGGGATTCTCTTCCTAGGTTTGCAATGGCTCCAAGGACAACCGCTGGACTGGTCACTGGATGTGAGCTGGTTCGAATAGGGTTCTCACATGCCTTAGATGAATTCAGAAACATCATCCTTATGCTTGAAGAGGCTGGACTCTCATTCATACTGGAGCACCCCTGTAAAATCCTGGACAAGGAAGTGATGGAGTTCTTCGCAACCGCAAAACTCCGGAATGACGACTCTCTCATCAAGAGCAAGGTTGCAGGGGCAAAGATCAAGATGACTGCCAGCAAGCTAACCCACTTCTTGCAGCTCACTAGCTCGGCGCACGAGGATTATCTGGATGAACAGGACAAAACCAAGACTTTATTATTCTATGGACTCGCTCGAGGAACTAGGTCGATAAAGCGAAAGGATATGAATGAGGAGGGAAAACTTCTGTCAGACATCATTGGAAAAGTACTCATATGCAAGCTGGGCTCTCATGACCACATCTCTGCGGACATGTTCAAGATCCTTGTGGCAATTGTCTGCAGAAAAAGATTCAACTGGGGGGCATTGCTTTTTGAGAAGATAAAGGACACACTCAGATCTCCTAGCTTTGACCGAATCATCAGTCTATTTCTCAATCAGTTAAACGGAGATAAGTATGACATGAGTAATGGAGTTCCACTGCATTACTTGAAGAAAATGGACTCGAGCGTCTTTGACAAATGGGAGAGACGCATTGGGCAGGCTGCCGTGGTAGAACAACAAGAAGCATCTCCAGCCGAGGACGGAACTGTGGCTGATTCCGTAGTAATCCCCAGTGAAATTCCTGATGCACTGACTGCAGGAATTGAGGGGGAGTCTCTACCCGCTTATGATAATATCGTATCTGACATCTCCCTAATAGCCAGAGATGCAGTAGCGGCTATACAAGAAGAAAGTGAAGCTGTACTGGAGAATGAGGAGGCCCTGACCCTGAACGATCTAGGAGCCGGAGGTGCTGTAGAGGAGACTGCTGACGAAGGTTTGGAAGACGAGGCAGCTGAGAATGAGTTCATGGACGATGAAGACGAGGAAGACGAAAATGTGGGACAGGAAGCATTGGAGCCTCAGGACATCACTGAAGTTCCATCTGACAAGCACGCTCCTGAGATCGTTCCTGAGACAATTGGTGCAACAGTGGAGGGGGAGTCCTCTCAGCAGAGACTGCCTAGTACTTCCGAGAAATCTACAGAGGCAGCAAGTATTCCCCCCTTAGAGACTGTGCTCGTGTCCAGCTCTACAGGTGCATCAGCTGAAGCGCAAGGCCAAGGAGTGCCTCAGGCTCATCCACTACGAGTTGATCTAGCCAATCACACCGTGAATGTCATTCAGGGTATAATGGATGAGCTCAAAGCATCTTTTGAGAAAGCTCAAAATAAAATGTTGAAAAGAATTAAGAAATCAGAGAATCTCATGCTCAAGAACATGGTGGAGATCAATCACAAACTGGACGTGATGGAAAAGAAGTTTGAAGATAAGTATACAGCGGTCGGCCAAGCCGTCACTCTTCTTATGGACGGATTAAAAAGGAACACTGATACTCTCGCAATCGTAAATCAGAATTCTCATGTCGTAGCAAATAACATTCAAAAGTTTGATGGCAATATGGTAACTCTCAACACCAATCAACAAGCCTTGGTCACTGAATTCTCCAGGACTACAAAGCACATTGATGAGTCACTGCATTCTTATGCAAACTCCATTGCAGTCGAAGCCAAAAAGGGGGAGAAAGAATATATAGCTAAGATGGCTGAGCTTCGGGAAATCATGATCCAAAACTTTGAACAGTCAAACCAATATGTCTATGACAGTTGCTGGTGGATGCTCCAACAAGCGTTAGGCGTCAATTTGCCTGAAAATCCTGCGGGTATTCATGCTCCTGAGAATACTACGACTGCTGAGGGAGTAAGTGCTGCAGAAGTTCCCTTAAGTGAAGCTGATGCTGCTAGGGCCACCTCCAAGGCAAAACTGATGGCAATGTTTGACCAAGGAGCCTTAGCAAAAGCCAGAGATAAGAGAAAATCTCAAGAAGGGACATCCAAGGAAACACAAGCTGAAAAGAGAATCAGATTGAAGGAGGAGGAAGTAAGAAATGAAAAGTGGAGTCCAGTTTCAAAGAGTATCATCTTGGACACATTCTGGCTACAGGAAAAAGGAGAAATCAATCGAAACGACGTATACAACCAGCATGAGTGGGAGCTGCACAAGACGTATGAAGCTAAACGGAACATCTTCTTCAGGACCAACACTGCGGCAGATAAAGCTCCTCCACCCAGATACTATCCAAAGCCCAAGGAATATGTTGAAAGGCAAAGAAAGAAGTTTTTGGCTCAGAAACATAAGGATGACCTAGCCAAAAATCCATAGACAGAAATTCATAGATTGTCATTGTCTCTTGAACACTTTTATCTTGTCTTATTGATATATGGACGATCCTGATTATATATATATATATATATATATATATATATATATATATATATATATATATATATATATATATATATATATATATATATATATGAATTTATGATTGACTCAAGTCTTGATCTGTTTGCCTATATTTTCTTGTGCCGCATCTTTATATTCTCTATGTTGTATATATTATCTGGTTGGTGGTATTCATCTTAGCTAGTAGGATTTTGGCTTCGTCAAATAGGGGGAGATTGTTGGGTATTGTATCCACAATTACCTGGATTTGAGGAAGCCACCTGTCAAGCTAAGATGAATTCACAATGTATTTGATAAAATCTTTCAAGTTGTGCTTGCAGTTATTCCACATTAAGTACACACCAATGTCAGGGTGCAGTTGGTCAATATACACGGGTCTGTGCGACGTAATCCCTCGTTGAGCAGATCAGTGTGTTGACCAACGTGTACTCTCTCTATTGGAGTGTACTTATTTTCAAGTACATGGCTGTGTTAAGGCAAGAGCAGGCAAGGAGCAAGGATGGGTCAAGGAGCACCTCATGGGTGGAAAGACGAAAAATCGTCTAAGTGTAAATCGACGAGAATCATTGGCTGATTCTCGTCGACTCGATCCAGCTACTTCAAAGCGAGCAACTCTGATGCTAAGTAATAATCGACGAGAATCACTGGCTACCCATGTATCTCCCCAGCTCTCCTTATTGCTTTAGTACAACCCTAGTGACTTAAGGTGTTACCGGGATGCCGACGGTCTTCCGCCGACCCCCACTCCAGTTGCTAACTAAGACTTGCACTTTTGATCCCTCACTAAGGCAACTCTACCCACCAGGGTTACTCATGTTGAACTCTCTTACTTCTGCCGATAATCAATCCCCTGGTAACCCCTAAGGCAAGACCTATTTGTGTTATATGCAGACCATGTCCTATGGTTACCCTAAAAATGTGATCTTCCAATCCTTAAGGCATCTTGCCTCTAAATATTTATCCTAGGGTGGTATAGACTAGGGGAACTACCCTATAAATTCTCATAATTTTTCTCGGCCAATTAGTCCTTTAATTAAATCTTTTAATTTAAACACTAGGTCATTTTACACATGAAGTAGTATGATTAAGTATCCACTGACCTAGGAAATTTTTCCTAAGATTTATATTGATAAAATATTACTGCCTACAGAGTTTCATAATTTTCCTTAAATTATTTATTCTCATTTCCTATTTAATATCAATTCCACACAAATTCCATTTTCCAAATGAAGTATAGGCATTATGTACTCAACAATTCCAGGAACATTACAGAACTTTTAGGACACTAATTTATGACTATTGGCAGAGTATCATCAATATTTATTGTGAAATGGCCTATAAAATTCCATTATAAGATATTTACCAAAATGCCATTGTATTAATTTAACAAACAACAATGCATCCATTAATTCTGAGAAATTCATGCAAAACTAATGATACCATTTTATGGCAGTAGAATAAATTCCAAATTTTTCAGAGGTATATATCCATTATTTCAAGAATCACTAGTGATTCTCGCCGAATCGTCGAGAATCACTGGCTGATTCTCGCCGTCTCGACCCGGCTTGATCAGAGTGTGCAATCAAGTCAACATCGACGAGAATCATCTTTGATTCTCGCCGAATCGACGAGAATCACCTTTGATTCTCTCCGATTCGACGAGAATCACCTTCGATTCTCTCCGATTTTGACTTGGGCAATTTTCTGGAAACAGCTGGACCGGATTCTGCCGCTGGCACTGTTTTGAACCGGAATTAGGGTTTCTTCTGGTGGGACCCATAACAGTCATAAAAGAGTATTTTACTGTATAAATACAGGCGTATTTTTGAATAGTAGTTCGGCGAAGAAGATTTGAAAAAGACGAGCCGCGACGTGACCTCGATCGCGATTTCCGCCGCCGCCGCCGTTGCCGCACGAGCAAGTTGATCGCCGGTCTTGATCGTGGTTTCTTCCAGATCTCCCGTCGACAGAAGCTTAGCCAAGCATAGCGTCTCACGTGTCTAACCGGAGATCCTTTGTCTCTTGATTTGTTGATCGGGAAAACCTTCCCCGTCCGAATTGATTGAGACGATCGATCCTAGTGTGACCGTTGGAAGACCTAGCTAGCTTTGCTACGAAGTTTGGATCTCCAAAGTACTGCAGCCGCACACCATTGTCGCCGCCGATCCCGTGAACCAAGCCGCCGCCCATCTTGCCGCCGCCGGTTCCGGGGAGATTCTCTCCAAGAGAGATCTAGGGTTGTGGACTCTTCGTGGACTTCAAGAACACGTCGTCAATGAAGAGGGACACCTTAGTCTCCAAAAGTAGTTTGTATTTCTTGTACATTCTAGTTTTATTTTTGTTGTAAAGGAACGTTGGTTCCTAGCTGTAAGGGTTGGGTGCAACCCGTGTTGTGGGAGTGTTGACTCCTACGTGTGGAAGGGTTCCTTCCGATAGTGCAAGGATTGGATTTCAATCCTGTTGGTGAAGAGACCGAGTCGTCCCTTGTTGGGAGATAGGTCGAAGGGGGAAAATGGATGTACCCAAATCGGGGAACCACTATAAATAGCTTGTGTACTCTGTTTGCTGTGCTGTTTTATTTTCGTGTGCCGGTACAATTTTAATTCCGCAAAAACGCTGCACGTCACCTATTCCCCCCCATAGGTGAAGGTAGTCGACACTAGGTGGACTTTCAAGAGTCTTCGGCGGTCTATGGCTTAAATTGTCGTTACCCATGCCGGGAAGACAAATTGCTCATATGTTTGGCCGTCAAAGTGGCGGTGGTGGGTCCGGAATGTCTATGGCTTTAACTGACGTGACATCGACCGATTCGCCGAGAATGTGCCCTGAGTGCACGAGGTGTGTGGCTATTTGAGGCTACGCCTGTGATGAAATGAATATTATTATATTACTCACTTGTGCTAATATAATTTCAGGGAAGGAGCATTGCCGCCCAGAGTTAGGGGCGGGATCGTTATAATTTGGTCAGCATTGCTGACCGTTGCCTTTTTGTTTGCCACCGTGCGGTGGTTATGTTGCTTGCAGGTGCTGCTGGACCAAGCAGTCAATAGCGGGCTAAAGCCCAAATTGCGAAGCCGGCCCTTGAAGGCCTATCTGGAGTGTTTACCGCTTTATTCATGTATGACCGGCCTACGTGCCGTGGTTTGGAAATCATGTAACATTAAGTAAACCATTTTTATAAGGCCTTAAGGCCAGTACTGGTGTATGTACTTCATTCCTGGTTGGCTATTCTAGTGGACATTCATGCTTTAATGCTGGGTTCTTTATTTCAACTTAAAATGCTTCCGCTAGAATGCTCTGTGTAGGACGTTATGATTAGTTGGATGGTTTCCATTGAGTAACCACCCGGTCTGTCTGTGGTATATGGCGTCAGGCCCCGGCCGGACCTACTGCTATATGCTATGCGACAGATAGGGGGTGTTACAATTTGGTATCAGAGGGAGGTTTCGATCCTCTGACCTGTGGGTTATGGGCCCACCACGCTTCCGCTGCACATTGTGTGCGTCATTGTTATAATGGTAAAAGAACCCATGAATGTCCACTTAGGAATGAAAATACACGTGTTTGAGGAACCTGCGTGTTCCTATAATTGCTGTTCGCAATTTTATTTGGTCGCTTAACGGTGTTTTGTACCACTATAGGTGACCGGAAGCGGTGATGGACCGCCAGAATGTCCGGTTTCTGAGGAGCATAGTGCACCCGGTGAGGTGTTTGAGACTCCTCCTTCGTATGAAACCGTTAGAAGGATCGTAGAAGCGGTGTTCGCTGTGACAGGTTCACAGCTTGGAGGAAATGTACAACCCTGCGCCCCTGTTGTGGCTTCAACCCCGGTGGGCGTGATGCAGCAGATGACCTTCGGTAGACCATCGGGCAGCAGCTGAATATGCATTTAGTGCAGGGAGCGCACACAGTGGAGGAATATTTGCAAGAATTTCTTATGATAAGTCGCTACCCATGCTTCGAGTTGGATAATGAGCAAGCTACAGTCGATAGATTTTATAATGGCCTGCGTGCCGAGTTACGAGTTCTACTGCTAGGACCAAAGTTATTGGGATTCCAGCCTTGGTGGAATCAGCTAGATCTTTGGAGGCAGACTTGAGGAAGACCCTCCCGATGCCAGCGACCTTGGTATCGAACTATACAAACCCCATAAGAGCTGCATCCGACAGAATGCTAGAGAAAGGGGCTATGAAATCGACTAGCAAAGCTACTTACACCTGTCATACTTGTGGAAAGAAAGGGCACTTTGCCCGAGACTGTTGGAATGGTGCTCGGAAGGGTAAGAAAGCTATGTCAGGAGCAGTCAATGACTTTAGTGCAAAGGAGACGACATTCAAAGTGCCGAACACCTCAAAGTCTGGATATCAAGAATGGTATAAGAAGCATAGGACTTCAGGTCAAGCTCCTTCTGGTGCTTCTGGGGTGACTACAGGTCGAACCCCGAGCGCATGTTACACTTGTGGAAAACCGGGGCACTTTGCCCGAGAATGCTGGAGCGGACGTCCCAAGTCCGAGAGAAAGCACTCCGTCGTAAGGGCATGTATGGTTTAAATATAGTTTTGCCTTAAATACTTGTCGCCCTTGTGCATGTTAGCTTAGAACTACTGGTGCTAAGCCTTGTTATGACTTTACGTTATCTGCGAGAGCACCGTTCATTTAGGGAGCTTCGCATTCCTTTATTAGGAATTATATTGTGCGTCGGAGTACCTCCTTCGATGGTAAGAGACAAATTGGATGCGTTATAGTCCAATGGTGCTCATTGTGCGCGGGTAGAATTTGTTGCGCTTAGGTTTGGATTGGGAATCAGGAGTACGATCTGTAAGCGTCGTTACTTCCGTTGGTGGACGTTATAGTTGGCATGGACTGACTCTCGGAGCAGTAAGCCTATATAGATTGCGGTAGCAAGGGAGTCAAGCTGGGAGCAAGTCGTGGGACGACTTACACCTCGAATAGACATTGGGTCCGGCCGTGGGCCCACTAACAACGAACCCGCGTATAATAAGTGATATAGTACCCAAACTAAAACACTTCCTGGAGCGGAAAACCCACCTCAATGGGAGATAGTTTCACTAATCCAGGTGCAAGCCTGTGTCACACTCTCCATATCGGCTAGCGCCTAAGAAAATGGCGGAACTGGAGGTACAACTTCTAAAAGTTGTTGGAGCAAGGGTATGTGCGTCCAAGTCCTCTGCCTTGGAGCGCACCGACCCTCTTTATTAAGAAGAAGGACGGAAGCTTGAGGCTATGTATTAATTATCGGGAGCTCAACAAGTTGACGGAAAAGAACAAGTACCCGATCCCCCGGATTGATGAGCTTTTTGATCAGTTGGTCGGGTCAACGGTGTCCTCTAAATAGGATAAGGAAGAGCGATATCCCTATGACAACGTTCAGTACGAGATACGGGAATTACGAGTTTACGGTCATGCCGTTGGGCTGCCGAATGCGCCGTTAGGCTGACTCATGGATTTGATGAACATGACACAGGGAGTACTTGGACCCCGTGATCGTCTTCATCAACAACATTTTGGTGTACTTGCAGAGTAAGGAAGATCACTTCAAGCATATAAATTTCTTTTGGTTTTGGAGACGCTAAGGAGGAATCAGTTGTATGCCAAGTTCTCGACGTGGGAGTTTTGGTCATCCTCAGTGGCGTCCTCGGTCTTATAGTGAGTGAGGAAGGTATTGCAGTGGATCCGGCGAAGATTGTTGCGATACGGGAATGCCTGAGCTTGTTACGGTAGCGGAAGTCTGGAGTTTTCTGGGGCTTCCCCAAGGCGCCTAAAACCTATGCATAGCACAACTCACAACATTTGACGAGTAAGGAGCATAAGTTCGGCATAAAGCCGGAGTGCACAACGAGCTTTTGAGGAGTTGAAGTGTCGGTTGACCATGGCGCCTGTGCTGAGGCGCCATGTGGGACCGAAGGCTATGAGATTTATAGTGATGCTTCGGGCAGCTCGGGTTGGGGCTTGCGTGTTACTGCAAGCTCTGACGAAAGTGTAATAGCTTATGGCGCGAGACAGCCAACAAGTGCACGAGAGGAACTATCCGGTCCATGACTTATTGTTAGTGGTCGTGAGTTTTAGCCTTGAAGCTGTGGATCCGGCATTATTTGTACCCGGGCTATGCCCCAAGATGGATATCTACGCCGATCACAAGAGCGTGAAGTATCTGATTGGTCAGAAGGATCTAAATCTGTGGCAGCGTAGATGGATGGAGTTCTTGGGAGACTATACATTCAAGATCCACTACGTGCCTGGTAAAGGCAATACGGTTGCGGACGCGTTGAGTCGCCGAGCCCCAGCTCAAGCCAATTGGCTATCGATGCATGATGAGCGGTTGGTGCGGGAGTTGGAGGCGCCTTGGAGATTGTTTGTGTGGATAGGCAATCAAGTGCTGAAGCAGTACTGAATTGGACTGAAGTCCAATATGACCTGGCTGATCGGATTCGGCAGGCTTTGGATATGGATGTCCATATGAAGCAGTTCATGGTAGAAGCTCTGGATGGGTCAAATTCCCAGTTCGTTGTGGAGGACGGATTGCGTTGGAAAGACGGTCATCTGTGCGTCCCAAGTGTGGGCAATTTGTGGGTGGAATTGTTGTACGAGGCACACCATACCAAATACTCGATTCACCCGGGGAGCACGAAGATGTACCGCGATGTAAAGAAACTGTTTTGGTGGCCGAGTTTGAAGAAAGATGTGGCGCTCTACGTAGCGAAGTGCCAAACATGCGCCTTGGCGAAGGCGGAATGCCAAAAGCCGGGAGGATTTCTTAAGTCCTTGCCTATTCCGGATTGGAAATTCGACGACAGCTCTATGAACTTTGTGCACGGTTTGCCAAGGTCGCAAAAGGAGAACGATGCCATTTGGGTGGTCGTAGATCAGTTAACGAAGGTGTCGCATTTCATTCCGCAGAGGAAGGATGATCCGGGGGAGACATTGGCAAAACTACATGTGGATAATATGGTACGGCTTCACGATGTGCCCCGCAGCATCGTGAGTGACCGAGAAGGGCGGTTCACGTCCAATGGTAGGAAGCTGTGCAGCAAATGTTGGGGACAAAGTTAAAATTCAGCACAGCCTTTCATCCGCAAACGGAGGGGCAGGCCGAGATGGTCAATAGAACTATGGAAAGCATGCTCCGCATGTGTGTCTTGGACTTTGGAAAGCAATGGGAAGACCATCTTTATATGGTATAAGATGTCGCATGCCGTTGTCCTGGCTGGAAACAGGTGTGTCAAGTTGTGTAAGCGATTCGAAGTGGGGAATGTGACTTTGTCGGTGCGAAGCGTTCGGGAGAGGTTGCTTATCGCTCAGGACCGGCAAGCGAAGTACTATAATGCCAAGCACGGGAACATGGAGTTCGCCGTATGCGACTATGTGTACTTAAAGATCTTACCGTCCAAGGGTGCCTCGCGGGTGCGGTGATTGAAAAAGCTAAGCCCGAGGTACCTTGGGCCGTTTGAGGTTCTGGAGCGGGTTGGTGAAGCGGCCTATCAATTCTAGCTTTCAGTGGAGCTTAGTGGTCTACATGATGTATCCCAAATTTCGGTGCTACAGAAGGCGGTGCCAGAGCCTACGCGAGTAATCGCGGTCGATCAAGCACCGGTTGGTAGTGGGTTGGCGACAAAAGTAAAGCCCGTATGGATTGAGGACTCGGAGGTCAAACGGCTACGCAATAACAAGATCAGGTTGGTCAAGGTCCGGTGGGTCAATCACGGTCGTGAGGAGCTCTCTTGGGAGCGAGAGCAGATTAGGCTTGACGAGTATCCGGTGTTGTTCCGCTCAGGTACAAAATTTTGATTTTGTACATGTCTTTCCTTTATATATAATTTCGTGGGCGAAATTCTTTTAAGAGGGGGAGAGTTGTAACGCCCCGAAACGGAAAGGAGCGATGAGGGACGTTTTGGGCCAGTTTTGGGTTCTGGCTGCAGGCACACTGACTGGGACACGGGCGTGTCCCAGGGCGTGTCAAGCTTGTGTCGACACTCAGCCGGGAAGTCGACACTTTGGTCTCGACATTGTGTCGAGACTGGGAACACGGCCTGCGACACAGGCGTGTCGCATGGAGTGTCAACCCGTGTCGACACTTAGGCGCGCAGTCTACACTCTGCGTTCGACGAAGTGTCGAGACATGACACACGGCCTGCGACACAGGTGTGTCGCAGGACGTATCAACCCGTGTCGACACTCGTCTCGGAAAGTCGACACTTTGGTCTCGACATTGTGTCGAGACAAGACACACGGCCTAGGACACGGGCGTGTCCAAGGCCGTGTCAGCAGGTCGACGATCTTCGCTCGACGAAGTGTCGAGTGTCGAGACTGTGTACACGGCCTGGAGCCCAGGCGTGTCAAGGTGACACAGGCAAGGACACGGGCGTGCCCTAGAACCCGTGCAGTGCTCGGGTTGTTTTCGGGGAAAAATGATGGGGGTACACGGCCGGCCACACGGCCGTGTCAGGTGGAACACGAGCATGTCAGCTCGAACACGGGCGTGTTCAATACCCGTGTGATGTTCTAGGCGAGACGATTTTGACGGCGAATGAGGCACACGGCCCTGGACACGGGCGTGTGCCAGGCCGTGTTCGGTCCAGATTGGGCATTTCAGTCCCGAATCAAAGCCGTTCGTTTCTTTATTTTGGGATCCAACGGCTGGGGGTTGTTCCTGAAGGGACATACCGGGGATTGGACTTAGAAACCCTCACTTTTCTTAAGTTATCATCTTTCTAAAACCTTAGAGAGAGAGGAGAGCCAAGGAAGGAAAAATGAGCTAGATCCGACCATTGGAGGAGCTTCGAAGCTCCGAATCGCGAGCCGACTCCGGATCCACGGAGGCAAAGCTAGCGCGGTGCTTTTCATCCGCTTACTTTTCAATGGCGCCAAAGAGGAACGCTAGGGTAACGATTCTCTTCTTGAGCATGGGTAGCTCTCCTTCTTTGCATAGGAAGCCTGCTCTCGCGAGTTTGCGGTGAGTTGGAGGCGTTCCTTCGGGTAGATATGTGAAGTCCCCGTTGTTTAGAGTCCGTAAGCGAGAACGGACATAGGCATTATGTGTGAAGCCTACCCGAACATTTTGGTCTGGATCGGTGATGTTGCATTGCATAAATGCCGGAGAAGACTCCGTGCTATTGGTTGTTTTTCGGATTTTCTACACGGTAGATTGCAACAGGGATCCTTGGGGATTAACCCTAAGGTGCACTCGGAAAACTGGGCGGATGCGTGATCTTGCCAACATGGAGGCCTGAGATCCAACTTGAACATAACCGAGTTATGTGAAATTGTGTGACGAAAATGGGACTCGGGAGAAGTTTAACCTGCGCATATGGCTTAAATTGTCGTTGCGATGTAAGCACGGGTTAGATGGAACCGTACCCATTTCTATGTCGTTCTGGTTAAAGAGACCTAAGGTTACGTGGCACTTGTCGTTGGCATAGATGAGAGTCTTCGGCGGTCTATGGCTTAAATTGTCGTGACCCATGCCGGGAAGACAAATTACTCATATGTTTGGCCGTGAAAGTGGCTGTGGTGGGTCCGGAATGTCTATGGCTTTAACTGACGTGACATCGACCGGTTCGCCGAGAATGTGCCCTGAGTGCACGGGGTGTGTGGCTATTTGAGCCTACGCCTGTGATGAAATTAATATTATTATATTGCTCTCTTGTGCTAATAAAATTGCAGGGAAGGAGCATTGCCGCCCCGAGTTGGGGGCAGGATCGTTATAATTTGGTCAGCATTGCTGACCGTTGCCTTTTTGTTTGCCACCGTGCCGTGGTTATGTTGCTTGCAGGTGCTGCTGGACCAAGCGGTCAATAGCGGGCTAAAGCCCAAATTGCGAAGCCGGCCCTTGAAGGCCTATCTGGAGTGTTTACTGCTCTATTCATGTATGACCGGCCTGCGTGCCGTGGTTTGGAAATCATGTAACATTAAGTAAACCATTTTTGTAAGGCCTTAAGGCCAGTACTGGTGTATGTACTTCATTCCTGGTTGGCTATTCTAGTGGACATTCATGCTTTAGTGCTGGGTTCTTTATTTCAACTTAAACTGCTTCCGCTAGAATGCTCTGTGTAGGATGTTATGATTAGTTGGATGGTTTCCATTGAGTAACCACCCGGTCTGTCTGTGGTATATGGCGTCGGTCCCCGGCCGGACCTACTGCTATATGCTATGCGACGGATAGGGGGTGTTAAAGGACGAAGGTGCAATGTGACCTTGCGTACCGAGTTCGACGGGCAACGAAGTTGGATGAAGATCTCCTACGCTATGCGAAAGCTGGGCCAGAAGGAAAGTTCTCCTGGAATGACGGTCTTTTACGAAAAGAAGGCCGTTTGTGCATCCCAAATGTGGGTAAATTGAGGGAAGAACTGATGTTTGAAGCACATTATACGAAGTACTCAATCCACTCAGGGAGCACAAAGATGTTCAGAGATATGAAAAAGCTATTTTGGTGGCCAGGGCTAAAGAAAGATGTTGCTCTTTATGTGGCCAAATGCCAAACTTGTGCTATGGTGAAGGCAGAGTGCCAGAAACCGGGCGGTTATTTGAAGTCGTTGCCGATTCCAGAGTGGAAATTTAACGATATTTCCATGGATTTCGTGCACGGGTTGCCGAGATCTCAGCGAGGGAATGATTCCATCTGGGTGATTGTTGATCGACTGACAAAAGTGGCACATTTCCTACCAAACAAGCGAGATGATTCAGTAGAAAGTTTGGCAAAGCTATACGTGGAACAGATTGCACGGCTTCACGGTGTTACTCGAAGCATCGTGAGTGATCGAGATAGGCGATTCATGTCAAACAATTGGAGGCTAGTTCACCAGATGTTGGGCACGAAGTTGACTTTCAGTACGACCTTTCATCCCCAAACGGACGGCCAAACTGAACGAACCAACAGAACGATGGAGGACATGCTCCGAATGTGCGCCCTAGACATTGGAAAGAGATGGGAATATCATCTCTACATGGTGGAGTTTGCTTATATTAATAGCTACCAGGCGAGCATCGAGATGGAACCGTATGAAGCTCTATATGGACAAAAGTGTCGTACTCCCTTGGCTTGGGTAGATGCGGGCGAAGCTAGAGTTTATAATCGTAATGAAGTCGATGAAGCAAACTTAACCATTCGTGCTATTCGAGAGAAGCTACTCATAGCCCAAGATAGTCAAGCGAAGTACTACAACGCCAAGCACCGGAATGTGGAGTTCGCGGTAGGCGATTGGGTCTACTTGAAGATCAAGCCCTTCAAAGGCGTATCCCGGATTCGACGTTTGAAAAAGTTGAGTCCAAGATATTTGGGTCCATTTGAAGTGATTGAGCGAATCAGAGAAGCTGCGTATCGGCTAGCTCTTTCGGCATACTTGGGTGGATTACATGATGTGTTTCACATCTCGGTGTTTCGGAAGGCCGTTAAAGATCCAGCTCAAGTGATCACGGATGATCGTGTGCCGGTAGAGTATGGGCTAACAACGAGGGTTAGACCCATTCAGATCGAGGATCGAGCCGATAAACAGTTGCGGAACAAGATGGTCGGAATGGTTAAAGTCCGATGGACAATTGCGGCTGTGAGGAGCTTACATGGGAGCGAGAGCATACCATGTGAGCGGAGTTTCCCAAGCTATTTTTGTAGCGCTTGCATAGTGAAAATTTTGTTGTAACATAAACGTTGCATGTTATAAAAATTTTTTGGTTGCTGGTTGCCTTCCTGTATACGAATTTCGAGGAAAAAATTTCTTGTAGGAGGGGAGGGTTGTAACAGCCCATTTTTCAGCAGGCTTAGTTTTGGGGTGACACAGCCTGGGACACAGGCGTGTCCCAGGGCGTGTCCTGCGTTCGACGAGTGTTCGGGAGGAACAGTCGACGAGTGGTCGACAAAATTTGTACAG
Organism: Platanthera guangdongensis; assembly: GCA_039583875.1. Lineage (NCBI taxonomy): Eukaryota > Viridiplantae > Streptophyta > Magnoliopsida > Asparagales > Orchidaceae > Platanthera > Platanthera guangdongensis. The sequence goes on along the minus strand of CM077164.1, from coordinate 73,289,451 downwards.
GGCGTGTCAGCGCGGTCGACGAACTCAGCCCGACGAATTTGAGCTGGGGCGTGTCTAGTGCCGTGTATGGGGTACACGGCCTGAGACACGGGCGTGTCACAGGCCGTGTGATTCTCGGGTGATTTTGAGATCTTTCAGCCTAATGAACACGGCCACAGACACGGGCGTGTCTGAAGGCGTGTCGGGTGACACGGCTCATGACACGGGTGTGTCACTGGATTGGATAAGTCGGTTGAGCACCGCTTGAGGCACACGGCCTAGGACACATGCGTGTCTCAGGCCGTGTCAGGCAAAAATTGTACTTTTGTGGCAAAATCATGGCCGTCCGTTCCTTCAGCTGGGATCCAATGGCTGAGCTATCTCCCTGTTTCCTTAAGGCCGTGGATGAGAAGGGAAATCTCATTCTTCATTTGGTCTTCTCTTTCTACATTCCTAGTGAGAGAAAGGGAGAGGAAGAAGGAGGAGGAGGTAAGGGGCTGGTCACCGATGCTGCTGCGGTATTCCGATGAGAGATCCGAGGCCGACGTTGCGGAGGAAAAGCTGTTGCGGATCTTCCTAGCCAATTAAGAGCTCATGGCTCCGAAGAGGTCTTCAAGGGTAACGACCTTTCTTCCTAGCCATGTGAAAGCTTCCTTTTTGACATATGTATGTGATTTCCCCCACCAAAAGGTGGCTGGTTTTGGGAGTCTTTGGGTTGATTCATGGAATCCCCTTTGTTGGCATATAGATCCGGAAATGGAGTACGGAATAGGCATGCTGTGTGAAGCGCATCTAGACAGGTTGGTTTGGATTGGTGATGTTGCATACAAACCGGAGAAGACTCCGTGATAAACGTGTAGTTTAGGAGTCGACAGGTTAGACCTGTGAAAGGAAGTAGCAGGAAGTACTGGAGTGGTAGTTCAGGAAAATACCCGTAGAATGCTTGTGTGGCTTGTGCTATTGGGTTCAACCTGTGAAAGGAAGTAGCAGGAAGTACTGGATTGGAATTCCAGGAAATACCATTTGTAATGCTTAATGTTCATAGGGAGTCCACCTGTGAAGAGAGTAACAGGAAGTACTGGCGTGGTAGCCAGGAAAGACCCTTGACATTTATGATATTTGCGGTGTCCACCTGCGAAGAGAGTAGCAGGAAGTACTGGTGTGCCCAGGAAAGACCCGCTAATGTTGTGAGATGAATGGGTGTAATAGAAATACCCAGGCTTGAATGCCAGAACAGGATCGGTAAGACCTACCAGCGCCTTTATTTGGCTGCGAGTATGCCGTACTCGGTGATGACAAGGCGATTTGAGCAACAGGGGGTGGAGGATCCGACCCGCGTTATGTCCATCCGACATGAAACCATAAGGTGCGGTCTGTTGGAGCGTATAACAAGAGTCTTAGGCCTACGTGCCGTGATACAATGGGGGGCTACGGGCAAATCCCGGTTCACTAAGACTATAAAACTCCGGCTGCACGTCATGGAGTAAATGCTCAAGTGAGTTGTCATTGGGCTGTGACCCTGATATGGTGGTGGGCAACTGATTTGTCAGTACACCAAGAATGTGCCATGAGTGTGCGGACCGTTGGGCCGGGTGGCTGACGGTTATGATGGCATGTGTGCGTGAAAGCACATTCTATGAGATATATATCCATGCTTATGATATGCTGTGCCTGCAGGGAAGAATACCGCTTGTAACAACCCCATCCGTTCATATGGTATATACTAGAAGGTCCGGCCGGGGACCCACAACATATATCACAAAACAGGCGGTGAAGGTACGGGATGATACCAGAGTAGCGCAGTGCACCTTAACACATTGCATTCTAGCAGAAGCCTATACTAACACTTGAACTCCACACTTGAATGTCCAACATATAAAACAAATCCACATTGTATATATATAATAGGAATGTCTTACAACAACACGAAAGTTGGCCTTATGGCCTTACATGGCTTTCAAACAGTGGCCTAAACATTGGCACGCAAGCCGGCCACATTAAAAGAAAACACAACATTCATCCAATTAGCCTTCGAGGGCTAGCAGCAGCAGCAGCAGGGACATCAACCTTTATGCGTCCCGCTTGGCTCTCCAGCACATGTACAGGGACAATCCACCCAACGGTGGCAAACAGAAGCAATGGTCAGCATTCAGCTGACCAAATTATAACGACCCTACCCCTTTTGCCGGGGCAGCGGTATTCTTCCCTGCAGGCATAGCATTCACAAGCATGTATAGAATTCATACAAATGTGCTCTCACGTACACACATGCCATCACAATCGTCAGCCACCCGGCCCGACGATCCGTGCACTCAGGGCACATTCTTGGTGTACCGACGAACCAGTTTCCCACCACTGTATCAGGGCCACAACCCAACGACAACTCTCTTGAACATTTACTCCATGGCGTGCAGCCGGAGTTATAGTCTTAAAACACTGGGATGGCCCGTAGCCCCCCATTGTGTCATGGCACGCAGACCTAAGACTCTCTCTATGAGCTCCAACAGACCGCACCTTCTGGTCAACGTCGGACGGACATAACGCAGGTCGGATCATCCACCCCCTGTTGCTCAAATCGCCTTGCCTTCACCGAGTACAACGTACTCTCGGCTTAATCAAAGGCGCGGGTCGGTCTCACCAATCCTGTTCTTGGCATTCAAGCCTGAGTATTTATTACACCCATTCATCTTACAACATCATCGAGTCTTTCCTGGGCACACCAGTACTTCATGTTACTCGTTCACAGGTACGACACGACAATATCACAAATGTCAGGGGTCTTTCCTAGGCACACCAGTACTTCCTGCTACTCTCTTCACAGGTACCACCTACGACATCAAGCATCACAAAGGGCCTTTCCTGGTCACACCAGTACTTTCTGTTACTCATTCACAGGTACGACCCAATAGCACAAGCATAACACAAATATTTTCCTGGACTACCACTCCAGTACTTCCTACTACTACCATTCACAGGCATAACCCGTTGACTCCTTAAACTACACATTTATCACAGAGTCTTCTCTGATTCGTATGCAACATCACCAATCCAGACCAACCTGTCCAGATGGGCTTCACACAGCATGCCTATTCCGTACTCCATTTCCGGATCTATATGCCAACAAAAGGGGATTCCATGAATCACCCAAAAGACTCCTAAATCAGCCACCTCTTGGTGGGGGAATCACAAACATATGCCAAAAAGGAAGCCTTCACATGGCTAGGAAGAAAGGTCATTACCCTTGAAGACCTCTTTGGTGCCATGAAGTTCCTAGTTGGCGAGGAAGAGCTTTTCCTCCGCAAATATGGCCTCGGATCACCGCTGGACACTCACAAGCTCCACCACCAAACATCCCCTCTTCTTCTTCTCCGTCTTCCTTTCCCTTTCTCTGTCTAAACTTTTAGAAAGATAAAGGCAATCACAAAATGAGAATACGTTCTCTGTTTTCGGCCTTAAGGAAGCAGGAAAGAAGCTCAGCCCTTGGATCTAAGCTGAGAAAAATGGACGGCTACGAAATCTCGGGAAAACTGATTTTCGCGTCCGACACACCCTGTAACACGCCCGTGTCATAGGCCGTGTCCTCAAAGCGGTGCTCAACCCGCCTTATCCCGAAAACAGGTCACCGCCACGGGACACACCCAAAGTCACGCTCGTGACACAAATCTGCGCTCGACGATCTGCGTTCGATGATTGGGCAGCGATCGTAGAGCTCACCAGCGATCGTCGAGCCCGCCAGCGATCGTCAAACAGCGCGTTCGACGATTTCCGTTTGACGATTCCGCGCGTTTGACGATTTCCGTTCGACGATCGGGCAGCGATCGTCGAATTGGCCCAGCGCTCGACGATTGGACCAGAGTTCGATGATTCCCCCAGCGTTCGACGATTTCCGTTCGACGATTTGCCAGCCCACAAAGCCTTTGCTAAATTGTCGAGCTCAATTCGTTGAACACAGCATTTCGTCGACCTGATGCCGAACCCGAGCGAGACACGCCCTCTGTCACGCCCGTGATTCAGGACGTGACTGTCCAAACACTTTTCGTCGAACGACTTTCGTCGATCTTGGCACGACTCCTCACCCGAGCAGGACACGCCCTGGGACACGCCCGTGTCCCAGGCCGTGTCACCCAAAGTTTGTCCTGCTGAAAAATTGGGCTGTTACAACCCTCCCCTCCTACAAGAAATTTCGTCCTCGAAATTAGTATAGAGGTTGGAAACCAGCAAGTAAAAAGTTATAACATTAAAATTCTCATGTTACAACACAATATTTTCACTCTCCACTCATTACAGAAACAGCTCAGGAAACTCCACTCGCATGGTTTGCTCTCGCTCCCATGTAAGTTCCTCACGGCCGCAGTTGTCCCACCGGACTTTAACTATCCCGACCGTCTTGTTCCGCAACTGTTTCTCGGCTCGATCCTCGATCTGAATGGGTCTAACTCTCGTTGTTAGCCCATACTCCACCGACACACGATCATCCGCGATCACTTGAGCTGGATCTTTAACGGCTTTCCGAAGCACCGAGATGTGAAACACATCATGTAATCCACCTAAGTTTGCCGAAAGAGCTAGCCGATATGCTGCTTCTCTGACTCGCTCAACCACTTCAAATGGACCCAAATATCTTGGACTCAACTTTTTCAAACGTCGAATCCTTGAGACACCTTTGAAGGGCTTGATCTTCAAGTAGACCCAATCGCCAACCGCGAACTCCACGTTCCAGTGCTTGGCGTTGTAGTACTTCGCTTGTCGATCTTGAGCAATGCATAGCTTCTCTCAAATCGTCCGTATGGTTGAGTTTGCTTCATCGACCTCATTTAGATTAAACACTCGAGCTTCGCCCGCTTCTACCCAAGCCAAGGGAGTACGACACTTTCTTCCATATAGCGCTTCATACGGTGCCATCCCAATGCTCGCCTGGTAGCTGTTATTATAAGCAAACTCCACCATGTAGAGATGATCTTCCCATATCTTTCCGAAGTCGAGGGCGCACATCCGGAGCATGTCCTCTATCGTTCTGTTGGTACGTTCAGTTTGGCCATCCGTTTGGGGATGAAAGGCCGTACTGAATGTCAACTTCGTGCCCAACAGTCGGTGAACTAGCCTCCAGTCATTTGACGTGAACCGCCCATCACGATCACTTACGATGCTCCGAGGAACACCGTGAAGCCATACAATCTGGTCAACATATAATTTTGCCAAACTTTTGACCGAATCATCCCGCCTGTTCGGGAGAAAATGTGCCACTTTAGTTAGCCGGTCAACAATCACCCAAATGGAATCATTTCCTCGCTGAGATCTCGGCAACCCATGCACAAAATCCATGGAAATATCATCAAACTTCCACTCTGGGATCGGCAGCGACTTCAAATAACCACCCGGCTTTTGGAATTCCGCCTTCACCATCGCACATGTTTGGCATTTGGCCACATAGAGGGCAACATCTCTCTTGAGCCATGGCCACCAGAATAGCTTTTTCATATCATTGAACATCTTCGTGCTCCTGGGATGACTGAAATACTTTGTATAATGTGCTTCATACATCAGTTCTTCCCTCAATTTACCTACATTCGGGACGCACAAACGACCCTCTTTTCGCAAAAGACCGTCATTCCTGGAGAATTTGCCCTCTGGCCCCGCGTTAACATAGCGTAAGAGATCTTTATCTAACCCCGTTGCTCGTCGAATCCGGTCTGCAAGGTCACATTGCACCTCCGTCCAGTTCAAACATGTATTGGCGGTAGAATTCTTGTTAACACAATAAATCTCTAACGCTTCTAGCTCCTAGATAAGACGTTCATCATGCCTTTGTAACCAACTCGCTCTAGCTGGAGCTCTCCGACTCAAGGCATCCGCGACTATGTTTCCCTTCCCGGGAATATAGTGGATCTCGAAAGTGTAGTCCCCAAGGAACTCCAACCACCTTCGTTGTCGCATGTTCAAGTCCTTCTGCTCCAATAGGTACTTTAAGCTGTTGTGATCTGTATAGCTCTCCACCTTCACTCCAAAAAGATAGTGTCGCCACAAATTTAGTGCAAAAATCACCGCCGCTAATTCCAAGTCATGGACGAGATAATTTCGTTCGTGCACCTTCAGCTGGCGCGAGCCATATGCAATTACCTTTCCATTCTGCAGAAGAACGCAGCCTAAGCCACTCCCTGAGGCATCACTATAAATAACAAATCCATCGGTCCCACTTGGCGAAGACAACACCGGCGCCGTGGTCAACCGAACCTTCAGTTCTTCAAAAGCTCGTGTGCACTCTGGCGTCCAAATAAACTTTTGATCTTTTCATGTCAGCATGGTTAGTGGCAAAGCGATCCGCGAGAAATTCTCAACAAATCTTCGATAGTAGCCTGCAAGTCCAAGGAAACTCCTGACCTCGGCCACGGAAGATAACACTAGCCACTCTTGTATGGCCCTTATCTTCGCTGGATCCACTGTAATGCCCGCTCCACTCACCACATGGCCTAAGAAATCCACCAACGATAACCAAAACTTGCATTTCGAGAACTTGACATAGAGCTGATTTTGCCTCAATGTATTCAACACCAACCGCAAGTGAGTCTCATGTTTAGCTTTCGACTTCGAGTACATCAGGATGTCATCAATAAACACGATCACAAACAGATCCAGGTACTCTTGGAACGTGCGGTGCATCAAATCCATAAACACCGAGGGCGCATTGCACAGTCCAAATGGCATGACTGTGAACTCATAGTGCCCGTAACGCGTTCCAAATGCGGTTTTGGGAATGTCACTTTCCCGAATTCTCAACTGGTAATAACCAGACTTCAGGTCCAACTTCGAATAGACGGTCGAGCCCATGAGCTGATCGAATAACTCATCAATTCGAGGTATCATATATTTATTCTTCTCAGTCAGCTTATTCAGTTCACGGTAGTCAATACATAACCGTAACCCACCGTCTTTCTTCTTCACAAAAAGCACAGGCGCGCTCCAAGGTGACATGCTTGGGCGTATATAACCTTGCTCAAGCAATTCTTGTAGTTGAACCTTCAACTCAGCCATCTCCTTCGGTGCGACGCGATATGGCGAGCGGGCCACAGGTTTCGCACCTGGCACCAACTCGATCGTGAAGTCAATCTCCCGCTGGGGTGATAGCCAGGGAGATCCTTGGGAAACACATCTGTAAATTCCAACACAATCGGAACCTCGCACACGCTGGTCTTAGGCTCAACAGCGTGAATCAGTGCGAAGTAACACTCTGCACCCTTCCGAACAGCCTTGAATACTTGGAGTGCAGACATCAACGTCCCGCCCACTCCTCGCATACCCGCGAACTTTGTCTCCTGTTTGGTATTCTGGCCCAACGTGATCTCTTTGGACTGGCAATCAATCAAGGCATGCTGCTCCGCAAGCCAATCCATACCAAATATCACGTCGAATTCCGATATCGGCAATACAAATGCAGTCAAACTGAAATCCCGACTTCCGATTTGGACCGCCACATCACAAGCTTGATCCGCAAGCATCCAACAGCCATTCAGCAACACCACTCTGACGCTATCTGTCTTTGCACGACTAGGTATCCCAAGCCGCGCTATGAACTCGCTAGACAGAAAAGAATGCGACGCACCCGTATCAAACAGTGCTCGTGCCAACGTGTCCCGAATCATCACAAAACCTGTGACAATCATGTCACACACACAAACTGCAAAAATATAGGCACTAAGCAAAGCATACAAGCAATATAATATGCCAAACTAAACTCATACCTGTGACGACGTCACTCTGCTTGATGGACTCCTGCAGGCCAAGATTGTAGACCCGGGGCTGCGCCTGCGAGGCAGAGGAGTCCACTACTGCCTTGCCCTTCTCCGCATACGACGCTCCCGCCTTCTTTTCATTCTTTGGCGGCACCCAACACTCTCGAGCTATATGCCCCACCCGGCCACAATTGAAGCATGTACGACTATCCGGCCTTGAGGTAGCCCCCGACGTTGCTCCCGATGCAACTGATGAAGGAGCTTGTCCACTTGTCTTGGACTTCTTGCCCCATTTCTTCTTATAAAATGGTTTCCCAAGTCGGGGCACCTTCCACTCCGGTTGCGTCACAGTCAAAGCCCTCTTCCCCTGCACCCTCTTCATATCTTTTTCCAGCGCGCTCGCAGTGTCGACCAACTCCTGGAAGCCTTGGTTCACAGAACTAGAAACCAGGAACCTCAACTCGTCCCGCAGTCCTTTATAGAACTTATATGTCTTCCTCTGCTCATCAGCAAAAATAAAACCCGCATACCGCCCCAAGCGTGTAAACTCATGGAGGTACGCGTCAACACTACCATCACCTTGCGTTAGCCTTTGGAATTCATTTTCCATGGCTATCCGTTGAGCCGCAGGAAGGTGCTTCACTAGGAAGAGTCGGGAGAATTCTTCCATGGATACTTGTGTTAAGGGACGACCCGCCAAGTGATGCAACTCCATCTCATCCCACCACAATCTAGCTTCTCCTTCAAGCAGGAAGGTGATGCTATAGATCAAGACAGTGAACCGGTCGCACAAGTAATATAAAATGGGGGTTTTCCCAAGTATCGATCTCACAAGGAACACAGTAAGGTGGAGTTAATTTTGAGGAGGACTTGAGATTGAAGTCCTTAGGTCGGAGGTAATGATGGGGGCTTTGATATTGCGGACAAAGAAAATAAAATGCTATCAACTACTCCTATGCAACGCCGCTATGCGATGCTTCGCCAGGCGGGATGGAAGACTAGTCGGGCCGCTATGCACCGAATCACTAGGCGGATGGATGAGAAGGCTAGCGGATGAGGTGGTTAGAATGGCGGAATGAGGGTCGAAAGCACCTCTTCGCAACGCACGCCACTAGCAATTGCTAGTGCGGCAAGGGTGGATGTTGGTGGATGGATATATGACGCACCTCAAGCAAATAACGAAAACAAACAATCACATAGACATGATTGTATAAAATCGTTTTACAAATAAGCATACATCATCTATAAATAAGGTTTACAACAACACATAAACAACAATAAAGGAAGAACAAGTCAAGAGATCGACCGAATCCGAAGTCTTGCTGAGGATTCACGGTTGGAGTCGTCGGGTTATCAATCCTCATCCAAGCTCGGTCCTCAACTGCGTCCGGGAAAGAGAAGGGCTGTCACCACCTTCCAATGGCTCGTCTTCTTCGTCTCACGACAGCGGACGAAAGTTGAAAGCTTCCCTTTGCTTGATGCCTATGGCGTTGAAACTTGAAATGAATCCAAGAGATGATGGAGGAGGCCGAGAGGAAGCTCCGGCTCGGATTTGGCGGTGAAAGCTTGCCCGGAGCACCTCCCTAGGGTGGAATATGAAGGGGAATGGCGGAGAAGGCGGAAAACGGCGGAGGAAAATGAGCGATCTCCGGATCTTTTGATTAGGGCGAGACCTGCACTATTTATACAAAAGCAGAAATGAACAATGCGCAAGATCACAGGAGCACGACCAGTGGTCGTGCGCACTATGTCCTGTGCTCGTGCGCACTGACATGGAATAACAGGAAGAAGAACTGGGATAATACGCATGAGTAGTGGCGCACGACCAGTGGTCGTGCGCACTAAGTCCAATGGTCGTGCGATTACCCCAGACATGACTTCAGAAATGAGGAATCAATGCACACGATCAGTGGCACACGACCGGTGGTCGTGCGCAATATGTCCAGTGGTCGTGCGCTTACCCCAGGCGGATTCTAGAAAACGTAGAGTAGTGCGCACGATCAGGGGCGCACGACCAGTGGTCGTGCGCATTAGATCCCACGATCGTGCGCAGTATTCCTGTTTCACAGCCATCCCGGAACACGCACACAACCCCTGTACCGAAAGGAAAAACCAATCACTAATTTGTGCAGATATTCCTGACAATAACAAAAAAGGAGTACAAACTATAAAAATAACAAAATACACAACCACGGGCATAAATGTGCACTTCCTATGGAATTAAGGATTAGATGAAATAAGAACGATAAAGAACTAAAAGTGAAGTGCAACTGCGTGAAAACTAGCCCAGATGAGTCCGAAAATAGGTATATAAAGTGGACTTATCACACTCCTAGACTTAACTGTTTGCGCGTCCCGAGCAAACAAAATCTAAGCAGATAGGGAAAAATACTAGTTAACAAAGAAATTGCGAAACGAAGTACCATGCGAAGTCGCATGCTCGCGCACGTAAAAATATAATAGAAGAAATTTCTAAGTATACAAAATAGTTTATACTTTTCACAATGCGTATCAAAATTTTATTATTACTCAAAAATGGAATCACAGTGAATCATCCGGTCATGCGTAGGGAGAAAGTAGACTAATCGCTAGGCGAGCATTGCTAAAGATCGGGGCTCGGGATAACCTCCAAAGGAATCCACCAATGTCGGTGACCATATGCTTGCCCTTTCGCATTCTCTCCACGGCACTGGTTTGGTTCACACACAAATCAGTAGGACTTTAGGTGAAGAGATGGGGCTTGGGTTTCAGTGAGGTAAACAAGGATAAACAAGAAGGCTATGCACCTAACCCAAAGGAGCTAGAATGAAGGGAATCCATCAGCTAACCAAAATATATGCGGGTACACCACACCCCCAAACTTAACTTTTAACAAATGGGTGTGTGCACTGCCTACTCCAAATATAATCACATTTACAAAATGATTTTCAATTAAAACTTTTTCTTTTCATTCATTTTTTTTTCTTTTTCTTTTTCTTTACAAATATTTTTTTCTTTATTTTATTTTCACAATTCAGCAAATATAACATTTGAGCACATCCACATAATTACAAGTAAAATCACCACATCACATCCCAACATTAAAATGTAAACACTAAAGCTCAACTTGGGAGTGCGACTAGGATTGGCTTTGAGGCTTTGGTGAAATCATGGTGGAGCTGAATCAAAAGGAGGGGTAGGCACAATGGGGCTAGCGAGGATAAGATGTTAGGAATGGTACAAAGCTCAACCGGGCCAAAATGATGGCCTACATCACGCTCATGCATGACTAACCTATACCCATGCTTTAAGAATAGCTTGGGGCAAGTTCTTAGCCAACGAGAAAGACTATCCATCCTCCCGACTCGAGCAATACGAACCTAACGGCCGTCTACACACATCCCTAAGCTACCGTCAGATTCACACCGGATTCACCAACTTTTGAGTAGAATAAAAAGTATTTATGCAATTAGAAAAATATAAAACTAAAAGCATACAAAAAAATTAAATCTACTCAAATTTCTACACGAGACGAGAGCAGTTGACTAGAAACACAACAAGGCCAACATTTTACTCCGTCTCACAATCCTAAGCCATCACCATAATTTTCCCAAATCTAACGAAGAAATGAGTTTAACTCGCAGCACGCAAAAATCTAAGCACGCGCTCATGTGGGTGCAGTGGTGTGTGATGCAATGAACTAATCAAAATAAAACAATAAAGGCTTCTAGTATGCACATGAGATGTGTACGTGCAATAGGTAACAGATCTCTCCCCCAGACTAAAACTAAACAATACAGCAGATGATATAGAAATTAAATTCAGAAAGAGCTAAGGGAAGAGGTTATCCAATGCTCAGCTAGTGAGCATACCAGAAGACGCGTGGAAACCGAAGCAGGCCCTCCATACGAAGAATCAGAACCCTGCCAATGTAATTTGCCAAGAATACCTGCAGGGGTGAGCTCCGCAAAAACAAAACAAAATATACAAAAAGAAATGCTAAAGCTAAAATAGATAAGAGAAATAAAATGCAGAAAATGAAAGATAAGTACTGGGGTTAGTGTCATCCCAGCACGACTTATTCGGCTACGACAAGCTTCTAGCTAATTGGACTATGAAAAGAAAAATGCACAGGTAACTGTTCCAAAATCCGTTTTGGTAACGAGTACCGATACGGTGATAGAACAGTTACCCCTCTACCTAAATAGTCATACCTGCCCAACACAGGTAGAGGAAATAGGAAGTAGGATGAGGAGGAGGCCTAGTCCTCACTCATCTCACCACAAAACAAATCCTTGCCTAACAAGGTATCGTCCACCACAAGTTCGCTGGGGGCGAAGGTGACGGCAGGGGCTTCCACTGTGAAGGAGGTAGGAACCTCCTCACATAAGAGGATGCACTCGTCGAAAGCCTGAGCGCAAGGCTCAACGTTAACCCAACTTACCTGTGGAGATTCAACCTGCATAGGCTCGGATAAAGAAGAGGGATCAAGAAATAAAGGAGACGAAGAACATAAAGAAATAATCGGGGGAGTTATCCCGGTTTCACTCCCCAAAGGCTTAGGTAGAAAAATATCGTCAGTAATCTCGACAATGCTACAAGGCTCGGCTGGATCCATAGAGGTCTCCACCAAGACTTGGACTTCCTCCTTTGGTATCAAGGGAGAATCCTCGACATCAAGAAGGTTGTCCTCCTCCATGGGAGTGGAAACAACCCATGTATCACAAACCTCAACTTGTGTTGCATCGTCGAAAATGTCGCCAGAGGCGACTGAACTAGAATGCACAAAAGGCGGAAGAACTTTGCTTGAATAAAAGTCAAGCGCAGGTTCCTCACAAAGAATCGGCTCCACGCTTGGAGATGTATGCACATGAGAGATAGGCTCAACCACGTCGAAGCCTAGATCAGCCACACATCTGGCGGTTGTGTCCACATCATTCCCTTCAATAAATGAAGGTGACAGGGATACATAACCAGAAGATGAAGGTGTGCCACCAAGGGTAGGAGTCGGGATGATCCGGATGTCTGGCTCATCGTCCTCTTCCATAACACGGAGGTACTCGACACAATCCTTCAGAACATGATCTGTTCTACGACAATACAAACACTTTCTCCCATTACGCTGCGGTCCTTGTGGGGCCGGAGAGGAATAAGAGAATGGTGTATGTGGTGAGGACGATTGACCATAAGCACGGGGCACAGTGTGTGAAGGGATGTACGAATACAGCATCTCATGCATTGTGCGCTGAGGCTTATGCTCAATATCTCTCGTAGGGCAATCATGACTAGCGTGGGAAGGCTTCCCACACCAACGACATTGGGCATACGAATATCCCCACATGGTGTTTAGATTCAAAATAAATTGAGCAAATTACTAAATCCAACAATATATTACTACAATTGCCTAAACAAACAAGAAAAAGGCAGGCAAGAGAGAAATAGAACAAAACAAAAGCAATTTACAAAGGAAAAGGAAAGCAATCTCACGTCTCCCTCTCTAGAAACTCACACGACTGTGTTCCCCGGCAACGGCGCCAAAAACTTGATGCTATAGATCACGGCAGTGAACCGGTCGCACAAGTAATATAAAATGGGGGTTTTCCCAAGTATCGATCTCACAAGGAACACAGTAAGGTGGAGTTAATTTTGAGGAGGACTTGAGATTGAAGTCCTTAGGTCGGATGTAATGATGGGGGCTTTGATATTGCGGACAAAGAAAATAAAACGCTATCAACTACTCCTATACAACGCCACTATGCGATGCTTCGCCAGGCGGGATGGAAGACTAGTCGGGCCGCTATGCACCGAATCACTAGGTGGATGGACGAGAAGGCTAGCGGATGAGGTGGTTAGAATGGCGGAATAAGGGTCGAAAGCACCTCTTCGCAACGCACGCCACTAGCAATTTCTAGTGCGGCAAGGGTGGATGTTGGTGGATGGATATATGGCGCACCTCAAGCAAAAAACGAAAACAAACAATCACATAGACATAATTGTATAAAATCGTTTTACAAATAAGCATACATCATCTATAAATAAGGTCTACAACAACACATAAACAACAATAAAGGAAGAACAAGTCAAGAGATCGACCAAATCCGAAGTCTTGCTGAGGATTCACGGTTGGAGTCGTCGGGTTGTCAATCCGCGTCCAAGCTCGGTCCTCAACTACGTCCGGGATAGAGAAGGGCTGTCACCACCTTCCAATGGCCCATCTTCTTCGTCTCACGACAGCAGACGAAAGTTGAAAGCTTCCCTTTGCTTGATGGCTATGGCATTGAAACTTGAAATGAATCCAAGAGATGATGGAGGAGGCCGAGAGGAAGCTCCGGCTCAGATTTGGCGGTGAAAGCTTGCCCGGAGCACCTCCCTAGGGTGGAAGATGAAGGGGAACGACAGAGAAGGCAGAAAACGGCGGAGGAAAATGAGCGATCTCCGGATCTTTTGATTAGGGCGAGACCTGCACTATTTATACAAAAGCAGAAATGAACAATGCGCACGATCACAGCGCACGACCAGTGGTCATACGCACTATGTCCTATTCTCGTGGGCACTGGCATGGAATAACAGGAAGAAGAACTGGGATAATGTGCACGAGTAGTGGCGCACGACCAGTGGTCGTGCGCACTAAGTCCAATGGTCGTGCGATTACCCCAGACAGGACTCCAGAAATGAGGAATCAATGCACACGATCAGTGGCACATGACCGGTGGTCGTGCGCAATATGTCCAGTGGTCGTGCGCTTACCCCAGGATGATTCTAGAAAACATAGAGTAGTGCGCACGATCAGGGGCGCACGACCAGTGGTCGTGCGCATTAGATCTCATGATCGTGCGCAGTATTCCTGTTTCACAGCCATCCCGGAACAAGCACACGACCCCTGTACCGAAAGGAAAAACCAATCACTAATCTGTGCAGACATTCCAGACAATAACAAAAAAGAGTACAAACTATAAAAATAACAAAATACACAACCACTGGCATAAATGTGCACTTCCTATGGAATTAAGGATTAGATGAAATAAGAACGATAAAGAACTAAAAGTGAAGTCCAACCGCGTGAAAACTAGCCCAGATGAGTCCGAAAATAGGTATATAAAGTGGACTCATCAGAAGGTAGGTAAGGTGACTTTCTGATGTTCCTCCGATCCAATTGCCATAATGATTCGCTTGACGCGCAATAGCCAATCCTCAGCCTGCATAGGAGTTCCCGCTCCCGAAAACGTAGGCGGATGGAAACTCATAAACAACGTCAACTGCTTCTCAGATGCTCGAGGAGTCACATCCACGACAGGTTCAGGCCTTACCACCACCTGTTCTGGCCTCACAGCCGGTTGTTCCTGCCTAAGTGGCTGGCCTTGGATCATGGCAAACAAATCCTCAGCAACTAAACACACATGTTCCGCAAACGGTGGAGGTGTAGGCACCGTGGCTGGTGCCATACTTTCATCAGAATGCTGGGGCTCTGACTGCCCAGCTCCACTCCGAGTCACCTAAAGGTGGACAAGACACACACATTAGTGACCTTACACAAGCAAACAACACAAAATAGGAACACACAGGTTCCTCAAACACATAAATTTGCATTCCTATCATGGACATTCAGGAGTTCAATCGTATAAACGTGGTTTGCACAGACACGTGCGCGCCACCCCACAAAATAAGTCGACCATGACTTCGAGAGGGAAAGACCAAGACAGTTGATACAAAAAATGTAACAACCCCATCCGTTCATATGGTATATGCTCGAAGGTCCGGCCGGGGCCCCACAACATATATCACAAAACAGGCGGTGAAGGTACGGGATGATACCAGAGTAGCGCATCGCACCTTAACACATTGCATTCTAGCGGAAGCCTATACTAACACTTGAACTCAACACTTGAATATCCAACATATAAAACAACCCCACATTGTATATATATAATAAGAATGTCTTACAACAACACGAAAGTTGGTCTTATGGCCTTATATGGCTTTCAAACAGTGGCCTAAACATTAGCACGCAGGCCGGCCACATTAAAAGAAAACACAACATTCATCCAATTAGCCTTCGTGGGCTAGCAGCAGCAGCAGGGACATCAACCTTTATGCGTCCCGCTTGGCTCTCCAGCACCTGTACAGGGACAATCCACCCAACGGTGGCAAACAGAAGCAACGGTCAGCATTCAGCTGACCAAATTATAACGACCCTACCCCTTTTCCCGGGGAAGCGGTATTCTTCCCTGCAGGCATAGCATTCACAAGCATGTATAGAATTCATACAAATGTGGTCTCACACACACATTCCATCACAATCGTCAGCCACCCGGCCCAACGATTCGTGCACTCAGGGCACATTCTTGGTGTACCGTCAAACCAGTATCCCACCACCGTATCAGGGACACAACCCAAGGGCAACTCTCTTGAGCATTTACTCCATGGCGTGCAGCCGGAGTTCTAGTCATAAAACACCGGGATGGCCCGTAGCCCCCCATTGTGTCATGACACGCAGGCCTAAGACTCTCGCTATGCGCTCCAACAGACCGCACCTTCTGGTCCACGTCGGACGGACATAACGCAGGTCAGATCCTCCACCCCACGTTGCTCAAATCGCCTTGCCTTCACCGAGTATGGCGTACTCGCGGCTTAATCAAAGGCGCGGGTCAGTCTCACCAATCCTGTTCTTGGCATTCAAGCCTGGGTATTTATTACACCCATTCATCTTACAACATCAGTGGGTCTTTCCTGGGCACACCAGTACTTCCTGTTACTCGTTCACAGGTACGACACCGCAATATCACAAATGTCAAAGCGTCTTTCCTGGGCACACCAGTACTTCCTGCTACTCTCTTCACAGGTACCACCTATGACATCAAGCATCACAAAGGGCCTTTCCTGGTCACACCAGTACTTACTGTTACTCATTCATAGGTATGACCCAAAAGCACAAGCATAACACAGATATTTTCCTAAACTACCACTCCAGTACTTCCTACTACTACCTTTCACAGGCATAACCCGTTGACTCCTTAAACTACACGTTTATCATGGAGTCTTATCCGATTCGTATGCAACATCACCAATCCAGACCAACCTGTCCAGATGGGCTTCAAAGAACATGCCTATTCCGTACTCCATTTCCGGATCTATATGCCAACAAAAGGGGATTCCATGAATCACCCAAAAGACTCCCAAATCAGCCACCTCTTGGTGGGGGAATCACAAACATATGCCAAAAAGTAAGCCTTCACATGGCTAGGAAGAAAGGTCATTACCCTTGAAGACCACTTTGGTGCCATGAAGTTCCTAGTTGGCGAGGAAGAGCGTTTCCTCCGCAAATATGGCCTCGGATCACCGCTGGACACTCACAAGCTCCACCACCGAACAACCCCTCTTCTTCTTCTCCATCTTCCTTTCCCTTTCTCTGTCTAAACTTTTAGAAAGATAAAGGCAATCACAAAATGAGAATACGTTCTCTGTTTTCGGCCTTAAGGAAGCAGGAAAGAAGCTCAGCCCTTAGATCCAAGCTGAGAAAAATGGACGGCTACGAAATCTCGGGAAAACCAATTTTCGCGTCCGACACGCCCTGTGACATGCCCGTTTCACAGGCCGTATCATCAAAGCGGTGCTCAACCCTCCTTATCCCCAAAACAGGTCACCGCCATGGGACACGCCCAAAGTCACGCCCGTGACACAAATCCGCGCACACGCCCGTGTCACAGGCCGTGTCCTCAAAGCGGTGCTCAACCCGCCTTATCCCCAAAACAGGTAACCGCCACGAGACACGCCCAAAGTCACGCCCGTGACACAAATATGCGCTCGACGATCTGCGTTCGATGATTAGGCAGCGATCGTCGAGCCCGCTAGCAATCGTCAAACAGCGCGTTCGACGATTTCCGTTTGACGATTCCGCGCGTTCGACGATTTCCGTTCGACGATCGGGCAGCGATCGTCGAATTGGCCCAGCGCTCGATGATTGGCCCAGCGTTCGACGATTCCCCCATCATTCGACGATTTCCGTTCGACGATTTGCCAGCCTATAAAGCCTTTGCTAAATCATCGAGCTCAATTCGTTGAACACAACATTTCATCGACTTGACGCCGAACCCGAGCGAGACACGCCCTCTGTCACGCCTGTGATCCAGGGCGTGACCGCCCAAACACTTTTCGTCGAACGACTTTCGTCGATCTTGGCACAACTCCGCACCCGAGCAGGACACGCCCTGGGACACGCCCGTATCCCAGGCCGTGTCACCCATAGTTTTGCCTGCTGGAAAATTGGGCTGTTACACCACTGCCCCGAGAAAGGGGTAGGGTCGTTATAATTTGGTCAGCTGAATGCTGACCGTTGCCTCTGTTTGCCACCCTTGGGTGGAATATCCCTGTGCAGGTGCTGGAGAACCGAGCGGGACGCATAAGGGCTGAAGTCCCTACTGCTTTTGATACTGCCGCTGCTAGCCCGTGAAGGCTAATGTGGATTTAAATGTTATTGTTGGGTACATTGAAAAATGTGTACCAGATTTGGAGAAGTCTCACCTAACTCAATGATATGCATCAAGTTGTATTTGATGTTGTATTGAGTTATCATGTGCAGGTTAAGTAAACGAAAGAAATATTTTCTAAGTACAAGTGTCGACACTTGGGAATGGATGTGTCGACACCAAGGGCCAGATTGTGTCGACACCCAGAATTTATGTCGACACACAGAAAATTTGTCGACAACGCTGTGTCGACACCAAGGGCCAGATTGTGTCGACATCAATAGGACTTGTGTCTACACACAGAGAAGCTGTCGACACATTCCAGTATTCTGTCGACAACGACTGTGTCGATACACAGAACTTGTGTCGACACACACCAGAATTCTGTCGACACCCAGAAGTTATGTCGACAGTGAGAGCAGAAGCTGTGTCGACACCCATAAGTTATGTCGACACTGAAAGCAGAAGCTGTGTCGACACCCAGAAGTTATGTCGATATTGGAAGCAGAAGCTGAGTCGACACACAGGACTTGTGTCGACACATTTAACAGATGTTGTGTCGAGTACCAGAAGAATGACTATGTCAACACATGGAGTGTTGTGTCGACATCATCAAGACTTGTGTCGACACCTAGTCTATTTGTGTCGACACATGTGAAGCAGTTTGCTGAGTGGTTCATGCTGAGTTGGAAAACCTTAACCAACCGGTCTGACACTTTTGTCAGAACTGTCAGAAGACTGTTACAAATCGGATCAGCCGGTAATCAGGAGGAAACTCTATATAAAGGACTGGCTCGATACAACATAAAATGAATCAAGTGTAGAAGTGAAGTAGTGAAAAAATAGAGAAGAGAAGCAAGGAACACTACATTAAGAAGTGAATTCTTCAGAAGTTTTCTACAACAAGAAAAGGGGAAACCCTTATGAAGGCAGATCCATATCAGTCTGCAAGGAAGATTCAGATTTCATTCTGAATTCAAGAAGGAAGCTATCTGAAGATCAACTTCTACATCAAGTGAAGATCAACCTTATTTTCTTCTATCAAGAAGCTTTGAAACGACTAAGTCAGGTTGGATCTGAAGATCAGTCCATTCAAGAACTGATCAAGAAGCTCACCAGTGAAGAGATTCATCTAGTGCAATTTATGTATCACATTATCAAATTATTTATGATAGGATTGATAGTTAAAACTCCAAAAATTATTTATGAAGCGCGGCGCCCCGACGGTTTTATTTGAGAAAAAGGTGGATGTGATTATATTTAGAAAACGGGACGCGCGTATTTATTTATTTGGATATAAAACGGGTTAGATCGAGTTTTAACGAAAGGAGGCAAGTGCACCTATCATGAGTAGTACAGGATATTCCGGGTGGAATATCGAGGTCGTATTGTTCTCGGGGTCGGTTTGATTATTTCTACTCTTCCCTGGAGGGGACTATTATTTTACCGATAATTAACTTGTCGGGTTATATTTTATATATAATAAAAATGACATAAGAAAAAAAGAAAAAGAAAGAATAAAAAGAAAGATTGAAGGTGGAGCCGATGAAGAGCTTAGCTCGATGGCACCGAAAAAAACAAATGAACTAAAATAGACTTTTAATAAAAAGAGCTCCTAAATTTCTAATTAATTAAGGCGGAGACTTGGCAGTGGAGGTTCCACTAAAATGAGCTCACCTAGCTATAGGGCTATCGCTCACCTGAACGCTAAGACTATTCGACCGAACGTTAGTCCGACGAAGGATTCCTCTTAACGCCCGCATTACGCTAAGAACCCTGCTATTGGGCGGGGAACCCAATCCGGTAGAGTTGGCGCGCCTCCTCTCTCGAGGGTTAGTGCGGAACTCTCTCTGCCAAGGGGTGATCTATCCATATCCACGGCCTCTCGGATAGCTAGCATATGGACTACGAAAATATGGCCCACACATCGATATGTGGTCCTACGCGTCGTTAACCCCGGGCAAACCTTAAGTACTTTTAATTAAGTAGAAAAATTAGACCTTTAATTATTTTAAGCTATTTTATCTGTCCCAATGCTCTTCGATACCGAGGGCTAATAACGGTTAGCCACTCATCGGAATGGGGACGGCTTGCGGGAAAAGCAGGAAAGAAAGCAGAAAATGGAAAGCAGGAAATGAAAGCAGTAAATGAAAGCAGGAAAATAAAGCAGTAAATTGCAAGTCCTACTCAAACGAGTAGGACTGAAGAAAGCTGTAAATTGCGAGTCCCGGCGCAAATGCGTGGGCGGGAGAAAGAAAGCGGGTCCCACTCAAACGAGTAGGACTAAATAAATACAACACATGCACACACTCGACAGAAAGTAAAACTCACGCACACGCTCTCTCGACATAAAGTAAAACACACGCACTCTACTGAATTTAAAACTCTCACACAGAACATAAAGTAAACACACCCACACGATAAAATGTAAAAACTCACACACTCTACTGAATGGAATAAAGCAAAGCGCCATTTAACTCTTAACGAGTAGGCGGAAATAAATGCGCACACACACATGAGCGAAAAAATTAAGAAAAACTAAGTTGACGAAAAATTAAAATAACTGCATTTCTACCGCTAGAATGCGGTAGAAATGCGTAAAAAGCCGAAATAAAAATAAACCGGGCAAAAAGGTTTGCAAATAAACGCAAAATGAAAATGCCCAAAAAATTGAAACGAATACATTTCTACCGCTAGAATGCGGTAGAAATGCATAAAAAGAGAACGAAAAAATTAAAAGAGGAAAAAGTTTTGAAAATAAATGCAAAAATATAAGTGTTTGGAAAAGTAAAACGATGATATTTTCATTCTTATAGTTTTATAAAGGAGCTTAAAAAGTGGAAATAAAGCTGAAAAGGAACGAAAAATGGGTTCTACAACCTAAACAAAACTAAGTTAAAGAAACATCAAAACACTTTTTAAGTTACCTTTATAACCACATAAAAATGAAATGAAAAGAACTAAAAACTATATTTATGAAAACTATGAAACTAAACTCATACACTCACGCACCCATATTAAAAAGATGAAGACAAAACTAAAGCAAAGTAAAAAACAAGAAAGAAAGATAAGATTGCAAAGGGGAGATTTGCATTAATCCATTCCAAAGTCATATTAAGAGAAGAAAAAAAAACACATTTTATTAAACAAAAGGACGAGTTACAAAGACACGAAAATAAAACTAAGGAGAGGGGGAGAAAATATCCCTTACAAAGCCTTTGGAAGCATTTCAACAGCGTTTCCCCTATACAAAATGGTTCAAAAAAGTTGAACCAGGAACTCAAGCAGAACACTGGTATTTATAGGGGAAAATTTACAAGTACACGCCCTCTGACACAGGCGTGTCAGGGGGCGTGTCGACACTATTCATGATGGCGGCCGGCGATGTGACTGGAAATTTGACTTCGGGCTGGACACGTGTCGGTCCCGCAGTGGTCACGCCCCAGGTCACGGGCGTGACTCTGGGCGTGTCAAGAAGGTGGATCTGGGCGCGAGTTGCGCCGAAAGTCGTCCCGCGGGTCTTGTCGGCCAGGTGGAGAAGTCACTCCCCAGGTCATGGGCATGATGCTGGGCGTGTCGGTTGGTGTCGACACTCGACAAACATCGAGCGGAAAATGTCGAGTTGAAAATCGTCGAGTGGGAAGAGGTGTCACGCCCTAGGTCACGGGCATGAATCTAGCCGTGTCGAGGAGGTCGACGATCATTGAGCTGAAAACGTCGAGCGAGTGGACACGGGCTTGGGTCACGCCCCGTGTCGGCTGACACGGGCGTGACGCCGGGCGTGTCAAGTTTTCTCTTCAAAATTTGCTGATTGACGGGATTTTGAGCTGTTACGCCCTGGTCACGGGCGTGACCAATATGTCACGGGTGTGACTTTGCAATTTTTGGCAGATTTTTGATATTTTCTGAAACATAAAAATAAAGCAAGTCAGCAAAATTATTTACAAAAAAGGAGCAATTTATTAAGCAAAAACATGAAAAAAAATGACGAAAATAAATGGAAACGACTAAATTAATGTACACAAAATTGCGTATATTTACAATTCATCAAGGATCTGTTGTTAGATCTGAGTTGTAAGCCTATAATTATAAAGGCTGAGGTAGGGCTTTTGCCTGAGCTGTAGGAGTGGGGTGTCACTCTGAGTTGTAGGCCTGTGAAAGAGGCTGAGGTAGGGCTGTTGCCTGAGTTGTAGGAGTGGCGTGTCACTCTGAGTTGTAGGCCTGTGAAAGAGGCTGAGGTAGGGCTTGTGCCCGAGTTGTAGGAGTGTGGATTCACTCTGAGTTGTAGGAACCATTCTTAGTTTTGAGCTGTAAGATCTGCGGATCTGAGAAGTGGAAGGAAGTTATGTCGAATCCAGTTCATTACTGGATAGACGAAGGGGGAAAGTGGATGTACCCTGACCTTGGGGAACCACTATAAATCTGGTGTATGTTGTGCTATGTTCATTATTCTGTGATTTGAATTACTGTAGTGCTGAGATAAATTTTGTTATTTGCCTAAAGTTTTTGAAGAAGAATTTAGAACCTATTCACCCCCCCTCTAGGTTACTAGGCTCTTGAAATCAAGTCTTTCAAGTGGTATCAGAGGGAGGTTACTCAAAGTTTGACCTAACAGTCTGAGTAGATATCCAAGGCAAATAACAAATTTCAAGAACGGGGTCAATAGAGAATCAGAAGGAATTTGGATCTATGAAACTGCCAATCTGTAGGAAAGAATGCTTTGGCATATGAAAGGAAAGGGTCAGGTTGTTTATGGAACCATCTGATCCAAGAATCTACATTACAGTACAAGTGGGTCCCTTCATTCTAATGAAGGTATCAGTTCTGGATGCAAATGTTAAAACCCATAAGAGCTATTCTGAAATGACTAAGGATGAGATCATCATGGCAACATTAGACAAAAGTGCACAAAATATTATAGTAAGTGCTATAGATGATGCCACATTTCAGAATCTGGTGCACTATAAAACCTCCAAGGAAATGTGGGACACCCTAATTGTCTACATGGAGGGAATAGAAGAAGTCAGAGAGGACATGAAATCTATGCTGAATCAAGAGTATGAGAGCTTTAGACAAGCCAAGACTGACAACATAGCTGAATGTTAGAAAAAGTTCTTCAGGATTGTCAATGAGCTGATAACCTATGACAGAGTCTTCAACACAAATGAACTGAATGACAAGTTTTTGAGGTCACTAACAAAGGACTGGGACACAAAGATATGTGCCATCAGATAAGTGTCCAAGCTTGCTGATACTCCTCCACCCACACTATTTGGAAAGCTGCTATCATATGAAATGCAGCTCACTGCCAGAAAAGAGGAGGAGAAAAGCAGTAGGCCTGAATACAAAGAAAGATCTATAGCCTTCAAGGCTGAAGGCACAAGAAAGGGTTGGAAAAGTTCTTCTTCTCCACCCAGAAGGAGTGCTGAGGCTGAAGAAGAAAATCTTGATAACAACACACAGATAGCCACACCTCTGATGAGGACATTGTTGCCTTTACAAGGCAATTCCAAAGGTTCATGAAAAAGAAGAAATGGAGAATCAAACCATCAACATATTTTTCTAAGGATGAGTATTACAAGAAAAATAAGACTCCCAAGGAGGACAGGTATGCATCAAAACCTAGTAAACAAATTAATACTAAGATTGTGTGTTATTGTTGCAATAGGCCTGGACATGTCATAGCTGACTGTCCAGACAAGAGGACTGAATCTAAAGATAAGAAGAAGCATCAAGTGAAAGGCAAGAAGGAGAAATCCCTTGTTTCTCAGAAGCAGAAGATTTGGACAGACTCTTCATCTTCAGGATCAGGAGATGAAGATAATATAGAAACATATGTTGGGCTAATCTCAATAGAAGAGGATTCTAGGGAACTAGAGTTTCTACAAATGCTGGACTCCATAAATGGAGTAGAAGATTATTGCAATAGAAGGCTGATGGCTCTATCATAAAATGATCAGTGCCAGTATCAGCCTGGTCCTAGTAAGGTATACAGTTCTCCCTCAGCTTCAGATTACTACACTGCATCAGATTCAGAAACTTCTGCATCAAGAGATGTGGATGGTTCTGAATCAGAGGGGGATGTGCATCAACTCATTAATGAGTATGGTGGGTTGCTGTAAGCTCTGAAGAGGAGCAAGTTTCTTGTCAAGGAGCAGGCCAAAGAGATTGAGTCTCTGAAGCAGGCTGCATCAAATACAGCCTTATTGATAGATTCAAAACTGAAGAAGATTGCCAAACTGAAAAACATTACTGTAATTCAGATGGGCACAATCTCTTTCAAGGAGAATCACATCAAGAAACTAGAGGCAAAACTTCAGCAAGAAAGAGAGTTAGTGGCTAAATTCTCTAAACCAAAATCAGTCTTGCCCTTAATAGATAATTTCATTTCTCATAAAGGGAAGACTAGTTTAGGTTTCTAGGGTAGAACTAGGGCCACCAATTTTCATAGAAAAGGTAAGACCCCAGCTCAACCACTAGCTTCTATGCCCCCTATTTTCTTTAGGAAGTGATGCTACCAACAAATAGGTATGATCATGATAGTACTCATGGTCACTGTGAGGATGAAGGTCTCATGGGCAAGGGTGCAAATGCCCATAGATCACACTATAGGTAAGCCCATTAGGTTCAAGAGGAAGTCTTAGGGTTTACTGCTTTAGCACCTACACTCAACAGAACTGCTGGCAACAAAGTAGTAAAGTCTGTACCTAAGAGAAGGTATAATAGGTTTGAGTGTTGGTGCTGTGACAAAGTGGGTCATTTTGCCAGGGATTGCTGGTTCAACACAAGTGTTAAAACCAAGAGTAGTTTACATGTCAGAACAGCTGCAGGATTTCAACCTAACAATGACCTAGGACCCAATAACAATTTGGGTTCTAAGGGTAAGTGATTCTGTATTTGATGCAGGTGAATCCAAGTGACCATACCCCTATATGGTACTTGGATAGTGGATGTTCCAAACACATGAGTGGAACAAGGAGAATGTTGAGGGACTATGTACCCATAGAGAATGGACCCAAAGTAATCTTTGGTGGATCAAAAAAAGGAATCATCAAATGATTTGGTAACATCTTTAGTGATTCAATTACTATCACTAAAGTGGCTTATGTGAAGAGTCTAAAACATAACCTGATGAGCATATGTCAACTTAGTGATCTAGGTTATGACATCTCCTTTCTCAAAGGGGAGTGCCAAATAAGAAGGTCAAGTAATCAAGAGATTATTTTGACTGGCACTAGGAAAGGGAATGTTTATTGTCTTAACCTAGATTGTGAGTTTAACAACTCACCCATTTGTCTAGTTACAGGAGAAAAAGCTTCAATATGTGTCAAATGGCACAAGAGGCTTGCCCATCTAAACTATAAGTCTATAGGACAGCTGTTTAGCATGGGGTTAGTGAGGAATGGTCCTCAAGTCAAGTGCATTAAAGAGGGTGTGTGTTCAGCTTGCCAAAAGGGCAAACAGACTAAGTCCTCTTTCCATGCAGTTGATATCGAAGATTCAATGAGATGTTTATATCTCTTGCATATGGATTTGTTTGGTCCTATGCCAGTTCATAGTCTTGGTAGGAAAATATACACACTAGTTATTGTGGATGAATATTCTAAATACACATGAGTTTTCTTCTTAAGGCAGAAATATGAAACCCCAACTGTTTTCCAAACTTTTGTTAGACAAATTCAGAATGAATATAATAATTCTGTGGTCAAAATCAGAAGTGATCATGAAACTGAATTTCAGTCTGAATGTATGACAAAGTTCTGTGATGAATTTGGGATTCATCAGGAATTCTCCTCACCTAGAACTCCTCAGCAAAATGGAGTTGCTGAAAGAAAGAATATGACTCTAATTGAGGTAAGTAGAACACTACTTAGTGACACTACTCTCCCAGAGTACTTCTGGGCTGAGATAGTAAATACTGCATGTCATGTTCTCAATAAAGCCTCCATCAAAAAGAAACACAAGATGACTGCCCATCAGATTTTTAAAGGCAGAAAACCAAACATTTCCTACTTTAAAATCTTTGGTAGCAAGTGTTATGTTTTAGTTAATGGTAAGCACTACCAAACAAAGTTTGCTGCCAAGTCCCTAGAAGGGATATTTGTTGGGTACATCAATAATAATAGGGCATACAAAATCTACAACTTAACAACCCAAGTTGTAGAGGAATCTGTTCATGTTGTATTTGATGAGTCTAAGTTGATTAACAGTGAATTGTCTAGTTCTTCAGTTAGTTCTACAGGTCTAACAGACAGGCTGGATAAGCTGACCATCAATGAAGAAGTACCTGCTAGGCTGGATGAAGATAAAGATGCTTGTTGTCTAGGGGGAGAACAAGTCTCACTGGATGAAGAAGACAATGAGGATCATTAGGTTGAGGAAAATGAAGAAGGCCATGAGGTTGATAGATTTCCTTCAGCAAGAAGACACTTGAAGGATCATCCAGCACACCAAATTATTGGTGATGCAAGTCAAGGTGTTATCATAAGAAGCAAAAGTATGAACTCAGTCCTATGTTCTAGCTTCTTGTCATAAATAGAACCCAGAAAGTTTGAAGAAGCCATGCTAGACACAAACTGGATTGATGCTATGCAAGAAGAGCTGACTCAATTTAAAAGGTGTAATGTATGGGAACTGGTTCCTAAACCAAAGGATCACAACATAATAGGAACCAAGTGGATATACAGAAACAAACTAAATGAAAATGACACTATAATCAAGAACAAGGCCAGATTGGTAGCAAAAGGCTGCAGGCAAGAGGAAGGGATTGACTTTGATCAAACCTTTGCCCCAGTGGCAAGGTTGGAGGCTATAAGATTGTTCTTGGCCTATGATGCCTATCAAGGGTTTAAAGTATATCAAATGGATGTAAAGTCAGCATTCCTGAATGGTGACTTAAAAGAGGAAGTCTATGTTGAACAACCCTCAGGTTTTGTAGACTCTCATTATCCTGATTATGTGTATAGGCTTAGGAAAGC
Organism: Platanthera guangdongensis; assembly: GCA_039583875.1. Taxonomy (NCBI): domain Eukaryota; kingdom Viridiplantae; phylum Streptophyta; class Magnoliopsida; order Asparagales; family Orchidaceae; genus Platanthera; species Platanthera guangdongensis. The sequence goes on along the minus strand of CM077164.1, from coordinate 73,262,325 downwards.
TCTATATGGTTTAAAACAAGCCCCAAGGGCTTGGTATGAAACCTTGTCTGCTTTTCTTATTGATAATAAGTTCTCTAGAGGAAAGATAGACAAAACTCTATTCTTTTGGGAATCTAAAGGAAAGATAATCCTAGTTCAGATATATGTTGATGACATTATATTTGGTTCTACTAAGAACAATCTTTGTAGAAGTTTGCCAAACTTATGCAAGGAAAGTTTGAGATGAGCAATATGGGTGAGCTAAAGTTCTTTTTGGGACTTCAAGTTAGACAGACTGATGATGGATTATCCATATCTCAGTCTAAGTTCACCAAGGTGCTGATTAAGAAATATGGTATGGACTCAGCCTCCACCATGAAAACTCCTATGGGAACAAGTATGTCTATAGGCAAGGATGAGGCAGGGAAACCTGTTGATGAGTCTTTGTATAGAGGGATAATTGGATCCCTACTTTATTTGACTGCTAGTAGACCTAACTTCATGTATGCAACATGTGTCTGTGCTAGGTACCAAGCTTGCCCAAATGAATCTCATTATACTGCAGTTAAGAGAATTTTGAGATATCTTAAGGGCACACCTAATCTAGGCCTTTGGTACCCAAAGAATAGAGATTTCCTACTAACAGGTTTCTTAGATGCAGACTTTGCAGGATGCAAAGAATATAAGAAAAGTACAATAGGAACCTGTCAATTTCTAGGAGGAAGGCTGTTGTCATGGGGCAACAAGAAGTAAACAAGTGTAGCTATATCAACAGCTGAGTCTGAGTATGTAGCTGCAGGTAGTTGCTATGCACAACTGTTGTGGATAAAGAACCAACTAGAAGATTATGACATCAAGGTATACAGAATTCCATTGTTTTGTGATTCTACCAGTGCAATTTCTATTGCTAAGAATCCTGTATCACACAGTAAAACCAAGCACATAGAAATTAAATTTCATTTCATCAGAGAACATGTTGAGAAGGAAGATATTAGTTTAGAGTTTGTAAACACAAATAATCAATTAGATGATATATTTACAAAACCTCTGGATGAAATTAAATTCAATTATTTTAAAATTGAATTAGGTATGTTGAACCTAGAATAGGTTAGCACAAACTTCTCTAAGAAGAATTAGTAAGTACAAAATTTCTCAGGGAATTTGTCTAAGTACAAAGTTTGTGTCGACATAAGCAACATTGTGTCGACACACTCAGTATATTGTGTCGACAAAGAATAAGGATGTGTCGACACAGAAACAGTATCTGTGTCGACAGAAGAATAAGTGTCGACACAACCTTGTCGAGACCTTATATCTAGAGGATTTTTTTTATGTGTCGACTCTGACACAAGTATGTCGACACCTAGTCGTGTTGACTTGTCCTAAGTTTTGTCGAGACCTAGGTCATCTTTGTTGACACATGCAAAAGTTTTGTCGACTAAGGCCCATCTTTTGACCTGCCCTTTAAGATAACACTATAAATAGGTCAAGCCAAATTTTGGTCGACTACGCTTTCAAAATCTAGGCTCCGCACCTTGTGTCGACAAAGACCTTCTCTTCTTTTCTCCTCCATCTCTCGACAATGGCGCCTCACCAAGATGATAAGGTGAATGAAGGATATGAGCTGGTTCGTGGAGGATTCATGACAGCTTCACAAGAAATCCAGGATGTCTTACCCTAGTTTCTGATAATGGATTAGAGTTCTTGGTCTCAGAACCAACAAAAATTTGGAAAAAGGAAGTCATGGAATTCTGTTCATCTGCTACTGTGGACCCAGAAGGGAAGAAGATCAAGGCCACAGTTCAGGATTCCCGAGTTAGACTAACTCTAAAGAATATCAGGAAATCACTCCAACTCCCCATGGCTAAGGATGATGATGAAATTATACCTTCCAGGACTAAAGAAGCACTAAGCTGGTGCGGGCTGAATTCTAATACCAAGTTTGGATCATCCATTGCCCGTAAAGGGATGAATTCCCAAGGAAAGTTTCTGTCAGAGATAGTAGGCAAAGTGATACTGTGTAAAACTAGTGGACATGACAGAATTTCAGTCCACATGTTCAATCTCATGACAAGGATCATTTTCACCATAAAAACAGACTAGGCATCCATAATTTTTGACAAAATTCAAGGAGTAAAGAAACCAAATCTGGGAAGGATTCTAAGTTTATGTCTCACTACAATAATACCAGATGTTATGAACTAACTCTCATGAACCAAAATCAACCATATGAGAAGAATGGATGTGAAGATTCTATCTAGATGGGATAGAGTGTTGACAAAGGAAGTATCTACTCCAGAAAAAATTGTTAAGAAAGATAAACAGCAGAAAAATGCTATTCCACAAGCAGAATCCTCCAGTGATTCTGAAGAGGAAGTGTTCTTCAGTTCATATGAAGAACAATAAGAATCAACAAGGAGATCATCTGCCACTGAGAATGTAGGAGATGGTCAGATGCAGGATCAAGGTCAGGATGTGCCTTCTCTAGGGGGAGCCAATGAACTTTCCCCAGTTCAACAAGAAGTCTTGCCTCCAGAAAGTGCTCCAGAGAAAGAGCAAGCTGCCTTAAAGAGTGAAACAGCAACTCAAACAATTCTTGAGGTAATAAATGATATTAATCAAACTATACTAAATACTGAGCCAGATGCACTAACTGTGCCTCTACCTGATGTTGAACAGACACATCATGACAACAACCTTGCACAGGATGTATCTATGGAAAATACATCTGAATTAGATGATACTCAACTAAATGTACAAGATACAGCTGTTCCTCCTATTCAACAACAACACGAATTCACTCTTGAGGAATTATTTCCTGATCTACAAGAAATAAGAACTGAGGAAATAGTGCCAAGTACTGAGGGGGAGGAGCAAGGGACTTAGGGGGAGTTACCAATATCTGACAAGGAGCTGCCCATAAGTCCTAAGGACATAGTAAATTTAGAAAGTTCTTCTGAATCTGATGATGAAGAACCATTAAGAACAAAAAAGAGAAAACTGATGGTTTATAAGAAGAAAAGCTCAACTTATAAGAAACCTTTACAGACAACCTCACAACCCTCAACACCAACAGTTGATTTCAGTTCACTGTTGGTGTCTCTTCAAATTAAAATGGATGAGCAAAGAGCAGCCATGGAGAAATATATGGATGAAACTCATAAAGATTTGCAATTCTCCTTACCTCAAGATATAAAATCAATTAGATATGAGGTAAACCAGAATAAGAAGGAGATGACAGATTGCTTCCATAAAAGAGGTAATGCTGTAGTTTTTCTGGCAAAACAGCAACAAGAGGCAAGGACACAAATTGATGATATAGTGGTCAAGCAAGGGTATGTCCTAGAAAATCAACTAAGGATGAATGACAATCATACTGAATCACATAATGTGATTGTTACAGAATTAAAGAATATTGCAACTGCACTGACTGAGGCAAGGGCTAAAGAGAAATTAGAGTTTGATAAAAAACTTCAAGAGGATTTAGCCACTTTTCAATCTGCCTTTCAAGCCTCTCAGAAGATTATCTCTGCTCAGCTATAAAAGTTTAAAGCTTATTATACAGAAGGAACCAATTATCTAGTTAATCAGATCAGGTTCCAAAAAGATGACTTAAGAGATCATATTGAGAGAGAAGTTATAAAGGGGGGAGGTTGATAGTCAATGCTAGCTCAGAGCATGCCAAATGGATAACAAATGCTGTTAGAGCAACTCTGGGATTTCCACCCCTATGTGATGATGATAATACGGCTGAGTCAGGAATTCAAGCTGTAGGAAATGAAGGGGGTCAACAGGAAGTAGCTCAAATCATATACCCCCTTCCAATTTTGAAGGAATTCAACAACTTGTTCATCAGATGTACAACCATCCAGAAGCTACTAAGAATGTTATAATTGAGAAAGTTGAAATGTCAGAGGCAGCTTTGCATAAAGAGCAAGAAGCTCAACTCTCAAAGAAAAAGTTTAGAGAACAGGCAGAGTTGAAGCCTGATTTTGAGCAATGGAGTCCTACTTCTAGGAACATTATATTGAATGCCTGGAAAGCTGTGAAGGACAAGACCCATGAAAGGGGTAAATGGTACAATGAGCAAGAATGGAACAAGTATGAAGCCAGGCAGGAAGCCATTCTTCAATACAGAAGGAAAGCAAAAGCTGGGAAGTTACCTGCTAATGCTCTGGAGCCTAGCAAGTACTTCCACAAGCCTTTTCATTATTTTGAAAGGCAAAGGATAAGGAATGAAGAACAAAAAAAGAAAGAACTCAAGGCAAGAAGCCAGCTGACGATACTGAAGCTCCAGTACAAGCAAAGATCCAGTCTGGAAAAGGCATAGTGATCAAGGAGCCTGATCAGCCTTAGGATAAATTGACTAGACTCTTATAACATTGTAATCTTCAGTTTTTAACTCCATGTAATTTGTTGACAACACACTTTTGTGAAGTTTAAACAAAACAATAATTTGTGCTTATTAAGTTAGTATCTTATTCTGTGATGATATTGTTTACCTGTTTTGTTTATATGTTACCCTGCCCTTGAATGCTTTTATACATCATATTGTCATTTTATTATAAGTGATGTATATCATTGATTAAGGGTTATGACTTCTCCAAATAGGGGGAGATTGTTGGGTACATTAGAAAATGTGTACCAGATTTGGAGAAGCCTCACCTAACCAAGTGATATGCATTAAGTTATATTTGATGTTGTATTGAGTTATCATGTGCAGGTTAAGTAAATGGAAGAAATATTTTTCTAAGTACAAGTATCGACACTTGGGAATGGATGTGTCGACACCAAGGGACAGATTGTGTCGACACACAGAAAATTTGTTGACAACGCTGTGTCGACACCAAGGGCCAGATTATGTCGACATCAACAGGACTTGTGTCGACACACAGAGAAGCTGTCGACACATTCTAAAATTCTGTCGACAATGACAGTGTCGACATACAGAACTTGTGTCGACACACACCAGAATTCTGTCGACACCCAGAAGTTATGTCGACAATGAAAGCAGAAGCTGTGTCGACACACAGAAGTTATGTCGACACTGAAAGCAGAAGCTGTGTCGACACCCAGAAGTTATGTCGACATTGGAAGCAGAAGCTGTGTCTACACACAGGACTTGTGTCGACACATTTAACAGATGCTGTGTAGAGTACAAGAAGAATGACTATGTCAACACATGGAGTGTTGTGTCGACGTCATCAAGACTTGTGTCGTCACTTAGTCTATTTGTGTCGACACATGTGAAGCAGTTTGCTGAGTGGTTCATGCTGAGTTAGAAAACCTTAACCAACCGGTCTGATACGTTTGTCAGAATTGTCAGAAGACTGTTACAAACCGGATCAGCCGGTAATCAGGAGGAAACTCTATATAAAAGACTGGCTCGATACAACATAAAATGAATCAAGTGTAGAAGTGAAGTAGTGAAAAAATAGAGAAGAGAAGCAAGGAACACTACATTAAGAAGTGAATTCTTCAGAAGTTTTCTACAACAAGAAAAGGGGAAACCCTTACGAAGGCAGATCCATATCAGTCTGCAAGGAAGATTCATTCTGAATTCAAGAAGGAAGCTATCTAAAGATGAACTTCTACATCAAGTGAAGATCAACCTTATTTTGTCCTATCAAGAAGCTTTGAAACGACTAAGTCAGGTTGGATCTGAAGATCAGTCCATTCAAGAACTGATCAAGAAGCTCACCAGTGAAGAGATTCATCTGGTGCAATTTCTGTATCACATTATAAAATTATTTCTGGTAGGATCTGTTGTTAGATCTGAGTTGTAAGCCTGTAATTATAAAGGCTGAGGTAGGGCTTTTGCCTGAGCTGTAGGAGTGGGGTGTCACTCTGAGTTGTAGGCTGTGAAAGAGGCTGAGGTAGGGCTGTTTCCTGAGTTGTAGGAGTGGGGTGTCACTATGAGTTGTAGGCCTGTGAAAGAGGCTGAGGTAGGGCTTGTGCCCGAGTTATAGCAGTGTGGATTCACTCTGAGTTGTAGGAACCATTCTTGGTTCTGAGCTGTAAGATCTGCGGATCTGAGAAGTGGAAGGAAGTTAGGCCGAATCCAGTTCATTACTGGATAGGCGAAGGGGGAAAGTGGATGTACCCAGACCTTGGGGAACCACTATAAATCTGGTGTATGCTGTGCTGTGTTCATTATTATGTGATTTGAATTGTTGTAGTGCTGAGATAAATTTTGTTATTTTCCTAAAGTTTTTGAAGAAGAATTTAGAACCTATTCACCCCCCTCTAGGTGTCTAGGCTCTTGAAATCAAGTCTTTCAGTTATGTTTTCTTTTGATGTGGCCGGCCTGTGTGCCAATGTTTGGGCCACTGTTTGAAAGCCCTGTAAGGACATATAGACAACTCTTTATCTGTTTTGTAAGACATTCATATGATATAAAATGTGGAATTTTTATATGTTGGACATTCAAGTGAGGAGTTCAAGTGTAGTGTTATAGGCTTCCGCCAGAATGCAATGTGTTAGGTACGCTGCGCCACTCTGATATCACTTCGTAGCTTCATCGTCTGTTTTGTGGTATATGCTGTGGGGCCCCGGCCGGACCTTCTAGGATATATTATATGAACGGATGGGGTTGTTACACCCGTGTCCCAGGCCGTGTAACCCAACCTGCACCCAATCTTGGGTTTTGGAGTGTTACAACCCTCTCCTCCTTCAATAAATTTCGTCCCGAAATTTAGTTCAACATAGACAGTCACATAACCACTCCTCGTTGCATCATGATCACATGATCACCTTGATAAAACGATCCGGGTTAGAGCTCAGAGGTCGTAACTAGTCTCTCCCCACGACATCGCATAAAACAATCAATGACATGTCATACAAACACACATCACAACATACTCAAATCTTTGCCCCCAACTATACATACACCAACATAACCACTCCTTTATTTGATCGCCTGGATAAAACAATGTGTACACCAACATCGCACCGTTCATTTCTACATACAACATATATTTACATCACCAAAGTAACACAATTCACTCTTCAAATTACTTCCGCTCATCCGCATCTTTCAAAAGTCATTTTATGGCCTCTTGTACTTCCAAGCTAAACACTCGAGGCTACTCTACTTCACCGATTGAGCTTTGCGGCTCCTGTAATTCAAGATTGAATACTCGAGGTTGTGTCCGGGATGTAGATGATTCTGTCACTGCCTTACCCTTTTCCTCATAAGACGCACCTGTCTTTTTCTCACCCCTTGAAGAGTCACTCCAACAATTGTTGGGTAAATGTCCTTGTTTTCCACATTTAAAACATGTACGTATCTCAACACGTCCTTGAACATACGTTGCTCCCGAAGAAACAGTCGATGGAGTTGGTTCAGTAGGCATGAACCTCTTCTTATCTCGTTTCCTAAACTCCGATTGTTTCGACTGCGGAACTTTGAAATCCGACTTTTCCATTGCCAAGTTTTTCTTCTCCTGCACCCATTTCAAATCTTTCTCCAGCGCACTGGCTGTATCTACTAACGCTTGGAAGCCTTGGTTCACCGAACTCGGGAGTGCCAATCTTAACTTATCACGAAGTCCCTCATAACATCCATTCATCTTCCGATCCTCTTCAGCGAAAGTAGACCCCGCATAGCGCCCCAGCCTGGTAAACTCATACATGTAAGTATCAATATTACTCTCCCCCTGCACCAGATGTTGGAACTCATTTTCCATAGCAATCCGCTGCGATATAGGCAAATACATGGTCAGAAATAATCGTGAAAATTCTTCGATCGATATCTCCTCTAATCCTCGACCTGCCAAGTGATGCAATTCCACTTCATCCCACCAAAGCACCGCATCTCCTTCCAGTAGAAAACTGGCTAAAGTCACTTTTTGCGCCTCCGCCGTCCTGATTGCGGCCAGGATCCGCTTCACTTTTGCAAGCCAATCTTCCGCCTGCGTTGGGGAACCCATCCCTCCAAATGTAGGTGGATGAAACTCCATAAACCGCTTCAATTGCTCATCAACTGCTTGCTCCTCAACTAGAGCTTCAACATGCTCTTGCCTTGCACCAAGCCGCACTGGCACCACTGCAGGCCTTGACTGCCCAATAGGCTGTGCATGTAACATTGTGAGTACCGTCTCAGTCACCACACGTATGGTCTCCACCGAGGGAGGTGTAGGCGCCTCAGCTGGTGCCACATTCTCATCAGACTGCTGGGGTTCTGACTGCCCAGCACCACTCCTCCTCACCTATCAATATACAACACACCATTAACGGGCATTCCATAACGAAAAATATACATTGTCAACACGCTCACGCTCCTCACGTGCATGTATTACATTCCTAGTGGACATTCTTGAGTTCAATTATGTTCTCCTTCCCAAAAATCTCAAACCTAAGACCCGATGCTCTGATACCACTTTGTAACACCTCCATCTGTCACATGGAATATAACGGTGGGTCCGGCCAGGGCCCCACGCCTTATTTCACAAACAAACGACGGAGTCACTTATGAATATCAACATTTCGATCTACTCGCACCCTAACTCAGAGCATTCTAGCTGGAGCATTTTAAGTTGCAAGAACTCAACATACTGAATGTCCACTAATATATAAAATACACATTTATATATAAACCAGGAATGTATACAACACACAAACGCTCATGGCCTTAAGGCCTTACAAGTTGCTCTTTACAAATATATAGCTTCATACATCGGCACGCAGGCCGTCCACACATGAAAACCAAGAATTCTTCGCATGGCCTTCAAGGGCCTTTAAGTAGCAAGGGCATCAATCTCCACATTCCAATTCAACCCGTTCAGCACCTGCAGTTGGACATCCATCCCAAGGATGGTAAACACAACAATGGTCAGCATTAGCTGACTAATTATAACGACCATACCCCTTACCCGGGGCAGTGGTTCCTTCCCTGTACGCATTGCAATCACATCACATATATATCACAATAGGTGCTCTCACACACCCCACATCACAAACACCGGCCTCCTCTAGATGCTCCGTGCACTCAGGGCACATTACGGTGTACCGGACTCCGTGGAAACACCACAGATCAAAGGTTATTAACATGTTGGTTGGCGGATCCTAGTCACCCCAACTTGCATGTCGGAAACATTCCGCCCAAACCACTCAGAGGTGAGAACCTCACCACAAACTTGAGCATTTCATCGCAGATTGACCCACCATTATGGTGCAGCAAGCTAGGTCTGCCTCGCGTCCTCCCAAGCCTTGCCACCAATTGACCTCCCAAAACAACCAGGGGAAGGTCAGCCTTTTCCCGTTGCTCAAACCGTTAGTAGTGCACCACATGACGCGGGTCGACTTTCCCTCTTGATTAGCCACAACTTTCTGATCTCACAGAGCAACTAGCGCTCACACCACAAGGAGCTTACGCAAAGCATCCCAGATCAGCACACAACTCACGCAGAGCTTACAACAAAAGAAGCTTACAATCATAATTCACACACATCCATACAATACACAGAGTCTTCTCCGATTCACACAATATAACCATCACCAATCCAGACTAACGGTCCAGGTGGGCTTCACACAGCATGTCTATGTCGTACTACACAGTTTCGGCTCTAGATGTAGACTCAACTTGGAATCATTTGCGCTGTCCACCTCTTGGTGGAGGATTCCATGCTATGCATAAAGAAAGGACTTCAATTGTCCAAGAAGGAGATCGTTACCCTTGACGATCGCTTTGGCACCATGAGATCTAGCCTGATCGAAATCACCGCCACGGCCATGCCCCCACGAATCCGCACTCAGCTCACGATTCAGCACGCTGAAGCTTCTCCGGCCGCCATCTCCCTTCTTATTCTTCCTTCCTTGCTCTCTCTCTTCTCCCCACTTCTCTTAGAAGGAGAATGGCTAAGGTGGAATGAGAGTGATCCATCTACTCTCAGCTTTGTAATAACAGGGAAGGACCTGGACCCTTGGATCTAAGAAGAATGAAAAGAACGGCCTTGATTTGCCCAGAAATAGGCTGAACACGGCCTGATACGCCCGTGTCACATGCTGTGTACCTTAAGCGACACACAACCGACTTATCCAGAACAGTACACGGCCATGTGACACGCCCATGTCACATCCTACACGCCCGTGTCACTTCTGACATGCCCGTGTTTAGGGGTCGTGTACTCCAGACAGCACACCACCAACTCAACCCGAGCGGGACACGGCCATGTGACACGCCCGTGTCACAGGTCGTGTGCCCTGACACGGCTGCAGACATGCCTGCCGTGTATTTCATCGAGTGGAGTTCGACGACCCCGAGGAGGACATGCCCTCTGACACGCCCGTATCACAGGGCATGTCCCCTCTCAAAAATTCGTCGAGCGTACTTCGTCGACCACTCACCAGGCCGAGCAGTACACGACTTTGGGACACGCCCATGTCCCAGGCCGTGTAACCCAACCTGCACCCAATCTTGGGATTTGGGTTATTACACAAACTCTTACCAAACTGCTAGGATAGCTACCAGATAGGCCGCAAGCCAAAACCGCCAGACCGTTGAACAACTAGACCATTGTAACTAGAATACACACCGCCCGATCAACACAGGTTTCAACACTCCACCTCGAGCTGGAGCATATATATCAGCCATGCCCAGATTGCTACAAATTTCCGAAAACGGGGTAACTGGTGTTGGATCTAGTGGTCAAACTTAGAGGGGGGTGAATAAGGTTTTGGACTTAAATTCGAATTATTTTGATCTAGAACAACTAGTTTTGGAAGCTATCGCGGGGCGTTAGGTAGCTAATGCGCGGCGGTAAGTCACAGACCTCATTTTTCTGGGCAAATTTCTCCATGGAGATCTATGCACCCTTTAGAGAATCACACGCTAACAATCACAACGTTATACGTGGGAGAAGAAATAGAAAATGAATTTCATTACAAACTAAATCAACAACTTTTTTTTAACAATTACAAAAACTTAATCTTCGTGACGCCGGAGATCGGAGGTAGTGAATGAAGAAAGACTTTTGATTTTCTATAACGACCCGCTCCTCGAACCAGTTGGCTCTATCTCTTTCCCTCCAAGAAAGCTCTTTGAGCCGTCTCTTCACCTTCACGTAAGGAAGTGTCTTAGAGCCCCGCTAGATCCCCCGATGTAGACATCCCTTCCCCTGGATGATTTCTCACGGAATCCTCCCCCAGATTCTGATGACCTTTACCATTCAATTTCCCTCAACATAAGAATGCAGTGAAAATAAAAAAAATACAACAAGGGTATAAGAATATTAAGGTTTGAATCTCCCTCAAGACGATTTCTCCATTGAGCGATCTATGACTGATGTTTGGAATCTTCGTGTGCTCGCAACCGATCAACTCTTCGTAGTCATTGTTGTCCTTGGCACATCAGAGTTCTTCGTGCACGCTCAGGACGGGGCGTTTTTCTTTTCCTTTGACAAAGACTGCAGAACAGAGCACAGAGGCGGCTACCAAACCCTAGGAATCACAGATTGGAGTCTCTATTCGTCTTGGTAAGGAATATAGAAAACGAGATGCCTTTTATACATCTTTGTAAAAACAGGCCACCGCTGGAAGTAAGACTAGCGTCCGGCGGTAGTTCAACGTGCTTGATGCTGACAGCTGTCCTACAGATTTGGAAAAATATTCAAAATGAATATTTTCCTTTTTCCATGCTAGCGCGGCGTGGTAGGAAGGTATCATCTGACAGTAGTTTAGTTATCGTCTGGCTGTAGTCCAAGCGTCTCGACGAATCCGTCACGACGATCGTTGAGTGGGCTAGCGCGACGCTGTAACAGGTTAACGCCTGCGTGGGCGGCTACGAAACTGTGGTTAGGCGGATTGTAGATCGACGGATAGAGTTTAGCACTGGAATAACAGGCAGTTTGCGCAGCTTGGTTGCGATTTGACGACTTAGTATTTTCAGCGGACTCTGTAGTGGTTAGCAGTAGTGTCGGCGGTTACTCTTTGAGTCCGCGTGGCTTGTTTTCTTTGCCTTGTATTTTTTTGCTTCCATCGTGTACATTGGCGAATCATGTCTTGCCATGTATGCCTCGCCTTGTAAATATTGATTTGATAGTACAAGATTCTTGTTCTTCTGTTTGCATCTAGCTTACTTGCGCTCTGATAGGTTGAGTGTTCCTGCGCCTGGTTTACCATTTTCCTCTATCATATATTTTTACATGGTATCAGAGGGAGCAGAGGATTGAGTAGCAATCAACCATCATTTTTTCTTAATTGCTTATAGGTGTCGCAGTAACCAGGGTTAGTGCAATGGAAGGTAAAATGACAAGAGGTCTTGGAATTATTCTTCTTACATCAACCAACTTTAAAAAGTGGAAGTCATGTATGGAAACCTATCTTTTGGGCATGGACCTTTGGGTGGTCATCGGTGGTGATAAAAGGCAAGAGGTGGTTGCTGCTTCCGGTGCTGATGTAGTGAGAGCTTGGAGGAAGACAAACATGAAGGTGGAGTTTACTCTCAAGCCGGCTATCACATTGAAACTCTTCGAACACATCATCAGATGTCTGTATGTTGTGGAGATTTGGACTTCCCTTGATAGGTTGTTCAACATGAAGAATATAGCTCGACTACAGTTCCTAGAGGTTGAGTTGCTGGGTGCCACTCAGGGAGATTTGTCCATCTCAAGGTTCTTACTGAAGATGAAGAACTTGTGCGCTGAGATTTCAGCGTTGGATCCTGATGAGCCTATTTCAGAGGAGAAGCTTAAGAGGCACATAATCTGCAGTTTGTGGAAGGAATATGAGGCCTTTGTCTCTTCTATTCAAGGCTGGGCTGATTAGCTGTCTTTGCTGGAGCTAGAGAACTTACTGTCTTTGCAGTCGAGCTTAGCAAGTCAGATGGCTAGAGTTACTATCTCTGGAGGATATGGTGAGGCGCTCTTCTCAAGGAAGAAAAGTAGTTGGGACAAGAAGAAGTCGGCTCCTGGTCATGGACCTTCTACTTCATATCAGCAAGAGGAGAGGTATGCTCCTAGGCATAATGGGAAGATGAAGGAAGGGCCAAGATGTTATAGATGCAACCATCCTGGCCACTTCAAGAAGGACTGCAAGGTTATCTTTCAGTCGGCGAACATTGCTCATACAGGGAGAAAGGATGAGAACTTGTTTGTGGTTTCAATAATTTCTTATGTTGATCAGATGAGGGCCAATGATAGTGCAACTATCTGACATGAAAGACTGGGACATGTCGAGTTGGACAAGTTGAAAGCGATGGCATTGAGAAGCCTTATGAAAGGCTTTTCTAGGCTATCATCCTTCAGCGACGGTCATGTTTGCATGGGATGTCAATATGGTAAGGATTATCGCTTAACGTTTGATAAGTCATAGATTGGTTGTTCACAACTATTAGAGTGCGTCCATAATGAGCTGTTGGGACCGACCATCACCGCCAGTCTTGGAGGCAGCAGGTATATGTTGGTGTTGATTGATGACTATTCGAGGTACACATGGGTGTACTTCTTGAAGGAGAAATCAGACACGTTCCATTTGTTTGTAGATTTTAAAAAGCTTATGGAGGGCAGGCTTGGTCTGCGGATCAAGAAGTTGAGAACAGGAAACGAAGGTTAATTTGATTCAACCACGTTCTCTAACTTTTGTAGGAAGCGCGGAATCCAGATGGAGCTTTCTTGTGGGCATACTCCACAATAAAGTGGAGTAGCAGATCAGAAGACCCGTCATTTGACGAAGACCTGCAAGTGTTGGCCTCATTGCAAAGGCATTCCTAAGGACTTTGGGCGGAAGGGATGGCCTGTGCGGCAAATGTCATCAATTAGATGCCACTGAGTCCGACCAACATGAAGTCTCTCGTTGAGCTGATGTTAAAGGAGAAGCCCAACTTGGAACACCTTCGGGTGTTCGGATCGACCTGTTATGTACATGTCTCGGATGCTCTCAGGATAGATCTAGATGCGAAGAGGAGGAATCTTGTCTTCGTGGGCTATGATGAGCAGAATAAGGGATGGAAGTGTATGGTTCCTTATACAGGGAAGTTCATCGTATACAAAGACGTTGTCTTCGACGAACTGACATCGTACGAAGGTAGCTCATCTGTGGATCTATAGGGGAGCAGGTTGGATGTCAGACATGAGGCTGCTACTAAGGGTTTTCTAATGGAGCTGTCTATGTCACCAGGAGCTCCGAGTTGTTCTGGGTCCGGGGCGGAGACTTCTGTTTCAGGAAGTAGGGGGAGTGATGCTCCAGTTGCTTCTAGTTCTAGGGCGGTGGCTTCTTATTCAGGAAGCAAGTGGAGTGATGCTCTAGGTTTGCCCAAAAATGGAGCTGGTTCAGAAGAAGCAGCGGAGGTGGTAAGCCATGATCATGTTCTTCGGAGATCGAAGAGGATCACTAACGTACTGGCTCAATTTTGTGAAGGAAACACGATGAGCTCGGTCTCTTGTTTCTTCGCAGGCCCTCAGATCGAACGAGAACCTTTTAGCTTTGAAGGCACCACTGGAGTCAAGGAGGGGGAAAACACCATGGATGAGGAGATGACTGCCCTCAGGGGTGACGAGGCTTGTGACAATGTACCTAAGGTTGGTGTTACTCCTATGACGTACAAGTGGGTATTGAAGTTGGATAAGAAGGCAGAGGGAAGTATGACTCCTTTCAAGAGGTGCTGGAGGGATCCCTTATGGTCTTGGATATGCGGAGCGAGGACTATGTCGTGGACATCTTCTCGATATCGCTATCAGAGAGGCCATGTTTATGGTTACAGGGACTGCTGGGGTTGGTCACCACTACTCACTTCAAGGGGGAGTGTTGAAAATCATGAAGTGAAAGTGGTGTACTGGGCGACCTGTCCGCGCGGCCTGTGCGGATAGGAGTGGCGGCTAGCCAGGCTGGCTTGTCTTCAGTAGGCATTTAGTTCCCAAAAGGTAACCAGACGGATAGGTTCTCTTTGCGCGGAGCTCGCCAAGAATGGCCAGGTACGAACCTTGTTGAACTTCGCGGAGTCCGGGTTGCGGACTGGACCAGAGCTCGGGAGATCGGCATAGCCTGTGCCTTGGTCTAGCTCTGGTAGCGCTGTTGGTGGTAACCGTGGAGTTCACCAGTTAGGGCAGACTGGTGACGGAGTTCGCCGGTTTGTGTGGTTTGGCTCAGTCCGGGAGGTCGCGCGGTCTGTGCAGATTGATATTTTTGACCGTAGAGTTTTGCAACGATCAACCTTGTTTGGTTTGGCTGCGAGCTCGGGGTATGTGGACTTGAGTGGTGTCCACTGGCGCGAGCGAACTGGAGTTGTGTCCACAAGTGGGCGGATTGGGGTGGCACTCGTAGAGTCCACCTGTATGGCGATCAAGTCTGGCTGGGACTTGGCGACAAAGCAGATTGGCTTGGTATCCGGCCTTGGTGGTGCAACCTTGGCGGACATGCTGTCTTGCCTAGTTGCGGTGGTCTAGTTATGTATCTGCAGCTTGTCGGATACACTTGGTGCTCTCTGCGAGAAAGGGTCGTTATCATATCAGCTAGAGAGGTGATCACACTCCTCTTCGCGTATGTAAAAAGAACCTCTTGTCACATCAATCATAGACCAACTAAATAGTAAGAGAACTCATAGATAGTTGCTACGGCTAGGATTTTTTATCATCGCAGTTTGAGGAGGTTGACCGTTTGTGATGTGTAGGTTGTGTGGATAGCGCTGGAAAGCTAGGGACTTGCTTCTGAATTCGGTCAAGGATAGTTCAGACTCTTCGATTAGCAACCAGTTGTTAGAAGTAGGTCACAATTTGCGACCAGACAGTCTTCTCTTCTGAAACTTGTTTCCCAGTTCAATAAGCTGTCCACTTATAACGGCTTGGTTCAGCTCGATAGTAGTAGTTTGTGCGATCTGGATGCTAGGAAACCGTACGGTTAGGCAGCATGCAGATCGGCAGATAAAGTTTAGATTTGGAATAACATGCAGTCTTGCGGCTAGGTTCGGTTTGGTGACTTATCAGTTTCAATTGACTCTGTAGCGGTGAGCAGCAGAGCCGACAGTTACTCTCCGAGTCTGAACGACTTGTTCTGTTTGCCTTGTATTTTTTCAAATTCCATCAGTACATTGGCGAATCATGTCTCGCCATGTATGCCTTTCCTTGTAAAGATTGATTTGATAGTACAAAATTCTTATTCTTCTGTGTGCATCTGGCTTACTTGGGATTAGATAGGTTGAGTGTTCCTGTGCCTAGTTTCCCACTTTCCACAATCACAAAATTTTACATTAACATCACTAATCGCCTGTGGACTTAGCCATTTTTCTTCACTGTTAAAGCAAAGGCTTTAACTGACTGGTGTTTACTCGATGCTTCAGCTCATCCGGCGTTGAGTGAGCTATCCTCACTCAATGCCTCCAGTCTTTGTCGATTTTTCGGCTTGCCAATGCTGAGGCTTTGACATACACAAATATACTCAGCTCTTGTTTTTGTATGACATTGAGTGAACTACCTTCAGTCAACGCATGTAGACTTAGCCGCAGAATTACTTTGCAGATTGCTAGGCTTTGACTGTCCACACCTTACTCGGCGCTTTTTGCTATCTGGCATTGAGTGATCCGGCTTCACTCAACTCCTGTGGATTTAGGCGATTTTCAGCCTTTCTAGCATCCTTCTTTGACATATGGTGTTGAGTGAACTGGCTTCACTCAACTCCTGTGGACTTAGACATAATTCTGTCTCTCCGCTCCTCTACCTTGTGACCACATGTCACAACCACTTGAAATACCTTTCCAACTTGCATGCATGAACATTAACATAAATCAAATACACATATGTGTATACCATTGACTTGTTTAACTTCTACAAATCTGGGACATTATGAGCAATAGACCCAACACTGGACATTGACCATCATGATCACCTTGTTTTGTAACTGTTTGATCTCCGTGTCTATGATTCGAATGGGCTTGGCTTTTGTCTTCAACCCACTATCAACCGACACTTGATCCACAACAATGACTTGTGTAGGCTCCTAAATAGCCTTCCGCAACACCGATATGTGAAACACATCGTGTAAGCCACTTAGCTCTACTAAAAGTGCTAGCCAATAGGCAGCTTCGCACACTCATTCAATAACCTTAAATTCTCCAAGATTTCTCAGAGTTAGATTTTTCAAGCACTAAATCCCGGAAACACCTTTGAACGGCTTGATCTTCTTATATACCTGATCACCAACCGTAAACTCAACATTTCGGTGTTTGGCATTGCAGTACTTATCTTGCCTATCCCAAACAATCAATAGTCCCTCCCAAATCAAATATATGGCCGAATTTGCATCTTCGACGTCTTTTCGTTTGTACAGCTTAGTCTCCCCAATTATCGTCTAAGCTAAAGGTGTACGACACTTCCTACCTTAAAGGTCCTTGAAGGCCTCCATCAGAATACTCGCTTGGTAGCTGTTGTTATAGGTAAATTCAATCATGTAGAGATGGTCCTCCTAACTATTTCCAAAATCCAGGATACACATACAAAGCATATCCTCCATCGTTCTGTTGGTCCTTTCGTTTGAGCATCTATTTGAGGAATAAAGGTTGTGTTAAACTTCAATTTTGTACCCAACAATTGATGGATTAGCCTCTAATCATTTGAAGTGAAGTGCCGATCTCGGTCACTTACGATGTTACGCGGAACACAGTGCAATCGTACTATGTTATCAACATAGAACTTTACTAGCTTTTCTATAGAATACTCTTTCCGGTTCAGAAAGAATTGTGACATCTTTGTCAAACGGTCTACAATCACCTAGACGGCGTCGTTCCCATGTTGTGATCTCGACAATCCATCCACGAAATCCATCGATATATAGTCAAACTTCCATTTCGAAATAGGCAAAGACTTTAGAAATCCTCTTAGTTTCTGACATTCAACCTTCACTAGCGTGCAAGTATGACACTTTGCCACGTTGTGAGATATGTCTTTATTCATACCTAGTCACCAGAATAGTGTCTTTATCTCCTTGTACACCTTCGTACTCCCCAGGAGGATTGAGTATTTGCATTGTGAGCCTCATACATCCTCTCCTCACATAAAGTGCTAACCTTTGGGATGCACAAACAATCACACTTTCGCAAAAGACCGTCTTCGCAGTAGAATTCCGCAATAGACCCATCCACGATCTCCGCTACATAGTGCTTCATGCTCTCATGAAGCTCTAACACCTGTCGAATTTTGTTCGCAAGGTCACATTGCACCTTCATCCGGTTCAAGCATGCATTCGGTTTTGTGCTTCTCTCGATGCAAGAGATTCCCAAGGCTTCCAGATCACAAATTAGACGCTCATCATGGATCAAAATCCAGTTGGCTAGTGCCTAATCCCGCTGACTCAATGCGTCTGTAACTATATTTCCCTTATCGGGAATGTAATGTATCTTGAAGGTGTAGTCCCCAAGGAACTCCATCCACCTACGTTGTCGCATGTTCAAGTCCTTCTTATCGATCAGGTACTTTAGGATCTTATGGTCCGTAAAGATATCGATCTTCACACCATATAATTAGTTTCGCCAAAGCTTTAGAGCAAATATTACAGTCGCTAGCCCCAAGTAGTGGACCACATAATTCCTCTAATGCACTTTCAGTTGGCCAGAGCCATAAGCTATCACCTTCCCATGCTGGAGTAGAATGCAGCCTAAGACGCTCCCTGATGCATCATTATTGATTTTATAGCCCTCCACACCTCAAGAAGAGCACAAAATAGGCACCGTACTCAGAAGTCTCTTCCGTTTCTCAAAAGCTTCTGTGCAAGCTAGTGACCAAACAAACTTCTGATCTTTCCTTGTCAAGGTTGTAAGGGGTAATGCTATCCATGAGAAGTTCTTTACAAAGCGTCTATACTAGCTGGCAAGTACCAAGAAAATCTAGGCTAAACAACACATGACACTCTCATATCGCAACTATATTGATCAGATCCACCACAATTCCCTCTCCACTAACCACATGACTGAGGAATGCTATGGATGACAGCCAAAATCCACACTTCAAGAACCTGACATAAAGTTGACTCCTCCTTAGGGTATCTGGGACAGCGCATATGTAACACTCCCATCCATCACGCAGGATATAACAGAAGGTCCGTCCAGGTCCCCACACTATATTCTATGGTAGTTAGTGGGGTTACGTATTGAAACCATAATTCATAAACACGCATCCTAACTCAGAGTGCATTCTACCGGAAGTAAATTAAGATTGAAATAAGTACCCAAGCATGTCAATGTCTACTAAGCCAGACAGGAATGGCAAAACAAATACAAAAATAGATATAGCCTTAAGGCCTTACAAAGTTTCCTCAAATAATATTGTTATACATACTTCGATATGCCAGTCGGCCACACATGAGTAATAAAAGGAAACATACTTTGCTTTGGCCTTTGAGGGCCGGCTTAGCAACCATGGGATTTAGCCCACTATTTCCTGCTCTACTCAGCTGCACCTGCACGAAGTCATTACCCCTAAAATGTAGCAAATAAGGCAACGGTCAACATTAGCTGACCAAATTATAACGAGCCCCCCCACCCCTCACTCGGGATGACAGTGCTCCTCCCTTGCAGGAATTTAGCACAACAATATAAAGGTAACAGAATGTGTAATCATAAGCACCATTCACCACAGACATTGGCACGACCGGCCATATGCCCCGTCACTCAGGTCACATTCTTGGTGCACCAGACCTCAAAGGGTCACACGTCCGTACTCAGCGATGGTTAACATACTTTGAGAATTTACTAGTCTTTCCAGGCCGAAGCCAAATACTCTCCCCATGTTATGACAAATTCATGGAGATGCCCCAAATTTGTACTTTGACTCACTCCAAGTCGAACACTATAGGGTGGGTCCTAGTCAGCCGCATCCTATTTCTCAAACCGCCAGGCTCGCAAGCCGCGATGCGGGTGAGCCTCCCTTTTCCGAATCATACAATACATAACTCTATTATGTTCAAAGGCTAGCACTCACGGCCGCCTAAGTTAGGCCCCTTGGGCTCACAGCTCAACATATTGTCCCTCAGGTCTTCAAGAGATAGGCCTCACCAAATGGCCCCCAGGTCTCTACGAGATATGCCTCACAAAACATCGTCCCCCCAGGTCTCCACGAGACAGGCCTCAAAAAATATTGCTCATTTGGAGCTATCGCCGGTGGTAGCGCTACAGCCGCACGGTTGGGGACAGACTATCGATTCTACCCCTTCAAAAGGGTGTTTTCAAGGAGTCCTTCTCCGGTACTCTCTCTACAGTCACCTGCATACCCCATGACACCGAAATTTACACACTTACCACGGAGACTTCTCCGGCCTACAAAACAATCATCACAAATCCAGACCAACCTGTCTGGATGGGCTTCACACATCATGCCTATACCGTACTTCAATTCAAGATTCTAAATACAAAGACAATAGGGATACAACTGATCTACCCATAGGGAGAACTACTTACACGTGTTCGTAGAGCGTCTACCCTCACATGCTAAAATAAAGGACTTCACATGTCCAAGGAAGAGGATCGTTATCCGTGAAGTTCGTTTTGGATCCATGGGAGAGATTCAAGCTAGATGGAAATGACCGCTATGGCTTTGCCTCCATAGATCCGAACTCGTCTCGCGGATTAGAGCTCCGAAACTCCAACAGCTGCGAGATCTTCTTCTTCCAACTCTCCTCCTTGCTCTAGCTGCTCAGAACAAAGCCTCAAAATAAATGAAGCGAAAATGCCACTTCCTAGGCTTTAAACCGAGCTACCATCGCGCGATAGATAACAACTGCCATACGGTACCTCAAATGATGGCTTCTTCCTTATGCCACCGCCCCAAAACTCCAATCACAGGCCGACTCGTGGCCACATCGTTACAGCCCTACTACAGCTGCGCGATAACAAACTACCACAGTACGGTAGATGATGTGTCATATCAATATGGCGCTCTCGATACCTGATGCTACCACCATGCGGTATCTCTACCGCCAAACGGTACCTTACAGAGAGGTATACCGGCTTAAACAGGTTGGCTATTGCCGGAATTAACCCTTCCGTCGGACAGTATCTTAGAGAAACCATATCCTGCTTCAGGAAACTTGGGGCGTTACAAATCTCCCCCACTTAAAGAATTTCATCTCGAAATTACATCGTGCAGGAAATTATAGAAGTAACAATATTACAATGTGTACCTAAAGTGAATATCTCGAGGAACTCCTCCCTCATGGTTTTCTTCCACTCCCATGATAGTTTCTCGTGGCCATTGTTGTCCAAACGGACCTTGGCCATCGTGATGGACTTATTCTGAAGCTTCTTGACTTCCATGTATTTGATATGAATGGGCTTGACCTTCGTTGTAAACCCACCATCAATCGACACCTGATTTGTAGCAATAACCTGCGTAGGCTTCAGTACTGCCTTCCACAATTCTGATATGTGGAATACGTCATGCTGAACACTTAGTTTTGTTGAAAGCTTCAATGGATAGGCGACTTCACCAATATGTTCCAATATCTCAAACGATACAAGGTATCTCAGACTTAGCATTTTCAAGCGTCAAATCCTTGAAACACCCTTGAACGGTTTGATCTTCAAATACACTCAATCGTCCATTGCAAACTCGACATTTCTATGCTTGGCATTATAATACTTAGTCTGCATATCCCGAGTGATCAACAACCACTCCTGGAATGTTCGAAAAATCGAAGTAGCATTTTCAACTTCCTTCCGCTTAAACAGCTTTGATTCGCCCGTCTCCAACCACGACAAGGGGGTACGACACTTCTACCATAAAGGGACTCGAAGGGCGCCATTTGAATACTTGCCTAGAAGCTATTGTTGTAGGAAAACTCGAACTTATATAGGCGATCCTCCCACCTTTTCCTGAAATCTAGGTCGCACTTACGAAGTATGTCCTCCATCATCCTATTTACCCTCTCGGTCCGACCAACCATCTGTGGATGAAAGGTCATACTGAACTTCAGTTTGATGCCCAATAGTTGATGTACAATCCACCAATCATTATACGTGAAGCGCCCATGTCGGTCACTAATGATTCTACGGGGAACACCGTGCAATCGTACAATATTATCCACGTAAAGCTTTGCCAGCTTTTCCACTGAATCATCCTTTTTATTCAAAATGAAGTGTGATACCTTTGTTAAACAATCAACGATCACCCAGATGGCGTCGTTCCCTTTCTGCAATCTTGGCAAACTATGCACAAAATCCATTGATATGTTGTCGAACTTCCATTCTGGTATAAGTAAAGACTTCAAAAATACACCGGGCTTCTGACATTCAGCCTTCAATAAGGCACATGTTTGACACTTCGCCACATATAGTGCCACGTCCTTTTTCAATCCTGCCCACCAGAAGAACTTTTTCATATCTTTAAATAGTTTTGTGCTAACTGGGTGAATCGAGTACTCGCTGAAATGTTCCCCGCACATCAACTCTTCCCGTAATTTGCCCACCTTTGGGACACACAATCGACTGTTCTTGCATAATAGGCCATCATCAACGGTAAACTAGGCATTTGAAAGAGAAAGCTTGACCGGCGGCCGAATCTCTCCTCATCCTTCTTCCTTGCTCTCCCCTCTCTCTAAATATTTAGAAAGAGAAAGCTTGAAGTAGAATGAGGGTTTCAAACCCTATTCCCGAACTTAACACTGCCAGGACCACCCCGGGTCATGTGATCCCAAAAGAAGGAAATAGACGGCCACGATTCGCACTTAAAATCAATTTCTTGTGCCAAACACGGCTTGTGACACGCCCGTGTCCCAGACTATGTGCCTCAATCGATGATGAAACTGTCGCATCCAGACCAGGATACGGGCTCTCAACACGCCCGTGTCATACTTGACATGCCCGTGTCATTCAGTACACGCCCATGTTGCGGGCCGTGTTCCTCCATCGACACAGGACCAAAAAAAACCCGAAGAGAACACGAGTCCTCGAAACGCCCGTATCGCCTTTGACATGTCGGTGTCAGACAGAACACGCCTGGGCTCCAGGCCATGTTCATCCCCCGACACAGCCCGACCCACAGCCCGAGTTGGACACGGCCTGGGACACCCCCGTGTCTCAGGGCGTGTTTGCTATCTCGACGATCGTCGACTGCATTTTTGTCGACCACTCGGCAAGATCGTCGAACTTGAGCACAAAACGGCCCTGGTATAAGGCCGTATCCCAGGCTGTGTGACCCCTACCAAGCGCCAAACTTGGTTCTAAAAGCTGTCCGTCCCTCTTTTGAGTTTCGGGGCGTTACAATCCTCTCCCTCTTAAAAGAATTTCGTCCCGAAATTACAAAAAGGGAAAATAAACACAAAACTTAAACGGTACCTGAGTGGAATATCTCTAGGTACTCCTCAACAATGGTCTGCTCTCACTCCCACGAGAGCTCCTCCCGACCGCAGTTGTCCCAACTGACCTTGAGAGTCTTGATTACTATGTTACGCAGTCGCTTGACTTCCGAGTTCTCAATACGAACGAACTTGACCTTCATTGTCAACCCATTATCAATCGGTACTTGATCGACCGCAATCACTTGCGAAGGCTCTTGCACCGCCTTCCGCAACACTGATATGTGGAATACGTCGTGTATACTACTCAGTTCCACTAATAGCTTCAATCGATAAGCTGCTTCGCCAATCCGCTCCAGAACCTCAAATTGTCAAAGGTACCTCGGTCTTAGCTTCTTCAAGCGTCATACCCGCAAGATACCCTTGAACGACTTAATCTTCAAATACACCCAGTCGTCAACAGTGAACTCAACGTTCCTATGCTTGGTATTATAGTACTTAGCTTGTCGTTCCTGAGCGATTAGCAATCATTCTCGAATAGTTCATACCAACGAAGTTGCCTCTTCCACTTCTTGTCACTTGTACAGCTTCAACTCACCCGTTTCCAACCATGACAACAGCGTGCGACATCTCCTACCATAAAGGCCCTCGAAGGGCACCATTTGAACGCTCGCTTGGTAGCTGTTGTTATAAGAAAATTCCACGAAGTACATGTGATCTTCCCACTGCTTCCCGAAATCCAAGACACACATGTGAAGCATGTCTTCCATCATCCCGTTGACTCTCTCGATCTGACCTTACGTCTGCGGATGAAAGGCCATGCTAAAACTTAGATTGGTTCCCAACATCTGTTGCACCAACCTCCAGTCATTGGACGTGAACCGCCACTCTCGGTCACTCACGGTGCTGTGGGACACACCATGAAGTCGAACAATATTATCCACATAGATTTTTGCCAATTTTTCCACCGAATCATCCTTCCTATTCAGAATGAAGTGCAAAACCATCGTCAAACGATCTACGATCCCCCAGATGGCGTCGTTTCCCTTCTGCGACCTTGACAACCCATGCATAAAGTCCATTGTAATATCGTCGAACTTCCACTGCGGGATATGCAAGGACTTCAAGAATCCTCTAGTCTTCTGGAACTCCGTCTTCACTAAGGCACACGTTTGACACTTCGCTACATAAAGTGCCACATCCTTCTTAAGTCCTGGCCATCAGAACAAATTCTTCATGTCATGGTACATCTTCGTGCTCCACGGGTGAATCGAGTACTTGGTATGATGAGCCTCGTACATCTAATCCACCTGCAGTTTACCTATATTTAGGATGCACAGACGACTGTCCTTCCATAAAAATCCATCCACGACATCAAATTGGGAATTTTACCCATCCAAAGACTCAACCATGATTTGCTTCATGTGGCTATCCAAATCCAAAGCATGCCGAATCCGATCAGCCAGGTTATACCGAACTTCTGTCCAATTCAAGAGTGCATCGGCACTAGTCTACTTGTCAACACAAGCAATCTCTAATGTCTCCAAGTCCCGTATCTAATGCTAGTCATGAACTGACAACCATTTGGCTTGCGCTGGGGTTCTATGACTCAATGTATCCGCAACCGCATTGCCTTTCCCAGGCACATAGTGAATCTTGAATGTGTCGTCCCCCATGAACTCCATCGACCTTCGCTGCCTCATGTTTGGATCCTTTTGGTCCAACAAGTACTTCAGGCTATTTTTGTCGGTATAGATATCGACCTTCACACCATATAGGTAATGCCTCCATAGCTATAAGACAAATATCATGGCCGCTAACTCTAAGTCATGGACCGGATAATTCCTCTCATGGACCTTCAGCTGACACGAGCCATAAGTTATCACACTACCATACTGCACTAGGACACAACCCAATCCACTGCCCGAAGCATCACTGTACATCTCAAAGCCTTCGGTCCCACTCGACGAACTTAGAACAGGTGCCTTGGTCAACCGACTTTTCAACTCTTCGAACGTTTGTGCGCACTCAGGCGTCCAAACAAACTTCTGCTCTTTCCTCGTCAGAGTTGTGAGGGGTAATGCTATTCGCGAGAAGTTCTCCACGAAGCACCTGTAATAGCCGGCAAGCCCCAGGAAACTCTAAAAGTTAGGGTTTAGACCTGATATACTCTAGAGGGGGGTGAATAGAGTATCTTTAAACTTTAAAGCTTTTTGCTGATTAATAAAAACTATAGAGTTAGGAAGCTATTTGCTACCAAACTATGCTGTAAGTAAAGAACAGTCTTAAGATAAAATAATCTACCACAGGCACAATAAATTTAAACTAATTAATCACAGGCACATCAAGCCTAACTAGCACAGCCACAACAAGAACAAAAGAAAAAGATGGCAACCAGACAACACAAGAATTTTATAGTGGTTCCCCAACCTGGGTACATCCACTCTTCTACCACCCTAGTGGGAATCCACTAGCAGGTTTTGATCAGGTGACTGCCACCATTGAGCTTTTGATCAGGTGCTCAAAAAACAACCCCAAGTCTTTTGATCAAGTGACTTGCAAGCAGGAATAACTTTTGAAGGGAGTTAAAGAACCCTTTTTACAGTGGGGGGATGAGAGAGTGATGTTGTCTTCTCTTTCTCAAATACAATTGAGAAGACTTAGTGGATCTCTGATGTTAACAAAGCTCCCTCTGAGATATTGATTTGTTCAGGAAGGTTGGAGCTTTGCTGTAGGGTGAGTAGGTCTTCAATCTTTTGCTTTGACTAGAAGATATCCAGGAACTTCTTGACTAATAGAGTTTTTGTTGTCCTTGAAGAATCCTGGAATGAAGAAGGAAGAAGACTCTTGATTTTGGATGGATGTTCTTCTTCTTCTTCAGCTTGCTGTTCTTTCTCTGGTTTGGGGCTTCTAGTTTCTTAACTATTGTATTCCATGTGTATTGCTTGTTCTGTTTTAAAATCCTTGATCTCTGTCTGTCTGATTTTGAAGGAAGAAGAAAAATCCTTTTTATATTTCCTATGAAATCATCCTTCTGAATTTTGAATTCGTTTCAGCATTGATTGCTGACGGCCTTGAGAATGTCTGTATTGATTGATTTCCCCAACTGTCCCATTGAAAAACGACAAGTAATAATCCTGATGAAGGCTATAATCAATGCTGTGTCTAATGATAATATTCAGAGAATATTAAGCATTGATTACTCAAGAATTATTACAATAAAATAAGGACAGAGGGAGGGAAATATCCAAGTCTAGATCTGCATAGAAATCGTCGAGCAAAGAACAGAATTCGTCGACCTGGGTCCAGAGTTCGTCGAGCTGAGAATTCATGTTCGTCGACCAGATATTTGTTTTTCTTCGAGTTGAGATCCAAGATCGTCGAACTAAGAACTGTTAACTGCTTTCTCTACAACCTTGCCAATTCTGTACATTAAGATCGTCGAGCTGAGGATTTAATTTCGTCGACTAGTGTTCAGAGTAATTTTTCTTGGACTTTAGAATGTTGAAGTGGAGTATCCAGAAATCGTCGACCTGAGATCTAAGTTCGTCAAGCTGAGAACTGCTAACTGCTACTTGATAAAACTTCTCAAGATTATGGTCTAAGTTCGTCGAGCTGAGTACAGGAATTCGTCGACTGGAGTTCAGAGAAATGATTCTGGACTTGGAATGTGGGAGTATAGAATTTGGAAATCATCGACCTGAGAACCAAGTTCGTCGAGCTCAGCTCAGAGAATTGTCTCTGAGTTCATCGTACTGAGCACGACTTTCGTCGAGCTGAGTTCGACGAACGTCAAACTCACTTTTCTGAACCTTCTAAATTTCTCTAAGTTTGGAGTCTTCCGACAGTCTGTTGATGGTTGGTCCATGCAGTGTTGACTCTAAGGACATGGCCTAAACTCTAGGACACAATCATGACCATGACTATATATGTTGGGTGAAACATCCTAGTTTAGTGAACCTAGCCCAAATCCAACTAGGGGTCCAACAATCTCCCCCTATTTGGGTGAGGTCACTAAATACACACACAAGATATTTACAAAGTAAGAAAAATATATCTGGCAGGAAACTTTAAAATATGCCGCAGATATATGTACAGTAAGCTTTGTATCAGGAAATAAATAGACAATTTTTAAAACAATCAAAGAGACTAAACAGTGTACAGTTTATTTCTTCTGCTTGGGCTCCTTGGGCTTAGCCTCCTTAGCTTTATCACTTGGCTGAGTAAACTTAATTTCCCTATTAGGGTTTGCTGCTTGAATTTTTGTCATTGTCATATCAGCAGCTACAATGATATTAAGGGAGGTAGCCCTTGATACTACAACTTCTGGATGCAATTTCATGTAATCATCAACATTAAAGAATTTGTTAGCTTTAGCAAACCTGTTGAGTTCTTCCTTCCTGTATTTAGACATTATTGTATATTCAGAGGGATCCTTCCCTTCAGCTTTTACTTTGTTGATCATAGAAAGGCCAACTAGTTCTTGGAACCTGACCATCCTTGCTGTTGTAGCTGTTTCTGGATCCTCAAAAAGTACAGGAGGAGATGCAGGTCTCTTTGGACTTTGAGCTTTCTGATGTTCAGTAGTATGTTGCTGTTGATGTTGATGTTGCAGTTGTTGTTGTTGATGCTACTTGCTAGATGAATAGTGCCTGTGCTGGCTGCTTCCTGAAGAGGAGGAGGACCTACCCTGATGTCTCTGATATATTTGGTATTGGGTTGTTCTCTGAGATGAAGAACCTGAAGCACTAGCAGTAGGTGGAGGAGGAGGAGGAGGGTCCTTTCTATATCTCTGAGGAGGAGGTTAGTACTTTCTACTTTTCTTTCTCTTTCTGCTGGTTCTTGGACAGCCACATCCATGCTGGCATGCCCTTGTATGGTGTGATTTTCTGAAGTATATAATAAGGAGTATCATTTATTGGATTGGGTTTTGGAGCAGGAGGTGGAGGGGCTTTCCTCTTCTTGGAGACTTTCTTCTTGGGCTCATCATCAGAATCCTCTTCATCATCTTCATCATCAGAAGAGTCTTGAGGAGTATCATATAGTGCATTAATTTCTTTCAGAGCCTCCACAGATATCAAGGGTTTTTCTGCCTGGGAAGGAGCTGGAGCTGGGGCAGGAGAACTGTACACATCAGTGCTTTCAACAACTGATTTATTCTCTTCTTCTATATCAGCCATGATTAATTCATCAAGATCAGGCATTGGGGAGTCATCCATAACAAAAGTTGGAGGAGAAATTTCTCTGGGAGGGGATGCAATAGTGAGGGAATCAGATTTTGGTGGAGATGGAATGGCTGGAGCCTCTGTAAACTAGCATTTTGTTGCCTGGTAACCTTGGGGCTTATTGGGGAGGTATAGGGGACTATAGCCATGGATGGCTTTATGTTGTCTTCTGGCAGAGAGTTCAAATGAACTGTATCAAAAATGCTCAACAAATTCAAAAGATCAACTGTGAGATTTATAATATAATCACCAGCAGTTGTTAGTTCCTCTGTTACTGTGTCATCCAAATCCATGTCAGACTCAATGAAATTAATTAAATGAAATAAATCATCATCAGCATCTGCATCTACTATTGCTTCTGCTTCTGCTGCTGCTTTTGCTGTTGCTATTTCTGTTGCTACTTCTTTATAGAGTATCTCCCCTGCCTGGTTTCAGTGGCAACTGGATCCAGGCCCCTGACTGAAGAAGGAGGAATATAGAGAGCAGAGATTTTAATAGCAAGGGAAGAGATGGAAGCAGCAAGAGGTGAAATAGCCGTTGCTATAAGGGTTTTGAGGAGGGGAGTGAGAAGTTCTATAATAGGTGGAATGATGGAGGGGTCTAGTGGCAGGTATACTAGAGGTGTCTCAGTGGAGACAGAAGGAGGGGTGGAAGAGGATGGTGGAGGAGGAGGTAAAGAATCTTGCATTTGTTCATCTGAATATGAAGAAGTATGAAGGGGGGATGTAAACAGATTAAAGAGGAGGATGTTGGCCAGATGTTGGGGTAAGGGAGATGAGGGAGGGGATGGAGTTGGGGTATGAAAGTGAATATGAGTTTGAGGTAGATGGGATGTATGAGAGGGAGGAGGAGTGGATGATGTAGTTATTGTACCATGTTGAGATGGAGGTGAGGTATGAAAGTGAATATGAGTTGGGGATGTATGTATTGGGGATGATGGAGGTGTGGGAGTATGGACTGTGGTATGAACTAGAGAGGGGAGTTGGTGTGCCATCTGAGGATGAGTTTGGATGGCTGGAGGTGATGGAGGAGAAGATGGAGCTTCTTCAGCAGGGTGGGAAGTGGCTGGATCAGCCCTGGTACTCTCAGAAGGCCTGGAGGAGGAAGAAGCCTTGGACGGCTTGGTGAGCCTCTTGGAGGCATTTATGAATATCATCGGGGTGAGCAGGAATTCAGCAGCCTTTTACTTAAGGAAGATTCCTAGAATCCTTCCAAAGCAAACCTCATTTTTAGTGTTCTTTTTCTTAATCAAATCAAACATAATCTGAGCCCAATTCACTGGCTTCGTATTCACCACTACACACATCACCAGGAATTGATGCCTGATGATGTAATCATGGGCTGTGTGCTTGCCCAACAATACTTTCCCCACAGCATCTGCTAGAAATTTATACTCAACAGACAGATGTTTCTTGAGCAGCTTGTTAGGGGTGTCTCTAAAATAGCCCATTTTATTCAGCATCTCATTAAATTCTTCACAATCAATCTCCATTCCTCTGTACCATTAGTTAATCCAAAAATTTCGATCAGGATGGCTGGGGTAAGATAAACAACATTACCAGATATTGGGCCAGTCATAGTGTTCTCGTCTGTTGTGGAGGAAGTATAGACCCACTCTCTGATTTCTGTACCGACGAGCTTGATCCTGGTGGTCATCAAATTTTTCAACTGCTGATCTTCAAGCAGTTTCAAGATATTTAGGAAGATAGGATCAGAGTGTTGAAACGATTCAAAGTCCACATCAAATCCGGTATCGAATTTCATTGCTGCAAGACTGCCCGTGAGAATCTCCATAGTGCACCTGCAAGAGAGAAACACAGATCAAGTGCTATAGAACTGGAAGCACGGGACGGAGGTCGAAGAAAAACCTAGATATATGGTTTTTCAGAATATGAATCGACAAACTCCTTTCCACGAAAAATAAATAATTCTTCGATCTGAGGTCGACGAATTATTTTGTAGGTAAACAATTTGTCAAGCTTAGTCTGAAGATATGAAAACATTTTGTCGAGCTCTGTTCGATGAAATTTTTCTGAAGCAGATTCATCGATCTCCGATCGACGAAAATAACTTCACTCACTGAGAGTTCGTCGATCTCCGGTCGACGAATATCTCTAGAACTTTTCTCTATTAGTTGATCTCCATTCGACGAACTTTGAAAAATTCGTTGAGTGCAGACAGAAATTAAATTAAAGCTTCTCCATTTATCATTCCAAGCTGATTTATAAAGAACAAGTGATTTATTTCATCCAAGTGTTTGGTGAAAAAATCTGCTTTTTGTAAATTAGTGTAGATATAGATAAGTTTAATTTTGTTTTTGTCTACACACTCTCTGATGAAATGATGCCCAATGTCTATATGCTTAGTCCTACTATGATGGACTGGATTTTGTGTTATGGATATAACACTTGTGTTATCACATAAGATAGTTGAATTATTTAAGTTGAACCCATAGTCCAGGAGTTGGTTTTGAATCCATAACATTTGGGAACAATAACTGCCAGCTGCTATATATTCTGCTTCAGTAGTTGATGTAGACACAAATGATTGTTTCTTGTAGAACCAAGACCCTAATCTCATACCAAGGAACTGGCAAGTCCCTGAGGTACTTTTCCTGTCTACCCTACATCCAGCAAAGTCAACAGCTGAATATCTAGTTAAATGAAATCCTGACTCAGTAGGATACCAGAGTCCAAGACTAGGACAACTCTCTATATATCTCAAAATTCTTTTTAGAAAAACTAGATGAGATTCTTTAGGATTCACTTAGAACCTATCACAAAGACATGTGGCAAACATTATGTCAGGTCTACTTACTGTAAGGTATAGTAGGGACCCAACAAT
Organism: Platanthera guangdongensis; assembly: GCA_039583875.1. Lineage (NCBI taxonomy): Eukaryota > Viridiplantae > Streptophyta > Magnoliopsida > Asparagales > Orchidaceae > Platanthera > Platanthera guangdongensis. The sequence goes on along the minus strand of CM077164.1, from coordinate 73,231,066 downwards.
GCCCCTATATAATTTCTGATCAATTAGTTTCCCATGTTCATCTGTGTCTATTATAACATTATTGTCCATGGGTGTTTTCTTAGCTGAGGCATCAGCCATCCCAAATTTTTTAATAAGCTCTGTAGCATACATAGCCTGGGATATGAAGATGCCATTAGGTAGCTGCTTCACTCGAAGACCAAGGAAGTAGGAGAGCTCACCCATGCTACTCATTTCAAACTTAAAATGCATGAGGTCAGAAAACCTCTTACATAGTGTGGAATCAATAGACCCAAATATAATGTCATCTACATAAATCTGTACTAATAAAGTTTGATCCTTATAGTGCCTAGTGAATAATGTTTTATCTACAACGCCTCTAGTGAATTTATGCTCTATCAAAATGCTAGCTAAGGTCTCATACCAAGCTCTTGGAGCTTGCTTTAAACCATAAAGAGCTTTATGCAATCTAAAGACATATAAAGGATGGGTTGGAGATATAAAACCTGGAGGTTGTTCAACATAAACCTCTTCTTTAAGACTCCATTAAGAAAGGAACTCTTGATATCCATCTGATAGACTTTGAAGTTCTTGTAGGCATCATAGGCAAGAAATATTCTGATTGCTTCTAACCTTGCAACTGGTGCAAAGGTTTGGTTATAGTCTATTCCTTCTTCTTGACTATAACCTTGAGCAACAAGCCTAGCCTTGTTTCTCACAATTACACCATAGGCATCTAGTTTGTTTCTATATACCCATTTAGTTCCAATGACTGGGTAGTCTTTGGGTCTTGGAACTAAATCCCAAACTCTACATCTCTCAAATTGGTTGAGTTCCTCTTGCATTGCCATGATCTAGTGGGGATCTTGCTCAGCATCTTTTATGGATTGAGGCTCAACTTGAGAGAGGAAACATGCATGCATCACATCTTGGTTGAGTTTATGCCTTGTTTGTACACCTACAGTTATGTCTCCAATCAATTGAGATCTAGGGTGATCCCTTAGTGTGACAAGATCAGTGGGTGGAGTTGGTTCAGCAACAACATGTGGAGTTAATTCCTCTTGTGGAATTATGTCTACTGTTGAATGAAGTTCAACCACTTCTGTGCTTTCTTCTTCACTGTCTTCATCAACTTGTGGAGGAGATGGTGATGTAACCTCTTATGGAAGGTTTAATTCACCCAATTTCTCACACAAGTGAGGTACCTGCAAGGTGCTATTGGTAGAAATTTCTTTCTCCTTGTAAGACATATTGGCTTCATCAAAGGTCACATGTATTGATTCTTCAATTTTTAAAGAAGATTTGTTAAAAACCCTATAAACTTTACTTACTTGGGAATATCCTAGAAAAATTTCCTCTTCAACCTTAGCTTCAAACGTTCTAATATATTTCATGTTATTATTATGTATATAACATATGCAGCCAAAAACTTGAAAATAGGTGATTTTAGGTTTCTTTCCTTTAAGCAATTCATAGAGAGTCCTATTCTTAAGTTTATGTATTAAACTTCTGTTCAGTACATAGTTTTCTGTGCTTACAACCTCTGCCCAAAAGGATAGGGGCATGTAAGCATCTGCAAGTAATGTGCATGCAGCTTCAATTACGGTTCTATTCTTCCTTTCAGCTACCCTATTTTGTTGAGGAGTTCTAGGAGCTGAGAAGCAGTGCCAGATACCTTCCTTCTCACAAAACTCATGTATAAGAAGACACTCAAACTCTGTACCATGATCACTTTTGATCAATACAATATGAGTAGAGTACTCAATCTATATGGTCCTGAGAAAATCTGTAAGAACTTTGAATGTATCTGACTTAGATCTCAGAAAGAACACACAAGTGAATCTTGAGAAGTCATCTACAATAACTAGGGTATAATATTTCCCTCCTAGGTTCTGTACAGCAATAGGTCCAAAAAGGTCCATGTGTAACAAGTACAAGATCCTAGGTGAATCAATCTAATTTATTGATTTAAAGCTAAATTTAGTTTGCTTGCCTAGTTGACATGCCATGCAGAGGCCTTCCTTCTTGTAGAGACCAGAAGGTAAACCTCTCACAAAGTTGTCTTTAGATAGCCTAGTAATGTTTTTCATATTAACGTGTCCTAGCCTTTTATGGCAAAGATCATTTTGATTGCTAACTATATTAAGCAAACAGATGTTTGAAGGTGCAGAAAGAAAATATACTATATATATGTTACCTTGTCTATTTCCAATTAAAAAAGTTTGTTTTTCTTTATTAGAAATAATACAAGATGTTGAGTTAAAGTGTACCCGATAACCTTCATCACATAATTGGCTTATAAAGATGAGGTTATGCTTGAGTCCACTTACATATGTCACCTTTTTAAAAGTGACTAATACAATCTTTACTTATCCAAAGCCTTCAGACTGGCCACACTTTGAATCACCAAAGATCACCTTTGGTCCCAGCTTGGACTTATAGTTAATTAAGTTGTCTTTGCTGCCAGTCATATGCTTGGAGCATCCACTATCCAGATGCCATTTTTGATTAGCAACTGGACAACTCTTTTCCTGCAATGAAAACAGTTAGTTGTTCTTGACCCAGGTTACCTTGGGTCCTTTATATTTTTGATAAGAAAAACTAGATATTACTGAAAATTCAGGTTGAGATTTATACCCTAAGTGGTGATATTTTCTAGGAGTAATTATCCAATCAGCAAGTGGATTAAAATGTTTCCGAGTTTGATTAGAGTTATTGTTATAATTATGACTTTTATTAAGTCTGTTAGGGTTTGACGAAAAGTTGTAAGTTCGTCGACCAGAGTTCGATGAAACAAGATGAGATCGTCGATCTCTGCTCAGAGAATGAACATATCCATTTTCTGTGCCCCAAGTTAATCGATATCTGCTCGACGAACCATACACAGTTCGTCGATCGCAGTAAGATAAGTTATTATTATATAGATTTGCGTTCAGAGATCGTTGACTTGAGTTCGACGAACTGGCTACATTTCGTCGATCTGAGTTCGACGAAATCTGCTGAACTTTGTTTTTACTTAATGTCTTCTGGTTTAGTTATTTTGATTTTTAGGTAATTCTTCTGAGGTTTGTTTGTTGTTCATTACCTCTTTATCCTTAGCTGAAACAAATCTAATGGGGGTTGATAATATGTTTTTCTTAAGTATGGGGGGTAAACTTGATGATGCAGCCAAGCCTTGTTTGACATTCAGTCTGGCATTGACTTTGCTTGTGATGTCCATCAGCTTAAGGCTTCTCCTTGTTGATGCACGAAAGTGGCACCGGGCAGCTAACACAGAGGGAGTGTGTTCGGTCTCACAAGCTGAGCGGAGAAGAGGAAAGAAGGCTGCGGGGGAAGAAGAAAGAAGGAAGCTTCTGAGTGCTCGAGAGTGGAGAAAGCGCTTGTCAAAGGGGTTGCGGGGATAGAGGAGAGGGTTGCCGAGAGTAGTCGGGAAGGCTGATGAGAAGAGGAGGATGATCAAGAGCTGTCGAGCAGACGGTTACTATGACGATCGACTAGCGGAGAAGCTTAATGAGCAGCGAGGAACTTGCTTAGCAGAGAAAAAGCTTGCTGAGCTGAGAGCAAGCTTGCTGAGTAGAGAGAAAGCATGCTGAGCAGAGAAAAGGCTTGCTGAGCAGAGAGCAAGCTTGCTGAGCAGAGAGCAAGATTGCTGAGCAGAGAAAAGGCTTGCTGAGCAGAGAAAAGACTTGCTGAGCAGAGAGCAAGCTTGCTGAGCAGAGAGCAAGCTTGCTGAGCAGAGAGCAAGCTTGCTGAGCAGAGAAAAAGGCTTGCTGAGCAGAGAGCAAGCTTGCTGAGTAGAGAGCAACCTTGCTGAGTAGAGAAAAGCCTTGCTGAGTAGAGAGCAAGCTTGCTGAGCAGAGAAGCTTGATCAACAGAGAAGGTTGATCAACAATGGAGCTTGATCAACAGATAAGGCTTGATCAACAGAGAAGCTTAAGCTGACAGTTACTTGGACGGTTGCTCTTGCACGTCGACACCGAGAGAGCTAAACTGAGCTGAGAGGAAGAGAGGGGGCCGCCTAGCAGCGGAAACAACAGACTTCACCCGCCGCGGCTTAAATGCCACTCTTGCGACGGGCTTTTCCTCTAATCAAGAAACAAGATTACAGCTTGCTTAAAGTGCCTTTACATGACAAAGCAATAAAAGGTACAAAGGGGGAAGCTGGCGGTTAAGGAAGGAGTTTCCAGAGGCTAAGGAAAAGAAGCTGCTGGCAGGCCGCGCGACTTGATGGCAAGCTGTGGAGGACTGGAAATCTTAGTCCGCAGGTCTTGTTGGCAAGCTGTGGAGGATTGGAAAACTGAGTCTGCAGGGCTTGCTGGCAAGCTGATGGCAAGCTGTAGAGGACTGGAAAACTGAGTCTGCAGGTCTTGCTGGCAAGCTGATGGCAAGCTGTGGAGGACTGGAAATTTGAGTCCGCAGGTCTTGCTGGCAAGCTGTGGAGGACTGGAAAATTGAGTCCGCAGGGCTTGCTGGCAAGCTGATGGAAAGCTGTGGAGGACTGGAAAACTGAGTCCGCAGGTCTTGCTGGCAAGCTGATGGCAAGCTGTGGACGACTGGAAAACTGAGTCCGCAGGGCTTGCTGGCAAGCTGATGTCAAGCTGTGGAGGACTGGAAAACTGAGTCCGCAGGGCTTGATGGCAAGCTGTGGAGGACTGTAAATCTGAGTCCGCAGGTCTTACTGCCAAGCTGATGGCAAGCTGTGGAGGACTGGAATACTGAGTCCGCAGGGCTTGCAGGCAAGCTGATGGCAAGCTGTGGAGGACTGGAAAACTGAGTCCGCAGGACTTGCTAGCAAGCTGATGGCAAAATGTGGAGGACTGGAAAACTGAGTCCGCAGGGCTTGCTGACAAGCTGATGGCAAGCTGTGGAGGACTGGAAAACTGAGTCCACAGGGCTTGCTGGCAAGCTGATGACAAGCTGTGGAGGACTGGAAATCTGGGTCCGCAGGTCTTGCTGGCAGCAGTAGTTTTCCTCTTGCGCCTTGTCGCCCCCCCAAATGAGAGGCATTGGGGGATATTTATAGGCCTGGGGAAGATCATCTAGAAGCGGGGCCCAGTGACGTCATTATACAGACTTGCGCGGACTCGGCGAGCAGAGAAATTGAGTAGAGGGGGCGGCCTGAGGCTGGAGTCCGCCAAATGGGCGGCCTGGGCTTCTAGAGGCCGCCCAAGGGGGCGGCCTGGGCTGGAGGCCGCCAAAGGGGCGACCTGGGATTCTGGAGGCCGCCCAAGGGGGCGGCCTGGGCTGGAGGCTGCCCAAGAGGGGCGGCCTGGCTGCTGGAGGCCGCCAAAGGGGCGGCCTGGGCAGGAGGCCGCCCAAGAGGGGCGGCCTGGCTGCTGGAGGCCGCCCAAGGGGGCGGCCTGGGCTAGAGGCCGCCCAAGATGGGCGGCCTGGCTGCTGGAGGCCGCCCAATGGGGCGGCCTGGACTGGAGGTCGCCCCTGGGTGGTGGCCTGAGGAGCAGGCCGCCACTAGGTAGGCAGAGGATGCGGCCTGAGGAGCAAGCCTCCCCCTACAGGGGAGGAAACCCTCTGAAGGTGAGCCGGAGCGTGAGTCTACCAAACCCGCGACGGTTGAATTGGTCCAGGGTTGGCGCTGGTTGGGCGACCTGGCGGACCGAAGAGATAGATCGTACAGATCACCCCCTGTTGCTGTAGGTTGCCTCCTGCAAGGAAGAATGCTATACGGTTAGTAGGCCTAACCACATGGCCTGCGAGGGTGAGCTATGGGAACAGCCCGCCATCCCGCAGGGCACGCGGTTGCTACGCGACCGGGGCGGACAGAGAAATCTATCCGCCTACACTATGGACTTGTCGTGAACTCCAGGGAGAATCTGAAGGTCGCGACTAGCCAGCTGACTACCTTGGGAAGGATCACCGATTTCTGGGTTAACATAGTCCCTGCACTTTAAGTTCCGAAGGGAACTTCGAAAAAGTTGGAGACCCACGAAAATCGTGATCCACCCCAAAGGAAGAGGAGACAAGGAGAGATAGAATCTGATGTCTCTCCTAAGAAGGTTGTTACTGCCTGTCTTTTTCCTGTGAAGGAAAAGTTATTGAAGACATAAATGGAAGGTACACTTCACGCGTACCTGAGTTTGCCTTGGCAAAACGAAGAAGATGTGTCTTTTACTGAGTTCTGCAAAAATGAAGGTGAGAGAAAAGTATAGAAGGGAGATAACTTGCAAATACCCGGTGAAGGCTTGCAAGTAGTTATTATCCCCTACAAAAGGAAGAGTGAGGAGTATGCAAGAAAGAAAAATGAGTTGCAAGTACCTGAAATGGCCTTGCAAGTGTCTGTTAGTCTCTGCAAAAGTGAGGTTAGAAACAGAAACGATATATAGAAGCATTTTGCAAGTTCTTGTGAAGAAACTTGCAAATGTCTGCTGATCTCTGCAAGAAAAGGGTTAGGAGCAGACAAGATATGAAAATAGCTTGCAAGTACCTGTGAAGAAACTTACAAATGTATGCTGATCACTGCAGGAAAAGAGTTAGGAGCAGACAAAATATGAAAATAGCTTGAAAGTACATGTGAAGAAGCTTGCAAGTGTCTGTTGATCACTGCAAAATGAGAGTTAGAAGCAGACAGAATGTATGAAAGGAGCTTGCAAGTACCTGTAAAGCAACTAGCAGGTGTCTGCTGTTCACTGCAAAATGAGAGTTAAAAGCAGATAGAATGTATGAAAGAAGCTTGCAAGTACCTGTAAAGCAACTTGCAGGTGTCTGCTGTTCACTACAAAATGAGAGTTAAAATCAGACAGAATGTATGAAAGAAGCTTGCAAGTACCTGTGAAGAAACTTGCAAGCATCTGCTGATCACTGCAAAGAGAAAGAGTGAGCAGCATGCATATCATAATGAACTAAACTGCAAGTACCTGGATGACGCTTGCAGGTGTTAACTGTTGATGAGATAAGGTGGACATGACCAAATAGTAGAGGAAATGCTTGATGAACTCTACTGACAATTAAATGAAGATCAAAGCAGAATAACAATCTTCTTGTTGTATTAAAGATGTCATGAAGTCAAAATCAATGAGTCGAGCACTGACTGTTGATAGATATGATCATATTGGCAGAGAAAAAGTTTGACTAATTCTGCCAATCTTAACTAAATTGCAATAACATGACTTGATGATCAAGGAGTGTAAGATTCTTTGATCAATGTTTGACGCCATTAGATTTTGATAAGAGTAAATAATAGCTCTGTGAATCATCATCTGATAGAGCTTGAGCAAGCAATGTATATGAAATGAGCATAAGGAAAGCGGATGTTTGCTAATCCTTTTGAAAGGTCGGATTAACCTGTTCACCTGTGAAAGAAGGAAGTTAGCAAAAAGAGGTTTATACTCGGAAGTGACTAAAGAAGGCTGGATGCTGCCACAGGTGTTCCCCGTGGGCCTTATGCATCGCTTGCCTGAGAATGGTCATCCCGAGTATAGTCCTACTCGAAGTGGGCTGGCCGCGCATCCTCTAGGAGAGCACAAAAGAGAAAAGCAAGGAGAATCCATAGAAGGATCGCTAGATGCACTGCTCTCTTGCCTCGGGTACAATCATCACTGATCAATGAAACTAGTTGCGCCAAGTGGCCTATTGCTTGTCTGTGGAAAGATCAGTGGAGTTGTGGAGCCCGCGAAGGCACGAATTGAGAGTACCAGAGAGTGTTCGGCCATCACAGTTGTGAGATGATCAAAGAGACAAGGCTACGCTTGATCGTCATTGCTTGTCAAGCAAAGATCACCGTAACTGTAATGTATCCTTTGCGAAGCACAGCAGAGCTAACACATCGGTCCTCCCTAGAACACACTCTGTGTTAGATGCCGGCTAGGATCCAAAGTCCCGTATTCCTCCGCATGAGAGTTGGATAGACCCCACTACACATATGCGAACACTCCCCGTGATATGTGGTCATTGTGGTCTTACGGAAGAATCCAATCTCGAGGGGGCCTATAGCAAGACTTGGCGATATCTCATTGCTGTAGTGATCTCTTCGGCAAAGAGAAAAAATAGAGGAGGAAGCATCACAAGAAGGGAACTATGTCAGTATGAGATCCCTGATAAAAGCTTTATTGAAAAGCAAGAAGTAGCACTTGGGAGTGCTTTAAAATGAAAATGTTTGAAAAGTAAGAGTAAGAGTAACCGATCACGGTTGTGAAAAAATTTGGAAAACTATGAAGTCCTTTGCCTATTGCTTGTCTGTGGAAAGATCAGTGGAGTTGTGGAACCTGCGAAGGTACGGATTGAGAGTACCAGAGAGTGTTCGGCCATCACAGTTGTGAGATGATCAAAGAGACAAGGCTACGCTTGATCACTATTGCTTGTCAAGCAAAGATCACCGTAACTGTAATGTATCCTTTGCAAAGCACAGCAGAGCTAACACATGGGTCCTCCCTAGTACACACTCTGTGTTAGATGTCGGCTAGGATCCAAAGTCTCGTATTCCTCCGCATGAGAGTTGGATAGCCACCACTACACATATGCGAACACTCCCCGTGATATGTGGTCATTGTGGTCTTACGCCGGAATCCAATCTCGAGGGGGCCTATAGCAAGACTTGGTGATATCTCATTGGTGTAGTGATCTCTTTGGCAAAGAGAAAAATAGAGGAGGAAGCATCACAAGAAGGGAACTATGTCAGTATAAGATCCCCGATAAAAGCTTTATTGAAAAGCAAGAAGTAGCACTTGGGAGTGCTTTAAAACGAAAATGTTTGAAAAGTAAGAGTAAGAGTAACCGATCACGGTTGTGAAAAAATTTGGAGAACTATGAAGTCCTTTGTCGGCTTAGAACAGTCTTCCAAGCACACCCTTGTCATCGACATCGAAGCATTCGACAGTTTTATTAACAACGAGGAGAGGGGGCTCTTCGACTAGGCTCACCCCTCTTGAGCTGCAGGGAATGTCTGCAACTTCTTTTCCCTTTGAGGTTATTAGATCAGGGCGATCTTCTTTGGGAAACAGGTCACAAATCTTACCCTGTCGAAGCATCCTTTGCACAAGCTGGCGGAGTGCTCGGCAGTTCTCAGTCAGGTGGCCTGGCTCTTTGTGGAACTCGCAGTATGGTTCTGAGTCTCTAGATCTGTGATCAGCCGATCGATAAGGCCTTTTGTAGTTAGCTTTATCCTTCATGATTTGGCTCACTTCTTGAATGGCCTCATCTAGTTCGGACTCATGCAAGTCATTGCCTTGCTGATGGTAGACTACAACTGTTTGAGAAGATGGAGCTTGTGGTAGTAGTGGGTCTCGAGTACGGTCTTGATCCCGGAAGGAGTATCGACGATGCTGAAATCTTCTTTCCCTCCTTGTTTTAATTGGGAAATCTTTCTGAGGAGACCTCGGAGGCTGTTTATGAGAAGGATCTTTCTCTGATATAAACTTGGAGACGAAGCCTGGGTTGCTCTTTTCGCCTTGGATGTATGAGTTGGCTAAGGCAATCAACTCTTGGTACGTTCTTGGAGCACGGACATTGGCTTCAAACTTGAGAGGCCATTCACGGAGACTGTGGATAAGAGCCACTCGGTACATTTCTTGATCGGCAATCTCGATGTCCAAGATTTCTCTTTGGAAACGATCAACAAATTGAGACCAAGTTTCATTTCCACGCTGCTTGATCTCAAAGAGGGCTTCAGGACCGCCCTTTCACTTGGTTGAGGTAGAGAACCTGAGCAAGAACTCCCTTCGCAGATCAACAAAGGAAGTGATGGAGTGAGGATGAAGGCCATAGAACCAGTCCCTCACTTGTCCATCAAAGGTGGTGACAAGGAGCTTGCACTTAGTTTCATCTGACAGAGTCTTGAGAGCAACAACCGATTCAAAGGCTTGAAGGTGCTTTACTGGATTAGTCTCTCAAGTGTAGATTGGCAGTCGAGGCTCTCTGAAGTTTGCTAGAGTAGGTTGATGGCGAATGCTCTTGGTAAAGGGTGATGGCTCTTCCTGCTCTCCTACAACATATGGATGAAAAGGAGCATAAGCTACAGCTGCAAAAGAAGCAGGAGGATAAAAGAGAAAAGCTGTAGGAGCAGAGGCAGGAGCTGGGGGGGCAAGGATGACTTCCCTGAAAGTTGAGAAATCTTACAGGACTTCCCCGGGCTGCTCCCCGAAAGAAGTTTTGACGAGCTACAAACTCTTCATCTTGAGGTCGCAAAGGGGCTGCAGGCCCTTACGGAAAGGTTGGCGTGTAAGGAGGATAGAACGGCGGGCAAGCTCGAGGATAAGCTTGCTGATGCTCCAATATTGGTGTTGGGTTGATTGGAGTAGCTGGAGCAGCTGGAGCTGTTGCTGGTTGAGTGTTTAATCGTTGTGTGATTGCAACAAGAATTTGGTTGATTGCTTGGAACTGCTGAGCATTCTCACGGCGCGATTGCTCGAAGGCCTCCCAGAGTGGATCTTCACTGGGACTTGGAGCAAGGTTCTCAGCTGGTTGGTGGTCTGTCATGGCTAACTGTCAGTTTTCACCGTCTATTCGGATCTGAAGGTCGCGTGTTAACTGTTGATGCGCGAAAGTGGCACTGGACAGCTAACACAGAGGGAGTGTGTTCGGTCTCACAAGCTGAGTGGAGAAGAGGAAAGAAGGCTGCGGGGGAAGAAGAAAGAAGGAAGCTTCTGAGTGCTCGAGAGTGGAGCAAGCGCTTGTCAAAGGGGTTGCGGGGATAGAGGAGAGGGTTGCCGAGACTAGCCGGGAAGGTTGATGAGAAGAGGAGGATGATCATGAGCTATTGAGCAGACAGTTACTATGATGATCGACCAGCGGAGAAGCTTAATGAGCAGTGAGGAACTTGATTAGCAGAGAAAAAGCTTGCTGAGCAGAGAGCAAGCTTGCTGAGCAGAGAGCAAGCTTGCTGAGCAGAGAGCAAGCTTGCTGAGCAGAGAAACGGCTTGCTGAGTAGAGAGCAAGCTTGCTGAGCAGAGAGCAAGCTTACTGAGCAGAGAAAAGGCTTGCTGAGTAGAGAGCAAGCTTGCTGAGCAGAGAGCAAGCTTGCTGAGCAGAGAAAAAGGCTTGCTGAGCAGAGAAAAGGCTTGCTGAGCAGAGAGCAAGTTTGCTGAGCAGAGAAGCTTGATCAATAGAGAAGGTTGATCAACAACCAAGCTTGATCAACAGAGAAGGCTTGATCAACAGAGAAGCTTAAGCTGACAGTTACTTGGACGGTTGCTCTTGCACGTCGACACCGAGAGAGCTAAACTGAGCTGAGAGGAAGAGAGGGGGCCGCTAGCAGCGGCAACAACAGGCTTCGCCAGCCGCGGCTTAAATGACACTCTTGCGACGGGCTTTTCCTCTAATCAAGAAACAAGATTACAGCTTGCTCAAAGTGCCTTTACATGAAAAAGAAATAAAGGGTACAAAGGGGGAAGCTGGCGGTTAAGGAAGTAGTTGCCAGAGGCTAAGGAAAAGAAGCTACTGGCAGGCCGCGTGGCTTGATGGCAAGCTGTGGAGGACTGGAAATCTGAGTCCGCAGGTCTTGCTGGCAAGCTGATGGCAAGCTGTGGAGGACTGGAAAACTGAGTCCGCAGGGCTTGATGGCAAGCTATGGAGGACTGGAAAACTGAATTCGTAGGTCTTACTGGCAAGCTAATGGCAAGCTGTGGAGGACGGGAAATCTGAGTCCGCAGGTCTTGCTGGTAAGCTGATGGCAAGCTGTGGAGGACTGAAAAACTGAGTCCGCAGGGCTTGCTGGCAAGCTGATGGCAAGCTTTGGAGGACTGGAAAACTGAGTCCACAGGTCTTGCTGCAAGCTGTGGAGGACTGGAAAACTGAGTCCGCAGGGCTTGCTGGCAAGCTGATGGCAAGCTGTGGAGGACTGGAAAACTTAGTCCGCAGGGCTTGCTGGCAAGCTGATGGCAAGCTGTGGAGGACTGGAAATCTGAGTCTGTAGGTCTTGCTGGCAAGGTGATGGCAAGTTGTGGAGGACTGGAAAACTGAGTCCGCAGGGCTTGCTGGCAAGCTGATGGCAAGCTTATGGCAAGCTGTGGAGGACTAGAAAACTGAGTCAGCAGGTCTTGCTGACAAGCTGATGGCAAGCTGTGGAGGACTGGAAAACTGAGTCCGCAGGGCTTGCTGGCAAGCTGATGGCAAGCTGTGGAGGTCTGGAAAACTGAGTCCACATGGCTTGCTGGCAAGCTGATGGCAAGTTGTGGAGGACTGGAAATCTGAGTCCGCAGGTCTTGTTGGCAGCGGCAGTTTTCCTCTTGCGCCTTGTCTCCCCCCAAATGAGAGGCATTAGGGGCTATTTATAGGCCCTGAAAGTGCAGGTTAGATCTGATATACTCTAGAGGGGGGGTGAATAGAGTATGATGCTTACTAAAAACGTTTTACAACTGTTATTGTATACCTAAGTGAACAGGGAAGCAAATAACATAAAGTAAACACAAGAACTAACTAAACACAGAGCAATCACAGACCACAGCCAGAAAACAAAAGAAAATAAGCAACCAGAAGACACAAGGAGCTATAGTGGTTCCCCAATCAATCTGGGTACATCCACTCTTCTACCACCCTAGGTAGGAATCCACTGCATGATGAGTTGATCAGGTGTCCTGGGCACCAATGGGTTTTGATCAGGTCCCCAAAAACCAAACCCTCAAGTATTTTGGAAGGAGACTTGCAACCAGAATAATTTTGAAGGGATTTAAAACCCTGTACAGGAATGAGAGAGAGGGTGATAGTGTATTCTCTATCAACAGTCATAGAGAAGACTTATGGATTGATGTAGCAGATCTTGCTCCCCCTGATATCTTGAATTGGTCAGGAATGCTGGAGCACTGCTTCAGGGTGATAAGCCTTCAATGACCTAGAATGCCTGGACCAGAACTGCTTCAGGAACTTATTTTGACTGATAAAGTTCTGTTGTCCTTTGAAGTTGTCCTGAGAATAGAAAGAAGAAGACTCTTGATTGAATTTGGTTCTTCTTCTTCTTCTTCAAAAGTTCTCTGGTCAAGGATGATTGCAGTCAAGAACTTTAGATTTGAGAATGTTTTGTTCTTCTGCAATCTTTAGAAGATCTGTAAGATTGTTTGCTGTATTGTGATTTTTGAACTCTGCTTGATTCTATTCTCTTACTGTGTCTCTGATATGTTTTGTGTATCTCTTGTGTTCTTACTCACTAACTGAGGAGAAAAATCACACTTTTGAATGTCGAGCAGTAATTACAGTCGGCCTTGGAAAGAATCAGCAATCAATGACTTTCCTAACTGTCCCATGGAAAAACAACATGTAATCGTCCATAGTCAATGCACGTTCTAACGGTAACATTCCGAGAAGATCTGGCATTAAATGTTCAAGAATCAGCGCCAAGAAACGGGATGGAAACCTTGAAGAAAACCTAATCTGGATTCGTCGAACAAAGAACACAATTCATCGAGCTGAACTTGTGTTCGTCGAGCTGAGCTAGAGTTCGTCGAGCTGAGCATGATAGAGTTCGTCGACCAGACAATCTTCATTCATCTGGTAGACAGTCTTCATTCGTCGAGCTGAGAATCAACATCGCCGACCTGAGAAAAGTTCTGGACTTAGACAAAATACTCTGCATCTGCTGAAATGCTGTGTCAACATAAATTGGTGTCGACAGATTGATCTTGGTGTCGACACAAATCCTCTGGTGGCGACATAAGCTGGTGTCGACATAAGCTGGTGTCGACTGCAATCCTGGTGTCGACATAAGCTGTCTGGTGTCGACACAAACCCTAAGTGTCGACACAGATTCTCTGAGTCCAGAAATCGTTGAGAGGAGAATAACATTCGTCGACCTGAGTAGCTGACTTCGTCGACCTGAGAAATTGTGAACTTGAGGTCCAAGTTCGTCAAGCTCAGAATATAATTCGTCGATCGAAGCTTGAGGCTGGACTTAGAAAAATGTGAATTTCTCCTGACTTTGGCTTGATGTAGAAACTGAGATTTCGTCAAACAGAGAACATAGATCGTCGAGCTCAGCACAAAGAATTGTCTCACGATCTTCGAGCGCAGAATTCCTTTCATCGAGCTGAGTTCGACAAACGTCGAACTCACTTTACTTAGTCTTGAAAACTTGTGAGTCTGGAGTCTCTGAGGGTCTTGATGAAAGCTGGTCCATCTGGAGTTGAGCCTAAGGACTTAACCTAGACTCTAGGACATAAAAATGACCCGGGCTATACAAGATGGGTCACACCCTAAGTCAGTGAACCTAGCCCAAATCAATTAGGGATCCAATAGGCCCGGGGAAGATCATCTAGAAGCGGGGCCTAGTGACGTCATTATACAGACTTGCGCGGACTCGGTGAGCAGACAAATTGAGAAAAGGGGGCGGCCTAAGGCTGGAGTCCGCCAAAGGGGCAGACTGGGCTTCTGGAGGCCGCCCAAGGGGGCGGCCTGGGCTGGAGGCGGCCTGGGCTGGAGGCGGCCAAAGGGGCGGCCTGGGCTTCTGGAGGCCGCCCAATGGGGCGGACTGGCCTGGAGGCCACCCAAGAGGGGCGGCCTGGCTGCTGGAGGCTGCCAAAGGGGCGGCTTGGGTAGGAGGCCGCCCAAGAGGGGCGACCTGGCTGTTGGAGGCCGCCAAAGGGGCGGCCAAGGCTGGAGGCCGCCCAAAGGGGCGGCCTGGCTACTGGAGGCCGCCCAAGGGGGCGGACTGGGCATACTGGAGGCCACCCAAGGGGGTGGCCTAGGCTGGAGGCTGCCCAAGAGGGGCGGCCTGGCTGCTGGAGGCCGCCCAAGGGGGCGGCCTGGACTGGAAGTCGCCCCTGGGTGGCGGCCTGAGGAGCAGGCCGCCACTAGGTAGGCAGAGGAGGCGGACTGAGGAGCAGGCCTCCCCTTACAGGGGAGGAAACCCTCTAAAGTTGAGCCGAAGCGTGAGTCCGCCAAGCCCGCGACGATTGAATTGGTCCAGGGTTGGCGCTGGCTGGGCGACCTGGCGGACCGAAGAGATAGATCGTACAGATCGCCCCCTGTTGCTGTAGGTTGCCTCCTGTAAGGAAGAATATTGCACGGTTAGCAGGCCTAACCACATGTCCTACGAGGGTGAGCTATGGGAACAACCCGCCGTCTCGCAGGGCACACAGTTGTTACGCGACCGGGGCTAACAGAGAAGACTGTTCGCCTACACTATGGACTTGTCGTGAACTCCAGGGAGAATCTGAAGGTCGCGACTAGCCAGCTGGCTACCTTGGGAAGGATCGCCGATTTCTGGGTTAACACTCCCATTGAGAGATTCCTCAAGTTGTTTTTCCTCACATAGCTCTGTTTTTAAAGACATGATTTGTTCATTAGCTAGAGTTTGTTAATCTTTCAATTTAGTGTTTTCAGAAATTAGATTTTCTTGATTGACTAGTCTTTCCCTAAGTATTTTAATTTTTTTCTCTGAGTTAATTAGATCAATTGTAAGACCCCTCCTCCCCGGATTCCAAAACACGGCACGAAGGGGGAGTCTTATGCCCGGAACAGCCGCCTTGCGGTAGCATTAACACACGGGCTAACTTGTACCACAAGACGCCTATTCCGCCGGCTACAACCATATCAATATAAATGCCAACCCATCCAAAAAAATAAGCAAGAGAAGTCAAAATCCACACTAAGTATATAATGTCCAAAAACATGAAATAATGAGAAGCTAAACATGCTTCTACAAAATATCAGAGTACAGCTAATCATTTCCCAAACGGGCTACATCAGAGTAATCAAAATACTAATATCAGTAACCGACGGTATCGACGGCACCGTCACATCAGGCCCTGTCGTCCTGGCCTGTCTGTCCTGCTGCGTAGTCTGCGGCTGCTCTACCTGCGGCGTGACCTCCTAAAAAGGAAAACGTAGCAACCGTTAGTCGAAATGACTAAGTGGTTTCACATCCGCTCCCCCGGCGACTCCTCGGCATCGGGCGGAGAAAAGGAACAAGAGTATAGTATATAACAAGTATGCAAGTAAAGGAGTATAAGCAGGTGGCAAGGTACATGAATATAATATATAATCTAGCAGTTCTACAAGCTAACATCATATAACAACAAGTGTAAGGAAATCTACAACAGAAAAGTAACTTAACTTATAAGAATGCCCATACAAACTTATAAGTTAAGGATCGGGTTACATAAAGTAACTCATTATATAGGAGTGCCCATACAAACATATACGATGAGGATCTTGTTGTGCAATGTTATGAAATGCTATGAATGCTATGCAATGACTCACCCATGCACACCCATGCAATTGCTATGTCGACACAGACTATAGTTCCCACTTTTCGAGCAGGTAGCTAACCTCTCAGGCATCAACCGCCGTGGCCAGGCGGTGACAGTAGAACGGGTACTTCTACTACTAGGCGGGTATCACACTACTTCACCTAGGCCTCCGTATGCCTCAACGCTAAGAACACAACAGCAGAGCCCATGCGTACTATGGACCAGCGGGGTCTTGGGTAGATGTGCACCAAGAACACAGCCCGAACTGGCCTTGTGTGACCCGGAGGGGGCCTCGGAAGAAAGCACGAGGACACAGCCCAACCGTTCACATGGCCGGAGGGGCCTCGGGACGTGAACACCGAGGACACAGCCCAAACTGACCAAGTCTAACTGCCAACTACCGTTGGTGTGATGACTGGCGAGCCCATAGACCTGCCACACTATCCTTAACACAGGATTATGACACCGTGTGTCGACTCACACCACATGCAAATACCACATCAACAAATCATGGAAGGGGCCTCGGAAGTAAACACGAGGACACAGCCCAACCATCCATCCACACCTTATCTCAACACAACCAAAACAAGTGACGGTCAACACCGCACTTATATCCCTTCACAATACTACCCGTAGGGAGAAGACTCTCTAAGTATTGGACTACAAGACTCATTTCATTAATCAAACATGTCCATGATCATTATCTATTCATCTATATGACTTTCCAAATGATGACAATATAATATAAACATGATGCGCATATGAAGATCTATCACACTTTTCATTTGATAATGTCATAATATAAACATGAAGTGCACAATTATCAATCTTTCAATTCCTACCAATTCAGTTCGTTTAAATAATATTATTTCTCAATTTGATAATATGAAATCTGCAACAAATGATTAATCATTCATCCAAGCCAAGTGTCTTGCATTATTAATTCCACCGAATCAAAATCCATTTTCCATTAAGCCCAGAATTTAGGTGCGGGCTGAATCTGGATAGCAACTTCGATTTGAGATTCCCGAAGCTATAGGAATCCGGTGAAGACTTGTAACCCCACGATGGAAAGGTCGTTCCGAGGTCTACAACTCTCGTATTCAGACCTCAACCCAGATTCGAAATTATCATATTTGAAATCGGACTTGAAGTCCGCTGCGTACAGAACACAGTTTCTGCATACAGGATTTATTGAACACCATTTTCGTTTAGACTTTCCCGTGGCTATATACTTCTCCAGAAGTCGTGTAACCATTCGTTGGAAAGGTATTTTCAAGGGCGTCAACTTTCGTGTTTAGCCGAAAGCCCAGATCTAGCCATGTCACACTTAAAAATGGCCACGAAGTTCGCTGCGTGCAGAATACAGATTCTGCGCGCATCTTAAGGCGACATGAACGGCATCGGTTCATCTTCCTCCTTAATACGTTCATCCCAAATCATTCCAGAATTTCCTCCACCCTTATTCAACCTCATGAGGTCAATACTCTTCACGAAACCATCATCCATCATCACATAGAAGAAGAGAGTGGTTGAAGAGATCTAAAATCTAGAACACAAGTCCTAGCATGGCCAAACCTAGAGGACTTCTTCTCTCCATCAAGACTCTTTTGAGCCGATGTCTCTCCTAGGAAAATAACTATAGATCTAGCACCAAGGGAGAGGGTATGAAACTCACATTGGCTCCAGCGGTACCACAATTTCCGGCCATGGATCTCGTAGTTCTCCTTGGCGGAATCTTCTCTTTCACGGCGATGGCGGATCTCCTCCGGTAGAACTTGCTCCAGCAGTTTTTCCTCTCACCAGGAGTTCTCACAGGAATTAGGGGATGAAATGAGCAATAAAACGGCTAGGGTTTTATCTCTCCCTTATATATAAAATGTGACATGAGTAGGGACACGGCCGTGTCCTTACCCGTGTCCTGCCTGGCGAAGCGACAACGACAGTTTCCATGTCGGTTCAATATTAGACACGGCCGTGTTCCTGGCCGTGGCCTTGGCCGTGTCCTTCTCGGGTTGCATCTCGACGATCCATCAAAATCGTCGACTGGAGCACACGGGTAGGGACATGCCCGTGTCTCTACCCGTGTCATCTTCATCCGTCGAAGTCGACGCGCAATTCGTCGATCTCGACACCTCTCGTCGAGTGTAACTCGACACACACGGGTAGGGACATGCCCGTGTCACTACCCATGTCACCTGATGTCGACACAGCTCGTCAGTCTCGACACGGCCTGTCGAGTATAACTCGACACACACGGGTAGGGACACGCCCGTGTCGCTACCCGTGTCACATGATGTCGACACAGCTCGCCGATCTCGACATGCCTCGTCGAGCTCAACTCGACCCACACGGGCCGGGACACGCCCGTGTCGCTACCCGTGTCGCTACCCGTGTCTCTACCCGTGTCACTACCCGTGTCACTACCCGTGTCACTACCCGTGTCACTACCCGTGTCTCTCTGCACTGATTTCTCCACTTCTCCACAAGTGCAGTCCAATTCCCTACACTTCTCAGGACTCGAGTCAACCCTCCTAACTCAAAAAAAACACACACTAGGGGCCTAGAGCGATTCGGGACGTTACAAATCCTATAAACAAAATAAAAGATTTCGTCCCCGAAATCAGGCTTGGGCTAGGGGAGAAAAGCATAACAGGAAAAATTAACATATGCTTTTAAATAAAATTACCTCGAACAAACAACTCCGGGTAGCGTTGCTGCATCAAATCCAATGGCTCCCATGTGTACTCCTCCTTCCCATGATTCGACCATAGCACCTTCACCAAGGGTACACTTTTGCGGCGTAAAGTTCTTGTCTCGCTGTCAACAATCCGCACCGGCTCTAGTCGCACAGACCTATCTGACGCCACTGCACCATCAGTAGTGGAAATAAATTGGTCGGGCCGCAACATTGCTTTTCGAAGCGACGACACATGAAACACGTCGTGGAGATTCTCTAGTTCTGGTGGCAACTCCAACTGATAGGCCAACGGACCAATCCTTTCCAATATAGTATAAGGCCCAACATACGTTGGGCTGAGCTTTTTCACTCCACGCACCCACGACACTCCATGCATCGGCCGAATCTTGAGGAACACTTTTTCTCCCACTTGGAACTCCACCATCCGGTGCTTTTTATTGTAATATTTTGCCTGTCGACTTTGAGCCTCCAACATGCGACCCCGTATCAATCTGACCGCCGCATCCGTATCATCTATATATTCATTTCCCAATGCCTTCGGATCTTCATCCTGCACCCAAGACAAGGGGGTTCTGCACCTTCTTCAGTAAAGGGCTTCATGGGGCGCCATACCGATGCTCGCCTGATGGCTATTATTATAGGAGAATTCCACTAGTGGCAAGAGCCTTTCCCATGGCTCTCCTCTGTCCAGCACACATAACCTCAATAGATCCTCCAACGTCCTAATGGTCCTTTCAGACTGCCCGTCCGTCTGAGGATGAAATGCGGTACTAAAGGTTAGGCGCGAGCCCAAATACGCATGTACCGCCTTCCACTCATTGGATGTAAACCGACCATCCCGATCCGGAACAATTGTATTGGGCACGCCATGATACCGTACAAATTGCTCCACAAAAAGGCGTACCAAAACATTCACATGTGCTTCCTTCTTCATTGGAATGAACCGGGCCACCTTTGTCAGTCGATCAACAATAACCCACACTGAATCATTCCCGGAGCGGGAACGAGGTAACCCATGAACAAAGTCCATGGAGATATCCTCGAACTTCCATTCGGGGATGGGCAGCGACTGCAACAAACCACCGGGACTCCTGCATTCAGCCTTCACTCTTTGACATGCTTCACAATGAGTGACATAATACCGGACATCCTTCTTCATTCCCGGCCAACACATGGTCTTTCGCAATCCGGCGTACATCTTAGCAATACCCGGGTGCACTGAATATTGAGAGGAATGCGCCTCTCTCAAGATATCCTCCTGAATTTTGCCGCCCTTGGGAATATAGAGTCGGCCACGAAAATAAACGAGGCCGTCTTTGAGTGTGTACTCATCGGTGGTCCCATCTTCAATTACCTTGATTGCCGAGGCCAAGGCCGCATCCATTACTTGCTCCACCCGAATCCGGTCTTGGATATCACAAACTATGCTCATGTTGGCCAAACACTCCGCATACTCTACCGAATGAGCCTTGAATACTAGAGTAATTTCCATCTCCTCGATCATCCGAGCCAACTCCATACTCATCAACCGAGACTCTGGGCTAGAGCCTGGCGCTTTTCTACTCAAGGAATCGGCTACCGAGTTCGCTTTCACGGGGTGGTAGTTCATGGTGAACTCATAGTCGCATAGAAATTCCAACCACCGCCGTTGTCTCAGGTTCAACTCCTTCTCAGTGTGGACATACTTCAAGTTCTTGTGATCGGAAAAGATCTCGCAGTGTACGCCATATAGGTAATGCCTCCAGACCTTCAAAGCGAAGACCACTGCTCCCAATTCCAAATCATGAACCGGGTAATTGATTTCATGTTTCTTTAACTGCCTTGAAGCATAAGCGATCACGTGCCCGTGCTGCATCAACACCGCTCCCATCCCTTGATATGATGCGTCCGTGTAAACTTGGAATCCTTCCTTCCCCGACGGAAGTGCAAGGATGGGGGCGGAGGTAAGCCTATCCTTCAGCTCTTGAAATGCCGTTTCACATTGAGGTGTCCACTCAAATGGCACACCCTTCTTCGTCAAGGAGGTAAGAGGAAGGGCAATCTTAGAAAATCCTTTCACGAACTTGCGGTAGTAGCCAGCAAGTCCAAGAAAGCTTCGTACATCGGCCGCCGACTTCAAGGGCGACCACTCCTTCACGGCCCGTACCTTTTCTGGATCCACTGCTAATCCTGCCCCACTGATCACATGCCCCAAGAAAGCTACCTCCTTAAGCCAGAATTCACACTTGCTAAACTTGGCGTACAAGGCGTGCTCCTTCAATTTCTTCAACACCAAGGTTAGATGCTCGACATGCTCCTCCTCCGTCTTTGAGTAGACCAAGATGTCATCGATAAAAACTATGATGAAGATGTCCAAATATGGTTCAAACACCTTATTCATCAGGCTCATGAAGGCCGAAGGGGCATTTGTGAGCCCAAACGACATTACTGTGAACTCATACAAACCATATCTCGAACTGAAGGCTGTTTTCTGAATGTCCCCTTCTTGTATCCTCAACTGATAGTATCCAGAGCGCAAATCCAGTTTAGAGAACCAATGTGCTCCCACTAATTGATCGAACAACTCGTCGATCCGAGGTAGCAGATATGTGTTCCGCACCGTCAGCCGATTGAGTTCCCGATAATCTATGCATAATCGCAGGGTTCCATCCTTCTTCTTCACGAACAGCACAGGGGCTCCCCAGGGTGATGAACTGGGCCGAACGAACCCTGACTCCACCAGTTCTTGCAACTGAACTCTAAACTCCGCGAGTTCTTTCGGGGCCATTCTGTACGGAGTCTTGGATACATGCTTGGCACCTGGTACTAGATTGATCTGGAAGTCAACCTCTCTATGCGGAGGTAATCCTGGTAGCTTCTCAGGAAATACCTCGGGAAAATCCCGCACAACCCGTACATCCTTTAATTCCAACGCTTCCTCCTTCAACTCGAACCAGATCATGAAGACCTAGTCCCCCTTCATATGAGCTTTTACAACCTGGACGGAAGATAACATCATGCGAGGCGCGAAGCCAATACCTTGGAAGATGACATCAGAGTCTCCATGTCTCAAATAGATCCGCTTCTCCGCGCAGTCGATCCTCACGAAGTGCCAATCCAGCCATGCCATGCCCAAAATGATGTCAAACTCTGGCATTCTCAGAACCGTGGCCGGCGTATCAAAGGCCTTCCCATCAATAAATAACTCCAACTCGCACTTGGCGGTTGCGATCATCTCCGAGCTATCCGGAAGGCGTACACGTCGGGCTATGCCAGTGAAGTACTATACACCCTCCACGTCTTTTATGAAATCCTCGGACACAAAGGAGTGTGAGGCACCGGTATCGAACAGCGCATAGGCCGTCTTCCTGCCAATAATCACGGTGCCTAAGTACCAACAACCAAAATTTATTGCTAGTGGCTAGTAAGTTCTAATCAATTCAAGTTATACCATGCAAATATATAAATTAATTAAATCATACCTGCAATCACATCTTGTGGGTTCCGTTCCTGCGCCATGTCAAGCGCGTACACCTGATCCCGGACCGGTCCGGGGTTTCCTCTTGGCGGTCCTCGTCCTCGACCACACATATATCCCCGCCCTCGTGGAGCTGCTGGAGGGAGAGCAGGAGGGAGAGCAGGAGGGGCGTTCCCATATAGCTGCGGGCAGAAACACCGGATGTGGCCCGGCTGGTTGCATTCGAAGCACACCAAACCACGACGCCCTTCAGGTTGTTGAAATTGCTGAGGCTGTGGGGTTGGAGGCAATGCAGGCGGCTGCGGAACTGGATGCTCCACCCTATAGTTTCGGTGGACACGCCCTCCACCTCTTTGATAACCTCTTCCTCCTCTGAAGTCCCGCCTCCTTCTATTACTTGGGCCGGCTTCCATCACGTCCTCTGCAGGCCTCTTACTACATCCCAGGTGGTCCGCCTCTAATCTTTTCGCCATATCAATGATCTCCGCCAAGCTACCATCCGCTATAAACAAAAGGGACTGCCTTAGGGGATCTCGCAGCCCTTTATAGAAGCGCTTGGCATAACCTCTTTCATCCAACTCATAAGAATCCGCAAACCTTGCGAGATGCTAGAATTCCCGCTGGTATTCTGTAACCGACTTTGATCCCTTCTTTAGTAGAAGGAACCTCTGCTCAAGCTCATCTCGGGCCGATGTAGGGATAAAGTGCTCCAAGAAAACACCCGAGAATTCACTCCAACTTATCTTTGTATAGATCCAGCCTTGGAAGGTAGAGCCCATGAGGGACTTCCACCACCTCTTCGCATGTATGTCCAAGACGGACACTGCCAATGTCACTGCCATGTTGGCCGGGCAACGGATACCAGCCAACAACTCCTGTATCGTGTCTAGCCATTCCTTTATACGTACGACTGACTCCGTCCCAAGGTAGACGGGAGGGGAGAGAGCCCGGAAGGTGCTCAGCCAGTTGGAGCTCGGGGCCGTTGTTGCACCGGAGCCTGCTGTGCCTTAAAAGCATCAAGAATGGCGGTGAGCATTTGCCCCAACTTAGACTGTTTAAACTGAGTGGGTATGGGAGGGGTAGGAGTACCCCCCATCGGCTCAACATGCAGTGGAACCTACACATACACGACAAATTTGTGGTCAGGTTGGCTAAACTTAAGGTCAAAGTTGGACAAACTTAATGTGAATTACATATGGGCACACCACTGCTTCCGCTAAGTCAGTTTGTCCCCAAACTGACTAATCAAACGGGGGTGGCACCATTGTTGAATGACTTCTTAGTTGAGGATCGTGGCAAACTGATACCATTTGTAAGACCCCTCCTCCCTGGATTCCAAAACACGGCACGAAGGGGGAGTCTTATGCCCGGAACAGCCGCCTTGCGGTAGCATTAGCACACGGGCTAACCTGTACCACAAGACGCCTATTCCGCCGGCTACGACCATATCAATATAAATGCCAACCCAACCAAAAAAATAAGCAAGAGAAGTCAAAATCCACACTAAGTATATAATGTTCAAAAACATGAAATAATGAGAAGCTAAACATGCTTCTACAAAATATCAGAGTACAGCTAATCATTGCCCAAACGGGCTACATCAGAGTAATCAAAATACTAACATCAGTAACCGACGGTATCGACGGCACCGTCACATCAGGCCCTGTCGTCCTGGCCTGGCTGTCCTGCTGCATAGTCTGCGGCTGCTCTACCTGCGGCGTGACCTCCTAAAAAGGAAGACGTGGCAACCGTTAGTCGAAACAACTAAGTGGTTTCACATCCGCTCCCCTGGCGACTCCTCGGCACCGGGCGGAGAAAAGGAATAAGAGTATAGTATATAACAAGTATGCAAGTAAAGGAGTATAAGCAGGTGGCAAGGTACATGAATATAATGTATAATCTAGCAGTTCTACAAGCTAACATCATATAACAACAGGTGTAAGGAAATCTACAGCAGGAAAGTAACTTAACTTATAAGAATGCCCATACAAACTTATAAGTTAAGGATCGGGTTACATAAAGTAACTCATCGTATAGGAGTGCCCATACAAACATATACGATGAGGATCTTGTTGTGCAATGTTATGAAATGCTATAAATGCTATGCAATGACTCACCCATGCACACCCATGCAATTGCTATGTCGACACAGACTATAGTTCCCACTTTTCGAGCAGGTAGCTAACCTCTCAGGCATCAGCCGCCGTGGCCAGGCGGTGACAATAGAACGGGCACTTCTACTACTAGGCGGGTATCACACTACTTCACCTAGGCCTCCGTACGCCTCAACGCTAAGAACACAATAGTGGAGCCCATGCGTACTATGGCCCAGCGGGGTCTTGGGTAGATGTGCACCAAGAACACAGCCTGAACTGGCCTTGTGTGACCCGGAGGGGGCCTCGGAAGAAAGCACGAGGACACAGCCCAACCGTTCACATGGCCGGAGGGGCCTCGGGACGTGAACACCGAGGACACAGCCCAAACCGACCAAGTCTAACTGCCAACTCTCGTCGGTGTGACGACTGGCGAGCCCGTAGACCTGCCACACTATCCTTAACACAGGATTACGACACTGCGTGTCGACTCACACCACATGCAAATACCACATCAACATATCATGGAAGGGGCCTCGGAAGTAAACACGAGGACACAGCCCAACCATCCATCCACACCTTATCTCAACACAACCAAAACAAGTGACGGTCAACACCGCACTTACATCCCTTCACAATACTACCCGTAGGGAGACGACTCTCTAAGTATTGGACTACAAGACTCATTTCATTAATCAAACATGTCCATGATCATAATCTATTCATCTATATGACTTTCCAAATGATGACAATGTAATATAAACATGATGCACATATAAAGATCTATCACACTTTTCATTTGATAATGTCATAATATAAACATGAAGTGCACAATTATCAATCTTTCAATTCCTACCAATTCAGTTCGTTTAAATAATATTGTTTCTCAATTTGATAATATGAAATCTGCAACAAATTATTAATCATTCATCCAAGCCAAGTGTCTTGCATTATTAATTCCACCGAATCAAAATCCATTTTCCATTAAGCCCAGAATTTAGGTGCTGGCTGAATCTGGACAGCAACTTCGACCGGAGATTTCTGAAGCTACAGGAATCCGGTGAAGACGTGTAAGCCCACGATGGAAAGGTATTTCCGAGGTCTACCACTCTCGTATTCAAACCTCAACCCAGATTCGACATTATCCTATTTTAAATCGGACTTGAAGTCCGCTGCGTACAGAACACAGTTTCTGCATACAGGATTTATTGAACACCATTTTCGTTTAAACTTTCCTGTGGATACAGACTTCACCAGAAGTCGTGTAACCATTCGTTGGAAAGGTATTTGCAAGGGCTTCAACTTTCGTGTTTAGCCGAAAGCCCAGATCTGAACATGTCACACTTAAAAATGGCCACGAAGTTTGCTGCGCGCAGAATACAGATTCTGCGCGCATCCTAAGGCGGCATGAACGACATCGGTTCATCTTCCTCCTCAATGCGATCATCCTAAATCATTCCAGAATTTCCTCCACCCTTATTCAACCTCATGAGGCCAATACTCTTCACGAAACCATCCTCCATCATCACATAGAAGAAGAGAGTGGTTGAAGAGATCTAAAATCTAGAACACAAGTCCTAGCATGGCCAAACCTAGAGGACTTCTTCTCTCCATCAAGACTCTTTTGAGCCGATGTCTCTCCTAGGAAAATAACTATAGATCTAGCACCAAGGGAGAGGGTAGGAAACTCACATTGGCTCCAACGGTACCACCATTTCCGGCCATGGATCTCGTAGTTCTCCTTGGCGGCATCTTCTCTTTCACGACGATGGCGGATCTCCTCCGGTAGAACTTGCTCCAGCAGTTTTTCCTCTCACCAGGAGTTCTCACTGGAATTAGGGGATGAAATGAGCAATAAAACGACTAGGGTTTTATCTCTCCCTTATATATAAAATGTGACACGGGTAGGGACACGGCCGTGTCCGTACCCGTGTCCTGCCTAGCGAAGCGGCAACGACAGTTTCCATGTCGGTTCAATATTTGACACGGCCATGTTCCTGGCCGTGGCCTTGGCCGTGTCCTTCTCGGGTTGCATCTCGACGATCCATCAAAATCGTCGACTGGAGCACACGGGTAGGGACACGGCCGTGTCTCTACCCGTGTCATGTTCATCCGTCGAAGTCGATGCGCAATTCGTCGATCTCGACACCTCTCGTCGAGTGTAACTCGACACACACGGGTAGGGACACGCCCGTGTCACTACCCGTGTCACCTGATGTCGACACAGCTCGTCAGTCTCGACACGGCCTGTCGAGTATAACTCGACACACACGGGTAGGGACACGCCCATGTCGCTACCCGTGTCACATGATGTCGACACAGCTCGCCGATTTTGACAAGCCTCGTCGAGCTCAACTCGACCCACACGGGTCGGGACACGCCCGTGTCGCTACCCGTGTCGCTACCCGTGTCGCTACCCGTGTCTCTACCCGTGTCACTACCTGTGTCACTACCCGTGTCTCTACCCGTGTCACTACCCGTGTCTCTCTGCACTGATTTCTCCACTTCTCCACAAGTGCAGTCCAATTCCCTGCACTTCTCAGGACTCGAGTCAACCCTCCTGACTCAAAAAAAACACACACTAGGGGCCTAGAGCGATTCGGGACGTTACATCAATACACAAGGTTTTAAACTCAGTTTTGAAAGTATCAGAACTATAATCAAAAGTTGAGAGTACCTGATCAGCTTCTGATTCTGAAGTTCCGTTATTTTCAGATTCTTCATCATCTGATTGACTTCTAGAGGCATCAATGGCCATGAGGCAGACTTCCTTGGCCCTTGCCTCTTCTTCTCCTTCACTGGAACTGGAAGATGTGGATTCATCTTCAGTGTCACTCCAGTTTTCAGCTACAAAGCCCTTCTCCTTCTTCTTGTATTTGCTGGAGGAAGGCCTTAAGCTTTGTTGTCTTCTGGAGTCCTTTTCTCTTCTTCTTTCTTTCTTTTGATTCTCTGGACACTCTGAGATGAAGTGTCCAGGTTTCCTGCAGCCAAAGCATACTACTTCTTTAGTAGGAGTTTTGTCATATCTTGTCTTATCATCCTGCCTGGATGATTTTCTTCTGAAGTCTTTCCTTTCCATTTTTAAAAATCTTTTGGCAAGGAGACTCATTAGCTCTTCATTTACTGTTGAGGCTTCAGTTTCTTCAGCAACCTTGAATGCCAAGTTGTGCTCCTTTCTTGTTGGTGGAGGAGTTCTTTGTTCAGCTGCTTCTCTAGACTTTCTGAGCTGCTCATAAGACTTGAGCTTTCCTAACAGATATTCTGTGGAAATCTCATTTAAGCTCATAACCTCCTTGATTGGCCAGATCCTTGAATCCCAAGAGCTTGGGAGGCACATGAGGATTTTGTCATTTACTTTAGTAAGGGTGATGTCCTTATCCAAAGTCTTCAGCTCATTGATGATTGAGCTTAGTCTATTGTACATATCTGCAACAGATTCTGACTCATCCTTCTTGAAATTCTCATACTAGGATATGAGATTTGATATTCTATCCTTCCTTTCATCAGCAGAGCCAGCCACCATTTGGTTGAGAGAGTCCCAAATGGCCTTGGCTGATGTGCATTCAGCCACTTTCTAGAAAATGTCATCAAAAATTGTTTGGGCCAGAATGTTCATGGCTTTAGCATCAGCAACTTTAGCTTTCATTTGAGCATCAGTCCACTCAGGTGGTGGAACTGCATGAGTGCTGGAAGTTGATGTGGATGCAGCTGGTTGAGGAGGACCTGTCAATATAGAGTTGTACATCTCCTCATCAATAGAATTCATATAAAGTTTTATTCTTGCCTTCCAGATGGCAAACTTATTTAAGTTGCACACTGGAGGTCTGGTGCTTGCATAATCTTTATTCTATGCCATGCTGTGAATACAATCCTAATAGAAACAAAAAATCAGATCTAACACAGGATCTTTTGGTTCAAGGGTTAGCTTGTATAACCAAAAGAACCTCCTCTGATACCAATTGAAAGTTAGGGTAAGACCTGATATATTCTAGAGGGGGGGGGGGGTGAATAAAGTATCTTTAAACTTTAAAGCTTTTTTCTGATTAATAAAAACTACAGAGTTAGAAGCTATTTGATACAAAACTATGCTGTAAGTAAAGAACAGTCCTAAGATAAAATAATATACCACAGGCACAACAAATATAAACTAATTAATCACAGACACAACAAGCCTAACTAGCACAGCCACAACAAGAACAAAAGAAAAAGATAGCAACCAGACAACACAAGAATTTTATAGTGGTTCCCCAACCTGGGTACATCCACTCTTCTACCACCCTGGTTGGAATCCACTAGCAGTTTTGATCAGGTGACTGCCACCAATGAGATTTTGATCAGGTGCTCAAAAAACAAACCCAAGTCTTTTGATCAGGTGACTTGCAACCAAGAATAACTTTTGAAGGTAGTTAAAGAACCCTTACAGTGGGAGATGAGAGAGTGATGTTGTCTTCTCTTTCTCAAATACAACTGAGAAGTTTGCTTTTTGCAAAACTACGACACAAGCCTATCACCAAGGAACTGACAAGTTCCTGATGTTCTTTTCCTGTCAACTCTATATCCAGCAAAGTCAGCATCTGAGAATCCAGATAATTTAAATTCTTATTAAGCAGGATAATATGTCCTAGATTAGGACAATCCTTTATATATCTCAAATTTTTTTTTAATAAAATAAGACGTGATTATTTAGTATTGACTTGAAATCTAGCACAAATGCAAGTAGCAAACATAATATCAGGCCTACTAGCTATAAGATACAATAAGGACCCTATATTAGCCATATATGTTTTTTGATCAACTAGCATGCCCTATTCATTAGAATCAAGTACAACATTGGAGGCATGGGTGCTTTCTTAGCTGAGGCATCAGTAATCCCAAATCTTTTTACTAGCTATTTAACCTATTTAGACTGGGATATGAAGATACCATCAAAGGTTTGCTTCACTTAAAGACCAAGGAAGTAAGATAGTTCACCCATGCTACTCATTTCAAACTTTGAATGCATCAGGTCAGAAAACCTTTTCAAATTTTGGAGTCAGTAGAGCTAAATATTATATCATCTATATAGATTTGAACTAGCAAATTTTTTGACTTATGATGTCTAATAAATAAGGTCATATCTACAATGCCTCTAATGAACTTATGCTCTAAAAAGGTATCTAAGGTTTCATACCAAGCTCTTGGAGCTTGCTTTAGACCATAAAGAGCTTTATGAAGTTTATAAACATAAGATGGATAAGTTGAGGAGATAAAATCTGGAGGTTGTTCAACATAAACTTCCTCTTTAAGTTCTCTATTTAGGAATGCACATTTGACATCCATCTGATAGACATTGAACTTCTGATAGGCAGCATATGTAATAAATATCCTAATGGCTTCAAGTCTTGCAACAGGTGCAACGGTTTGATCATAATCAATGCCTTCTTCCTATGAATAACCTTGGGCTAACAATCTTGCTTTGTTCCTCATAATTAATTCTTGAGCATCCAATTTGTTCCTGAAGAACCATTTAGTTCCAATGACTGGGTAGTCTTTGTATCTTGGAACCAAATCCCAAACTCTTCACCTATTAAATTGATTGAGTTCATCTTGCATTGCAATAATTCAGTGGGGATCTTGCTTTCCATCTTTTATGGATTGAGGCTCAATTAGAGAAATGAAGCAAGCATGCATCAGATCTTGGTTGAGTTGATGCCTTGTTTTCACACCAGCTGATATGTCTCCAATCACTTGAGATATGGGATGATCTCTAAGGGTGACAAGATCAGCATGAGGAGTTGGTTCATCAATAGCTTGTGGAATTAATTCCACTTATGGAATTATATTTATTGTCGTGGGTTCAACTGCTTCAATACTTTATTCTTCACTTTCTTCATCAATCTATGGAGAAGGATGCAATATGACCTCTTGGATAAGGTTTAAAGCATCCATCCTCTCACACAGATAGGGTACCAACAAAGTGTCTATGTTAGACGAATCCTTCTCCTTGTAATACATGTTAGCTTTATCAAAGGATATATGTACAGATTCTTCTATTTTTAATGTTGATTTATTAAATATCCTATAAGCTTTGCTGACTTGGGAATATCCAAGGAAAAATTCCTCTGCAGCCATGGCTTCAAATTTTCTTAGGTGTGTCTTGTTATTATTGTGAATATAACATTTGCATCCAAATACATTAACGTAATCTACTTTATGTGGCTTCCCTTTAAGTAATTCATAGGGAGTCTTACCCTTAAGTTAATATATTAAGCTTTTGTTCAGAACATAATTTTCTATGCTTACAGCCCCTACCCAAAAGGATAGAGGCAAATAAGCATCCGCAAGCAATGTCCCAGCAGATTCAATAAGGGTTCTATTTTTCCTTTCAGCGACTCCATTTTGTTGAGGAGTTTTAACAGCAGAAAAACAATGTCTGATACCTTCCTTCTAGATGCGTTGAATGGCAAGTGTATGAAAGATGGGGAATAGATCTGTATACTCTAGAGGGGGGGGGGGGTGGTGGTGGTGGTGAATAGAGTATATTAAAATTTTTGGCCATTTTAAATATTATCAGAGTAATAGATGATACCAGTAGTAGTAAAAGAAAGAAAAGATAATCTAATCTAATCTACCACGACACAACTATCCTATCACAACCACAACAAGAACAACAGGAAAAAGGGCAACCAGACAACACAAGAAATTTTATTGTGGTTCCCCAACATGGGTACATCCACTTTTCTACCACCCTGGTAGGAATTCACTAGCAGGTTTTTGATCAAGTGACTGCCACCACAAGATCTATTTCCAGGGAGATCTAACATCCTTTGAGCTTTTGATCAGGTGCCCAAAAAACAAGCATAAACTTTTGAAGGGAGTTAATAAACCCATTTATAAGTGAGAGAGATAGATTTGATGGTCTCTTCTCTTTCTCTAATCAACAGAAAAGATAAGTGGATTGCTGTTGTCAAGGCTTCTTCAGAAATCACTTGAAGCCTTGCTCAGGGTGTAGGTCTTCCGCCATGACTTGTAGTAATCTAGGAACTTCTAACTGATAGAATGATTGTTGTCCTTGAAAGCTCCTGGGGTTGAAGTTAAAGAAGACTCTTGATTTGTGTTTGTTCTTCTTCTTCTTCTTCATCAAAAAGATCAAGGTGAAAACAGGATGTTTTCTACATAGAGAATTTCTGAATCTTTTTCTGTATTATCTGGTTCTGTATATTATTATCTTTGTTACTTCCTGTCGACTGAAAAGTGAAAAACTCTTTTATATTCTCTATCAAAATTCTCCTTTGAATTTTGAATTCTTTGCATTGAATGCTGACTGCCTGGAGAATGAAAATCGGCTGAAGAATAATGTCTTTAATGAGTTTCCCCAACCGTCCCAATAAATTAAGAAAGTAATTAACCTGATGAAGACCATAATCAATGCTTCCAATAAATACAATATTCAAGGACTATGTGCATTAATTCCTTCAAGAATTTACTGCTAAATAATATGGAATAAAGACAGAAAATGAGGGAAAAACTCTAAGTCTGGCGCTGGACAGAATAAGTCTACCCCTGAACAGAATTCGTCGACCAAAGCTCCAAGTTCGTCGAGCTGATAAATCCTATTCGTCGACCTGAGAAATCCTGTTCGTCGACCTGAGCTCAGCGAATTGCATTTTGGAGATAACTTTCCTATTCTGCGCTCCAAGTTCATCGAGTTGAGAAATCCTATTCATCGACCTGAGAAATCCTGTTCGTCGACCTGAGCTTAGCAAACTATATTATGGAGATTACTTGCCTAATCTGCGCTCCAAGTTCGTCGAGCCGATAATCTGTCTTTGTCGAGCTGAGTTCAGCGAAAGTAATCATGAAAGAATGTGTTGAAGGATGAACTCCAGACATTGTCAACCTGAGCTCGAACATCATCGAGCTCAACTCAGAGAATTAACTCTAAGTTCGTCGATCTGCGATCGACGATCATTGAGTTGAGTTTGACGAACGTTGAACTTATATACTGAACTTGATTTCTTCTAAGTCTTGAGTCAATATGAGGTCTTCTGTTGGTTGGTCCATGTAAGGTTGAATTTAATGACTTAGCCTAAACTCTAGGACTCAAAAACATATGACCTTGGCTATACATTGTGGGTCAGACATCCTAATTAGTGAACCTATCCCAAATCCAACTAGGGATCCAATAATCTCCCCCTATTTGGGTGAGGTCACTAATAATATAAAAAGAAAATAATCACAAAGCAAAGTAAAATATATATGGCAGAAATTTAAATTCATTCAGCAGATATGTACATAACATAAGCTTTGTGACAGATTAAAACAAATATAGTTCAGACAATATAAAGATTAAACAGAATGTATCATTTGTTCTTCTTTTGCTTTTCATTTTCAGTTTGCCTTTCTCAGAGGGCTATGTGAATTTAATTTCTCTGTTAGGATTGACTGCTTCTCTTCTAGACATGGTCATGTCAACAACTCCAATTATATTGACAGAGGTAGCTCTTGGTACAATAGCCTCTGGATGCAAATTCATGTAAGCTTCAATATTGAAAAAATTGTTAGCCTTTTCATACCTTTTCAGCTCTTCTTTTCTATAGGTTGACATGGTAGAGTACTGTGATGGATCTCAGCCTTCAGCTTTGGCCTTATTGATCATGGAAAGTCCCACTAGCTCTTGAAATCTGTCCATTCTTGCAGTATTATCTTATTCTGCATCTACAAAGGGGACTGGAGGAGAGTTTCGGCTTTTCGGAATTTCATCTTTTTCAGTTTCAGTTGTTTTCTGTTGTTGTTGTTGCTGCTATTGCTGTCTGCTGCTTGAAGAATATCTTTGCTGACTACTTCCTTGAGATTTGGAAGATCTACCTTGATGTCTTTGATAAGTTTGAGCATAGGAGGTAGATCTCTAAGAACTTCTTCCTGAAGCACCACCCGCTGGAGGAGGAGGTGGAGGACCTCTCCAGTTCCTTTGAGAAGGAGGAGGAGGAGAGTACCTTATATTCGTCTTCCTGGCTTTCTGCTCATTCTTGAAAAGCCACATCCATGCAGGCATCCCTGGATATGGAGTAATATTCTGTAGGATGTAGTATGAAGTATCATGAGTGTGATTTGGTTAGGGAGAAGCTTTAGGAACAACTTTTCTTTTCTTTTCAGCTTTCTTCTTAGCCTTAGTATTATCAGAATCTTCAGAATCATCATCATTATCTTCATCATCAGAAGATTCCTGAGGATTATCATACAAGTCATCAAGTGCCTTCAGAATATCTTGGGAAATTTGTTTTTCAGCCTGGGGCTACACTGGAGGTTCTGTTACTTCTGGAACTATTGTTTCAGCAACATTTTCAGAAACCAATAAGGTTTCTTCTTCTATGTCAGCCATAATGATTGCATCTAGATCTGTTAGGGGACTATCATCCATCTTATATGTGGGAGGTGAGATAGCCTTTGGAGGGGATGATACAATTGGTGGACCTGTTCTAGCAAAGCTAGTCATGAGTTGCTTAGCAACTGTAGGACCTATTGGAGAAGTATATGGTAAAATAGCCATAGAATGCTGATGAGAAAGACTAGGTAGAATATCTCTATAAACAAAACTGAATAAATCTAGTAAAGAATCTAGGTTGATTGTGGGATTTAAAATGTAATCACCAACAGTATTTATTTCAGCTATAACTGTGTCATTCATCTCTGTATCAAAATCAATTAAATCAATTATATCTGCATGAGGGGCTGTTTCTGTTGAATCATCAGTCATCTCAGAATCTACTGCTGCTACTTCTGCTGCTATACAGGGGGAACTAGAGCTTGTTCATAAAACATCTCCCTCTGAATGAGTTCAGAGGGTCCTGAAGCTAGTCCTCCAGAAGAAGGGATAGAGGACATAACAGTAATTCTGGAAGAAAGAGAAGTGATGGAAGTAGAGAATGGAGCAATAGTAGTGGCTATGAGTTTCTCAAGAGTGGGAGAAATAAATGCAAGAAGATCTTTAGCTATATCAAAAAAAAATTAGATATATGGGTTCTGGAGCAGAGGAGAAGTAGGGAGTGTGATGTCAACAGTTTAAACACATAGAGAATGCATTGAAGAAATTTGTATGTGTGTAGTCTAGAGCAGTAGACGGTATGTCAGTGTGGAGTACTGAAGGGATATCAGTGTTAGAAGGGATGAGTTCCTGAAGTGGAGAATTATGTGGAGATGGTTGAGGAGATAGAAGATTGAAAGAGAGTTGGGAGGTAGATAGAATTTCAGATTGAATTTCAGATATATTAAGTGGAGGTGGAGAATGTGGAGGTGGAGATAGAGGTGGTGTGGTATGTTCTAGAGATGGAACTGGTGAGGGTTGATGTTGTTGTTGAGTTGGTGGAGTATGGGCTGGAGAAGATGACGGTTGTTGTTGAGGAGGAGGTGAATGAAATCTGGTGGAGGGAAGGACATCTTTTGGAGGTGGAGGAGTTGCTATTACAGCCCCGGTGCTCTCAGAAGTCCTGGAAGAGGAAGAAGCCTTGGATGGCTTGGAGATGGTCCTCTCCCACCTTCAAAATAAGGCACAAGTTAGCCTTTCAGAAGCATTTATGAACATTGTCGTGGAGACCAGTAGTTCAAGAGCCTTTTCTTGAAGGAAGATTCCCAGAACTCTTCCAAAGCAGACTTCTTTCTAGTTATTTTTCTTCCTTATTAAATCAAAGAGTAGTTTGGCCCAGTTAACTGCTTTCTTCTCAACCAGAGCACTCATCAGCAAGAACTGGTGCCTAGTAAGGTAATTGTGGGAGGTATGTTTTCACAGCAAAACCTTACCGACAACATCAGCCAAAAATTTATACTCAGCAGATAAATTTTTCTTTATAAGTTTATTTGGGTTATGTCCAGTATGACCCATCTTCATCAGCATGTTATTATATTCATCACTATCCATTTCTATATCTTCATTTCCATTTATCAAACCGAAGATTTTGGTTAGTATTAGGGGGAAAGATAACTTGATTACCAGATATGTTGTCGGTCATAGTATCTGCATTGGGTGAGGTGGAAGTATACACCCATTACCTAATCTCAGTTGCTGCTATCTTTATTCTTTGAGTCATGAAATTCTTCAAAATTTGTTCCTTAAATAGTTGCAGTATGTCCAAGAAGATTTTGTCTGACTGCTGGAAGGATTCAAAATCAATATTAAATCCCATGTCGAACTTCATCGCTGACAGGGAGTTCGCCGGAATCGCCATTAGTTCGCCTGGTGGTTGCTCCACATAAACTCCTTCTTTAAGTTCACCAATCAAGAATGCACTCTTTACATCTATTTAGTATACTTTAAACTTTTTGTAGGCAGTATATGCACGGAAGATTCTGATTGCTTCTAGCCTTGCAATAGGTGCAAATGTCTGGTCATAGTCAAACCCTTCCTCTTGCCTATAGCCTTGAGCAACCAGCCTTGCCTTTTTCCTTATGATAATATCTTGGGCATCAATTTGTTCCTAAATACCCATTTAGTTCCAATGACTGGGTAGTCTTTTGGTCTTGGAACTAAATCCCAAACTCTGCATCTCTCAAATTGGTTGAGCTCCTCTTGCATTACAATAATCCAGTGGGGATCTTGCTCTGCATCTTTAATGGATTGGGGCTCAAATTGAGATATGAAGCACGCATTCATCAAGTCTTGGTTGAGTTGATGCCTGGTCTGCACACCGGCTGATATGTAACCAATCACTTGAGATATGGTATGATCTCTAAGTATGACAAGATTAGCAGGAAAATTTGACTAGGAAAGCAAGGTTTGTGACCTACTACCGCGTGCTAACAAGTTAGCGCCCCACGGTTTCTTCCAGAACTAGTTTTTCTTAACAAAATCTTTTATATTTCAATAAACTCATTAAACCTTATTCAACTCCCCCCCGCCCCTCTAAGGTTGGCCACTAGATGAACAAATCTTACATTTCAGAACTAGAGGAGCTTGGCTCTGAATCTTTATATTCAACTGAGGCATGAGTCCTAGCTAGTAACATAGCTCTCCCTTTTCTTGTCCCATCATCATTTAGTGCTACATATCTATCTCTGACTGACATCTTACTTCCATCTACTTATGCCTTTCTGATATTGAGTTTTAACTCATGGGATAACAGCTTCCAGAACAAGATATGGGGCTCCATTGTTGCCATTTTACCAAATTCCCTGATAGTAACTACCTTGGTATCCCATTCTTTTGTCAGGTATCTCAGGAATTTGTCATTAAGTACACCATTGGTAAACTCTTGACCATAACCTTTTAGGTCATTGACGATCTTGAAAAACGTATTGTAGTAGTTAGCAATAATAAACCTCTTGTCTTGCTTGAAGTCTTTATATTCCTTAATCAACAGAGATCTCCGATCATCACTTACTTCTTCTGTTCCTTCCATGAGTACAATTAGAGATTGCCACATCTCATTGGAAGACTTACAGTCGATTAAGTTTTGCAACATAGAATCGTCCACCACACTGGCAATGATGTTCTTTGCCTTCTTGTCTAGAGCAACGAGTGCTATCTCATCTCTGTTCAAATCCATTATCCTTTTAGGAGCCATTTGATTTGGATTAATAGTTTACGGAGTCATGGGAACGTGCATGCCTTCTTCAATAATGATGAAGATTCTGGGGTAAGAGCCTCCATGAATAAATTTACCCTTTCCTTCCACATGGGGAAATTTTCCTTGATGCACACCAGTAACTTCATCGAGGACAAATCCATGCTCCCGTCCATTTCTCTTTTAATAACTAGATCAAGATCTATTCAAGGTGTTAACCTTTAACAAACAACCTCGCTTTGATACTAATTGAAAGCATATAGTTATCAACCTAAATAACCTAGAGGGGGCAAATAGGTGAATCATGTGGCTTTTAGCAGATTAAAAATCGAGTAAGAATAAAGGGCACAAAATAAGAGAATAGGCACAACACGGACACAGAGATTTACAGTGGTTCCACAAACTGGGTACATCCATATTCCATCCTCACCTATTTAGCACTTCGGGTTACACTCAGCTACTTCACCAAAACTAAGATTACAAATAATCTTACAACTCGGAGTCTTCTACTCAAATAAGCTTGGAGAACAACTTAGCCTACACTCGATCCTTCAATAAGGATCTACAAAAGAAAATTAGAATAACAAACTTCCTACAGAGCATTATGAAAATCTTTTTTGAAAATAGAACTTATTTTTTTCAGATTTGAAAATAATTCTTCTTCGTTGCTTGAAAGTTCAGACTGAATTCTTGAAGAAGAGGAAGAATTTGAATTTACTGCACAAATCAGATCTGAGAAATGTTTGATCTCTGAATAAATGTAAATCTGAAATCTTGAGATCAATCGAGTTCTTTCTTTCTAAGAGGAATCACAGATCGGGACAGAGTCAGCAACAAAGTTCTTTGTGAAACTTGATTTGAAATCTCAATCATTTTTGGCAATAAGAGAATGATTAAATTTTCATTTTGAATTGCGATTTTTTTGGTTTTTTTGAAGTAATCCATGTCTATTTATAGATGATTCCTCACTAATGGCTTGATTTCAAACTAAGGTCTACCTTCCATGTGTAATGTACATGGTGGAAACCCATACTTTGGAAAGCCATGAAAATGAGAATGATACGAAAAGAAATTTTCCTAAGTCCAATTCATTGAGATATAACGTGTACTCTCTAGACTACTCGATGAACTCGTCAAAATGACTTGGAAAGAACTTGTATGAGAAGTTGAGACTTCACTAGATCTTTCGACGTATCTGAAAGCTCTCAAGAATACCCGACGAATTTACTTGTCATCTCGATGAATTATACTTAGAACCGGCTAACATCAACTTTCTCTAGAGTTCACTTGACCTCTCGAGAGGACTCAACAAATTCCACGAGTACTCACGTAAATACTTGAAAAATTCCCTTGATTACTCGATGAATTTCACTTAGTCATTCTGGTCAGCAATTATGAATGATCTGTCAAGCTCTCATGAGATCACTTGATGAATACTACAAGTGGTTACGCGAGTAAATTCGTTGGGTATTCAACGAGATCTCACATGATCACATGACGAATTTACCTTAGCCTAAATCTACACCTTCTAAACAACAACTTCCTTTCTAATGCTAGATGAAGTACACCCCATTAGAGAGATTACACATGGGTCAATATGATGTTCTATACAATGACGGATTATATTGTACAGATTTGTGTTTGAAGACACATTGTAACCTGATAATGGTTTATACTTGGCAAAAATATCCTGCATCACACATAAATGAAACTAACATCAAATACACACTTAATTCAACATAGTTCTAGGGAAACTTCTCCAAATCAAGGCTATCGTGGATTCAATATCCAACAAATAGCAATTGCTAGTACATCAAACCAACATGGTCGGGTGGAGGTTAGTTTGATGGAAGTCTTGTGGAATGGAGTGGAGGGCGATGGAAAAATCAATGCACTTCAAGCACAATCTAAACTAACAAAGATTTTCATAAACATTAAATAATCTTTACAACATATAGTTTAGAATACATACATCAAAATAATATGAAGATCACAACATACAACATCAATACAAGAGGACAAAAAGTCAAGAGATACAGCTAAATCCGGAGGCTTGCTGTAGATTCTCGGTAGGAATTGTCAGGTCGTCAATCCGCGTCCTAGCTCGGTCACAACTATCGTCCAGTGTAATAGGGTTGTCACCACCTCCCAATGGTCTTTTCTTCTTCGGTAAACAACAATTTGGCAACTTCCTAAGCGATGAACATCTTCCTTGGAAATGAAGATGAGCATGGAATCCACTTCTTAATGCGCTTGGATGATGTGAAGCAGCCTAGGGCAAAGCCCTCACATATGGTAGAAGAAAATGGAGTTGGAGCACCACTTGTGGAAGAAATGGCAGACTGGTTTCGGGTTGCAAATGACTTAAAATCGGGGCTTTAAATAGAAAAAATATGATAGAATCTTTCATGCACGACATAACGCACAAACGGAGTCAACCATGCGAGAAGGAATCGCAAGGACGGACCAAAACATAAATTTTAGACAAAATAGCATCTACACGTGCGTTTTACTCACACATCGGAAAACTAGCCCGTGCATGAACAAAACACACTGACAGAAACAAAATAGTGAGTTTTCAAGAATTTGAGAGAAATGAAGATGTTCGGTCGACTAAATGTTCATTAAGGTAAACGCACGACCGTGCGATCTGGAAAATTGCAAAAATAACCAAAAAATATAGATAAAAGAGATAAGCTCATGCAATTTTGATCA
This sequence comes from Platanthera guangdongensis, assembly GCA_039583875.1. Lineage (NCBI taxonomy): Eukaryota > Viridiplantae > Streptophyta > Magnoliopsida > Asparagales > Orchidaceae > Platanthera > Platanthera guangdongensis. Next base: position 73,191,455 of record CM077164.1, on the reverse strand, counting down.
TGCATGATCAAAACTGACCATGCTCAAAGAAAATGCACGATCTGAGGAAAATCACTAGAAAAGGGCTATTTAGACATCACATGATCGCACCGATCGTGCATGAAAAAATCGCATGACCGTGAGATTCCTACAGGAAAGAATTGGGCAACACTGGAGTTCTTCCCACCTGCACAGCAAACCAACTGTTGGGGTACAGGACACTAGTATACACAAATAGCCAAAACAACAAAATAAAGACATTGTGAGCACCACGTGCTTAACCCCACCAAAATAGAGTGCAATTGCGCACCACAACGAGCAAAAGTGTGATTCGTGTAAAAGTGAGAAACGAGTGGAATATAAGAATTACAGAACTAAAAGTGAAGTACATATGCGTGAAAATTAACCTGAAGGAGTCCTAAAAACACTATACATTTCGGACTCATCAAAGATCATACCAAATCCTTTGGTGACTACTCGATCTGAGCCTCAAAAGATAACCTTTGGACCATTCTTCGTGGGAGTGTATTTCTTCAGTAAGGTCCTGGTCCCTATCATGTGGCTTGAGAACCCACTGTCCAAGTACCATATTTGTTTGAGATTGGTACTTGAACTATCCAGCAAAATGTGATTCATTTTACCTTAGGAGCCCATTTAAACTTGGTCCCTATGTTCCTGTTAGGATAATAAGAAATATTTTTGCCAACAGTAGCCCTGTCTAGAAATCTCTTCTTTGCACTAGGCACATTTGGGTTGTGCCAACAATCTATGACAAAGTGTCCCATCTTGCCACATCACGAGCACTCATAGATATTATATCTTCTTTTCTGAACAATCTTTGAGGTATATGAAGCATTATAATTTCTCTATTTAGTAGAGAAGATTGTAGCATTCTTTTTATTTTTATCTGCTATAATTTGACTGGAGGCTCGACGGTAAACATGCTTACTCAACTATATTTATTTTACTGCAACAGATGTTTGCTTTCAGCTGGCAAGGTGTTAATGGCATTAGATATGTCCTTATGAGATTTATTTGTTGTCCTGTCATTAGCCATATACTTTGCCTGAGGTTTTTGGGAGGATGCCACTACCTTACCATTAAGTGTGTGGGTTGGATCACCAAAACACAAATGGTCCATGATGGGCTATTTGGATTGCTTCATGGGGAGCTATCGAAGCACTGACCCCGTGCCATTTCTTCCTCCATAATTAGTGGCACTTTTGCCCTCACCATGGGTACTCTCATTCTTCCAGTGACCATAAATACTATCTTGGTCATGCGTTTTAGATGGGAGCAATACCTTTTGAAAGATGGTATGATACTTCAATGGAGCCTTATCCTTTCTTCTATTCCAAGATCTTGCTTCCCTTCCATTGAATCCCTGTCCACTCTTATTTGTTTGGGAGGTGAAAGAGTCAATGATAAGGAGCACAGATTTTGGCTTAGAGATTTGAGCTACTAGCATGGTATGTTTAAAGAGCTTCTCTTTAAGATCCTTAATAATCTTGCCCTTCTGTCCTATGGTGCTGACTTGAGTGATGATTGCTTTTAGCTAACTTATTTCTCTGCTCATTTGAGCTAGCTAGGTAGTTGAATCAGAGTGTACAACTATAGTTTCCTGTAGAGAAGCAATCTCCTCAGCTTGGATCTTAACACACATCTTGCCCTTCTTTAGAGTATTCAAGAGAACACCATATCTCTCAATCAATTGATTGACATCATCTTCAGGTTTTGATCCATCCTCATCATTAGATGGGGAAAATGTGTAACGCCCCAAAAATTGTAATAGAGTCCGTCATGTAAAAAGGGTTTTTTGGTGCCTGTATAGGGGTACATGGCCTAGGACACGGGTGTGTCCAAGGCCGTGTCTGGCTGGTGATTTTTTTGGCCGTTTTCATCCCGAGAAGAACACGGCCAGGAACACGGCTAGATGACACGAGCATGTCATTGAACACGGGCGTGTGCCTACCCGTATCAGTACCTGTGTGCAGTTGGGTCGTGTCGGTTGGCGTGGCAGTTATGCGTGACATGCCCCTGGACACAGGCGTGTCGAGAGACCCGACACGGGCGTGTCAGGTTGGACACGGGCGTGTCTGAGCCAGTGTGTCTTTTCTGTGTTCGACGATTGTGCCTGGATCGAGGCACACGGCCTGGGACACGGCCGTGTGCCAAGTCGTGTTCGGCCCAGGTCTGGAGATTTTTGAACAGATCTGAGCCATTCGTTTTCATTAATTAAGATCCAACGACCCAGATGATTTCCTGCTCTGTTAAGGCCGAGAATAGGGGAGTTAATCCCTCATTTCTCTCCAAGGCTTTCTCTTTCCAAGGTGTTAGAGAGAAGAGGAAGAAGAAGGAGGTTTCCGACCGCTGGCGGAGCATCGGAGCACCGTTTCGAAATCTGAGAGCCGATCCGTGGAGGAAAGTTCGTTGCGAAGAGTTCTGTCCGTGTAGTTTTTCCATGGCGCCAAAACGGACTACAAGGGTAACGATTCTCAACTTGAGCATGTGAAACTCTTTCTTTCTGCATAGGGAATCCCGCTCTCGCGAGTGTGCGGTGAGTGCGTGGTGTTCCTTGGGGTTGATGTGAATAGTCCCCCTTGTGTTGCATATAGAGTCCGGAATCGTAAGTACGGGCATAGGAATTATGTGTGAAGCCTACCTGGACGTGTACCGTATGGATCGGCGATGTTGCATTTGTTATGATTTGCTGGAGAAGACTCAGTGCTTTGGGTTTTTCGAGTTTCTACGCAGTAGATTGCAGCAGGGATCCTTGGAGGTTAGCTTCAAGGCGCACCCGAAAAACTGAGCCTGACCGTATTCTGCTAACTTGGCGGTCTGGGAACCAGCCTTGAACATAACTGGGTTATGTGATTGTTTGGAAATTTTGGGATCCGAGAGAAGCTTGGACCGCGCGTATGACTTAAATTGACTAGGCGGCGTGAGCAACGGGAAAGTGGAATCAGACCTAGGCTATGTGGTTCGGTGCTAGAGACCCGAAGACGGGGACTGGCAACTGGCATAGTCGGGAGCCTTAGACGGTGGTCAGAAAGGCTATATGCTCACTTGGTTGCCATCTTTGGGATGGTGGTGAAGACACTGATATGTCAGGATTCACCGTTAATGTGCCCTGAGTGCACATGGTGTTTGGCCGTGCGAGTCTACACCTATGGCGTAGTATAGTTGCGCTTTATTATTTTATTGGGCTAATGGTATGCAGGGAAAGAGCACCGCCGTCCCGAGTTATGGGCGGGGTCGTTATAATTTGGTCGACTTTTGGCTGACCGTTGCTTTGCTTGCCACCGTGCGGTGGAATGTGCTTGAAGGAGCTGCGGAGCCGAGTACCAAATAGTGCGCTGGAGCCCATGTTGCTGTGCTGCCCCTAGAAGGCCGTAAAGGATAGTTGTACTTTACTTTTGTCATGTGTGGTCGGCTTGCGAGTCGATGTATGGAAAACACTATTTATTAAGTGAAATATTGTAAGGCCATAAGGCCATGTACCTTTCAGTGTATTTTGGGTTTCATTCCAGTAGTGTGGTTGTGGACATTCATGTTTATTATATTTAAGTTTTGGGTTCTTTCAACTTTAAAAACTTCCGCTAGAATGCTCTGTGTAGGACGTGTAGTCTTAATTGGATAGTTTGAATATTCTTATGTAACCTTTCCGACTGTCTGTGGTATATGGCATCGGGTTCCAGCTGGACCTTCTATTATATGCCATGCGATGGATGGGAGTGTTACAATTTGGTATCAGACTTCTGGTTAAGGTCAGGCTTAAATGAATTCACGGGCGAATTATTTTATGGGGTGGTGAGCACATGTGTGCGTCATCGTTATAACATCAAAAAGAACCCATGAATGTCCACTAAGGAATGAAAAATACACTTGTTTTGAGGAAACTGCGTGTTCCTATAGTTGCTCTTTGCAATCTTGTTTGGTCACTTATTGGTGTTTTGTACGACTATAGGTGATCGGGAGTGGCGCAGAGCCGACAGAACATCTGGTTTCTGAGGATTATAGTGCACCCAACGTCGTGCTTGAGACCCCTCCATCGTTTGAAACCATAAGAAGAATCGTTGAAGTCGTGCTCACTCTGACCAGTGCACAGCAGGGAAGCAATGTGAAACCTTTTGTCCCTGAGCTAACTTCAATGTCGGGTGGTGTGTTGGATCAAAGGACTTTAAGAAGGCCAGCAGGCCAGCAGTTGAACATGTCTTTAGTGCAGGGTACGCAATCAGTCGATGAGTATTTGCAGGCGTTCCTTTTCATAAGCCGCTACCCATGCTTTGAATTGGAGAACGAACAGTCTATAATTGTTTGATTCTATAATGGGCTACGTGGTGAGCTGCGAATCCTACTGGTAGGACCAAAACTATTGGGATTCCGAGCCTTGGTGGAGTCGGCTAGATCTTTGGAAGTAGATTTGAGGAGGATTCACCCGATGCCAGTGAGTTGGGTATCGAACTCTGCAAATCCTAGGAGGACTGCATCCCGCAAAACGTCGAAAGAGGGGGCTAAGGCTGGGACTAGCAAAGTTATGTACAACTGTCGAGCTTGTGGCAAGAAAGGGCACTTTGCCCGAGAATGTTTGGATGGTGCTCAGAAGATTAAGGAAGCTATGTCAGGAGCAGGTGAGGACTCTAGTACTAAGAAACAACAGTTCAAAGGGCCAAGTTCAAAGTCGGATGTCCGCAGATGGAACAAGAAGCCGAAGACTTCGAACTCAGCCCCTTCGTCTGGTGCGTTGGGGGCAACCACAAGTCGAGTCCCAGGAGCTTGCTATATCTGCGGAAAAGTGGGGCATTTTGCCCGTAGCTGTTGGAACGGACGCTTAATGTCCGAGAGGAAGCCTAATGTGTACAGGCTGGGTCAGCAAGAGGCCAGAAAGCACGCGGTCGTGGTGACACATAAGGTTTAAAATTCTAGCATTTAGCTTTAGACACTTGTTGCCTTTGTGCATGTTAGCCTAGAACCACTTGTGCTAAGCTTTGTTCTGAATTTTGTTTATCCGGCGGGAGCACCATTCGTTAAAGGGGGGCTTCGCGTCCTTGTTTACCCAAAGGAATGGTATTGCGTGTCGGAGTACATCTTCCAATGGCAAAAGACATAATGGATGTGTTGTTGACTAGTAGTGCTCAATGCGCGCAAATAGGGTCTGCGTAATGAAGATTCGGATTGGAGACCAGGGGTTTGATTTGCGAGCGTTGGTTCTACCGTTAGTGGAGTTCGACATAATATTCAGTATGGATTGGCTCTCGGAGTAGGGTGCATGCATTGATTGCAACCGTAAGGAAGTTAAGTTGGGTTTGAACACTGATCGGGAGACGATTTTCGCGGGCATGAAGGGGTCGGGTAAGATTTTGATGTCAGACCTTCAGGTGTTCAAGGCAGTTCGGTCTGGGGCAGAGCTGTTTGTCACTCTAGTGCAGACTTCGACGCCTAAGCCAAGTCTTGACAATATTCCAGTCGTATCTGAGTATCCTGATGTGTTCCCAAATGATCTCCCAGGAGCCCCTCCTCAGCGGGAGATTGATTTTACCATTGAGCTGGTACCGGGCGCCAAACCGGTGTCACGCTCTCCATATCAGATAGTGCCAAGAGAGATGGTGGAGTTGAAGGTGCAATTGCAAGAGTTGCTAGAGCAAGGTTATGTGCGTCCAAGTTCGTCGCCTTGGAGCGCACCAGTTCTCTTTGTTAAGAAGAAAGATGGGAGCTTGCGGCTTTGTATCGATTATCGGGAATTGAACATGCTTACGGAGAAGAACAAATATCCAATCCTGAGGATTGACGATCTATTTGATCAGTTGGTTGGGTCAACGGTGTATTCAAAGTTAGATTTGAAGTCCGGATACTATCAGTGAGGATAAGGGAGAGCGACATCCCAAAGACAGCATTCAGTATGCGGTTTGGGCAATATGAGTTCACGGTCATGCCATTTGGTTTGACTAATGCGCCATCCATGTTTATGGATCTGATGAACAGGACATTCAGAGAGTACCTGGATCGTTTCGTGATAATATTTATCGATGATATCCTGGTGTACTCGCAGTGCGAGGAGGATCACTACAAACATCTGCACATTGTGTTGGAGACATTGAGGAGGAATCAGTTGTATGCTAAGTTCTCCAAGTGTGAATTCTGGTTATCCTCGATAGTGTTCCTTGGTCATGTTGTTAGTGGAGAAGGGATAGCTGTGGATCCGGCGAAAATAGTGACAATACGGGAGTGGCCTACTTTGACTAGGGTGGCGGAAGTCCGGAGCTTTCTGGGGCTTGCCGGCTACTATAGGCGTTTCGTAGAGAACTTTTCACGGATAACACTTCCACTCACGATGTTGACAAGGAAGGATCAAAAGTTTGTGTGGTCGCTGGAGTGCGAACAGGCTTTTGAAGAGTTGAAGAGGCGGTTGACCATGGCGCCTATTTTATGTTCGCCAGTTGGAACCGAAGGGTTCGAGATCTATAGTGATGCTTCGAGTAATGGTTTGGGCTGTGTTCTGTTACAGCATGGGAGAGTGATAGCCTATGGTTCACGATAGTTGAAGGTTCACGAGAGAAATTATCCGTTCCACGACCTAGAGTTAGCGGTCGTGATATTTGCTCTAAAACTTTGGAGGCATTATCTGTACGGTGTGAAGGTTGATATTTACACCGATCATAAGAGCTTGAAGTACCTGTTGGACCAAAAGGATCTGAATATGAGGTAGCGGAGGTGGATGGAGTTCTTGGTGGACTACACCTTCAAGATAAATTATGTGCCTGGGAAGGGTAATGCAGTGGCGGATGCGTTGAGTCGCAGGACTCCGGCGCAGGCCAACTGGTTATCGGTACATGATAAGAGATTGGTCCATGAGTTGGAGGCTTTGGAGATATCTTGTGTCGACAAGCAATCTAGTGCTGAGGCAAAATTATTTTGGACAGAGGTGCAGTGTGACCTAGCTGATAGAGTTCGACAGGCTTTGGTTCAGGATAACAACATGAAGCAGATCTTGGATGAATCTTTGGATGGGTCAAATTCCCAGTTTGCTGTTGAGGATGAGTTTCTAAGGAAGGACGGTCGCCTATGCATTCCTAGTGCGGATAGTCTTCGGGAGGAGTTGATGTATGAGGCTCATCATACCAAGTACTCAATCCACCCGGGAAGCACGAAGATGTATAGAGACATGAAGAAATTATTCTAGTGGCCGGGTTTGAAGAAGGATGTAGCACTTTACATGGCCAAGTGCCATACTTGCGCATTGGTGTAGGCGGAATGCCAGAAGCCCGGAGGTTTCTTGAAATCCCTTCCTATCCCAGAATGGAAATTTGACGACATATCTATGGATTTTGTGCATGGCTTGCCGAAGTCGCAGAAGGGAAACGACGCCATATGGGTGGTCGTAGATAGGTTGACAAAGGTGTCGCACTTTATTCCGAACAAGAAGGAAGATCCGGTGGAAAATTTAGCCAAACTTTATGTGGAGAATATTGTACGATTGCATGGTGTGCCCCGCAGTATTGTTAGTGATCGAGATGGACGCTTTACGTCGAATGACTGGAGGTTGGTGCATAGTATGTTGGGTACTGAGCTAAAGTTCAGTACAGCCTTTCACCCGCAGACGGATGGCCAAACCGAGAGGGTCAACCGGACGATGGAAGATATGCTTCGCATGTGTGTCCTAGATTTTGGAAAGCAGTGTGAAGATCACCTGTATATGGTGGAGTTTGCATATAACAACAGCTTTCAGGCGAGTATTGGAATGACGCCTTTCGAAGCCTTGTACGGGAGGAAGTTTCGTACGCGATTGTCTTGGTTGGAGGCAGGCGAATCAAAGTTGTATAAACGTCAAGCGGTGAAAGACGCCACTTCAATGGTGCGTACAATTCAGGAAAGGTTGAAGATTGCTCAGGATAGACAGTCAAAGTACTATAACGCCAAGCATAGGAACGTGGAGTTCAATGTTGGCGACATGGTGTATCTAAAAATCAAGCCGTTCAAGGGTGTATCGCGGGTTCAACGATTGAAGAAGTTGAGTCCGAGATACCTTGGACCATTTGAAATCCTGGAGCGTGTTGGCGAGGAGGCGTATAGATTGAAGCTGTCGGTGGAATTGAGTGGGCTATATGACGTGTTCCACGTATCGGTGTTGCGTAAGGCAGTGCAAGAACCTTCGCAGATCATTACGGATAATCAAGTACCAGTTGATTATGAGTTGACCACAAGGGTCAAGACAGTACGTATTGAAGATGTTGCAGTCAAGCGACTCCGCAACAAGGATATCCGTATGGTTAAAGTCCGATGGGATAATTGCGGACGTGAGGAGCTTTCTTGGGAGCGAGAGCAAGCTATGTTGGAGGAATACCACGTGTTATTCCACTCAGGTATCATTTAGATTTGTGTACCTTTACTTAATTTTGAGATGAAATTCCTTAAGTGGGGGAGATTTGTAACGCCCCGAAAATTGTATTGGAGTCCGTCACGTAAAAAGGGGTTTTTGGTGCCTGTACAGGGGTACACGACCTATGACACGGGCATGTCCAAGGCCGTGTCTGGCTGGTGATTTTTTGGCTGTTTTCATCCCGAGAAGAACACGGCCAGGAACACGGCTAGATGACATGGGCGTGTCATTGGACATGGGCGTGTGCCTACCCGTGTCAGTACCCGTGTGTAGTTGGGTCGTGTCGGTTGGCATGGCGGTTATGCGTGACACGCCACCGGACACGGGCGTGTCGAGAGACCCGACACGGGCGTGTCAGGTTGGACACGGGCGTGTCTGAGCCCATGTGTCTTTTTCGTGTTCGACAATCATGCCTGGATCGAGGCACACAGCCTGGACACGGCCGTGTGCCAAGCCGTGTTCGGCCCAGGTTTGGAGATTTTTGAACGGATCTGAGCCGTTCATTTTCTTTAATTAAGATCCAACGGCCCAGATGATTTCCTACTCTGTTAAGGCCGGGAATAGGGGAGTTAATCCCTCATTTCTCTCCAAGGCTTTCTCTTTCCAAGGTGTTAGAGAGAAGAGGAAGAAGAAGGAGGTTTCCGGCCGCTGGCGGAGCATCAGAGCACCGTCTCGAAATCTGAGAGTGGATCCGTGGAGGAAAGTTCGTTGCGAAGAGTTCTGTCCGTGTAGTTTTTCCATGGCGCCAAAACGGACTACAAGGGTAACGATTCTCAACTTGAGCATGTGAAACTCTTTCTTTCTGCATAGGGAATCCCACTCCTGCGAGTGTGCGGTGAGTGCGTGGTGTTCCTTGGGGTTGATGTGAATAGTCCCCCTTATGTTGCATATAGAGTCGGAAATCGTAAGTACGGGCATAGGCATTGTGTGCGAAGCCTACCCGGACGTGTACCGTCTGCATCGGTGATGTTGCATTTTTTATGATTTGCCGGAGAAGACTCCGTGCTTTGGGTTTTTCGGGTTTCTACGCGGTAGATTGCAGTAGGGATCCTTGGAGGTTAGCTTCAAGGCACACCCGGAAAACTGAGCGGAAATGTGTTTTGCTAACTTTGCGGTCTGGGAACCGGCCTTGAACATAACTGGGTTATGTGATTGTTTGGAAATTTTGGGATCCGAGAGAAGCTTGGCTTGCGCGTAGGACTTAAATTGACTAGGCGGCATGAGCAACGGGCAAGTGGAATCAGACCTAGGCTATGTGGTTTGGTGCGAGAGACCCGAAGACAGGGACTGGCCGTTGGCATAGTAGGGAGCCTTAGACGGTGGTCAGAAAGGCTAAATGCTCACTTGGTTGCCATCTTTGGGATGGTGGTGAAGACACTGATATGTCAGGATTCACCGTTAATGTGCCCTGAGTGCACATGGTGTTTGGCCGTTCGAGCCTACACCTGTGGTGTAGTATATTTGCGCTTTATTATTTTATTGTGCTAATGGTATGCAGGGAAAGAGCACCGCCGTCCCGAGTTAGGGGCGGGGTCGTTATAATTTGGTCGGCTTTTGGCTGACCGTTGCTTTGTTTGCCACCGTGCGGTGGAATGTGCTTGCAGGTACTGCGGAGCTGAGTACCAAATAGCGGGCTGGAGCCCTTGTTGCTGTGCTGGCCCTAGAAGGCCGTAAAGAATAGTTGTACTTTACTTTTGTCATGTGTGGCCGGCCTGCGAGCCGATATATGGAAAACACTATTTATTAAGTGAATTATTGTAAGGCCATAAGGCCATGTACCTTTCAGTGTATTTTGGGTTTCATTCGAGTAGTGTGTTTGTGGACATTCATGTTTATTGGATTTAAGTTTTGGGTTCTTTTAACTTTAAAAACTTCCGCTAGAATGCTCTGTGTAGGATGTGTAGTCTTAATTGGATAGTTTGAATATTCTTATGTTACATTTCCGACTGTCTGTGGTATATGGCGTCGGGTTCCAGTTGGACCTTCTGTTATATGACATGTGACGTATGGGAGTGTTACAAAATGCCTCAGAATCTGAGCCAATAATATACTCAAAACAAGAAGAGGAGACAGATAGTTTAAGTAACTCATCAATATTGGATTCAACCTTAGTTTCATCTTCAGTTATGGCCATTATGCCACAACATCCTTCTTCTTCTGCTTCATAATCACTTTTAGGACTTAATAATGGGTCCCTGGTCCCTATCCTAGTATTAAGATAGGTATCTTCTTTAGCAGCAGAAAACAACCGAATATAGGCTTCTTCTTCCTCAGAATTAGAAGAATCTGAGTCACTTTCACTCCAACACTTCTCCTCCTTCTTGGCAATGAAGGTCTTCTCAGACTTCTTGCCCATGTGGTGATACCTCTTGTCACTGACATGCTTCTTTTCTTTACGAGCAGCCTTTTCTTTTCTTTTTACTGGGCAATCAGTAATGGCATGCCCGGGCTTGTTACAATTATAGCAAACAACATTAGCAGAAACATGTTTACTAGAGTTAGAGCCATACCTTTCCATCTTTGGGTTTTTCTTGAGATAGGATGAGGAATAAAGATTGATTGTCTAGTGCTTTTTCATGGACATAATTTTCTTGAACTGCCCAGAGAAGGCAGCAAACTCCAAATCTGACATCTCAGTATCAGATGTGCTGATTTTAGAGGATTTTGAGTTAGCAAGTCTTCTAGCAGGAGACAAATCTCTCTTCATGTTCTTATCTTTGTCCTTGAGGGCCACAATCTTCTCTTTCACAAGGGACTTAACAAAATTTGTCCTCCCCGTATCTGAAATTCAACTGCATCTTATAAAAGAGCAGCATTACATATGGGGCGTGAGGAGGAATATTGGAAATGCTTCCGATTTCCCTGATGACACAGATCTTCTTATCCCAATATCTAGTTAGAGACCTAAGGAACTTGTCATTCAGCTCAAAATCTTTGAAGACCCTCCCATAGGTCCTCAGCTCATTCACTCTATTGAAAAAATTTCATAGCAATCAACTATGATATCCTTGCCTCCCCGCCTGAAGGCCTCATATTCCTAGTTGAGGAGGGATTTTTCGTCATCCCTTACCACTTTTGTTCCCTCCATATAGACAATTAGGGAGACCCACATTTCCTTTGAAGTTTGGCAGTGGACCAAGTTCTGAAAGGAGGAGTCATCAATGATACTGACAACTATATTCTTTGCTATCTTGTCCATTTTGACCAATGTAATCTCATCCTTTGTCATGTCTATAAACCTCTTGGGAACTTGTAGATTTGGATCAATGTTGGAGGTCTTTATGGGAATGAAAGGCCCCTCTTCTACCATGATGTAGATTCTTGGGTCAGAGACTTCCATGAACAGCTTTACCCGTTGCTTCCATATGACAAAGGTCTCCTTTTTATATATGGGCAATTTCGTAGAGCTCATCTCCTTATGATGCTCACTGAAAGACATGGAGAAAGGTTAGACTACCCTTTTAGGATTTGGTCAGACTATTAAATACCTTTTTGACCAACCTCTGTCTAATACGACTTGATAGATTATAATTAGTGGTAGTCTAACTCACCTATAGTGGAGGGGGGGGGGGTGAATAGGTGTCTTGTATTTTTTGTGAGTTCTTATTTATTTCAATAGTTAAGAATGAAAGAAACTATGCATACAGAAAACACAGATTTATAGTGGTTCCCCAGGATCTGGGTACATCCACTTTCACTCTACACCTATCTAGTTATATGTTAGACTAGGCAACCTCCTTCAAACTCGGCTCAACAAAGCTTATATCACAAATACCTCTGGATTTCTCAAGCCTCCTCCAATACCGTACCTTATGCGCACAAGACCTAAACTCTGGCTTATCAAGTAGCCCTTCCTCAAAGTTCTCCAACTCCTACAAGGTTTCCTACCTCAGGCTTGACTCAAGTCCTACCTTAGATTTTCACTAAAATACAACCACTCGGGCTGGGATTATATCCTAAAAGCTCAAGGACAAGGGCCCTACAACTCAGGCGCAAATGCCCTACTATAAATATAATGAAAGAGATTATATCAGAAGTATAATTTATAGTTAGACCTTGAAGATTGAAACCTTTTATTTTTCTTGCTTTGATGGAAAGATCTGGAGCTAGTCCCTGACTGAATGATCTTTATGTTTAGCATAAGTTAGGACAAGCTCCACCTTGATCTTCTTCTCCTTGCAGGATCAATCATTGAGTCACAAAATCGACTCCACTTGTTCTTCTGAAAGCCTTCGTTCAGAATTATCTTCTTTCTTTGAGTGTCATCAAGCTCTTTCTTCAGATTAAATTTTTGTGCAACGATAATGTTCTATTGACCTAGAAGTTTCACTTTATACTCTTTGACAATCTGCAATGACTTTGGAAAACGACTTGTCAAAATATGGACAAGAATAGAATTATATACTCCTACTTTTGGCGCTATCACCAAACAGGACTTCTGCCAAACAATACTAGCTCAACAGCATTTTTTGAATCTTGTTAGCTGTACCAGTGAGTATAGACTTCATTCTCAGTAGTATTAGACTTGGTGCTGAGTCTTGCAGCTTTTAGTGGCTATATCTGAATCTTCTCGACTGCACCGACCAAGAAGGTCACTAAGGCTATGACTGCCGAACAATATCAGGAGGAATATCCTCTCGGGTTAGCGGCTGAGATCGTGCGGACTAGGTTACTTGGGATCTTGCCTGGGCCATGGCATCAGACAGCAAGGGCTAGTCGTTGAGGTCACGCGGACTGCTGACCAGTCCAAAAGTGTTGCTAGCGGATAGGAAAATGCATTCACAATGTTGTTTGTCTTGGTTGCTCCCCAATCCCTCTCCCTAAAAAGAGATATGGGGGCTATTTATAGGCTCAATGAAGAGACTCCCAGAACTGGGCTTGATGATGTCATCGCCGATGGTTTGGGTGATCTGCGAGTGAGTTTGCGCAATACTATGCAAGCTGAGGAATAGTTCGCCTACTGCTGGGAAGAAGTGTCCACCACCTACTAACGTACTGAAGTTGAGTCTGCGCCATGTTGTGCGGACTTAGGAGGAGATGGCTTGATGCTGCTGGAAGTGAATCCACGCCATGATGGCGGACTGAGATTGAGTCCTCCGCCTTTGGGCATTATCCACTGCCAAGCTGTTTGGTGACAAGGCCACTGCGGACTGGAATACAAGGCTGCCTGTCACAGGCGGGCTGAAGAATAGCCTTGGATCATATCGGTTCTTGCTTTCAGCGACCTGGAGGAGAGTCCTCCCAATAGCGGCGGGCAGGAGAAGAGACTGCTACCCGCCTGGCTAGCCGCGCTTCCTGATTGTTTGGACTTGCCGCGCTTCATGATTGTGTGGTCTTGGAAGCAGTCTGCTCCATCGCAAAGCTGGCAACTATTGGGCGACTACTAGCCTAGTAGTGTGGATAGGAAAGTGTATCCGCACGGTTAGCTAAAAAATGTTGCAAACCCCCCGGATGAGACAAAGCATTCCGCGTCTTACAAGCTAGCCATGTTGGAGAGGATCGTAGATTTCAGGGTTAGCATAATCCCAGCACTTTTTTAAGTTCGTAGGAAACTTCAAAAAAGTAGAGATATCCCCTGAAATAACCATCCGATCCTCATGGAATGAGAATAAAAACAAAAGACAATGGGAGAGGTATAGAACCTGACATCTACCCCTAAAGAGTCTGACTATACTTACTTTTTCTTCTCCAAAGGAGAAGAGTCAAAGAAAGTAATAAATATGCACTTTGGCAGTACCTGAATTGTCCCCGCAAAGTGAAGAAGACTTGTGGACATCTTCTACTATGCTTTGCATAACAAAGACAAGAGGAGGCATGGAAGAAATATAAAATGCGAGTACCTGAAGGAAACTCGCAAGTACCTGCTATCTCTGCAGAAGAAGAGTAAGAAGCAGATATGAAAGAAAAATAGAATGTGAGTACCTAAATGGAACTCGCAACTACCTGCTAATCTCTGCAAAAGAAGAGTAGGAAGCAGATATGAAAGAAAAATGTAATGCGATTACCTGAAGGGAACTAACAAATACCTATTAATCTCTGCAAAGCAAGAGTAAGAAGCAGATATGAAAGAAAAATGTAATGCGAGTACCTGAAGGGAACTCGCAAGTACCTGTTAATCTCTGCAATAGAAGAGTAAGAAGCAGAAATGAAAGAAAAATAAAATGCAAGTACCTAAAGGGAACTCGCAAATACCAGCAAATCTCTACAAAAGAAGAGTAAGAAGCAGATATGAAAGAAAAATATAATGCAAGTACCTGAAGGAAACTCTCAAATACCTGCTAATCTCAGCAAACGAAGAGTAGGAAGCAGATATTAAAGAAAAATAGAATGAGAGTACCTGAAGGGAACTCGCAAATACCAGCTAATCTTTGCAAAAGAAGAGTAAGAAGTAGATATGGAAGAAAAATAGAATGTGAGTACCTGAAAGGAACTCACAATTACCTCCTAATATCTGCAAAAGAAGATAAGTCAGAACAGGTAAAAGGAAATGTAAGGCATGAATACCTGAAGAGGAGTAGTGGATATCTGTTAATCTTTGCTAAACTTTAAATGTTTATGGGGTAAGGCAGATATAATTAAATAGCATAGACAACATCCAACAGACCCAGCTATTAATCGAGTAAAAGAATGAGCAGAATCTAGTAGAGATCAAGCCATAACAATCTTCTTACGCTGTCAGATATGCTATCCTCAATATGAAATCTAGATCAGCTAGATGAAACCACTTTTATTAGACCACATAGTTTGTAGACAAAGAGAACTAGATCCTCCAATTAAATAATTTGTGCTAAAAATATTCAATAAGCATAGTAGAAGGCACTGTTAATTGCCAGCGGATAGAGCTCTATATAAGCCGAGTATATAAAGAGAGTATAAGCAAGAAATATGACGTCTGGAATCCTTCAGATAGGTTGAATTTAATCGGTTAACCTGAAAAAGGGCAGTTTATATAAAATAGGTCTACACCCAAAGCTGATCAAGGTCGGGTGCGCCCCAGGTGTTCCCCGGGGGATAAAGCATTGCCTGCTCAAGAAAAAAACATAAAAAGCATAGTCTTACTTGTTGAAGTATTAGACCGGGCGGCTTAGCGGTCTGATCCAGCGGTTTGTTGACCGAGCGGCTTAGCGGTCTGATCCAGCAGTTTGCAGACCGGGCGGTCTATCGGTCTACCTCTGCGGCCTGTTCCATCCTGCTGAAGTTGCCGAGCGGTTATCCTGTCTATCTAACTGCGCGGCCTATGCGGTCTCCATTATTCTAGCCGCTCAGTATTGTAAATGTTTAGTCCCACATTGTTTGTATACTCTCTTTCTCTTCCCCTCCATTCTATATAAGGGAGGTCATACCTTTGTAAATGATATCTTTTTTGGATAATAAAATTTCAATTATTCAAAAGTTTATTCGCTTGTTCTCTACTTTTCGCCTCTTTTCGCTACTTTCTAACATGGTATCAGAGCCTTTTTCAGTCCGTGCGACCTCTTCCCCGCTGTGCCTTTGCCTCTTTCTAGCCGCCACTGTTCGCGCGACTTCTTCTATTTTCTAACCGCTACTGTTTGCGCGGCTTCTTCTGCTTGCCAGGTTCTATGACTACCTCCGGTCTCACCACTACTCCTGCAGCTCCTTCTCCTCCTCCTCCTTCGGGCAACCTTGGCACCCTTTCCAAGCTTGTTGGCTCCAACTATCCCGATTGGAGCGTTTCTTTCACCTTTCTCCTTCGTTCTCAACGCAAGCGTCATCACCTCACCGATGACCCTCCTCCTCGCACCTCTCCTGAGTTTGATGACTGGGATGCGAGTGATGCTCTTGTTCGCACCTGGCTGGCCAACAGCCTTTCTGATGAGTGCCTTCCCGTCATTCGCCATGATGAGACGGTCAAGGCCGCCTGGCTTCACCTCGCTGCTCTCTATTCGAAGGGGGGCCAGACGTCCCGCATTTATACTCTCTATGCGGACCTCTTCGCCCGCCCTTCCATGTCACCGGCTGCGGCCTATCAGCAGGTTCAGGCTCTTGGTGCTGAAATCCTCCAGAATCGCCCCTTCTCCGCGGACTTGGCCGACCAGCACAAACACTTCCAGGAACTCCTGGTTGTTTGTTATCTTCTTCGTCTTCCCGACTCTTATGATATGATCCGCCAGCAGATCTTGGGTGAGGCGGAATCTCCTACTTTGGATGACACCGCGGCTCGCATTGCCGCCGTTACTTCGCTCCTCCAGCGGCCTCTGTTGGCCTCCCCCCCTTCCCAGGACTCCTTTGCTCACCAAGCTCAGCGGGGGGGCCCCAGTGGCCGTGGCTCCTCTGGCAGCCGGAGTTCCTCCCGGTTCCTCTACTCTCACTGTGGTCGTACTGGCCATACTGTTGACCGCTGCTGGCAGAAACATCCTCATCTTCGCCCTTCCGGTGATGCTCCTTCGGCCTCCGCCTCTTCTAGGCTGTCTGCCTCTGTGGCCACGACGTCAGGTAGTGCCCACGTCGTTACCCAAGGTAAATGGCTGATTGACTCCGGTGCCACCAATCATATGACGGGCAACCCTCATTGCTTCTCCCGTCTTGAGACCCATGACCGCTTACCCCCAGTTCGTGTGGCGGATGGTTCCCCGTCCCCGGTTCATGGGACGGGCATGGTTCAACTCACTCCATCGCTTTTCTTGGAGGATACCCTCTATGTCCCGAAGTTCCCGTGCAATTTGTTATCAGTTACTACTTTATGCCGGCAACTTCAGTGCTCCGTTTTATTCACTCCCACTACTTGTTCTTTTCAGGACCCGAGGACCCAGCGGACGATTGCTACTGGGACTGAGAGCGGCGGCCTCTACTTCCTCGACGATGTTTCCGCTCTTTCTGCCTACTCCTCCTCCACCGATCTCCTTCAGTGGCATCTTCGTCTTGGACATCCTCCTCCTCGGCTTATTCGTCAGCTTCTGCCCCACTTACCTCCTACCGGTTCTCCGCTCAACTGTGATGCATGTCAGCTTGGCAAACATCATCGCTCCTCCTTCCCTCCAAAGCAAGGCCATGGCTCCTCTCACATTTTTGATCTTATTCATTCTGATGTATGGGGTCCTGCTCCTACCCTTACAGTTGGTCGGGGCAGTTCCTATTTTGTTACTTTTATCGATGATTTTACTCGATGTACCTGGGTGTATCTATTAAAAGATCGCTCTGAACTATTTTCTGTTTGGCAATCTTTTTACTTTATGATTAAGACTCAATTTGCTATTTCCATTAAAGTCTTACGTTCTGATAATGCAAAGGAGTATCTAAATCATGAGTTCTCCACGTTCTTTCACAAACATGGCCTCCTTCATCAAACATCTTGTGTTTACACCTCCCA
Source organism: Platanthera guangdongensis (assembly GCA_039583875.1). Taxonomy (NCBI): domain Eukaryota; kingdom Viridiplantae; phylum Streptophyta; class Magnoliopsida; order Asparagales; family Orchidaceae; genus Platanthera; species Platanthera guangdongensis. The sequence continues at coordinate 73,173,771 of CM077164.1, read as the reverse complement.
ACAGAATGGGGTGGCGGAGCGTAAAAACCGTTACCTGCTTGATGTTGCGCGTACTCCCATGACGCAGATGCACGTCCCTCGCTCCTAATGGGGCTACGCCGTGCTCCTCGCTTGCTATCTCATTAATCGCCTTCCCTCCACGGTCCTCCACGGCCAGACTCCCTTCTCCCTTCTCTACCCCCACCAGGAACCTTTTCCTCTTCCTCTCCGTGTCTTTGGCTGTACGGCCTTTGTTCACGCTCCCTCCGCCACCCGCGACAAGCTTTCCCCCCGTTCCACCAAGTGTGTCTTTTTGGGGTACTCTACCACTCAAAAAGGCTATTGCTGCTTTGACCCCCTTCTCCGCAAGCAGTTTGTTTCCGCCGATGTGACCTTTTTCGAAAATGCTTCCTATTTCTCTCCTTCCTCTTCTCTTCCTTCTCTTCCTTCTGATATCTCCATTCCTTCCACACCTCTCCACGTTTTCCCACCTTCGTCTCCTCCTCCACCCACTCCTTCCCAGTCCGTCTCCCCACCCACCCCTCCACCCTCCTCTCCGCTGCCGTCTCTCTCTAGTCCCGGGCCAGCCTTCTCCGCCACGGACGCTCCGGTCGCTGACGCTCCCGTCGCCGACGCTCCCGTTGACCTGGATGTTCCCATTGCCCTTCGCAAAGGGGTGCGGGCGTGTACTCAACACCCGCTCACGGCTGTTGTTTCTTATGATTAGCTTTCTCCTTCTCGCAGGTGTTTTGCCTTGGCTATCTCTGCTACTTCTACTCCCCGTACCTTCCAGGAGGCTCTCGCTCTCCCTCATTGGAAGTCTGCCATGGATGAGGAGATGGCTACTCTTACTAAACGGGGTACCTGGACCCTGGTTCCTCCTCCCGTGGGCACTGATGTGGTTGGCTGTCGCTGGGTATTCGTTGTGAAGTTTCGCCCCGACGGCACTGTGGATCGCTACAAAGCCCGGCTGGTGGCCAAGGGCTTTACTCAGACTTATGGCGTTGATTACTTTGATACCTTCTCTCCGGTTGCTCGCCTCAGCACCATCCGGGTTCTCTTTTCTGTGGCTGTTAACCGGGCTTGGGCTATTTCCCAGCTTGATGTGAAGAATGCCTTTCTCTATGGCGATCTTCAGGAGGACGTTTATATGGAGCAACCTCCTGGGTATGTTGCTCAGGGGGAGACACGTGTCTGTCATTTGAAGAAGGCCATTTATGGCCTAAAACAGAGCCCTCGGGCATGGTTCGAAAATTCAGTGGTATTGTGGCTACCATCGGCTTTCAAAGGAGTTCGGCCGATCACTCCTTATTCATTCGCAAAACGGCCTCGGGACTGGTGGTTTTGGCCGTATATGTGGATGATATTCTCCTTACTGGCGATGACCGAGATGGGTTGGACTTGACGAAGAAGCACCTCCGTCAGCACTTGGTCACGAAGGATATGGGCTCCCCAAAATACTTTTTGGGGATAGAATCTCTCGGAAACTTGACTCCTTGGTTCTCTCTCAACGGAAGTATGCCCTTGATCTTCTTCGAGAAGCAGGCTTGACAGGTGCCAAACCAGCTCGTTTTCCCATGGCTGTTGGAGAAGACAAAACGTGGATGGATGATTCGCCTCTTCTATCTGATGTCACACGGTACAGACGTTTGGTAGGCAAACTCATCTATCTCACGGTGACTAGACCCGACATCGCCTACGCTGTAGGCAAGGTCAGTCAGTTTATGCAAGCTCCCAGGGAGTGTCATCTTTAGTCCGCCCTGAAGATTTTAGAGTATATCAAAGCAGCACCGGGCAGAGGGTTACTCTTTCAGAAGAATGGCCATCTGAGGGTTGAGGCCTACTCAGATTCAAGTTATGCGGATGACAAAGGCGATCGTAAATCCACGTCAGGTTTTTGTACCTTTGTTGGAGGTAATCTCGTGAGTTGGAAGAGCAAGAAACAGTCTGTTGTTTCCAGATCCAGTGCCGAAGCAGAATACCGGAGTATGGCGTCAACCACGTGTGAGTTAAAGTGGTTGCGCGCTCTCATGCTTGACCTGGGCGAGGTATATGACTGTCCTCTCCCTATGTTCTGTGACAACAAAGCCGCTATACACATATCCAGAAATCCGGTCTTCCATGAGAGAACGAAGCATATAGAGGTTGACTGTCACTTCATTCGGGAAGAGATTTTGAAGAAACAGATTTGTACTCCTTTTGTCACCTCTGACAAGGAGTTGGCAGATATCTTCACCAAGCCGGTTTCTACTTCCTTCTTCCGCATCTGTGACAAGCTGGGCATGATTGATATCTATGCTCCAGCTTGAGGGGGAGTGTTGAAGTATTAGACCGGGCGGCTTAGCGGTCTGATCCAGCGGTTTGTTGACCGAGCGGCTTAGCGGTCTGATCCAGCGGTTTGCAGACCGGGCGGTCTATCGGTCTACCTCTGCGGCCTGTTCCATCCTGCTGAAGTTACCGAGCGGTTATCCTGTCTATCTAACCGCGCGGCCTATGCGGTCTCCATTATTCTAGCCGCTCAGTATTGTAAATGTTTAGTCCCACATTGTTTGTATACTCTCTTTCTCTTCCCCTCCATTCTATATAAGGGAGGTCATACCTTTGTAAATGATATCTTTTTTGGATAATAAAATTTCAATTATTCAAAAGTTTATTCGCTTGTTCTCTACTTTTCGCCTCTTTTCTAACACTACTAAGTTCGGATTAACCGCGCTCCCACGAATGGGCACAATGAAGAAAAAACTAAATCCTAAGAAGGAACGATGGATGCACTGCTCTCAAGACTTAGGCTACAAGCTATGTTGATTAGTTAGGCCAGGTGCGCCAAGCGGTCTACAACATTACTTGCCCTAAAAGATCAGCGATGTTATGGGTCCCCTGAAGGCACGACTTGAGAGTACCTTCGAGTGTTCGACTATCATGGCGTGAAATGATCACAGTGACAAGGCTACACCTAGGAGCCATTGTTTGCGAAGCAACGATCATCTTAGTTGTAATGTATCCCTAGCGGAGCATAGTTGGGCTAACACACTGGGACCTCCCTTGATGCGCATTGTGTGTTAGATATTGGCTAGGATCTGAAGGCCTGAAGTCAACCTGCACAGATTAGATGGCTCCCACTGCACATATACGAACACTCCCTATTATATGTGGTGATCGTGGTGTTACGCCAAAAACCAACCTATAGGTGGAAGAGAAAGAACAGGTGATATATCGTTGGTTCAGCGATCCCATTGGCAAAGAGCAAATAGATAGGACACACTTCAAAAAAGGAAAAGTGTTAGTACGGGATCTCTGATGCAAAAATATTGAAAATAATGAAAGATTACTTAGGTGTTCTAGTGAAAATGTTCAAAGCATAAAAACAACCAGCTATGATTGCGAAGAGTTATTTGGGACTTTGTGATGTCTTCTTTTCCTCAACATTATAGTTCTCCAAGAGTGCCTTCATCATCGGCATCGATCCACTCGTTAATATTTAAGTTGACACCGCTGTTGATTTGGCTCACTCACCTTGAGCCAAAAGAAATGTTCGCTACTTCTTTGCCTTTCGAAGTAGACGGATCAGAGTGGTCATTCTTCTGGAATAAGTCACACAACTTGCCCTGCTTCAGCATTCTTTCCAACAATTGACAAAGTGCTCGACAATTTTCAGTCGGATGTACTTTCTCTTTATAGAATTCACAGTAGGTATCTGAATCTTTGGATCTCTGATCTATGGGCTGATAAGGCCTCTTATAATCGGTCTTACCTTTCATGACTTGGACTACTTCCTGCATGACTTGGTCTAGTTCATTTTTTGGTGAATTATAACCCGATTGTTGGTAAACTAAAGCTGCTTGCAGAGTCAGTACTAGATAAGCAGGAGCCGTCAATTGTAATCTTTGACCTTGGGAGTGATCCTGGCTTGGGAAGAAGTGTTGATGACGTCAGAAATTCCTTCCCTTCCTCGCTCTCATTTAAAAATCCCTCTGGGGAGACTTTGGAGGTTGCCCGTACGAAGAAGGAGAATCTTTCACTGTTACAGGCCTAGAGATATAGTTGGGACTACTTTTTTCACCTCGTATGTATAAGTTGGTAAGGCTGATCATTTCCTAGTGTGTCCTTGACACTCAGACATTAGATTTGAACTTATGTTGTCCTTCTGTTAAACCACTTATTATGGCAACTCGGTACATTTCTGGATCGACGTTCTAAATATCAAGAATTTCTCTTTGGAAATGATCGAAAAAATGAGCCCAAGTACCATTCTCTCGCAGTCTGATCTCAAAAAGTGCTTCTAGACCGCCATTCCTCTTTGTAGAGGTACAAAACCTAAGCAGATGTTCTCTTCGCAAATCAGCAAAGGAAGCATTGGACTGAGGGCACTATCCATAGAACCACTCTCTCGCTTGTCCATCAAAGGACATTATGAGGAGTTTGCACCTGGTATCATCTGTAAGAGTCTTGAGAGAGACGGATAACTAGAAACCATGTAAGTGTGCAATTGGGTCACACTCCTTAATATAAACTAGTAATCACGACTCTCTGAAGTGATTTTGAGTCGGTTCTTGCCACATAATCTCTGTAAACGGTGATGGCTCTTCCTGTTCTCATCGAACATAAGGGAAAGGAAAAAATGGAGCATAAGCTGTAGTTGAAAAACGATCGGGATGATAGAAAGGAAAAGCTGTTGCTGGAGGAGCAACTGCAGGAGCTGAAGGATAGGGATGACTTCGATGAAAATTCAAGAATCTTGCCGAACTTCCTCGGGCTGCTTCCCGAAAGAAGTTTTGACGAGCTATGAACTCATCATTTTGAGACCACAATGGGGCTATGACCAGCCCTAGCGGGTATGTTGCCGGGCAGGCTTGTGGATGAGCTGGTGGATAAATTGGAGGGTAGACTGGTGGATAGGTCTGCGGATTCCCCAATGCAGGTGTAGACTTGACTGGAGGAACCAGTGCTGCTACGGGTTCCGTATTTAATTGTTGAGTGATAGTAGCTAGAGTATGGTTGATTTCCTGTAACTGTCGGGCAGTTTCAGACGCAATTGCTCTTAGGATTCCTAGAGATGTTCTTAACTAGGACTTGAAGGAGCGAGTTTCTCGGCAGGTTGATGGTCTGACATGGCTAACCATTAGATTTCAATATCTATTCGAAATCTGAAGGCCGTGTGTTAAATGTTGATGCCAAAAATTCATCTCTCTATGAGCTCGAGAGGTGTAGATGTTTGATCCGGGATGCGAGGATGAGGGAGGTGATGAGTACTGTCGAATTGCCAGTTACTTTGACGGTTAGGATTGGCGGTTGAGGCCGAGAGAAGGGAGAAGAGAAAAAGAGAGGCCGCTGGCAGCAGCAACAACAGAGTTTACCTGCCGTAGTTGAAATGCCACTCCTCGATGGGCTATCCTTTGATTACAAAGCTTGTGTTATAGCTTGAGCAAGCTACTTTACATGGAAAAACAAAGGGTACAAGAGAGAAGCTAGCGGCTAGAAAGAGAAGTCGCCGAGACCGTGCACACCGCTGACTCAGGTCATCAGGCTGCGGGGGCTTCCTTGGCCTGTTGCCTGCTGCTTCAGGCCACCTAATGACATGGTCTGACTGAGAAGGTCGCACAAGCTACAACTACCGAACAAGACTGGGAGGCCTATCTGTCCGGTTTAGCTGCTAAGACCGCGTGAACTGGGTTGTTGAGGATCTTGCCGGATCCAAGGCACCAGACCGCAAGTGCTATTCGCTGAGGCCCCGCGGACTGTTGATCTAGTCTAGAATTGATGCCAGTGGATAGGAAACTGTATCGGCAGTTTTGTATGTCCCGGTTGCTCCCCGATCCCTCTCCCTAAAGAGATATATGTGGGGCTATTTATAGGCTCGAGGAGGAGACTCCAAAAACTGGGCTTGATGACGTCACCCCCGATGGTTTGGGTGAGCTGAGTGACATCCGATTTCGTGTTAGGGCCCTCACATGCTTTTTGAGTCAAGATAATTATCTCAGGCTTAGGAAGCATCGAGTGAGTCGACTGGACTCTACGAATAGAACAAATTTTTACTTAGAATAATTCTAGAATATGAAGGCGTCCTGTACGTTGAGTGTACTCGACGCCATTCGACTAATTATCCGGAGGCATTGAGTGGACTCCGCACCACTTGGAGAAATTGAACTTAGAATATTTTCAGGATTCAGGGCGTCAAGTGCATTGAGTGCACTCGGTTCCATTTGACGAAGTATGCTGAGGAATTGAGTGGACTCGATACTACTCAATGTATTTTACCTAGTATATTCTCTGGAAGTTGAGACGTTTAGTGAAGTCAATACGGCGTTGAGTGGTCTCAACACCACTCAACGCTTTTACTTAGATTCATCCAGGATGCTACTGGCATTGAGTGGAGTCAATGCGACATTGAGTGATCTCAATCCCACTGAATGTTTTTAACTTAGATTTATCCTGGATACTGTTGGTATTTAGTGGAGTCAATGCGTCGTTGAGTTGTCTCAATGCCACTCAATGCTTTTAACTTGGAATTATTTTGGTAGTTTTTGGCATTGATTGAACTCAATGCGGCGTTGAGTGGTCTCAACGCCACTCAGCGCTTTTGGACTTAAGTTATTTTGAGACCTGTTGGTGTCGAGTTCATTGAGTGCACTCGACGCTACTCGATGATTTGTCGAGTAAGGGTAAGTAAACTCAATGCTTTTTTACTTAGTGTTATTCTGAGGCTATATGTGTCGAGTGCGTCGAGTGCACTCGACACCACTTGACGATTCGTCGAGTGAAGGAGGCACACTCAACGATTTTAACTTGGAAGTATGTTATACTTACATAAGCGTTGAGTGATCACAACGAATCTCGACTATTTGTCGAGTGGGTATTCTATACATGATGAATTTGACTTGGCATATTTTCAACCCAGGCGGGATTAATTGTCTTGCATTTATGGACTGAACCGATTTTTGGATTGGTGCCTATTGACTTATTTGGACCGGTCCTTTCGATAAGACTTAATGGGCGGTCAAATGTCAGGCCGACATGTGGAAAAGAAGTTAACCCTAATTACTCCTATAAAAGGAGACATGGGGGAAAACCATAGCGGTCACTTAATTCTTGCCGATCCCTTACTGTTACTTGCCAAAACTGACGAAAGAGAAGGAATGGCCGGAGTTGGATTTCCTAGGAAAGTATTTCCTTTCTCTTCCTTGTAAGGAACAACACCAACACGGAGAAAGATGTTACCAAGGAGAATGACAAGATCTATGGCTGAAACTGCCGGAAATACGGTGTGCTTCCTACCCTCTCCCTTGGTGCTAGATCTGTAGTTATTTTCTAGGAGAGATGCGACTCAAAAGAGTTTGACTTGTGATATGAAGATCTCCTAGGTAGAGAACATTTTAGGGCTTGTGCCCTAGATATTTGATGTCTTCAACCTCTCCTCTCTAATTTGTGAAGATAGTGGACTTGGTTTCGTGAAGAGAAATGGTCTATTGAGGGTGAATAAGGGAGGAAGAAGTTTTGTATATAGTTTTGAATAAATGTGTAAAGGAAGAAGACAAACCAATGTTATTTATCTTGCTTTAAGATGCGTGAAGAAATCTATTTTCTGTGCGCAGTGAACTTCAAACCCATTTTCGGGTATATTACGGCCAGATCTGGGCTATCGACTAAACACAGAAGTCATAGCCTTTGGAAAGACCTTTCCAATAGATGGTTAAATGTTTTCATATGTGTCATGTAGATGCTGGAATGTCCAGTCGAACTTACTGTATTGTCAAGTCTTAACTACATGTTCTTGGGTTAATGTGAATCCAGGTTAGAATTTGGTGGAGAGGTCATGGTAAGTTAACATTGAGATTTGTTGAACTTAATTTATCGATAAATTATGGATATTTGTGATAAACAAAGGACTGATACGTTCCTTAATAAAGTAAATATAGTTGAGTTTTGGTAAACTTAGTCTTACGTGATCGTGATAAACAAAAGGTTTGGTGGAACATTATTGTGCAAACAGTTTGAAGGAGGTTGATAAACAAGGGTTGGGTAAGTTACAGAACAAATGATTTGATACGAATTGGTTGTACAAATTCTTTTCCTATGAAATCCGATGGGGATGTGCATTATTATAATCATGAGAATGGAATGGGTTTTGGAAGAGGATGTGATGCTCGATAATTGAATTTAGGAACCCATAACTATGTTATCATGATCGATGAATTGGTGAAGTATCATTATGCTGTTGTGATTATCATTAGGAAGTATACCTTTTGGTGAATTCTTGATCCTTGAAAAGGAACTGGAATAGGTTAATGCATGGCCATGAGACATGATAAATAATGGAAGGTGTAAAGTGGTTCACTACTTAGAGTTGTGTCTCCCTTCGGGTAGCAGTGTGAGATTGGTATGTTGTATAAGGTGGCTTGCAACCTATGTAAACGATGGGCCGTAGTGTGGTATGAAAATGCGAAAGGGTAGGAAGTGAGTGTGTTTGTCACACTGGAACAATGTGTTGTGAAAGTGCAGGTTAGATCTGAAATACTCTAGGGGGGGGGGGTGAATAGAGTATTGTGCTCAGTACAAACTTTTTACAACTTTTGTTGTATTCCTAAGTGAACAAATCAGCAAGTAAAATAAAAAAGCACAGCAAACTATCTAATCAAAGAGCACAACCAAAATAAAAGAAAAGGGCAACCAGACGACACAAGAAATTTATAGTGGTTCCCCAACCTAGGTACATCCATTCTTCTACCACCCTGGTAGGAATCCACTCGGGTTTTTGATCAGGTGCCTGACACCAATGAGCTTTTGTTCAGGTGCTCAAAAACCAAAACCTCAAGTCTTTTGGAAGGAGACTTGCAACCAGGAATAATTTTGAAGGGAATTAAAACCCTGTACAGGAGTTGGAAGAAAAGTGATGGTGTCTTCTCTTTCTCAATAACAACTGAGAAGACTGTGGATTGATGTTAGCAGATTTGCTCCCCCTGAGATCAGGAAAACAGGAGCACTACTTCAGGGTGACAGGTCTTGAAAGCTTGAGTGTTTGGACCAGAGATTGCTTTAGGAACTTCTTTGACAGATAGAGTTTTGTTGTCCTTTTGAAGTTGTCCTGTAGAATTGAAGATGTTCTCTGGCCTGGGCTGATTGCAGTAGAACTTTAGATTTCTGTATGATTGTTCTTCTGTGCAATCTGTCTGTGTGTCTGACTGACTGTATGCAAGATTACTTTCTCTTCTGTGTATTTTTTTGACTGAAGAATCCTTTTCAAATTTGAATGCTTGAGCAGTAATTGCAGTCGGCCTTGGAAAGAAGCGGCAATCAATGATTTCCCTAACTGTCCCATGGAAAAACGGCATGTAATAATCCAAGATCAATGCGCGTTCTAACGGTAACATTCTGAGAGGATATGACATTGATTACTCCGGAATCATCGCCAAGAACCGGGACGGGAAACTGGAGAAGACCTAGTCTGGAATCGTCAAACAAAGAACACCAATCATCGAGCTGAGCTTGAGTTCGTCGAGCTGAGCTTGAGTTCGTCGACCAGACAATAACACTTAGTCTTCTAGGAAAACTTGTCAATTCTGCTTTAACATTCATCGAACTGACAATCTTCATTCGTCGAGCTGAGATCCAAATTCGTCGAGCTGAGAAGTTGAGAACTTGAGGTCCAAGTTCGTCGAGCTCAGAATCTAGTTCGTCGACCAAAGCTTGAAACTGGACTTAGAAAAATTCTGAAGTTATCCTGACTTTAGCTTGATGTAGAAACTCAACATTCGTCGAACAGAGAACAAAGATCGCCGAGCTCAGCACAAAGAAATGTCTCACGATCGTCGAGCGCCGAACACCTTTCGTCGAGCTGAGTTCGACGAACGTCGAACTCATTTTACTTAGTCTTGAAATCTTCTAAGTCTTGAGTCTCTGATGGTCTTGTTGAAAGCTGGTCCATCTGAAGTTGAACCTAAGGACTTGGCCTAGACTCTAGGACACAAACTTGACCCTGGCTATACAGGTTGGGTCACATCCTAATCTAGTGAACCTAGCCCAAATCAACTAGGGATCCAACATGTTGTTAAGGGACTCGGTGTGAAGCCCATGCATGTTGTTGATCACCAGACATGAATGATAAGATGGGACTCAGTGTGGAACCTTGGGGTGTTGTTGAGCAATCGATTGTAGATGGAAAGGCCATGTAAAATTGCATGCGATGTGAGTTGACACGCAGTGTCATAATCCTCGGTTAAGGATAATGTGGCAGGTATAAGGGCGCGCCAAGCATCACACCGATGGGATTTGATAGATAGACTTGCACTGTATGGCCTTTCTCCTTTGTGTTTACTTCCCGAGGCACCCTCCGTACTAGTGAACAGTTTAGCTATGTCCTCGGTCGAGGCCCTTTCCATGCCATGACTTAGGCCAGTTTGGGCTATGTTCTTGGTCCATATCTACCCGAGACCCCTCTGAGACATAGTACGCATGTGAGCTTCATTGTTGTATTCTTAGAGTTGAGGTGTATGAAGGCCTAGGCTATATTGTGTGGATGTCAGCCCAGTAGTGGAGATACCCGCTCTACTGTCACCGTCTGGCCAAGACGGATGATGCTTGAGTGGTTAGCTACCTGCTCGAAAAGGAGGAACTGCAAGTCTGTGTCGACATAGCAATTGCATGTGTGTGAGCATGGGTGAGTCATCTCATTGCATTCATAACATTACATTTCATTACATACACAAGATCCTCATCATATAAATTTGTATGTTCACACTTATATGATAAGTTACTTTACTGTTAAGTTGATCCTTAACTTATATGTCTGTATGGGATTTCATATAAGTTAAGTTACTTCCTATTGTATATTCATACTTGTACACTGTTGTTGATGGTAGAACTGCTAGTATATATTGTTGTAGTTGCTTGGTATACTCTGATATAGTTTATTACTTGCCACTTGTTTTGTACAACAATTATTATATATATATTGTACCCTCTTCTTTTCTCTGTCTGTTTCCCAAGATTCATTGGGGGGAGCGGATGTGATAGCCACTTAATCTTTATGACTAACGGTTGCTACGTCTTCCTTTTTAGGAGGAAACCCCGTAGCAACAGGCTATGCAGGAGGTCTGCCAGGCGAAGGTGATGTGGCCTGATGTGATGGTACCATCGCTGCCATTTCTGACTATTGTGAGTTTTTGAGAGACTCTGTTTATAGTCTTTTATCATTTCATATGTACTCTGATATTATATAAGCCTTGGTTGCTTCCTTAATTTACTGTACTAGTTGGACATTATTTACTTATGTGGATTTTGGCTTCTGCTTATGTACTCATGTTGTGTTGGCAATGATGATATTGGTATTAGCCGGCATTATATACATCTTGTGGTCCAGGTCAACGCGTGTGTTGGCGCTATCGCAAGACGGATGTTCTGGGCATAAGACTTCCCTCGGCTGTGTCTTATGTTCCGGGAGGTGTGTCCTACAAATGGTATCAACTTGCTACGATCCTGAACTAACGATGTCATTAAAAAATGGTGCCACCTTCATTTGATTAGTCAGTTTGGGGACAAACTGACATAGCAGAAGTAGTGGTGTGACCATATATAATTCTCACTAAGTATGACCAGTCGCTACCCTACGATTAGCCAACCTAGCCTTAGACTTGTACCTTTATGTGTAGATCCCAGCAAAAGTAGAGGAAATAGGGGGAACTCCCGCTCCTTCCGTCCCTACCCAGTTCCAGCAATCGGAGTTGGGATAGACACTTACGGTGATCTTAGACACCGTCAGGCCTCAACAGGTTCTAGTACAGCTACAGGACCTGGGCTCACGAGATCCCCTAAGATAAGTGCTTTTGTTTATAACATGCATGAACCTCGAAGGGATAGTGGATGATGTGAAAAATTTATAGGCGGATAACTCGAGAGTCCATGCCTGCGGTAAGAGACCCGCTGAGGGAGCAGCGGGAGCAAGGCCCATCTATTAAAGGAGGCGGGGCAATGGAGTTAGATGAAATCAAAGAGACGGTGGACGCATTCATCAGAATTTTAGGATTGAATGCCCGACCCCGCAGCCAACACCACCCATACCTCAACAAATATATCAACAACCTAGAGAACTATTCAAACATGTTTGCTTCCGGTGTAATCAGTCGGGCCATATCCGGGGTTACTGCCTGCAACTATGTAGGAGGACTCCCCTTGCTCTTCCTCCGGCAGCTCCACAAGGATGAGGACAAATGTGTGGTCGAGGATGAGGACCACAGGGAAGGAATCCCGGACCTGCTAAGGAGCAGATATTTGCTCCAGATATGGTGCAGTAGCAGAATCCTCAGGATGTAATTGAAGTATGTTGTGATTTAACCAATACATTATAAGCATTCGTCCATAATTTGCCTGAGCTATGCTAGGAGTCTAGTTTTGAGTTTTATAATAGATATTTAGACAACATGATGGTCAGTAGGAAATCAGATCATACACTATTCGATACCAGTACCAATCACTCATTCATTTCGACGGACTTCATTAAAGACTTAGAAGGAATGCAACATTTCAATGGTATCACTTAGAGAGTGCGCCTTGAAAGTCTTTATTTCAATGATATCTAAATCACCTAGAGCTGGTGGGGGGGGGGGGGGGTGAATAGGTTTCTTTGTCCTTAGCAACTATCTTTTAATTTCTTTAAGTTTGCTGCTTTAATGGTTGGTTATTTTCTGCTTTCAAGATGAACTACCTGTATAAAGAAAACAAACACAATATAGTACACAAAGATTTATAGTGGTTCCCCAACCTTTGGGTACATCCACTCTCCTCCCACCTTGCCAACTTCTTATTGGTCAAGGCTCTTCTCCAAACCAATGCTCCAAGAAACTTATACCTCAGATCCCTCAGGATCTCTGATGCGTTGAACGGCTAGTGTACCGATCGCACAAGTAATATAAAATGGGTGGCTTTTCCAAGTATCGATCACTTCAAGGAACACAGTAAGGGGGGAGTTAATATCAAGGAGGACTTGAGATTGAAGTCTTTTGGTCAGAGTTAACTATGGGGGGTTTTAGTATGTTGCGAAAACAGAAAATAAAATACTAACAACTACTCCTATGCAACGTCGCTATGCGATGCTTCGCCAGGTGGGATGGAAGACTACACGGGCCACTATGCACCGAATCGCTGGGCGGATGGACGAGTAGGCAAGCGTAAGAACCAAAAGAACAAAGGAATATTAGGGTCGTAAGCACCTCTTCGCAATGCACGCCACTAGCAATCGCTAGTGCGGTAAGAACGGATGGATGGCAGATGGACAAATAGGCGCACCTCAAGCAAATAACGAACATATACAATCACATAGATATGATTACATACGAACGTTTAACACAGTAGCAAAACTTCATCATATACAAAAGATTCAACTAAACCATCAACAACAAGTGAAGAAAAGTGTGTGAAATCGACCGAATTCGAAGTCTTGCCAAGGATTTGCGGTAGGATTCGCCGGGTTGTCTATCCACGCCCTAGCTCAATCCTCAATTGCGTCCGGGCTAGAGGAGGCTATCACTCACTCCCAATGAACCCGTATTCTTTGTGTCACGAGCCGGTAGAATATTGTACAAGCTTATCCTAGCTTGGTGGAGAAAGCTAGATAAAATACTTTCTTGAAGCACAAGGATGAAGGAGGAGGCCGAGAGGAAGCTCCGACTTGGATTTGATGTTGAATTCTTGTCCGAATCTTCTCCCCTTGGTGGAACGACAGATTTTGCCCTAAAAATGTCGAAGAGTTGGCTGGAATCTAGACTTCTTTCAATGGCTGAAAATCTGCACTTAAATAGAAAAAGATCAGAAAAATGGTCATGCACGGTCCAGCGCACGACTGTGCGCTAACCGTACGTTATTAACTTCCAGATCTGGATCGCGGAAGAAGAAGCATTGACCCGTGCATTTTACTCGTGCACGAGCAATTCTGCCCGTGTGTGAAGGAAATCGCACGGGTAAACACAGAGCGCAGGAAAACAAGAAAAGCTTGTGGAACCGTGCATTTTACTCTCGCACGGGCGCTTCTACCAGTGCGTGAACAAATCGCACGATTAACCACAGAATGCAATAACAAGAAGCTACAGGAAAACCGTGTGTTTACTTCGCGCACGGTTCCAAAGAAACCGTGCGTTAAGATCGTCGAGCTCAGTTTGTCGAGCTCAGCTCGACGTTTCTTCTGCACAAATAAAGTGCACGATCACAAAGGACCGTGTGCTAAGAAAACGCACGACCATGCGTTTTCCTCAAACCTGCATTACAGACATGGGGGAAATGCACCACCTACACAGCAATGAAATCAACTGGAGCACCATCTCCCAGCAACAATACACAGCAAAAATAAACAAAAAAGAACCTTGGGGAGCACCATGTGCTTACCCCCAACAAAAGAATGCGCAATTGCACACCCACGGGCCCAAAACAAAGCACTATGAGTGAAGTGAAGTCCTAAACAAAAATATAACTTTTCCAATTGAAAAAGTAGTGCACATGCAAGAAAATAAGCCCAAATGAGTCCGAAAATCACTATAAAAATAGGACTCATCACACCCCCAGACTTACCTGTTTGCGCGTCCCGAGCAAGCAAAATCTATGCAGATAGGAAAAATGATTTAGCTAACATAGAAATTGTGATATGGAGAAACATGCAAAGTCGCATGCTCATACGTGTAAAAAGATAATCGTGGAAATTTCTAAGTATACAAAATTGTTTATACTTTTCCAATGCGTATCAACATTTTATTAGTACTCAAAAATGGAATCACGGTGAATCTTCCGGTCATGCGTAGGGAGAAAGTAGGCTAATCACTAGGCGAGCATTGCCAAAGATCGGGGCTTGGGATAACATCCAAAGGAATCCACCAAATGTCGGTGACCATATGCTTGCCCGTTCGCACTCTCTCCACGACACTGGTTTGGTTCACACACGAATCAGTAGGACTTTAGGTGAAGAGATGGGGCTTGGGTTTCGGTGAGGTAAACAAAGATAAATAAGAGGGCTACAGACCAAACCCAAATGAGCTAACCACAATACACACGGGCACACCACACCCCCAGACTTAATTTTTAACATATGGGTGTGTGCACCGCCTACTCCAAAAATAATCACATCTCAAAAAGGATTTTCAATTATACTTTCTCTGTTCTTTTTCACAATTACTTTTTATATATATATTTTTGAATCTTATGTTTTTACTTTAACAAACTCAGCAAATGAAAACTTTTGAGCACATCCACAAATTCACAAGTAAAATCACCACATCAACACCCCAAATGAAAATGTAAACACTAAAGCATCGACTTGGGTGTGCGACTTGGATCGGCTTTGAGGCTTTGGTGAAATAATGATGGAGCTGAATCGAAAGAAAAGGGTAGACACAACGGGGCTAGCGAGGATAAGATGTTAGGAACGATACAAAGCTCAACCGAGCCAAAATAATGGCCTACTTCACGCTCATGCATGACTAACCTATACCCATGCTTCAAGAATAACTTGGGGCTGTTCTTAGCCAACGAGAAAAAAATATCAATCCTCCCAACTCGAGCAATATGAAACTAATGACCGTCTACACACATCCCTAAGCTACTGTCAGATTCGCACCAGATTCACCAATTTTTGAGCAGAATAAAAGGTCTTTGCGCAAATAGAAAAATATAAAACTATAAGCATACAAAAAAATTAAATCTACTCCAATTTCTACACAAGACGAGAGCACTTGACTAGGAGCACAACAAGGTCAACATTTTACTTCGTCTCACAATCCTGCCAGCACAATAATTTTCCCAAATCATATAAAAGAAACGAGTTTACCTCGCAGCACGCTAGCAGCTAAGCACACGCTCATGTGGGTGTAGTGGTGTGCAATGCAATGAACTAATCAAAATAAAACAATAAAAGCTTCTAGTATGCACATGAAATGTGCGCGTGCAAAAGGTAATGCATACTGACTCTCCCCCAGACTTAAACTAAACTACTTAGCATATGATACAGAAATGTATATCAGAAAAAGACAAGGGAAGAGGTTACCCAATGTTCAGGCAGTGAGCATACCAGAAGACGAGTGAAAAGTAGAAGCAGGTCCACCATACGAAGAATCACAACCCCACCAATACGAATTTGTCAAGAATACCTGCAGGGGTGAGCTCCACAAAAACAAAAGAAAAATATACAAAAAGAATTGCTAAAACTAAAATAGACATGAAAATAAAAGCATAGAAAATGAAAGATAAGTACTGGGGTTACTGTCATCCCAGCACGACTTATTCGACTAACATACAGTTCTAGCTAATGGGCCTATGAAATAAAAAATGAACATGTAACTGTTCCAATATCCGTTTCGGTAACGGGTACTGATACAGCGATAGAATAGTTACCCCTCTGCCTAAATAATCATACCTGCTCCTCGTAGGCAGAAGAAATAAGAAGTAAGAAGAGGAGGAGCGCTGGTCCTCGCTCATCTTATCACACAGAATCCTTGCCCAATAAGGTATCATCTACAGGGAGATGATCGGAGGAGAGAGCAATAAATGGAGCTTCCTCAGTAGAGGAGGAATCAATCTCTTTGTGAAAGAGGATGCTATCATCCATGACTCGAGCAGAAAGCTCCAAGTCCTCCGGAAGCACCTGCGAAGACTCAACCTACACATGCTCAGATAGAGAAGGGGGATCAAGAAATAAAAGAGACAAAGAACATAACGAACTAATCGGGGGAGTGATCACGGTATCACTCTCAGCGAGATCTGAGTAGCGATCATCGTCGGTATCATACGAGTCGTATCTTGGAGAATCCGAGAGCTCGAGGTCCACGGTGGTAAGGGGAACGACCTAACCCAATAAAGAAGTGCAAACCTTCGCATCGGAAAGAGGGTATTCCTCATCCCACCGAGGTACGTAAAAGTGCTCTGAAGATCCGCCTTCCCCATCGGATATAGAAAAATCCTCATCCCACTTAGGTGCAACCTCAGGCACCGAATCATCCAAAACTACGGCATTAGCTGCCGACTCACAGGAAAAAGGAGTAGCAAACTCAGGCAAAAATTGCGGAGGGGCGGAACTGCTCTCAAAATCAGGCATAAAATGAGTAGGCCCCATCACAAACTCAGTCGCAGACGCCATCCCGTCGACCAGAATAATCTCTGCATCCCATACAGGAGTGCCCATGGATTCCTGATCCTCTTTTCGCTAGCTACCACAAGAGTGATCGTCATCACTCAAGGTAAGCTCGTAAAAACGGATCGAGGGACCCATGAAGGATCTGTATGCAGCAAGAGATTCTTCCGCAATCTCAACAGGTAAAGATGAGCGGGATGCGGGATGTCAGTGTATGGGCCAGGCAACACCCTGGTAGGAACGTCCACCACAGTCATTGTAGTATAGTGGTGAGTATTCCCGCTTGTCACGCGGGTGACCCGGGTTCGATCCCCAACAACGGCGCCAAAAACTTGATGCGTTGAACAACAAGTGTACCAGCCGCACAAGTAATAAAAAATGGGTGGCTTTCCTAAGTATTGATCTCTTCAAGGAACACAGTAAGGGGGGAGTTAATATCAAGGAGGACTTGAGATTGAAGTCCATTGGTCGGAGTTAACTATGGGGGGTTTTGGTATGTTGCGAAAACAGAAAATAAAATACTAACAACTACTCCTATGCAACGCCGCTATGCGATGCTTCGACATGTGGGATGGAAGACTACACGGGCCGC
Source organism: Platanthera guangdongensis (assembly GCA_039583875.1). NCBI lineage: Eukaryota > Viridiplantae > Streptophyta > Magnoliopsida > Asparagales > Orchidaceae > Platanthera > Platanthera guangdongensis. Next base: position 73,156,102 of record CM077164.1, on the reverse strand, counting down.
TATGCACCGAATCGTTGGGCGGATGGACGAGTAGGCAAGTGTAAGAACCAAAAGAACAAAGGAATTTGAGGGTCGTAAGCACCTCTTCACAACGCACGCCACTAGCAATCGGTAGTGCGGCAAGAACGGATGGATGATGGATGGATAAATAGGCGCACCTCAAGCAAATAACGAACACATACAATCACATAAACATGATTACATACGAACGTTTAACAAAATAGCAAAACTTCAACATATACAAAACATTCAACTAAACCATCAACAACAAGTGAAGAAAAGTTTGCGAAATCGACCAGATCCGAAGTCTTGCCAAGGATTCACGGTAGGATTCGCCGGGTTGTCAATCTGCGCAATAACTCGGTCCTCAACTATGTTCGGGGTAGAGGAGGCTGTCACTCACTCCCAATGAACCCGTCTTCTTTGTGTCACGAGCCGGTAGAAGATGGTACAAGCTTCTCCTAGCTTGGTGGAGAAAGCTAGATAAAATCCTTTCTTGAAGAACAAGGATGAAGGATGAGGCCGAGAGGAAGCTCCGGCTTGGATTTGGCATTGAATGCTTGCCCAGATCTTCTCCCCTTGGTGGAACGGCAAATTTTGCCATAAAAATGCGGAAGTGTTGGCTGGAATCTAGTCTTCTTTCAATGGCTGAAAATCTGCGCTTAAATAGAAATAGATCAGAAAAATGGTCATGCACGTTCCAGTACACGACCATGCGCTAACCGTGCGTTATTTACTTCCAGATCTGGATCGCGGAAGAAGAAGCGTTGACCCGTGCATTTTACTCGCGCACGGGCAATTCTGCCCGTGCTTGAAGGAAATCGCACGGGTAAACACAGAGCGTAGGAAAATAAGAAAAGCTTGTGGAACCGTGCGTTTTACTCGCACACGGGTGCTTCCGCTAGTGCGTGAACAAATCACATGATTAACCACAGAATGCAATAACAAGAAGCTACAAGAAAACCGTGTGTTTCCTTTGCGTACGGTTCCGAAGAAACTGTGCGTTAACCGTACGTTAAGATCGTCGAGCTCAGCTCGACGTTTCTTCTGCACAAATAAAATGCACGATCACAAATGACCATGTGCTAAGAAAATGCACGACCGTGCATTTTCCTCAAATCTGCATTCCAGGCTTGGGGAAAATGCACCACCTGCACAACAATGAAACCAACTGGATCACCAACTCCCAGCAACAATACACAACAAAAATAAACCAAAAAGAACCTTGCGGAGCACCATGTGCTTACCGCCAACAAAAGAATGCGCAATTGCACACCCACGGGCCCAAAATAATGCACTATGAGTGAAGTGAAGTCCTAAACAAAAATATAAGTTTTCTAGTTGAAAACGTAGTGCACATGCAAGAACATAAGCCTAGATGAGTCCGAAAATCACTATATAAATAGGACTCATCAATCTCCAAGTCTCCTCCAAGACTTACACCTCAGCCACAAGGGCCTACACTCAATGATACAAGTATCACCTACCTCAGGCAATTAATCCCTACCACTCATGCAATGGAGGCCCAACCTCGGAGCAAACTGCTCCTTCAACTCAGAGAGGTACACTATCCTACAGCTCAGGAACTAGTGCCCTACCACTCAGTGATCAATTGATCACCTACCTTAGAGCAAGTTTTCTCTGACTTCTCAGATCCACAAAGGATCTTACAAGATGGAAGTGGGTTGATGAGGTTCTTGATTGAATACAAGAGGAATTCCTCTGTGACAATCAACCTTGGGTAAGTTAGACTTATCCCCCCCTATGACACCAGGAGTGTTTTCCTGTGTCTACTTTACTAGACTAAATGCACCTTTGTCCTAACTACTTCACAACAACAAGTATATCCACTTGAGCCTAAAGTGACTTGCAAAATACTATTATGCCCCTTTCTGAACTGAACTAAAGGTTCAACTCTCTCTTCTTCTCAACAATAATGATGTAGAAGTTTTGGCTTATGCTGGAAGCAACTTGCAGATCAGCTTCTCTGCACTTTTCTGAACTAAGCCAACTGCTCAACTCTATCTTCTTCTTCACATCTCCCCAAGAGATTGTTCTTTAGAAAATATTGGGTTGATCTGTGAAGCACCTATAGTAAGGGTTGGCCCTAGCATTAATCTCTTTCACATAGAATCGTTGTGAGCTAGCTAGCTGGTGTAGATGAAAATGGCACCAGCAATCTTGTTGTTGGAGGTGTTGACCTCAACAGCTAACTTGATCTGTCTCTAGACTTGCTTGTCTTGGTCTCTCTATTCTTCAGTCACACCCACAACAATGGCGATTGTGAAGAACTTCCGTAACAGTTAACCCTCTCTGTAAAGAGCATTTCCTTTTATTTATTGTAACCCAACAGCTCTTCTAGTAGTGGGTCCCGTACAATTAATGTTGGTTGTATCTTTGCTTTAATGCCTAATTGACGTACTGTAGGCCTGCGTCGCCTTTTGTCATGTACTGTGGCTTTGCAGCTAACAATTTGAATATTGTTGATTTTTTGACTTGCTGACATCAGCACCTGAAGACTTAGTCAAAATTCAAGCATTAGTGGTATAGTCGTTTAGTGAGTGGGCTTCACTTAGCACCAAATTACTTAGACAGATTTACTACCTCTTAGCGTTGAGTGATTTACCATCACTCAACGCCAAACTACTTAGAATATAAATCTATTTGTAGGTGTTGAGTGATTCAACTTCACTTAATGCCAACTTGCTTTCTCAGCTTTCCACTGCTTGGCGTTGAGTGAGTGAGCATCACTCAATGCCAAATACCTTAGACAAAATTTTGTCTTCACTGGGCGTTGACAGCGTTGATTGAGTAATACACACTTAACACTTTTTGCCTTAATAGTTTCTGTAACCTATTCTGCTTGTAAGGCGTTGAGATCGTTGAGAGCATTTAGAGCGTTGAGAGCATTGAGTGAGCACGCCTCACTCAACATTTTCTGCCTTAGCCAGATTTTCTATTTCAGAAATCAGTTTGAGTTTGATGAACAAAAAACTTAGTTCGACGAATAAGTAAAAACTCAGTTCGATAAATTTACAGTTCAGCTTGACGAACAAGTGAAAACCTAGGTCGACAAAGACAGGATTTAGTTCGACAAACTCTGAACTCAGTTCGACGAAATTAGACTTAGCCAAATTTCTAAAACTTTGATATTAGTTCGACGAACGATTAGCTCAGCTCGACAAACTCTAAACTTAGTTTGATGAATTTGACTTAGCCACTTTTAAGCTCATTTCTCTCTAGGATTAGACTATTATTAGCCTGACTCACAGCCTTTTGATGTAATGTGTTGAGTGAGTTGACTTCACTCAATGCCTGCGGACTTAGCCACATTCTAAGCTGGCCACATCATGACATTGAGTAAATAGGCTATACTTAACACTATAAGTCATCTGGCGTTGAGTGAATAATCTTCACTCAACGCCTGCGAACTTAGATAGTTTTCTGTCTTTCCACTACTTAGGTAAGAATTTACCTGTCTTGGCCACTTAGGCCACCTGTCCCATCATTGTTTATCAGGACAATCTGCAATCATTAATCTTGAACACAAGTTAGATCACAACATGTGTACACATTGTTTGTTGATACTTCTTCAAATTCAGGACATTAGGAACAATGAACCCAACAATCTCCCCCTATTTGAAGAATTCAAAACCTAAGCCAATGTATACACTAACATACTTATGCTATACATATATATAACACATCATCATTGCATAATTCAGATAAATCATAGACATATCAAATGATGTAGTAGATAAGTTAAAGTCATAGCAATTGATGAGTTAGACAGATCATAATTAAAGCAAATGATTGTACTATTTAATCATATAGGGAATAAATATTTGTCCAATTTACAGAAAGTGTTACATCCCTAGCCTTGTAAGCAGAACCTGAAACATTTTAAGTTTCAGGTTCCCTTATCTTAATCTGACTTCTTCTGGATTTCTTTGTTGGCTTATCTTCAACAACAACTATCTTCTTTCCCTTCTTATTAACATCATCACCAGCCTTAGCCTTAGTAGCTCAATCTTCAGCTTTATCGTTTTGTCTCTCAAAATAGCTGAAGGGCTTGGGGAAGTATTTAGATGGTTCCACAGCATCAGGAGTGAGAATATTTGCCTTTTTGTTCCTCCAGAAAATCCTTCTTTCTATGTCTCTCTTTTCCATCTTATCTAATTCAATCTTTCTATACCATTTACCTCTGTCTAATTTCTTATTTTTTACCTGATCCCAAGCAAGCAAGATAATGGATCTGGACTCTGGGCACCGTTGCTCGAAATCAGGTCATTTTTCCATTTCTTCAATGTATTTTCTCATCCTGAAACCTTCTTCTGTTTTAGCAGTTTCAGCAGCCATTTCTCTTGTCTGTGGTGCCTGGTCAACAGTGGGCCTGGAGGAGGGAATATTAGATTCAGTGGGTTGCACTCCCCCCTAATTAACAGCACTATCATGATCTTCTATATACATCCCATACTCTTGATTATCTTGAGCAGGCTCTTGAGCAGGCTTTATGTTCAAGGTTTCTAGTACTTGAGAGTAGACATCATTGGTATATTATCATATTGCATTGGATCTAATCCCAATGAGCATTTCACAACATTTGCTGCCCAGACCATGTTTTAAGTATTGATCGTTATGGCTCCTCTCTCCACCTTTTTGGCTTCTTCAATTAGAGTATTGGTCTGGGAGCTACTTGCCTTGCTTCTCTCTACTTCCAGGTAGTTTACTCCAACAGTAACATGATTCTTGACTTCCAATATGTGGTGATCAAGAATCTTGGTGCTGGCATCCATTTTTGTGAACATTTCACTATTCTGTTCACATATTAGAATTTTATGATTTTAATGGAATGTCACACTATTCTTGGTCGGAATCTTTTGATTTTCTATTATAATAGCAATGTTCTTGCCTGACACATCCAGCTTCTCCATTGTAAAGTCTACAGCTCCAGCAGCTCTTGTGAAGAATTTTATTGTTTCTCCTTTCAACAGATTCAGTTCAAACCTTATAGATTTGATCTCAGTTGCAAGATCATTTCTAACATCCTTGAGGGCATCATCCACGTAATTTTGTAGTGCCCTCCTTCGCTCATCCAACAAACCCTTTAGCTGGGTTAAGATAGTTGGTGGCAACTTATCAACCTTCGTATATGTGCCCTCATCCTGAGCTTCTTATACAGGATTGAACCCTGTTTCTTGATCTGTGTCATTTTCAGGATGTGGTGAAGAGTAAGCTTTCTGATGACTGTATTCCACTTTCTCAGATCCTGAGGAAACTAAATGTTGTACTTCATGAGCAGGGAGATCAGATGGTATCTCCCCCTCAACCACTGCCATGCTTTCAATTACATGCAGGTCAGCAACAATAACATAAACCTCTTTATCAGCTGTAGAAGATAGTACCATTATTGGAGGAACTTTTAGTTTCTCCACTACAAATAATGCATCATGCATTATCTTTTGCATCAGTTGCCCCCCTCAATTTAAGCATTCCTTTCCTCAGCACTTGGAATTTCCAAGAATTTATCTTGTAGTTCCTCATCTTCTGACATAATTGTCTCTTTTTCTGAGGCTACTTTGATCTCCCACTCACTCTGAGTCGTAGGAGCATCATCATAATCAGACATAGGCATATGCCTATCTGCATCCTCCAATCTGGAGGCATCTTCCTCCATTTCTACAAAGATCTTGTTAACAATTTCCTCGGTTATTTGCCAACATCCTTGGCTAAAGGCAAATCATCACTTTCCTCTCTAACAGATCCAGCTACCTCAGCAGCAGTCTCATCAGCTTCAGGAATAACCTCTGACTCTAGTCTGCTTAAACGACTAAAAGGGGTAAGATTAGAATAGGCAAATATCTGAATATTTATGTCCCTCTTGGACTCTTCAGCAGATGATGATAGATCAAGATTATGAGGCTCTTCTTCCTCAGATGAACTGCTAGAGGAGCTGGGCTCAGTAACATCAATTCTCTTTCCTTTCCTTTCTCCAGCTTCTGGACCACGGGGCTGAATGACCCTGTCCCATCTCTCAAGAATTATGATATCCATTCTTCTCATATGGTGTATTATTGCATCGAGCTTCAGATTCAGAATTTCAGGGACTGTTTCTCGCAGATATAGTGAAAGGATTCTCCCCAACTTTGGTTCAGCCATGCAGTCCAATATTCTTTTAAACACCACTCTTCGCCAATTTGTTCTATTGGACAGTATGACCCTAGCCATAGTTCAAACATCCTCTTTGAGATTTTGTCATGGGAGCATGTTTTGCATATTAGAGCTTTCCCGATGACATCAGCTAGAAACTTACCTCGCAGGCTAAGTTCTTTCCTTAGAATTGATCTGGTGGTGTGCTTGGAAATTCCACACCATTTCATTGCCCATTTTACAGTATCCAGTAATAGCTCATCTTCGTTCTCAATTGCAGAGAAATTTGGCAACTGTAGAGCCTCGATGAGCCTTCTGGGAGTCATCTTGATCTTCTTCCTGCTTACTATGGTCTTAATATTAGTAGCCGAAGCATCTGCTTTGGCGTTGGCTAACAACTCCAGTACTTCCCTCTTCCATGGAAGACAGGGTTCCATCAGGACGAAGGCTAGGTCAGATTTATGTAGAAGACTAGGCACCTATTGAACTTCTTCCGGAGCATCAATGAATCCATTTTGAACCACCTCTGCTCCTTCTAAAAGGAAATTTTTTTCCTTGGGCGTCATATCGTCGGAGAATTTAAGAAGGCTAGAGAAAGCAGATTTCGGTCGATTTAGCGAATGCAGGCGGGAGAGGGTAAGGAACAATGACTTGGCTTATTGCACAAGCACTTCTATTTATAGGTATTCCTAAAAATAAGGCGGAAAGTCACTAATCCATATTTGTTGTTTAATCTCTATGGCCAGGATTGAAACCCGACAGATATTTGTAGTCAATCTTTTCTACAATTTTTGTTAATTGAGCTTGTTTTGCTCAACATCAGTTTTCTTTAGTAATTAATTTTCAACTAGCCCCTAACTGTGTTGTCCTAACTTGCAGGGGTAATATAGACCTGCAGTACACATTCTAAAATATGTTCTGTTGGGGTGCAATTAGACATAATTTCAATATCCTTACATTAATTTTAACTGATAGTGTATTAGCCCCCAACCTCAATTGACTCAACCAAATTTTGATACTCATCTAACCTAGTGTTCCATAAGTAGAATGTCTTTGGGTATTTTGAGACAAGTTATATCTTGTGGCATGGTGAACATGCGAGCCACTAACATATTTATTGAGAAGAGTTGTTTAGATTAATGTTTTTACATCTTCTCAGTCATTTGTTTCAATTACCCTATCACATACATGTGTAATCAATTTTGCAATTTAAAAAGAAGAATTAAAGAAAAGTGAATTCTGCTTATCTCTGCTCTGAAGACTTGAAGCCCAAGATGGATTCACAATCTCTGAACATATAAGCAACCTTTCTTCTAAACTTTAGCCTTTGATGTTCATCTGGCTTTCCTTTGTAAGCTTCCCCTTAATAATTGCACTTGTCTTTGACATCTTGTGCATGATGATAAGTTGAATTATCCCTTGTACTAAGACTTGGGTCTAGTACATCTCTGTCGAAGAACCATAAATGGTTATGGACACATGGATTATCCTGCAAGGCAGAATTACCTTACCTTAGGAACCCAAGCTAACTTGGGTCCTAGGTTCTTGTTTGTTTGAAAATGAAAATATCTATCCATAGGAGCCCTATCAGGAGACTTTCTCTTGCCCTTTGCACACTAGAGTTGTGCCAACAATCTATGGCAAAGTGACCCACTTTGCCACAGCACCAGCACTCATGAATATTGTATCTTCTCTTCTGAGTAGGTCTGGCAGCTTGGTTGACTGTAGATTGAACAGAAGGAAGTGTAGCTTCCTTATTCCAAACTCTCTTGGCCACAGTCTGACTGAGAGTGGGTCTGTCATGAGAAGAGCTTGGTTTTTCACAAGGTATATCAATAGATGTTCTCTTTGCAGGGGATATGTTGTTGGTGCCCATAAAAGATTTCATGTCTTTCTTCCTGGCAGATTTACCTTTGGTCTGAGTGTGAGCAGGGAGATTTTGAGAAAAGGCCATTGCCTTGCTCAAGAGTGATGGAGCTGGTGCATTAAATACAAAAGGTCTAGGATGGGCCTTTTGCACTTCTTCATGGGGAGCCTTCTGAACAATCAAACCCATGTCCTATCTTCTTCCATTATAAGAGAGAATTACCTTGTGAAAGGTAGGTTGAGGCCTGACTGGAACTTGGCCTCTTTTCTGAGATAGGATCACTTTAGAAATCCACTCAGATTCAGATCTTCTCTTGATAGAATCTATCTTAGAGAAGTTAGCCACAATTCTCCTCTCCCTGTCAAGATTCTTGATAATAGAGTCCTTGTATTTTAAGGACTCAACATGGATATCTATCATGATCTTTAGATGGGCTACTGATAAGTATTTATTTATAGTTATTTTTATATAGATTTTATTTAGCAAATAATAATATTTAGTTAGTTTATTTTAATATTTTTATTAAAATCATTTGTTATCTTATTTCAGGATGATCTGTGCTGCTAATAGCAAATTGGAGCTTATAGGACTGATTAGGAGATAAAACTGAAGAATACTGGAAAATTACGTTTACACGCCCCTGTCACAGGCGTGACCTTTAAGTTACGGGCGTGACAGGTGGCTGTGACCCATTAAGGAAGCTACAGACTACATGACATGTCAGATTAAAGCTATACGCCCCGGTCATGGTCGTGACCTATGGGTCACGGGCGTGATCATCGGGCGTGACACCAAGGAACTCAGATCGTCGATCGAAGAACGTCAAATAGATATATACATGCAGGTGACCCAAAGGTCACGGGCATGACCCAGGGCATGTCAGGTGCATTTTCTATCCAATAAATCAGACGTTCCTGCCGTTGCCGCCAAATTTTCGTTGCAGCTTGACATGCCTGGTCACGGGAGTGACCAGGGGGTGTGACGCCTCCATCAATAATAGTTTACTCCCGCAGTTTTCAGCTTCTCACCGTTTTCCAAAACAAATCTGACATGCCCTAAGTCACGTGCGTGACCTATGGTCGTGACCCATTATTTAACAGATTTTGGCAGCTTCTCCTCCAACATTCCCGGGGTTTTAAGACGACGGTTCCGAGCCTGACACGCCCAAGGTCACGAGTGTGACCAAGGGCATGACCGACCAAAAATTTTTCCTATAGATTACAGATGCGTTCAGAAGCTTGAGGGGGGATGAGGAGCAAATTTTAGGAGTATTTTGTAGCTTAGTTTACTGTTTTTCAGCATTTCTTTCTTGTAATTTTCATTTCATAATTTAGTTTATTTTTGCAATTTCAATTTAATTACTTTCTCTTAGCAATCATGTTCTTCCTTTTTTTTCTTTCCTTTGTATCTTTTATTTCATGTCATGTAGCTAATTTCTTAACCACTTGATCATGATGATGTTTGAATAAAACTCTTTTTGTCAAACCCTTTTACCGCTATCGATTTATCTTTGAATTATATTTTGTCGAATTCATACTTCGCGAATATGTTTTCGATCTAAGATCCATATCCTAAATGACCAAGAGGTTGTGAATACGAGGAGATCACTCAAAGATAAAAGGAGTTGTATGCAATCCTCGAGAGAGGATGACATAAATCTTCTGGATTGGAGTCAAATAAAATAGTGGGGTTCACCGCTTAAAGCAACCTTAGGGGTTTCGACTGACCGTGGGGTCTTAATCGATCGACCTAAGGTTAATCAAAAGCATGGGCTCGAGAGAGACGCTTTTGTATCTTGGGTGAAAGAATTGGTTTCAAGATGTCCTAAACACCTAGAGGGGGGGGGGGGGTGGTGAATTGGTTCAATTCTTGTTTACTTAGACAGATCAATTATATGTCTGTTAGATCTACTTATTCAGCACAACATTCACACAAACACAGCACAGAATATTACAAGCATAACTGATCACAGATTGCACACAGATTTATAGTTGTTCCCTAATTGATGGGTACATCCACTTTCCCCCTTCGCCTATCTAGCAGTGTACTAGGTTCGGCCTAACTTCCTTCTTTCTTCTCAGATCCTCAGATCTTACAACTCAGAACCTTGAAAGGTCCCTACAGCTCAGACTTCGACAAGTCTGACAATCTCAGATTCTCCCAGAGAACCCTACCTTAGAGTGAGTCCACACTCCTACAACTCAGGCAATTAAGCCCTACCTCAGCCTTTTCCCAGGCCTACAACTCAGAGAAATGATTCTCCTACCTCAGACACTCAGCCCTACCTCAGCCTTTATAAATTTAGGCTAACAACTGAGAGAGATAACTCTCCTACACTCAGATCTATAATAGATCCTATAAAAAATTGATGATAGAAAAGATATAAATCCTACAACCAGATAGAGAGAGAAATGGTTGAAGGTTTCTTGATCAGTTCTTGATAGAACTGACAACTTTAGAATCAACCTGTCTTAGCTTCTTCAAAGCTTCTTGAATTTGAACAAAGTAAGCTTGATCTTCTTGAGGTTGGAGATGATCCTCAATCCAGCTTCTTCTTCTATTCAGAATTTAATCTAAATTCTTCTAGCAGTTCAGGATCTGCCCTCTCTAGATGACTTGTCGATTTCTGTATGAAGACTTCTCTCCTTCTTTTTTCTTCTTAGATCTATCTCTCTTGGATTATTCATTTGTTGTTGTTCACTGCTCAATTGTTGATAGAGCATGCCTTTATATAGGCTTCTTCCGAGGTTACCGGCTGTTCCGGTTCCTAACAGTCTTCTGACAGTTCTGACAGATGTAACAACATAGTCAGTTATGACAACTATCAAGTCTCCAGTTGTGATCCTTGATCCTCCATTGAACTTTGAATCAGCAGCAAATTGTCGAGTCAATACTTCAAATATGTCGAGTCAATACTTCAAATGTGTCGACACATATTTTTCATGTGTCGACACAACTCTTGATGATGTCGACACAGCTTTCACAATGTCGACACAGCTCTTCTTTAACTACTTGACACAGCTTCAGTGAAATGTGTCGACACAAGTTATGTATGTCGACAAAATAACTCCTGGTCTTGACAAAGTTGGTGTCGACAGAATTCTGGTATGTGTCGACACAAGTCCTGTTTATCGACACAGTTGTTGTCGACAGAATTCTGGAATGTGTTGACAGAATTTCTGTGTGTCGACACAAGTTTTGGGTGTCGACACAATCTAGCCCCTGGTGTCGACACGGTTTGTTGACAGATTTTCTGTGTGTCGACACAAGTTCTGGGTATCGACACAAACTGGCTTCTGGTGTCGACACAGACTTTCCCATGTGTCGACACAATTCTTATCAGGTGTCGACACTTGTACTTAGAAACGTTTTTACATTTCTTTCACCTGCACATGGAAACTCAACACAATAACAAATACACCTTGATGAATATCATTGAGTTAGGTGAGGCTTCTCCAAATCTGGTACACACTTTCCAATGTACCCAACAATCTCCCACTATTTGGAGAAGTCATAACCTTTAGTCAATGATATACATCACTTTATAATAAAACACATAATAAGATGTATAAGAGCATTATTTGACAGGGTAACATATAAACAAAACCAGCATATTATATCATCACAGAATATGATAAAATATCATGAACATGAATATGGTTTTGTTAAATTACAAGAAGTTTCTGAACAACAGATTACATAGATTTTTTTTTAAAAAGTACATATTTCTAAAATCTAGTCAATCTAAGACTGATCAGGCTCCTTGAGCTCTTCAGCCTTGATCTTTTGCCTTTCTGGAGGTGGAACTCCATCTTTCAAAATAAGGCATTAAGTCAGCCTGCACTCTAAATATTCTCCACGCTAAACGGTCTCTGCATTTACTAACACTCTCTCACCCTTTGGCATGGGCAGAGCCTGCATTTAGCATGGTTAGCATGGTCATAGCCTGCATTTAGCATGGTTAGAGTCTGCATTGAGCTAACATTGACTAACACTCTCTCCCCCTTTATGACTTCTCTTTCAATAGGGACTCTTAGGTCTCCCCCTACATATGTCTAAAGGGCTTCTCTTTGTTCAGTCAGCTTTACGTGTAGTTGGACAAGGAGTGGAATAGACTGCAAGGCTTCTTTATAACCTGTGCACTTTTCTTGAGGACCAACAGTTTCCTCTACTTAGCTTGGGAAGCTTCTTCATTCTCATCAGAAGCAGATGAGCTTGCTATGTCCACTATATCTTTTGGAGAAGATGCCATAAATGGATTCTCCCCCTCAGTCCTTGCCAGCTCCCCCTCAGTTCTTGCTCCTAGTAAATCAGGAAATAGAGCCTCTTGTTGTCACTTGTGCATAAACTCCCCCTGAGGATAATACCTCATGTTGAGTTGAAACTGGAGAGAGCACATTGCCTCCCCCTTGATGAGGCACTTCCTCACCACTTGATCCAAACTTGATACCAAACTTGATACCAAACTTGATACCAAACTAGATCCAGTTGGATATTAACTGCAGGAATCTGCTCCCTCACAACTTGACTCTCAGTCACTCTTTCTTGAGCAGGAGATTAGCTAGCCTTTCTGCTCCATCTTCACTATGCATTGAAGATCCAATCTTGGTTGTGGGATTCATTTCACACCATTGGAGTACTTCTCTTATCATGGAAGATGATATTTCATCTTTTTCTTGAACTCTGGGTTGAAATAAACCTATTGTGTCGACACTGTTGGGATTGTGTCGACATAGACTACTAAAGTCTCGACAGAGAATAACTATTCTATGTGTCGACACCAATTGTGATGTGTTGACACAAATAATCTTAAGAGTCAACACTCATTCCTGCATGTCGACACAAACGACTGTATGTGTCGACACCATCTACTATGTGTCGACACCTATGTCTTTATGTGTCGACACAAATTTACTTAGTCAAATTTGTCATACTTATTCAAAGTTCAGCATGCCTAATTCAATTTTAAAATAATTGAATTTAGTTTCATCCAGTGGTTTGGTGAACATATCAGCAATTTGAAAATTAGTATTGACAAATTCTAAACTTATATCTTCCTTTTCAACATGATCTCTAAGGAAATGATATCTTATTTCTATATGCTTAGTTCTGCTATGAGAAACAAGATTTCTAGCAATAGAAATGACACTAGTAGAATCACAAAATAATGGAGTTCTACTTACCTGGATGCCATAATCTTCAAGCTGGTGTTGTATCCATAATAGCTGAGCACAGTAGCTGCCTGCAGTAACATATTCAAACTCAGTAGTGGATATAGCCACACTTGTCTGCTTTTTACTGCTACATGACACCAATCTTCCACCTAGGAACTGACATGTGTCAGATGTACTTTTCCTGTCTTTTTTGCATCCTGCAAAGTCTGTATCTGAATACCCAGTTAGTACAAAATCTCTATTCTTAGGGTACCAAAGGCCAAGATTTGGTGTTTCCTTAAGATATCTCAAAATTCTCTTGACAGCAGTATAATGAGATTCCCTAGGGAAGGCTTGATACCTAGCACAGACACATATAACATACATAATGTCTGTCCTACTAGCAGTCAAGTATAAAAGAGAGCCAATTATTCCTCTATACAAAGACTCATCTACAGGTTTTCCTGCATCATCTTTGCCTATATGCATACTTGACCCCATTGGAGTTCTCATGGTGGAGGCTGACTCCATACCTTATTTCTTAATCAACTCCATGGTGAACTTAGACTGAGATATGGACAAGCCATCATCAGTCTGTCTAACTTGCAGTCCCAGGAAGAATTTCAGCTCACCCATGCTGCTCATCTCAAACTTCCCTTGCATAAGTTTGGCAAATTTCCTACAAAGGTTGTTCTCAGTTGATCCAAAGATAATGTCATCAACATATATCTAGACTAGGATCATCTTGCCTTTTGATTCCCTTAAGAATAGAGTTTTATCAATTTTCCCCCTTGAGAATTTGTTCTCAATGAGGAATGTACACAGAGTCTCATACCAAGCCCTAGGGGCTTGTTTCAAATCATATAGTGCTTTCTTAAGCCCATACACATAATTAGGATAAAGAGGATCTACAAAACCTGAGGGTTGTTCAACATAGACTTTCTCTTTTAAGTCACCATTCAGAAATGCCGACTTGACATCCATCTGGAATACTTTGAACCCTTGATAAGCTGCAAAGGCTAGGAACAACCTTATTGCTTCCAACCTTGCCACTAGGGCAAATGTCTGATCAAAATCTATTCCCTCTTCCTGCCTGTAGCCTTTTGCTACCAGTCTTTATTATTCTTGATTATAATGCCATTCTCATCTAGCTTGTTCCTGTAGATCCACTTTGTCCCTATGACATTGTGATTCTTTAGTTTAGGAACCAGCTTCCTTACTTTACATCTTCTGAATTGATTCAGCTCCTCCTGTATTGTATCAATCCAGTTTGGGTCTTGTATGGCTTCTTCAAATTTCTTAGGTTCCATTTGGGACATGAAACTTGAGCAAAGAACTATGTTCATGTTCTTGCTTCTGGTTTGAACACCTTGACTAAGATCACCAATAATTTGGTGTGCTGGATGATCCTTTATATGTCTTGTTGTTGGTGGCAATCTATCTACAATTTGATTTTCTTCAATCTCCCCACCAAGCTCTATTCCATTGTCTTCATCATAAGCTTGTGGGTCTTGTACTCCCCCTGGATAGTAACCATCATTTTCTTCATCCTGCCTTGCAGGTTGTACTTCACCGATGGATAGCTTGTCCATCTTGTCCTTCAAACCTGTAGAGCTGCATGAAACACTAGACCGCTCACAATTGATTTGTTCTATTTCATCAAAGACTATATGAACAGATTCTTCTACAACTTGAGTAGTCAAGTTATAGACCCTTTAAGCTCTACTGTTGTCACTATACCCAACAAATATCCCTTCTTTGGATTTGGCAGCAAACTTAGTTAAATAAGACTTGCCATTGTTAAGTACATAACACTTGCTACCAAAGATCCTAAAATAGGATATGTTTGGTTTTCTGCCTTTCATAATCTCATAGGGTGTCTTTTTGTGGCTCTTAGTGATGGATGCTCTATTGAGAACATGACATGTAGTGTTTACTTCCTCAGACTAGAAATATTCTGGGAGAGAAGTGTCACTTAGTAGTGTTCTACCAGCCTCAATAAGAGTCCTATTCTTTCTTTCAGCAATACCATTTTGCTGAGGAGTTCTTGGTGAGGAGAACTCTTGATGAATCCCTAGTGCTTCACAAAATCTTGTCATGCATTCAGACTGAAATTTATTTCCATGGTCACTTCTAATTTTGATCACTGAACTGTTAAGTTCATTCTGAATTTGCCTAACAAAATTGTGGAAGACAGTAGGGGTTTCAGATTTCTGCCTCAGGAAGAAAACCCATGTAAATCTAAAATAGTCATCCACAACTACAAAGGTATAGACTTTCCTATCTAGACTATGAACTGGCATAGGACCAAATAGATCCATATACAAGAGGTACAAACACCTCACCGAGTCTTTGGTATCAAGACTGTGAAAGGAGGATTTGGTCTGCTTGCCTTTTTGACAAGCTGAACATATACCCTCTTTTATGTACTTGAACTGAGGACCATTCCTCACTAACTCCATGCTATAGAGTTGGCCTATAGTCTTATAGTTAAGGTGAGCTAGCCTCTTGTGCCATTGGACACAATGAGATGCTTTATTATCTGTAACTAAACATATAGGAGAGTTCATATTCTCACAATCAAGGTTTAAGCAATAAACATTTCCTTTTCTATAACCAGACAAGATGACCTTCTGATCACTTATCCTTTTAATCTGACACCCATTCTTAATAAATGAAGTGTCATACCCAAGATCACTCATTTGGCTTATGCATATTAAGTTGTGTTTCAAACCTTTTACATAAGCCACTTCGGTGATTGTGATAGAACTAGTGGAAATGTTACCAAACCCTTTGATGACCCCTTTTTCAGATCCACCAAAGATCACTTTGGCTCCATTCTCTATGGGAGAGTAGTCCTTTAGCATCCTTCTTGTTCCAGTCATGTGCCTGGAACATCCACTGTCCAAGTACCATATAGGGGTATGACCACTTGGACTTACCTGCAACAAATAAAATTACTTTACCTTAGAACCCCAATGGTTATTGGGTTCTAGGTTCAAGTTAGACTGAATCTAATATACTTACCAGCAGCCTTTCTTACAGGTAAGCTGGCATTCTTCCTGACACTGGTATTGTGCCAACAATCTATGACATAATGCCCAACCTTACCACAACATCAGCACTCATATCTATTATACCTTCTTTTAGATACAGTCTTAACAACATTGTTGTCAGCTGTCCTTAACACTATAGGTACAATGGACTTTTTCTTGAGTGATGGGGATACACCCTTGTCATTCAGATTACTTGCCTGACAGTGACCATGTGTGATATCATGGTCATACCTATTAGTTGGCTGCACCACTTTCCTGAAAGCAATGAGGGGTTTGAAGGCTAGTGGCTGAACTGGGGCTTTGTCTTCTCCTTTAGAATTAGCTGCCCTAGTTTTCCCCTTGAAGCCTAATCCTGTCTTATAGTTTTGGGGAATGAAGTCATCAATTAAGGGTAAGACTGACTTTGGCTTTGAGAATTTTGCCACAAGTTCCTTCTCTCTTTGTAGTCTGACTTCTAGACCCTTGATCTAATTATTTTTGAATGTAATTGTTTCCATCTAAATAACTGTTATGTTTTTCAGCTTGGCAACCTCATTCATCTTCTGATCCAGCATTTTTTCTGAATCAGATGCAACCAACTTAAGGGCAGCAATTTACTTAGTCTATTCTTTGTTAAGGATTCTGCTTCTCCTAAGTGCTTGCAGCAGATCACCATACTTATCAATAAGTTGATGAACATCCCCTTCAGATTCAGATCCATCCACATCTCTTGATTCAAATGCTTCTGATTCTAAACCAGTATAATAATCAGAAACTGTATAAGGATTATTTACCTTACTGGGACCAGGCTGATCCTGGCACTAATCTTCATCAGTCATAGCCATCAACCCTTTGCAATAATGATCTTCAACCCCATTTATTGAGTCCAGCAGTTGCAAGAACTCAGTCTATTTTGAATCCTCTTCAGTTGTAAACAGTCTAATATATGCTTTAGCTTCAGCTTCAGAATCTGATGATGAGGAGTCTGTCCAGCTTTTCTGCTTCTTTGCAACAAAGGATTTCTCCTTCTTGCCCTTGTTTTGAAGTTTATTCTTGTCATTAGATTCCTTTATTTTGTCAGGACAATCAATAACTACATATCCAGACCTATTGCAATAATAACAAACAATCTTAGTTGAAGTTAATTTGCTAGGTTTAGTATCATACCTGTCCTCTCTAGAGGATTTCTTTTTCTAGTAATAGTCATCCTTGGACTGTGAGGAGGATGGCTTAGATCTCCACTGTTTTTTCTTTAAGAATCTTTGAAATTGCCTTGTGAAAGCAGCAAAGTATTCATCAGAATTAGGGATGTCTGATGTGTGAATGTCAGATTTTTTGAAATAACATTAGCAGCTTTCCTAGGAGGAGATGGAGACATCCTCCTGTCCTTTCTTATGGCTTCAGTCTTGAAGGCCACTGACTTTTCTCTGTATTTAACCATATTACTTTTCTCCTCCTCCTTTCTGGCCATAAGCTGCATCTCATATGATAGCAGTTTTCCAAATAGGGTAGGAGGAGAGATTTCTACAAGTCTGGCCACTTCCCTGGTGGCACAAATCTTGGTGTCCCAGTCCTTGGTTAGTGATCTAAGGAATTTATCATTGAGTTCATATGTGCTAAAACCTCTTCCATATGATATCAATTCATTGATTATTCTGAAGAACTTCTTATAGCACTCAGTTATGCTGTCTGTTTTGGCTTGTCTAAAACTTTCATATTCCTGATTAAGCATAGACTTTCTGTCCTCTCTCACTTCTTCTGATCCCTCCATGTAGACAATCAAGGTTTCCCACATCTCTTTAGAGGTTTTGTAGTGAATCAAGTTTTGAAAAGTTGAGTCATCTATAACACTGACTATTATGCTCTGTGCTCTCTTATCCATAGTAGGTAAGATGATCTCATCCTTTGTCATTTCAGAATAATCTTTTGGTGTCCTGAGATTTGCATCAAGAACTGAGATTTTCATTGGAATGAATGACCCTTCTTTAACTGTAATATAGATTCTTGTGTCAGATGCTTCCATAAACAATCTGACTCTTTCTTTCCAGACACCAAAAATTTCTTTCCTACAGATAGGTAATTTCATGGATCCAAACTCCTTCTGATTCTCACTGGAACCCATTCTGCCTAATTGATTTCTGCCTTGGAGATCAACTCAGACTATTAAGTCTATTCTTTGAGTAACCTCCCTCTGATACCATTTGAAAGATTTGGTTTCAAGATGTCCTAAACACCTAGAGGGGGGGGGGTGAATAGGTTCAATTCTTTCTTACTTAGGCAGATCAATTATATGTCTGTTAGATCTACTTATTCAGCACAACATTCACACAAACACAACATAAAATATTACAAGCACAGCTGATCACAGATTGCACACAAATTTATAATGGTTCCCCAATTGATGGGTGCATCCACTTTCCCCCTTCGCATATCTAGCAGTGTACTAGATTCAGCCTAACTTCCTTCTTTCTTCTCAAATCCTCAGATCTTACAACTCGGAACCTTGAAAGGTCCCTATAGCTCAGACTTCAGCAAGTCCTACAATCTCAGATTCTCCCTGAGAACCCTACCTCAGAGTAAGTACACACTCCTACAACTCAAGCAATTAAGCCCTACCTTAGCCTTTTCCCAGGCCTACAACTTAGAGAAATGATTCTCCTAACTCAGGCACTCAGCCCTACCTCAGCCTTTATAAATTTAGGCTTACAACTCAGAGAGATAACTCTCCTACACTAAGATCTATAACAGATCCTACAGAAAATTGATGATAGAAAAGATATAAATCCTTCAACCAGATAGAGAGAGAAAGGGTTGAAGGTTTCTTGATCAGTTCTTGATAGAACTGACAACTTTAGAATCAACCTGTCTTAGCTTCATCAAAGCTTCTTGAATCTAAACAAAGTAAGGTTGGTCTTCTTGAAGTTGGAGATGATCCTCAATCCAGCTTCTTCTTCTATTTATAATTTAATATGAATTCTTATGGCAGACTGTTCAGGATCTGCCCTCTCTGGATGACTTGTCGATTTCTGGATGAAGACTTCTCTCCTTCTTTTATCTTCTTAGATCTTCTTAGATCTTCTTCTTCTCTTTTGGATTATTCCTTTGTTGTTGTTCACTGCTCAATTGTTGATAGAGCATGTCTTTATATAGGCTTCATCCGAGGTTACCGACTATTCCGGTTCCTAACGGTCTTCTAACAGTTCTAACAGATGTAACAACATAGTCAGTTATGACAGCTGTCAAGTCTCCAGTTATGATCCTTGGTGCTTCATTGAACTTTGACTCAGCAGCAAAGTGTCGAGTTAATACTTCAAATGTATCGAGTCAATACTTCAAATGTATCGACACATATAGTCCATATGTCGACACAACACTTGATGATGTCGACACAACTTTCACAATGTCGACACAACTCTTCTTTAACTCCGTGACACAGCTTCAGTGAAATGTGTCGACACAAGTCATGTGTGTCGACACAATAACTCCTGCTCTTGACAAAGTTGGTGTCAACAGAATTTTGGTATGTGTTGACACAAGTCCTGTTTGTCGACACAGTTGTTGTCGACAGAATTCTGGAATGTGTTGACAGAATTTCTGTGTGTCGACACAAGTTCTGGGTGTCGACACAATCTAGCCCCTGGTGTCGACACAGTTTGTTGACAGATTTTCTGTGTGTCGACACAAGTTCTGGGTGTCGACACAAACTGGCTTCTGGTGTCGACACAGCCTTTCCCATGTGTCGACATAATTCTTCTCAGGTGTCGACACTTGTACTTAGAAACTTTTTTGTATTTCTTTCACCTGCACATGGAAACTCAACACAACATCAAATACACCTTGATGAATATCATTGAGTTAGGTGAGGCTTCTCCAAATCTGATACACACTTTCCAATGTACCCAACATTGGGAACCTCCACGTTCGAAGTGAGTAAATTAGATTTTGTGTTTCATAAAAGGTTTATTCAAAGGGAGTCTAGATCAAGTGCTAGTTTTAGTTTATTTTCTTCCAATAAGTTTAATTTACCCATTTTTATATTTAGATAAAATAATATTAATTTGCGTGAGTAGAAGTACTCAAAAGGCCCTGAGTCTAATACGACATTTCCTATACATTTCGATAGGTATGCTTGCCTATTTGAGATTATAGTTTGGATATTATTTTTAAAACTATAAAATTCTTCATCAAGTTTTTGGCGCCGTTGTCGGGGAATCAAGTATTCCTCGATAAAATAATATTAATTTGTGTGAGTAGGGGTACTCAACAAACCCGAAATAATACGACACTTGATATTCTTAAAATATCCAATACTATGAACGATAGATGCTCTTGCCTATAGTTCGTAGAATTTGGAGATATTATTAATCCTAATTTTACTCATTAAGTTTTTGGCGTCGTTTTCGGGGACATTTTTTTGATATTTTGAAATCAAAAATTATATTACTTTTATCATTCTCTTTCTCTACCCCTCTTCATGTTTGCATTTTTCTTTTTCGAATTTCATTCTATTAAGTACCGGTTGTTTTATTTTTCTCTTTACCAAAAAAACAATGTTATCTCAATTGACTGCTAAAATTGTCAAGCTTCAAAATCAACTAGATCTTTTGCAAGCCGCAAAAAGCGCCAAAGTGTTTGTTATTTTTGTTGTGGTTCTCATCAAAGTGAGTATTGTTATCATTATAATTATTATTCAAATCTATCTTATGAAAATAAAGTTGAATATAATTATTAAAATAACTATTCTTACTTTTATGAAAATTTTGTTTCTAATTTTCACGCAACTAATTTTTCCAATTCACCTATTTTTCATGAAAATAATTTTTCAAATGCGAATAAGTATTTTCATTTAATTATCTCGGATGTTGGTTTTTCTTGTTCGCAAGGTCAACCGAAAAACTTCCCGAGTTATGAGAAAAACTATTTAGATCCTAATTTTTATTCTTCTTTTAACACACCACAACCACTTTCTTCTAATTTTGGGGACTTTACAAAAGTCATAGTTGATCCTCCCCAAAATTTAGAAGAAATTATTTCATGTTCTAATGATTCTTCACCCACTTCGAATATTTCACCTATGGAGGAACATGAATCTTCATGTGTCTCCATAGTGTCTTATTTGGACGAGGAAGAAGAATTATTATATCAAGAATATTATGAAGTTATGGGCACACCGGGAGAAATAAAAGAAAAACATGTTTATTCTCCTATTTCTCCCGATTTTCATTCTCCTTATGAATTTTCAAACTCTACTTATGAATATTCAGAAATTGAAATTATTGAAAATATTGTGCTCAGTAATTTTCTTTTATATAACAATTTTATTTTAGAAAATAAACAACCTATAACTAATCATATAACTTCGCAAGAACCTCCTCCTTGTGAAGATTCTTCTGACGCACTTCTTTTTTATTTTCTTTCCCTAATAAGTTTCAGGAATAAGATTAGCCGTTGTAATACAACATTGTCCCCGATCCATTTGCCGCTTATCTACAAAGATTCAAATCACCTCAGGAATGGAAAGGTGATTTGAATCTACATTCTCAAGTCAACCATTCACAGAAGACAAATAAGGAAGCAAGCGGAGGAGTAGCTTGGCGAGCGTCTTTGGCGTATTCACCCAAGCGCGAATTAAGCGAGTTACCCCTTCACTTACATTTTTTTCCGTTCTCCTAACCCAAACCGTCTAGCTTAAAGATGAGAAAAAGAGAAGCGCTCTTGGGAGACACCCCTTGTTTATCCTTAATTTCTTTTTTTTCTCTACAAATGCTTTCATTTAGTTCTTTTTGTTTACCCCCTCCTACTTCACATATAAACATTGAGGACAATGTTTATCTTTAAGTATGGGGTGGAGTCTTCTTTATTATTATTTTTTTATTACAAATTTGAAAAATATATTTAAAAAATCTTTTAAATTTTTTTTCTTTTTTATTTTCTTTTAACCAAAAAAAACAAAAAAATATAGAAGAAAAAAAGAAAAATCAAGAAAAAACTAATAAGCCCCTGCTTAAATTTTTGTGACTTTTCAGAAATTTATTTTGAGTTTATTTATAAGAATTTATATAATTTTTTTATTTTCTAATCTTTTATTTTATCATAGTTAGTTAAATTTAATCTTTAGGTGATTTAATTTTGAGAAATATTTTATGAATTAAAATTGTATAGAGTAAACTATTTAGCCTTTTTTTCTCATTTATTCTAATTAGTTTCAATTTTGTAGTACTTAGATTAACAATTTTTAGATTTTAATTATCTTCACTTTATGCTCTATGATTCTTAAGTAATTCTAATTTACTATAGTTGCTTTCTTAGTTTTTTTAATTTAATCTAAATTTTGTTAAACCTTTCCCATATTTTTAACTTTCTTGTTAGATCATATATCATGGGGATAAGAGGATAAAATTCATTACCCCTGGTACACATATGCAATATTTCTTTTTTCGTTAGATCATATGTCATGGGAATCAAGTATTCCTTGGTACACATCTGCAATCCCCAAAAAAGGAGTAAGAGGATAAAATTCATTACTCCCAAGCAATTTTTTTTATTTGAGGAGAAAAAAATATCAAAAAGAAAAAAATTGTGTGTGGTCAGACGATAAAATTCATCACCCCCATTCTAAGATCTTTTCAATTTCCTTTTTCCCGAAACCCAATGGCCAATATTATTGCTTTAGAATTAAAATAAAATTCTAAGAGAGCATAAGTAGTAGTTTAAATTTTTCTTCAAGTTTCTTTTTAGTTAAAAATATTAATTATTCTAAATCTAAATTGGTTTGCTAAACTACTTAATTTTGAATTTTAATTAATTTATATGAGAATATTTTGCTAAATATATTTGGTTATTCGCATTTTCATTTCATATTTTAGGAGATAATTTTAAATCACTAAATTTTACTTTTAACTTTCTTTTGATTTAATAAATTTTTAGTTTGATTAAAAATTATATTAATTTCTTATAAGTACTCTCATAGTTTTGCTCTGGAATAGCAAAAGCTTAAGTATGAGGGTATTTGATAAGTCTTTATTTATAGTTGTTTTTATATAGTTTTTATTTAACAAATAATAATATTTTAGTTAGTTTATTTTAATATTGTTATTAAAATAATTTATTTTGTTATTTCAAGATAATCTGGGTTGCTAATAGCAAATTGGAGCTTATAGGACTGATCAGGAGATAAAACTGAAGATTACTGAAAAATCACGTTTGCACGCCCCTGTCACGGGCGTGACCTTTAGGTCACGGGCGTGATAGGTGGTCGTGACCCATTAAGGAAGCTCTAGACTACGTGACACGTTAGATTAAAGCTACACGCCCCGGTCACAAGGGTGACCTATGGGTCATGGGCATGACCGTCGGGCATGACACCAAGGAGCTCAGATCATCGATCGAAGAACGCCGAACAGACACGTACACGCCCGTGACACAAAGGTAACGGGCGTGATCCAGGACGTGTCAGGTGTGTTTTCCAATTAATAAATCAGTTGTTCTGCCGTTGCCACCAGATTTCCGTTGCAGCTTGACACGCCCTGGTCACGGGCGTGACCAAGGGCGTGACCGACCAATATTTTTTCCTTTAAATTCTAAATGAGTTCAGAAGCTTGAGGGGGTATGAGGAGCCAATTTTAGAAGTATTTTGTAGCTTAGTTTACTGTTTTTCAGCATTTCTTTCCTGTAATTTTCATTTCATAATTTAGTTTTTTTTGATATTTTAATTCAAGTACTTTCTCTTAGCAATCATGTTCTTTCTTTTTTTTCTCTACTTGTATCTTTTATTTCATGTCATGTAGCTAATTTCTTAACCACTTGATCATGATGATGTTTGAAAAAAACTCTTTTTGTCAAACCCTTTTATCGCTATCGATTTATCTTTGAATTATATTTTGTCGAATTGATATTTCGTGGATATTTTTTCGATCTAAGATCCGTATCCTAAATGACCGAGAGGTTGCAGATATGAGGAGATCACTCAAAGATAAAAGGAGTTGAATGCACTCCTTGAGAAAGGAAGACATAAATCTTCCAGATTGGAGTCAAATCCAATAGTGGGGTTCACCGCTTAAAGCAAGCTTCGGGGTTTTGACTAGCTGAGGTGTCTTAATCGATCAACCTATGGTTAGTAAAAAGCATGAGCTCGAGAGAGACACTTTTGCATCTTGGGAACCTCCACGGTCGAAGTGAGTAAATTAGAGTTTGTGTTTCATAAAAAGTTTATTCAAAAGGAGTCTAGATCAAGTGCTAGTTTTAGTTTATTTTCTTCCTATAAGTTTAATTTACCCCCTTTTATATTTAGATAAAATAATATTAATTTACGTGAGTAGAAGTACTCAACAGGCCCCGTATCTAATACGACATTTCCTACACTATATTTCGATAGGTATGCTTGCCTATTTGAGATTATAGTTTGGATATTATTTTTAAAACTATAAAATTCCTCATTAAGTTTTTGGCGCCGTTGTCGGGGAATCATGTATTCCTTGATAAAATAATATTAATTTACGTGAGTAGGAGTACTCAACAAACCCAGAATAATACTGAAAGGGGAAACTAGATCTGATATACTCTAGAGGGGGGGGGGTGAATAGAGTATATGGTGCTTTTTAAAACATAAGGAAAAACTTTTGCAAAGCTTTACAACAATTGTTGTAATGAGTGTAAGCAGGGAAGCAGAAATAAAATAAACCACAAAACTAAGCTATGCAGAAACTAAGCACAAGAAGATCTAGGCCAGAAACAAAAAGAAAACATGCAAAACCAGATGACACAAGGAAATATAGTGGTTCCCCAACTTGGGTACATCCACTCTTCTACCACCCTAGGTAGGAATCCACTGCAGGATGAGTTGATCAGGTGTCCTGGGCACCAATGAGCTTTTGATAAGGTGCTCAAAAACCAACACAGATTTTTTGATCAGGTGTCTTGCCACCAATGAGCTTTTGACAAGGTGCTCAAAAACCAGATTCAAACTTTTGAAGGGAGTTTGAAAAACCCTTTACAGAATGGGGGTGAGAGAGTGATGGCAGTCTTCTCTTTCTCAAGCAACTGAGAAGACTATGTGGATTCAGTGATGTTGTCAAAGCTCCCCCTGAGTCCTTGAAATCTTCAGGAAGATGAGCTTTGCTGAGGGTGATAGGCCTTCAAAGATAGATCTCCAGCAAAAGATGATTTCAGCAAGCTTAAATGTTGAGTGTCTGGAGTCTTGAGATGATGTTGGCCTTGAACACTTGAGAGCTGAAGAGATCTGAAGAATGTTTGAAAACTTGATCTCTTTTTGATGAGTGTTCTTCTGAATTCTTGTTGACAGAATATTTTTTTTTAGAGTCTTGTATGTTGAGAGGTATCCTTATTCTTGTCTATTCTTCTTCTCTCTTTGTTCTTGTCTGTGTTATATCTGATTCAAAAAACATTCTCTTTTATTCTCTGTCTCTGAATAGGATATTACTCTGTCAAAGATAGCCGTTGGTCTGCATTGATTACAGCCTTAATTGCATAATATGTTCTGAAGGAAGGTCCACTGAATTGTTCCTTGAAAAATTCCTTGAAACTTGCTCCAGAAGTAAATGAAAATGGCTGGCAGATCTTCTGAATTAAATGCAGAATAACTTCTATCTGATTTGAATTTGAATTCTGAAAGATAACTGAAATCGTCGAACTGAGCTCTGCTATCGTCGAGCTGAGCTCAGCAAACTGGAAAATGCAAGCAGCAAAGAAATCGTCGATCTGAGCTCAAAGATCGTCGAACTGAGCTCAGAGATAAGGATCCAGTGCAGAGTCAAAATCGTCGACCTGAGCTCAGCGATCGTCGAATGGAGTTCGACGATATTGAGAAGTTGAGCTCAGCGATCGTCGACCAAAGCTCGACGATATTATGAGGGTTGAGCTCAGCGATCGTCGAATGGAGCTCGACGATCTGTCAATAGTTGAGCTAGACGATCGTCGACCGGAGTTCGACGAAACGTCGTGCTGAGCTCGACGATTTGGACTTGGTCTCCAGAAAAACTTGGGTCTTCAGGGCAGCTTCCAAACCTAGACTCCTGATCCCTTAGACTCAATTCTAATTGACCTATTATCTATACAGAAGGTCAAAGCATAAATTCCTAGAGACATAGTGATCCTGACCCAAATTAGTAATAGGGTGTTCCAACAATCTCCCCCTATTTGGGTTAGGAAAACTATTTACAGACTTTGAAAAAACAAACAACATCATACAGTCAGAAAAACATAAAAACAACAATAACAAGACACAGAGCAGAACCATCACAGAGATATATATATGTATGTTATCCAGAAGGCAGTCAGAAAAACCAAAAGTTGTCACCTTACAGAGTTACTCCTTTTCTTTGTCTTTTACCATTTTAATTTCTCTGTTGGGATCTAAAGCTTGTTGTTTTGATCTGGTATCATCAGCTGCACCCAAATAAATTTGCTTTGAAGCCCTGGGAACCACTGCAGCTGGATGCAACTCCATGTATCTGTCTGCATCAAAGAACTTACTGGAGGCATATCTTTCTAACTCTTTTTGCCTTTGCTCTGACATGGTAGAGATATTGGAAGTGTCTAGCCCTTGTTCTTTTGCTTTCTTTATCTGATCCAAAGCAGCCAGCTCTTTCATTCTTGCAGTCCAAGCCATAGGATTTTTCTCAGGGTCCTCAAATGGAACAGGTGGCTCATACCTGTTGGAAGAAGTATCTTGAGGAGTCCTGGCAGTCACAGTATCTTTGAGCTTATAGGGAAAAGGACCAGAAGATGTATCAGCAGAAACATGTCCTCCCCTAGAGTAAGGATGCTGCCTGGAGTGTCCTTTAGAGTAAACCTGAGTTTCTCTTTGGTTTCCCCTATATCCTCCCCTTTTGGAGTAAGAGCCCCTAGAATGGCTTTCCCTTTGATATGTTCTTGCATGAGGTTGGTAGGGAGCCTGACTTCTAGCAGGGCCTGAACTTGCAGAGCTGCCACCTGCACCTGCATCAGGTGGAGGTGGTGGAGGAGGATGAGGGTGCTTGGACTGAGAAGAATCTTTCTCATATTTCCTCTTCTTCTTCATAGCTTTTAACTGGTTCTTAGAGAATTGCATCCAATGCTCAGAGATTGGGCAGTTGTGCAGAATATAGTAGGGAACATCATTATCATCTCTAACCTTGGCAGGAGGAACTCTCTTCAAAGCCTTACTTCTTGCCTTTCTTTTCTTTGCAATTGTGGCAGATGAGTCATCAGAAGCAGTGTTGTAATCCTCAGATTCAGAACTTTGTGCATCATACAAGGCATCAATCTTCTTCATCAAATCCTTTTTTAATTTAACAACAGCTGATGGGGCAGAAGCAGAAGGGGCAGCAACAGGAGCAGCAGCAGATGTAACTATAGGTACTGGAGCAGCAGAAGAAACAACAGTGATTACTTCAGGCATGAGGGCAGCAGCAGCTTCAGAAACAACACCTTCTACAGCAGGCTCAAAAGCAACAGCCTCTGTCATCAAAAGTTCCTGGGGTGAGGGTATATCAGAGACATTCTCTTCAGCAGCAGATATAACTCCAGAGGCAGATACAACCTTGTCTTCAGCAGCAGCAGCAGCAACATCATCAGAAGCAGTAGTTACTGACAGAATAAAATCAGAAATGATTTTGGGGTCACAGCAAGAGAAGGGCACTAGAGCCTTGGACATATCTTCAGAGGGCTGGCCAGCATTGGGCTCTGGGAGGCAGCAGAAGTAAGCAGTATCAAAAGTAGATAGCAAAGACCTTAGGTCTATTGCTAGTACTGGTGTAGCAGCAGCAGCTGGAGCATAGGAGGCAGCAGGTTCAGGAGCATCAGCAGTAACAGCAGAAACAACAGCAGGGGCAGCAGCAGCAACAGCTTCATAGGGCATCTCCCCCTGCATGGATGCAGATACCTGTGCATCAAGGCACACTGCTGGGGGTGCTGCTAGAGGAGGAAGGAAGGAGGAAAGCCTGGCAGAGAGAGCTGCCACTGATTGTTGTAGAGGAGCTAAAGAGGCCTCCATGAGAAGAGAGAGCCTAGGTGCAAGGAGCTCATACAACTGATCAGCAAGGGCTGGGAGATCTACATGCTCAATGAGAGGAGCAGAGGTAGAGGGTATTGGGATGGCTGAGGAAGCTGGAGGTGGAGGGCTGGATTGTGAAGGGATAGAGGGCTGAGGTGTGGGAATTGTGGAGATGGAGGACAAGGGTAGAGAGATGGATGGAGTGAAGGATGGTTGGTCAAGGATATGGTGGAGGAGATCTTGGAAGGATGTTGAGGTGGAGGGGAAGTCTGGAGGAGAAGAGGGGGAATCATCCATGTAGGATTCATCCAGAAGTGTGAAGGATGGTATGGATGGGGATGAGGTGACATCTGGAGGTGGATATGAAAGTAAGGGATGGAAGTGGACTGCTGGTGGAGATGAGATGGTGGCTGGAGATGGAATAGAAGTTGGAGAGGGGCTGGAGATGGTAATGGTGGAGGTTGCTGGAGTGGTGGATGGAGCTGGAGGTAGGGTTGAGCTTGGAGGAGGAGAAGCAGCAGCACTAGCAGCAGGCAGGTCCTCTGCAGGGGCAGAGGCCTGGGGTGGAGTGACTCTTAGAGTCCTGGTGCCTGAAGGGGCAGAAGAAGAGGGCCTGCTGGGCTTGGAGATTTGCCTGTCCCATTTCCCAAAAAGGGCACAGGTGAGTCTCTTGGAGGCATTGATGTGCACTCCAGAGGAGACTAGCAGAGAAGGGCACTTGGCCTGAAGGAAGACTCCCAGTATTCTTCCATAATTCACAAATGTTTTGTTTATCTTTTTCTTCAACAAATCAAAAAAGACTTCTCCCCAGTTCAAGCTTTTTCTATCCACCAGAGCTCCCATGAGGCAGAGCTGATATCTGGAGATGGTGTCATGAGCAGAATGCTTGGCCAAGAGAACCTTGCCTACTACATCAGCCAGAAACCTGTATTCCACTGACAGGTTCCTCTTAAACAACTTGCTAGGGTTTCCCTCAGGATGACCCATCCTGGCAAGTACATCTGAGAATTCATCTCCAGAGAGTTCAGCAGAATCTTCACCATTCCTTAAACCAAAAACCTCTGTCAATACTGTTGGGGTCAGAGGTACCTGG
The DNA here is from genome assembly GCA_039583875.1 of Platanthera guangdongensis. Classification (NCBI taxonomy): domain Eukaryota; kingdom Viridiplantae; phylum Streptophyta; class Magnoliopsida; order Asparagales; family Orchidaceae; genus Platanthera; species Platanthera guangdongensis. Next base: position 73,126,812 of record CM077164.1, on the reverse strand, counting down.
GTGCCACCAATAGAACCAACTATGGTATTGTTGTCAAGGTTGTGGGCAGTGTAAATCCATTCTTTAATTTCATCAGATGCAAGTTTGATTCTGGTTGTCATCAGGGCAGATAGTTGCTGATCTTTGAATAAATTGAGAATATCCTGGAAGATTTGATCGGTTGTGTTGAAGGAGTCGAGATCGATGTCAAAGCCTGCATCAAATTTCATTGCAGCGAGCACAGCAACTGAAACGGCCATGGTACCTGCAAAAAATCAACAGACAAAACGACCAAGTGTAGAACTGCTTGGAGGGAAGAAAAGTTTGCAGAGAAATTGAAAGCGCAAGAGAGAACGACGACAAAAAAAGAGTTTTATATTAGGGTTCGACGCAGAAAGGGAAAGATCGTTGAACTCAGTTCGACGATCGAGGCTTCTAAAGGAATCTGAAGAGACTCCAAAATCGTCGATCTCCGTTCGACGATCTGGAAAGGCGTCGAGCTCCGTTCGACGATCGTTCAGTGAACAAAATCGTCGAGCGCCGTTCGACGATCGTTGACCGAAGGAGACAGTCCATACTATCAAAGGAGCGCTGAACTCAGTTCGACGATCCTGGAAATCGTCGATCTCCGTTCGACGATCTTTGGGGAAATCGTCGAGCGCAGTTCAGAGATCAGAGAAATTTTAGACACTAAGGAAAATCAGAATTTTGCCTAGTCTTGGTCCATTTTTAGCTTTCAAAATCTTGAGTATTATTTGAGACTTCCTCCATCTAACATTCCTAACTGATTTAGGAAGAAGGTGTGTTTCTTTTCATCCAAGGGCTTGGTGAAAATATCTCCCCTTTGTAAATCAGTTGGGATATACTGCAATTCAATTTTATTCTTCTCAACATTATCCCTTAAGAAATGATGCCTAATCTCTATATGTTTTGTCCTACTATGGAGGACTGGATTTTGAGCTATGGAGAAAGCACTTGTATTGTCACAAAAGATTTTTGACTTCACTAAGTTGTAACCATAGTCTAGGAGTTGGTTTTGAATCCACAGTATTTGTGAACAACAACTGCCTGCAGCCATATATTCAGCTTCAGCAGTTGAAGTTGACACAGATGTTTGTTTCTTGCAAAACCAAGAGACAAGTCTATCACCAAGAAACTGACAAGTTCCACTGGTGCTTTTCCTATCAATTCTGCATCCAGCATAATCAGCATCAGAGAATCCAGTTAACTCAAATGCTGAATCTTTTGGATACCAGAGACCTAGATTTGGACAACTTTTAACATACCTAAGAATCCTCTTTACTAATGTGAGGTGTGACTCTCTAGGGCTAACTTGGAATCTAGCACATATACATGTTGCAAACATTATATCTGGTCTACTAGCTGTAAGATACAGTAAAGAGCCAATCATTGCTCTATATGTTGTCTGATCAACAGGTTTCCCATGTTCATCAGCATCCAATACAGCATTGGTAGGCATGGGTGTTTTCATGCAAGATGCCTCAGACATGCCAAATTTCTTAACCAGCTCATTAGCATATTTGGTTTGAGAAATAAAGATGCCTTCAGCATGTTGTTTGACTTGCAATCCTAGGAAGAAGGATAGCTCACCCATGCTACTCATCTCAAATTTAGAATGCATTAGGTTAGAAAATCTTCTGCACAATTTTGAGTCAGTAGAACCAAAAATGATATCGTCTACATAAATTTGTACTAGTAGGGTATGGGCCTTATGGGTTCTAATGAAAAGAGTTTGGTCTACTCTACCCCTTATAAAACCATTTTCCAAAAGAAAGCATGCTAGGGTCTCATACCATGCTCTAGGAGCTTGCTTGAGACCATATAATGCTTTATTTAGTCTAAAAACAAAATCAGGATGAGTTGGAGAGATAAAACCTGGAGGTTGTCTGACATAGACTTCCTCTTTGATGTCTCCATTTAAAAAGGCACTCTTGACATCCATTTGATAAACTTTGAAGCCTTTGTGAGCTGCATAAGCTAAGAATATCCTGATGGCTTCTAATCTTGCAACAGGTGCAAAGGTCTGGTCGTAGTCAATTCCTTCTTCTTGAGAATATCCTTGGGCAACTAGCCTTGCCTTGTTCCTTATTATTACTCCTTGATCATCCAATTTGTTTCTGAATACCCATTTTGTTCCAACAATGGAATGATCCTTAGGCTTGGGCACTAGTTCCCATACTTTGTTCCTCTCAAATTGATGCAACTCCTCTTGCATGGCAATGATCCAGTGTGGATCTTGCTCTGCATCTTGAATGGACTGAGGTTCAATTTGAGAAAGGAAGCAGGTGTGCAACAGGTTTTGGTTGACCTGATTTCTGGTTTGCACACCGGCTGAGATTTCTCCAATTATTTGGGTAATTGGATGGTCTCTTGATGTTACTAAATCAACAGGGGGTGTTGATTGTTCACCAACCTGTGTTGTTGTTTCCTCTTGTGGTACAACAACTGGCTCTTCAAATGGGGCTTCAATGTGTTGAGCATTGCTTTCATCTTCACTGCTTTCATCTTCTTGAGCAACCTGTAGTTTGTTCATATCTTCAACTAGAGAGTGTTCCTGCAAAGGTTCTATGGTAGAAGAAATCTTCTCCTTGAAAGACATGTTAGTTTCATCAAAAGAAACATGAACAGATTCCTCAATTTTCAGTGATGATTTATTATAAACCCTATAGGCCTTGCTGATCATGGAGTATCCCAGAAACACTCCTTCATCAGCTTTGGCTTGAAATTTTGCTAGATGTTTCTTATCATTATTGTGAATATAACAAATGCAACCAAAAATTTTGAAATAGTCAACTTTAGGTTTCTTCCCTTTGAGTAATTCATAGGGAGTCTTTCCCTTCAGTTTATGTATCAGGCTTCTGTTCAGCACATAGTTGGAGGTGTTCACTGCCTCTGCCCAGAAGGATAGAGGTAGATGAGCATCTGACAACAATGTAGTGGCAGATTCAATAAGGGTTCTATTTTTCCTTTCAGCTACCCCATTTTGTTGAGGAGTTCTAGGAGCTGAGAAAGTATGCCTGATCCCTTCACTCTGGCAGAACTCTTGCATAAGAAGAGAATCAAACTCTGTCCCATGATCACTTCTGATCAGGGCAATGTGAGTATTGAACTCAATCTTTACACATTTGAGAAACTCTGTCAGACACTTAAAGTTATCAGACTTCTTCCTTAGAAAGAACACCCAAGTGAATCTAGAGAAGTCATCTACAATCACTAAAGTGTAGGATTTCCCTCCTAGGCTTTGTACTGTGATGGGTCCAAATAGATCCATGTGTAACAGATACAGTATCCTAGGTGAATCACTCTTATTAAGTGACTTAAAACTGTTTTTAGTTTGCTTGCCTAATTGACAAGCCTTGCAGAGTCCTTCCTTCTTGTAGGGGCCAGAAGGTAGTCCTCTAACAAGGTTGTCCTTGGAGAGCCTAGCAATAGTTCTAAGGTTTAGGTGTCCTAGTCTCTTATGCCATAAAACATTTGGTCTACAAACTGAGTTGAATAAGCAGATATCTATAGTAGTTGAAAGAAAATCTACTAGGTAGATGTTACCTTTCCTTTTACCTGTCAACACAGTTGTGTTGTCTTCTGACTTGATTTTGCATAGGGTTTTGCTGAAGGTCACCTGGTAGCCTTCATCACATAGCTGACTGATGCTGATCAGGTTGTGCTTCAGTCCTTCCACATATGCTACTTTCTTGAAGGTTACAGAGCCAATCTGGACTGCTCCATATCCTTTAGTTTGTCCAAAGTTGGAGTCACCAAAGATGACTTTGGGTCCAAGCTTGGCTCTAAAGGAATTTAGGTTGTCCTTGTTCCCTGTCATGTGCTTAGAGCACCCACTATCCAAATACCATTGCTGGTTAGATGTTGGATAGGTCTTCACCTGCACATAAAACAATTTACTTGTTTTTGACCCAGTTTACCTTGGGCCTAGGTTGATAACCTTTAAATTCAGAAATGAAAGACATCCCTGGCTGACTCTTATATCCTTCAGGATGATATCTCCTTGGAGGTAAAATCCATTCAGTATAAGGGTTAAATGTTTGGGATGAAGAACCCTCAGGATTCAATTTTGACTTGCCATTGAAAAAATTTCCAGAGCTCTGACCTCTGTTCGACGATCTTGGAGCTGAGTTCGACGATCTTGGGTCAGATCGTCGAGCTCCGTTTGACGGTCGACTATGGCTGAGGTCAGGTATATGGGATCGTCGAGCAGCGTTCGACGATCTTGGCTGAGATCGTCGATCAGCGTTCGACGATTTGTCCTGAGATCGTCGAGCTGCGTTCGGCGATCGTCGATCTCCATTCGGCGATCGTCGATCTCCGTTCGACGATTTGTACTGGACTTTAGTTTTCTGAGGCAGATCAGAATTTTTCCTGGCAACCTCTACAACTCCCTTTCCCTTGTCAGAAATGAACTTGATAGGGGTTGTTAGAACAATAGGTTGGCTGGATGAGGCACCCAAGCCCAGTGTACTGTTGAATCTTGAGTTCACTGTGCTTGTGATGTCCATCAGCTTGATGCTTATCCCATTGAGAGATTCTTCAAGCTTCTTGGCCTCAGAGAGTTCACTCTTCAGTGAAGCTATCTGTTCCCTATGGTTCTCCAACTCCTGAGAGAGCTTGAGGTTTTCTGATTTTAAACCACTTTGTTCAGATAATTGATTTCTGAGAGAGATGATCTCTTTCTCAGACTTTAGCAGGTCTAAACATAGTGCTTTAAATTCAAGTTTGAAATCTTCTGAAGTGAAATCAAAAGAGCTGATTACCTGATCTTCTTCAGGTTGTGTCTCTGAGTCTGACTCTGACTCCTCTTCCTCTGAGTTGTGTTGTGAGGCATTGATTGCCATCATGCAGAACTCCTTTTCCTCTGCATCATCCTCATCATCACTTGAGCTGGAAGAGGCCTCTGACTCCTCTTCAGTCTCACTCCAGGATTCAGCAACAAATCCTTTCCTTGTGTGCTTATTTCTGCTGGAGGAAGGTTTGCTATTTCCATTCCTTTTGGAGTCCTTCTCCTTTCTTCTTTCTTTTCTGTCCCTTCTGTCCTTGTTCTTGTTTTCTGGACAGTGAGGAACCATATGCCATGGTTTCCTGCAACCAAAGCAAATAATGTCTTTGCTATTGCCAATGGACTTGTCATACCTTGGCTTGTCCTGCTCCTTGTATGATCTTCTTCTGAAGTCCTTTCTGGCCATCTTATAGAATCTTTTGGCTAACAGGCTGAGAAGTTCATCATTGCCTGTACCTTTTTCTTCAGGCAGATCCTCAGCTGCCTTAAATGCTATAGTCTTCTCTTTCCTTGTGGCTGGAGAAGCAGCCTTCTGTTCTTCTTCTCTGTTCTTGATGAGTAGCTCATAAGATTTGAGCTTACCCAACAAGGCTTCAGTTGTGATCTCATTCAGGCTTCTGGCATCTTTAATTGGCCAGATTCTTGAATCCCAAGTGCTGGGGAAGCACATTAGGATCTTGTCATTAAGTTCTGTCAGTGAGATCTCTTTGTCTAATGTCCTCAGTTCACTGACAATTAGACTCAGTCTGTTGTACATTTCTCCCACTGACTCTGTTTCTCCCTTCTTGAAGTTCTCATATTGGGAGATGAGATGAGATCTTCTGTCCTTTCTCTCATCAGCTGAGCCTGAAACTATTTCTGAGAGCTTGTCCCAGATCTCCTTGGCTGAGTTGCATTCAGCTACTTTTTGAAAAATGTCATCTGACATTATTTGAGCTAGAATGTTCATTGCCTTGGCATCAGCTACTTTCCACTTTTTAATGTCAGCATCTGTTCCTGATGGAGGTGGAACAGCATTTGTGCTTGTGCTCTCTGGAGGTCTTGGACACACTGTCAAAACAGAGTTAAAAATGTCCTCGTCAATGGAATTCATGTAGAGTTTAATCCTTGCTTTCCAAAGTGCAAACTTTGACAGATTGCACACTGGAGGTCTGGTGCTTGCATAATCTTTGTTTTGGGCCATGATTTGTGCAAGCTAAATCTAATAATGAAATATAAAAGAAGGATCTAGTTTGGGATCTTTGGGGTTCAGGTGTTAGCCTGTACAACCAAACAGATATGGTATGTTTAACCAACCTCGCTCTGATACCAATTGAAAGGGGAAACTAGATCTGATATACTCTAGAGGGGGGTGAATAGAGTATATGGTGCTTTTTAAAACATAAGGAAAAACTTTTGCAAAGCTTTACAACAATTGTTGTAATGAGTGTAAGCAGGGAAGCAGAAATAAAATAAACCACAAAACTAAGCTATGCAGAAACTAAGCACAAGAAGATCTAGGCCAGAAACAAAAAGAAAACATGCAAAACCAGATGACACAAGGAAATATAGTGGTTCCCCAACTTGGGTACATCCACTCTTCTACCACCCTAGGTAGGAATCCACTGCAGGATGAGTTGATCAGGTGTCCTGGGCACCAATGAGCTTTTGATAAGGTGCTTAAAAACCAACACAGATTTTTTGATCAGGTGTCTTGCCACCAATGTGCTTTTGACAAGGTGCTCAAAAACCAGATTCAAACTTTTGAAGGGAGTTTGAAAAACCCTTTACAGAATGGGGGTGAGAGAGTGATGGCAGTCTTCTCTTTCTCAAGCAACTGAGAAGACTATGTGGATTCAGTGATGTTGTCAAAGCTCCCCCTGAGTCCTTGAAATCTTCAGGAAGATGAGCTTTGCTGAGGGTGATAGGCCTTCAAAGATAGATCTCCAGCAAAAGATGATTTCAGCAAGCTGAAATGTTGAGTGTCTGGAGTCTTGAGATGATGTTGGCCTTGAACACTTGAGAGCTGAAGAGATCTGAAGAATGTTTGAAAACTTGATCTCTTTTTGATGAGTGTTCTTCTGAATTCTTGTTGACAGAATATTTTTTTTTTAGAGTCTTGTATGTTGAGAGGTATCCTTATTCTTGTCTATTCTTCTTCTCTCTTTGTTCTTGTCTGTGTTATATCTGATTCAAAAAACATTCTCTTTTATTCTCTGTCTCTGAATAGGATATTACTCTGTCAAAGATAGCCATTGGTCTGCATTGATTACAGCCTTAATTGCATAATATGTTCTGAAGGAAGGTCCACTGAATTGTTCCTTGAAAAATTCCTTGAAACTTGCTCCAGAAGTAAATGAAAATGGCTGTCAGATCTTCTGAATTAAATGCAGAATAACTTCTATCTGATTTGAATTTGAATTCTGAAAGATAACTGAAATCGTCGAACTGAGCTCTGCTATCGTCGAGCTGAGCTCAGCGAACTGGAAAATGCAAGCAGCAAAGAAATCGTCGATCTGAGCTCAAAGATCGTCGAACTGAGCTCAGAGATAAGGATCCAGTGCAGAGTCAAAATCGTCGACCTGAGCTCAGCGATCGTCGAATGGAGTTCGACGATATTGAGAAGTTGAGCTCAGCGATCGTCGACCAGAGCTCGACGATATTATGAGGGTTGAGCTCAGCGATCGTCGAATGGAGCTCGACGATCTGTCAATAGTTGAGCTAGACGATCGTCGACCGGAGTTCGACGAAACGTCATGCTGAGCTCGACGATTTGGACTTGGTCTCCAGAAAAACTTGGGTCTTCAGGGCAGCTTCCAAACCTAGACTCCTGATCCCTTAGACTCAATTCTAATTGACCTATTATCTATACAGAAGGTCAAAGCATAAATTCCTAGAGACATAGTGATCCTGACCCAAATTAGTAATAGGGTGTTCCAACAAATACGATACTTGATATTCTTAAAATATCCTATACTATGAACGATAGGTGCACTTGCCTATAGTTCATAGAATTTGGAGATATTATTGATCCTAATTTTACTCATCAAGTTTTTGGCGTCGTTGCCGGTAACATTTTTGTTGATATTTTGAAAGCGAAAATTGTATTACTTTTATCATTCTGTTTCTCTACCCCTCTTCATGTTTGCATTATTCTTTTTCGAATTTCATTCTATTAAGTACCAGTTGTTTTATTTTTCTCTTTACCCCCAAAAAAACAATGTTATCTCAATTGGCCGCTAAAATTGCCAAGCTTCAAAGTCAACTAGATCTTTTGCAAGCCGCAAAAAAGCGCCAAAGTGTTTGTTATTTTTGTGGTGGTTCTCATCGAAGTGAGTATTATTATCATTATTGTTGGTTACATTGGAAATTGTGTACCTTATTTGGACAAGCCTCACCTGACTCAATGATATACATCAGGGTGTATTTGATTGTGTTTTGAGTTAGTTTATGCAGGCAGGTAAATGAAGAAAATATTCTAAGTAAAAAAGTGTCGAGGCAATTCTTTTTGTGTCGACACCTTTGAAGGAGCTGTGTCAAGACAAGAAGCAAGTCTGTGTTGACACACATGACTTGTGTCGACATCCAGAGTTTAAGCCGACATCAACTGTGTCGACACTCATAACTTGTGTCGACACACTTAGACTGTTGAGCTGACAAGTGTAAAGAAACAACTATGTCGACACCCATGACTTGGGTCTATATTTAGAGAGGCTGTGTCGACACACAGGACTTGTGTCGACACATTCTACAAAGGCTGTGTCGAGAACTTAATAAAGAGTTGTGTCGACAGTTCCTGAAGTATGTCGACACATTCTACAAAGGCTGCATGTCAAGAACATTTTGAAGGAGCTGTGTCGACTGTTTTCTAAAGTGTGTGGACAAAGTCTACAAAGACAGTGTTGAGACTAAGTGAAGAGCTATGTTGACAGTTTCTGATGTTTGTCGACAACACCAAAGGAAGTGTATCAACACCCGGTTAATTGTGTCAACACATACTCCATTTGTGTCGACACATATTATCCTTATGTCTCGACACATTCAGATGAGTTAAATAACTCTAAGTACCAAATCTCAAGATTGAAAATTTAACAACTGCCATAATTGTCACGACTTATTAGACATGTCAGAACTGTCAGACGTCAGTCAACTACCGGATCAGCTGGTTGTCTCTGATATAAACTATAAATAGAGCCGAGCTATCAGAGAATATAACAACTGAAGAGGGAGAGAAATTAAAAGAGGAATTCTCCAAGAAGAATTCATGGATTCCAGTACAATAAGAAGATTCTGATTCAAAATCAGATAAGAGGATTACTTCACAGCATATCTGTTGAGTTTACGGATTTAATTCAGCAAGGTGGGAGAAGTTGGATCTACACCAACTTATCAAGAAGATTCCACCTAGGTTATCTCTTTCAATAAGCTTTGAATAAGCTAAGTCAGGTTGAATCAAATTATTTACTGCAAAGAACAGTTGAAAGCAGATCCAACAAGATTTGATCAAGATTCCCTCATCTCTCTCTGAGTGAAGGAAGGAACGTCTTCTTAATCAAATTTCTGTATGATCTATTTTAGATCTGAGTGTAGGAGATTAAGTTCTCTGAGTTGTAAGCCTATAACTATAAAGGCTGAGGTAGGGCTGTTTGCCTAAGGTAGGAGATTGAGTTCTCTGAATTGTAGGCCTGGTGATAAAGGCTGAGGTAGGGCTTGATTGCCTGAGTGGTAGGAGTGGGAATTCACTTTGTGGTAGGGTTCTTGAGAAGAGCCTGAGTTGTAGCACTTGTTGAAGTGTGAGCTATAAGAACCAGTTTGGGTTCTGAGTTGTAAGATCTGAGGTTCTTTGAAGGTGGAAGGAAGTTAGGTAGAATCTAGTATAATGCTAGATAGGCAAAATGTGAAAGTGGATGTACCCATCAATTGGGGAATCACTATAAAAACTGTGTGTGTACTGTGACTGGTTGATTGTGTGTTGTGTTAACTATAGATTTTATTTATATTGTGATCAGATTATTAACTATCTAAGTAGAATAAGAATTGAACCTATTCACCCCCCCCGCTATGTGTTTAAGCAATATTAAAATCAATTCTTTCAAGTGGTATCAGAGGGAGGTTCCTCAAAAATTAGACTTAACAGTCTGAGTGTATCTCCAAGACAGTAAGTAATAAGATAGCCAAGATGGGTTTATGTGAAAATCACAAAGAACTTGGATCCATGAAACTTCCCATTTGTAGAAAAGAAACCTTTGGCATATGGAAAGAGAGGGTCAGATTATTCATGGAGGCATCTGATCCCGGAATTTACATCATATTTCAAGAAGGGTCTTTCATCCCAATGAAGATATCTGTTTTAGATGAAAATCTAAAAACTCCAAAGAGTTATTCTGAGATGACCAAAGATGAGATCATCTTAGTCACTTTGGATAAGAGGGCACAGAACATAATTATTAGTGTCATAGATGACTCTACATTTTAGAATTTAGTCCACTGCAAAACTTCAAAAGAAATGTGGGAAACCTTAATTGTCTACATGGAGGGGACTGAAGAAGTAAGAGATTATAGGAAATCCATACTCAATCAAGAATATGAAAGTTTCAGATAAGACAAGACAGATAGCATATATATATGCTATGAAAAGTTCTTTAGAATTGTCAATGTGTTGATGGCCTATGAAAGAGTTTTCAGCACTTATGAACTTAATGACAAGTTTCTCAGATCTTTAACCAATGATTGGGATATCAAAGTCTGTGCCATCAGAGAAGTGGCCAAACTTGTAGATACTCCTCCATCAACCTTGTTTGGAAAATTGCTGTCCTATGAGATGTAGTTGATTGCCAGAAAGGAAGAGGAAAAGTCCAGCAGATTTTATGGAAAAGATAAGTCAATGGCCTTCAAAGTTGAAGCTACAAATAAGGGCAGGAGAAAGACTCCTTCTCCTCTGAGAAAAGTTGTTGATACTGAGCCAGAAATTTCAGATACTAGCACAATAGATGGCCATAATTCTGATGAAGAGCTTACCGCCTTTTCTATGCAATTCCAGAAGATCCTGAAGAAAAAGAACTGGAGGAGAAGGCCTTCATCTTCCTCTTACTCCAAGGATGACAGCTATAAGGGAAAGAAGAAAATCACTAAGGAGGAAAGGTATGGTTCTAAATCTAGTAATCAAACTTCTACTAAAATTATTTGTTATTGTTGCAGCAAGCCTGTACATGTTATAGCAGACTGTCCTGTCAAAAGAAAGGAGTCTGGTGAGAAAAAAAACTCCAACATAAAGGCAAAAAGGAAAAAAATATTTTGTGGCCAAGAAGGAGAAAAGCTGGACTGACTCCTCTTCATCAGAGTCAGTAAATGAAGTGGATGCTGAGGCCTACATTGGGCTATTCTCTACTGAGGAAGATTTTGTAGAAACAGAATTCTTGCAGATGCTGGATGATTTCAGTAAAATAGAAGTCAGTCAATATATAGGGCTGATGGTTATAGCTGAGGATGGACACGGTCAGGAGCTATCTGGTCTTAGTAAGGTACAATCTTCACCTTTAGTGTCAGATTATGTTATAAGCCCAGACTCCGAAGCATCTTCTTCAAGAGATAAAGATGGCTCTGAATCTGAAGGAGACATCAATCAACTGATTGATGACTATGGAGAGCTCCTCCAAGCCTTTAAGGAAAGCAAGCTTCTAGCTAAACAGCTGGCAAAGGAAAATGCCAGTCTAAAGGTGGCTACCGCAGACTCAGCAAAAGTGCTGGATCTGAAGCTAAATGAAATTAGAAAATTGAAGAACATAATTGTTATTCCGATGGATACCATTACTTTCAAGAATAATCATATTAAGAATTTTGAAAGTAGACTCCAAAAGGAGAGGGAGCTAGTGGCCAAGTTTTCTAAACCTAGTTCTGTGTTACCTTTGATAGATTCCTTCTCTTACCAAAAGGGTAAGAAGGGTTTAGGTTTCAAAGGAAGAACAAGAGCTGCCAATTCCAAAAGGAAAGGCAATGCTCCAACTCAACCACTTGCTTCTAAGCCTCAAATTTCTTTTAAAAAGGTGGTACAACCTTCTAGCAGGTATGACCATGATAATATTTATGGCCACTGTGAGCAAGGCAGAAGAAATGGCAAGGGTGCAAGTGCCTATTGGGCAGCCCATGAGAAAACCCAAATGGCTCAAAATGGACCATTTGTGTTTGGTGTACCAGCCCCAACACTCAAGAACAAGGTGTCAGTTGACTTATAAGGTCTGCTAGCTTAATTACAAGCTAAGGAAAAGTCCGTTAGTAAAACAGACTTCGGTATATCTGAAGCTATCAGGAGTATGATTTTTGAAAAGAAGGCAGCTGTAGATAGGGTTCAAGATATCCCAAGTACTTTTACTACCAGACATGTCACTAAGCAAGCTGTGGCTGAAAGACCTAAGAAAAGAGCCGATGTACTGGCAGGGTTGAGAGCTGCAAACAATATTACAGTGAAGCCAGCTCTTAAAAGAAGGTACAATGTGCATGAGTGCTGATGTTGTGGCAAGTTGGGCCACTATGCCATTGATTGCTGACACAATAAGAGTGTCCAGAGAAGTATAGGTGGCTTACCTGTCAGAAGAACTGCAGGTAGGCATATTCATTTTAATTCTAACTTGTACCTATGACCCAGCATATTTAGGGTCCTAAGGTTAGATAATATATTTGTTGCAGGTAAGTCCAAGTGGCTATACCCCTACATGGTACTTGGACAATGGATGTTCCAGGCACATGACTGGAACAAGAAGCATGCTAAAGGGATACACTCATATTCAGAATGGTCCCAGAGTTACCTTTGGGGGCTCAGAAAAATGGGTAACTAAAGGTTTGGGTAAGATAACTAATGACATAGTAACTATCACATAAGTAGCTTATGTAAAAGGTTTGAAACATAGCTTATAAGCATAAGTCATCCGTGTGATTTGGGCTATGATATTTCTTTCCTCAAGGATGAGTGTCAAATTAGAAGGTCAAGTGATCAAGGAGTTATCTTGACTGGCACTAGGAGAGGAAATATTTACTGTCTAGACTTTGAGTGTGAGAGTAAGGACACTCCTATATGCTTAGTTGCAGATGAGAAAGTTTCTCATTGTGTCAAATGACACAAGAGGTTAGCTCATCTAAACTTCAAGACCATAGGTAGACTCTTTAGTGAAGAGTTGGTAAGGAATGGTCCTGAAGTTAAGTGTATTAAGGAGAGAATTTGTTCAACTTGTTAGAAGGGCAAGCAGAACAGGTCTTCCTTCCAAAGTCTTGATACCAAGGACTCAGTGAAGTGTTTATATCTCCTGCATATGGATCTATTTGGTCCTATGCCAGTTCATAGTCTAGGTAGGAAAGTCTATACTCTTATGGTGGCTGATGACTTTTCCACGTTTGCTTGGGTATGCTTCTTAAGGAGAAAATCTGAAACCCCAGATATCTTCTAGACTTTTGTCAAGCAAATTCAAAATGAATTTAATAGTTCTGTAATCAAGATCAGAAGTGATCATGGGACTGAGTTTCATTCTGAATGCATGACAAAGTTCTATGAAGGGCTTGGGATTCATCAAGAATTCTTCTCACCTAGAACTCCACAGTAAAATGGAATTGCTGAAAGGAAGAACAGAACTCTAATTGAGGTAGGTAGAACTTTGTTAAATGACACTTATCTCCCAGAATATTTCTGGTCTGAGGCAGTAGATACTGCTTGTCATGTTCTCAATATAGCTTTCATCAGTAAAAGCCACAAAAAGACTCCCGATGAGATTCTGAAAGGCCGAAAACCAAACTTATCCAATTTTAAGATTTTTGGTAGTAAGTGTTATGTATTAAACAATGGTATGTCTCATTTGACTAAGTTTGCTGTCAAGTCCTAAGAATTGATATTTATTGGGTACAACAACAATAGTAGAGCATATAGGATCGATAACTTGACTACATAAGTTGTAGAAGAGTCTGTCCATGTAGTCTTTGATTGCTCTAAGTTAATTAACTATGAGTTGCCAAGCAATTCTTCTAGTCCTGCAAGCTTAAAAAATAAGATGAACAATCTGATCATCAGGGAAGATAAACCAGCAAGCTAAGAGATTGAAGATGATAGATACTGTCCAGGGGGAGCACAAGACTTACAAGCTGAAAATGAAGTACAACCAGCTGAGGACATAGAAGATCAACAAGATGAAGGAAGATTACCTCTAGCTTTGAGACATTTAAGAGAACATCCTGCTCATCAAATCATTGGTGATGCTAGTCAATGTGTAATGACAAGAAGCAAGAGCTTGAACTCAGTACTATGTTCAAGCTTTCTATCTCAAATGGAACTAATGAAGTTTGAAGAGGCCATTCTAGATTCATTCTCGATTAATGCAATATAGGAAGTGCTAAATCAATTTAAGAGATGCCAAGTTTGGAAACTGGTTCCCAGACCTAAAGAACATAATGTGATAGGGACTAAATGGATCTACAGAAATAAGTTAGATGAAAATGGAATTATTGTCAAAAATAAGGCCAGATTGGTTGCAAAAGGCTACAAGTAGGAAGAAGGAATAAACTTTGACCAGACCTTTGCCCCAGTAGCAAGGTTGGAAGCAATAAGACTATTCATTGCCTATGCAGCCTATAGAGAATTCAAGTTCTTTCAAATGGATGTCAAGTCAGCATTCCTGAATGGAGATCTAAAAGATGAAGTATATGTGGACCAAACATTAGGTTTTGTAGATCCTCACTTTCCTGATCATGTCTATAGACTTAAGAAAGCTGTATATGGGTTAAAACAAACCCCTAGAGCTTGGTATGAGACATTATCTACTTTCCTTATTGAGAACAAATTCTCAAGGGGGGAATAGACAAGACCCTATTCCTGAGGGAATCAAAGGGCAAGATCATCCTAGTCTAGATATATGTTGATGACATAATCTTTGGATCTACTGAGAACAACCTTTGCAGGAAGTTTGCCAAACTTATGCAAGGGAAGTTTGAGATGAGCAGCATGGGTGAGCTAAAGTTCTTTTTGGGACTTCAAGTAAAACAGACTGATGATGGATTGTCCATATTACAGTCTAAGTTCACCAGGGAGTTGATTAAAAAAATATGACATGGCTCCTTACTATAATTGACTGCAAGTAGACCTGATATCATGTATGCTACATGTGTGTGTGCTAGATACCAGACACGGCCTAAAGAATCTCATTATTCTACTGCCAAGATAATTTTAAGATATCTTAAGGGCACACCAGATCTTGGTCTATGGTACCCTAGGAGTAGAAATTTTCTGCTAACAGTATTTTCATATGCAGACTTTGTAGGATGCAAAGAAGATAGGAAAAGTACCACAGGTACATGCCAATTCCTATGAGCAAGACTGGTGTCATGGAATAGCAAAAAGCAGACAAGTGTTACTATATCCACAGCAGAGTCAGAATATATAGTAGCTGGAGGTTGTTGTGCTCAGTTGCTATGTATACAGAATCAACTGGAGGACTATGACATCAAGATAAGTAAAACTCCACTATATTGTGATTCTACTAGTGCTATATCAATTGCTAGAAACCATGTTTCACATAGTAGAACTAAGCACATTGAAATTAGGTACCATTTTATAAGAGAACATGTTGAGAAAGAGGACATAACTTTAGAATTTATTTCTACTGATACTCAAGTAGCTGATATATTCACTAAACCTTTAGATGAAACTAAATTCAATTACTTTAAAATTAAATTAGGCATGTTGAACTTGGAATAGAATGGTAAATTAAGAAAAATTCTACTCAAAATATGACTAAGTAAAATTTTGTGTCGACACATACAGTAATCTGTGTCGACACTTAGTAGTTGGTGTCAACACATAAAGAAGATTATGTCGACACTCAAGATTTGGTGTCGACACATAGAGTTATTGTCCCTCAGATGTTGGTGTCAACACATAAAGAAGATTATGTCGACACTTAGCATTTTGTGTCGACACATAGATTTATTGAAACTTAAAAATTCATGTTGACACATAGTGTTGTTTGTGTCGACACTCAACAATTGGTGTCGACACATAGGGTTGTCATGACTCTAAATTCTCCATCGAGACTTTCGTAGTCTGTGTTAACAAAATCCCAATAGTGTCGACATACGAAACTAATTTCCTCCTGCCTTTTGGCCTTCCCTATTTAGAAAAGTATAAATAGGTGGAAACAAGACCTTGTCGACTACTCTCACCAAAATCTCGAGACTAAACCATCTATATCGAAAAGAAATTCATCTTCCTTCTTTTCAACTTCCTCTCTCTCATCTCCAATGGCGCCCAAGCAGGTCAACAATGTTAATGAAGGTTGTGAGCTCGTCCGGGGAGCATTCACTGCTATTGAACAAGAAATCAAGATGGTTGTGGACCTAATCCAGGAAGCTGGACTGGATTATTTGGTTTCTGAATCGACAAAAATTTGGAAGAAGGAAGTTCTTGAGTTCAAATCCAACGCTACGCTGAACTCAAAGGGAAACAAAATCAAGTCTACTGTTCATGGAGAAACCGTCAAAATAACTCTCAAACGTCTAAGTAAATCTCTTCAACTTCCAAGAATAAAGGAAGAGACTGAGATTGATTCAAATTTGACTTCTGAAGCCCTTACATAGTGTGGCTGGCCGCAAAAACAAACATTGGATTGTCCATGACAAGGAAAGGGATGAACTCCAAAGGGAAATTTCTATCTGAAATAATTGGCAAGGTAGTTCTCTGCAAGACTGGGGGGCATGATAGGATATCTTCCTAAATGTTCAGCCTTATGACACGAGTCATCTTCCAAGTGAAGACTGACCGGAGTGCTGTCATTTTGAACAATATTAACGAAATCATCAAAAAACCAAATCTGTGGAGAATACTAAGTTTGTATCTGGCTGCAAACATTCCTCAGGTGATAAATCAAACTGCTGGCACAAAAATTAATCACATGAGGAGGATGGACATCAGAATCCTCTCTAGGTGGGACAGAGTGTTATCCAAGGAATACCCTGCACCAAAATAGAAATCCAAATAGATTACACCTTCAAAGAAAGATAATGTGCAAGCTGAGGAGCCCTCTAGTGACTCAGAAGAAAGAATAGAATTCAGTTCTGATGAAGAAACCACCAACCTAACCAGGAAGTATCAAACTACTACACTTGGAACTAAGGCTCAGATCCAGGGGGAGGCTGTCCATCAGATGATTAATCCTGAGATATTACTTCCAGCAGAAACTGTCTTTGAAGCCCAACTTGACAGTGATACTGTGAACCTAACCATCATGGAAGTGATTCATGACATCAACATAGTTACTGATCATTCTGAAAGAGAGGCTCAGGATGTATATCTTCCTGATTTGCAATACCAACATCAGGCTCATGCGATAGAAGTAGTTCAAGACTTGGTAAGTGACTTCCAGAAGGAGCAAGAAGAAGTACACCAAGAAGAGATGTCTGTAGATGTACCAGCTGCTACAAGGATTGAGGGAGAGGCACCAGACCTAGCCCAAGACCGGTTGAAGATGTTCCCGGCACAATAATGGAATTTGAAATATCATCTGACTCTGAAGATGAGGAGGCAACAACAGTTCTTAAGAAAAACAAATTAATGGAGTTAAAGAAAAAGAGTGCTGGATATAAGAAAGCCCTCAAGGCTGGCTCCTCGTTTACTGCTTCTCCAATAGATTTCAGTTCTCTATTAATCCAGCTCCAGGTCAAACTTGATGAGCAAAGATAAGCTTTGGAAAAGTATGTGGATGAAAGCGACAAGGAGCTGTAGTTCAATCTGGCCCAAGATATAAAGTCTATTCGATTTGAGGTCAACATGCTCAAGAAAGACATGACAGATTACTTCCATAAGGGAGGTAATGTTGTAGTGTATCTTGCCAAACAACAACAAACCACTAAGACTGAAATAGATGATCTTGTGGTCAAGCAAGGAATTATTCTCGAAAATCAGAAGAGACTAAATGAAAATTTGATGGAACTGCATACCATCTCTCTAACTAAATTGGAAGAACAAACCACTGACATATCAGTAAATATGACCACCCAAGTATCTGTTATTGAAAAACAGATTCAACTAGATTTGGCAACAGTTACTACTGCTATCAAAACCTCTGAAGTTGCAATTTCTGCTCCAGTAAAAAAGTTCAAAGACTACTACATAACTGGAAATTATTATATTACAGATCAAATAAGATTTCAAAAGAATGATCTCAGAGATCATATCTATAGAGAAGTCATAAAGGGGGAGAGTTTATTAGTTCAAGCTAGCTCTAAACATGCAAATGGGTCACTAACAGTATTAAAGCTACCTTGGGATATCCACCCTTATGTGATGAAAATAACACTACAGAATCTGGAATCCAACCTGAGTTCTTGGAGGGGATGCAACAAGAGGTAGCTCAAGTCATATATTCCCCTTCTTAGTTTGAAGAAATCCAACAGGATGTCCAGACTATATACAACCCTCCATTGGATAAAATGACAGTCATTTGTGAGGAAGTGGACATGACTGACCCAATTTTACTGAAAGAACAATAGGCTCAAATGGCCAAGAAGATATTCAGAGAACAGGTTGAGGCTAGACCTGATTTTGAAAAATGGAGTCCAACCTCAAGAAGTATCATCTTAACTACATGGAATGCAGTTGCTGAATATCAGTATGACAGGGGGAAATGGTACTCCAAACAAGAATGGGATAAGTATCTTGGACAATAAGAGAAGATCCACAAATTCAGAAAGAACTTGAAGGCTGGAAGGATCCCTGCAAACTCCAAAGAGCCCTGGAAGTACTTACCTAAACCATTCCATTACTTTGAAAGGTAAAATATGAAAGCTGCACAAATTAAGGCCAAAGACATTAATGGAAAGAAGCCGACTATTAACGTTGAAGCTGAAGTCAAAGCCACTATTCAATCAGGCAAAGGGATTGTCATTAAGGAACCTGATCAACTTTAGCCTTAGATTGACTAGATCTTAAAGAACTGTGTATTTTTTGAATGTTCTTAGAAAACATTAACCTTGTAATCTCACCTTGATTATATGAGAATGGAATTCTGGGTTGACAACTGGTTATATATCTATGTCTCTGAGTTACATGGTTTTCCTTATATTATTTCATTTTTGAATATTTGTGTGTAACATGATATCTCTGTACTTGAATAATTTTGGTTGAAATGTCTGAATATATCATGCTTATCATTTTTGCTATATGGTGTATATCATTGACTATAGGTCATGACTTCTCCAAATAGCTGGAGATTATTGGGTACATTGGAAATTATGTACCTGATTTGGAGAAGCCTCACCTGACTCAATGATATACATCAGGGTGTATTTGATGGTGTTTTGAGTTAGTTTGTGCAGGCAGGAGAATACAGAAAATATTATAAGTACAAAATTGTCGAGATAATTATTTTTGTGTCGACACATTTGAAGGAGCTGTGTCGAGACAAGAAGCAAGTCTGTGTCGACACATAGGACTTGTGTCGGCATCAACTATGTCGACACTCATAACTTATGGCGACACACTTAGACTGTTGAGCTAATAAGTGTAAAGAAGCAACTTTGTCGACACTCAGGACTTGGGTCGACATTTAGAGAGGTTCTGTCGACACACAGGACTTGTGTCGACAAATTCTACAAAGGCTGTGTCGAGAACTTGATAAAGAGTTGTGTCGACAGTTCCTGAAGTATGTCGACACATTCTACAAAGGAGACATGTCGAGAACTTTTTGAAGGAGCTGTGTCGACTGTTTTCTGATGTGTGTCGACACAGTCTACAAAGATAGTGTTGATACTAAGTGAAGAGCTATGTTGACAGTTTCTGATGTTTGTCGACAACACTAAAGGAAGTGTGTCGACACCCGGGTAATTGTGTCAACACATACTACATTTGTTTCGACACATATTATCCTTATGTCTCGACACATTCAGCTGAGTTAAATAACTCTAAGTGACAAATCTCAAGATTGAAAACTTAACAGGTGTCATAATTATCACGACTTATTAGACATGTCAGAACTATCAGAAGTCGGTCAACTACCGGATCAGCCGGTTGCCTCTGATGTAAACTATAAATAGAGCCGATCTATCAGAGAATATAATAACGAAGATGGAGAGAAATTAAAAGAGTAATTCTCCAAGAAGAATTCACAGATTTTAATACAACAAGAAGATTATGATTCAAAATCAGATAAGGGGATTACTTCACAGCAGATCTGTTGAGTTTGTGGATTTAATTCAGCAACGTGGGAGAAGCTGGATCTACACCAACTTCTCAAGAATATTCAGCCTAGGTTCTCTCTTTCAAGAGGCTTTAAATAAGTTATGTCAGGTTAAATCAAATTCTTTACTGCAAAGAACAGTTGAAAGCAGATCCAACAAGATCTGATCAAGATTCCATCATATCTCTCTGAGTGAAGGAAGGAACATCTTCTTAATCAAATTTCTATAGGATCTATTTTAAATCTAAGTGTAGGAGATTAAGTTCTCTGAGTTGTAAGCCTATAACTATAAAGGCTGAGGTAGGGCTGTTTGCTTGAGGTAGGATATTGAGGTCTCTGAACTGTAGGCCTGGTGATAAAGGCTGAGGTAGGGCTTGATTGCCTGAGTGGTAGGAGTGGGAATTCACTCTATGGTAGGGTTCTTAAGAAGAGCCTGAGTTGTAGCACTTGTTGAAGTGTAAGCTGTAAGAACCAGTTTGGGTTCTGAGTTTTAAGATCTGAGGATCTGAGAAGGTGGAAGGAAGTTAGGCCGAATCTAGTATACTGCTAGATAAGCAAAGGGGGAAAGTGGATGTACCCATCAATTGGGGAACCACTATAAAAACTGTGTGTGTGCTGGGACTTGTTGATTGTGTATTGTGTTAACTGTAGATTTTATTTGTGTTGTGATCAGATTATTAACTATCTAAGTAGAATAAGAATTGAACCTATTCATCACCCCCCTCTAGGTGTTTAGGCAATATTGAAACCAATTCTTTCAATTATAATTATTATTCAAATCTATCTTAAGAAAATAAAGTTGAATATAATTATGAAAATAACTATTTTCACTTTTATGAAAATTCTGTTTCTAATGTTCATTTTCATGAAACTAATTTTTCCAATTCACCTATTTTTCATGAAAATAATTTTTCAAATGTGAATAAGTATTTTGATTTAAATAATTCTTCTTCCACCTCAGATGTTGGGTTTTCTTGTTCGCAAGGTCAAACTTAAAACTTCCCGAGTTATGAGAATAACTATTTAGATCCTAATTTTTGTTCTTATTTTAACACACCGCAACCACTTTCTTCTAATTTTGGGGACTCTACGCAATTCAAAGTTGATCCTCCCCAAAATCTTGAAGAAATTATTTCCTGTTCCAATGATTCTACACCCGCTTCGAATATTTCACCAATGGAGGGACATGAATCTTTATGTGTCTCCATAGTGTCTTATTCAGAAGAGGAAGAAGAATTATTATATCAAGAATATTATAAAGTTTTGGGCACACCAGACAAAATAGAAGAAAAACATGTTTCTTCTCCTATTTCTCCCGATTTTCAATCTCCTCATGAATTTTCAAACTCTACTTATGAATATTCAGAAATTGAAATTCATGAAAATATTGTGCCCAGTAATTTTATTTTAGATAATTTTATTTTTGAAAATAAACAATCTTATAACTTCGCAACAACCTCCTCCTTGCGAAGATTCTTCTGACGTGCTTATTTTTGATTTTTCTTTCCCTAACAAGTTTCAGGAAGAAGATGAGTCATTGCAATACAACGTTGTCCCCGATCCATTTGCCGCTCATCTACAAAGATTCAAATCACCTCAGGTATGGATAAGTGATTTGAATCTACATTCTCAAGTCAATCATTCACAGAAGAAAAATCAGGAAGCAAGCGGAGGAGTAGCTTGGAGAGCGTCTTCGGCGTATTCACCCAAGCACAAATTAAGGGAGTTACCCCTTCACTTAATTTTTTATTTTCCATTCTCCTAACCCAAACCGTCTAGCTTAAAGACGGAAAAAGAAAATCGCTCTTGGGAGACACCCCTTGTTTATCCTTAATTTCTTTTTTTTCTCTACAAATGTTTTCAATTAGTTCTTTTTCTTTACCCCCTCCTACTTGACATATAAACATTGGGGATAATGTTTCTCTTTAAGTATGGGGGTGGAGTCTTCTTTATTATTACTTTTTTATTACAAATTTCAAAATATATATTAAAAAATCTTTTAAATTTTTTTTATTCTTTTTTATTTTCTTTTAACCAAAAAAACCAAAAAAATAGAAGAAAAAAAGGAAAATAAAAAAAAATTAATAAACCCCTGCTTAAATTTTTACGACTTTTTAGAAATTTATTTTGAGTTTATTTATAAGAATTTATATAATTTTTGATTTTCTAATCTTTTATTTTATCATAGTTAGTTAAATTTAATTTTTAGGCAGTTTAATTTTGAGAAATATTTTATGAATTAAAATTGTTTAGAGTAAATTATTTAGCCCTTTTTATATTTTATTCTAATTAGTTTCAATTTTGTAGTACTTAGATTAACAATTTTTAGATTTTAATTATCTTCACTTTATGCTCTATGATTCTTAAGAAATTCTAATTTACTATAGTTACTCCCTTAGTTTTTTTAATTTAATCTAAATTTTGTGAAGCCTTTCCCTTGTTTTAACTTTCTTGTTAGATCATATGTCATGGGGATAAGAGGATAAAATTCATTATCCACTGGTACACATATGTAATTTTTCTTTTTTGGTTAGATCATATGTCATGGGAATCAAGTATTCCTTGGTACACATATGCAACCCCCAAAAAAAGGAGTAAGAGGATAAAATTCATTACTCCCATGAAATTTTTTTTTATTTGAAGAGAAAAAATATTAAAAAGAAAAAAATTGTGTGGGGTGAGAGGATAAAATTCATCACCCCCAATATAAGATCTCTTCAATTTACTTTTTCCCAAAACCTAATAGCCAATATTATTGCTTTAGAATTAAATTAAAATTCTAAGAGAGAATAAGTAGTAGTTTAAATTTTTCTTCAAGTTTTTTTAGTTAAAAAGTGTTAAAAATTCTAAATCTAAATTTGTTTGCTAAACTACTCAATTTTGAAATCTAATTAATTTATATGAGAAACTTTTGCTCGATATATTTGTCTCTTTGCATTTTCATTTCATATTTTAGGACTTAATTTTAAATCTCCAAATTTTACTTTTAACTTTCTTTTGATTTGATAAATTTTTAGATTAATTAAAAATTATATTAATTTCTTATAAGTACTCTCATAGTTTTGCTTTGGAATAACAAAATCTTAAATATGGGGGTATTTGATAAGTATTTATTTATAGTTATTTTTATGTAGTTTTTATTTAACAAATAATAATATTTTAGTTAGTTTATTTTAATATTGTTATTAAAATCATTTGTTTTCTTATTTCAGGATAATCTGGGCTGCTAATAGAAAATTGGAGCTTATAGGACTGATCAAAAGATAAAACTGAAGATTACTGGAAAATCACATTTACACGCCCCAGTCACGGGCATGACCTTTAGGTCATGGGCGTGACAGGTGGCCGTGACCCAATAAGGAAGCTCCAAACTACGTGACACGTCAGATTAAAGCTACACGTCCCGGTCATGGGCGTGACCTATGGGTCACGGGCATGACCGCCATGCGTGACACCAAGGAGCTCGGATCGTCAATCGAAGAACGTCGAACAGACACCTACACGCCCGTGATCCAAAGGTCATGGGCGTGACCTAGGGCATGTCAGGTGTGTTTTCCAGCTAATAAATAAGGTGTTCCTGCCGTTGCCGCCAGATTTTCATTACAGCTTGACACACCCTGGTCACGGGCGTGACCAGGGGCCGTGATACCTTTATCAAAAACAGTTTACTCCCGCCGTTTTCAGCTTCCCGCTATTTCTAGAAATAGATCTGACTCGCACTAGGTCAGGGGCGTGACCTTGGAGCATGACCCGTCATTTAACAGATTTTGGTGCTTTCTCCTCCAATGTTCCTGGGGTTTCAACACAATGGTTCTGAGCCTCACACGGCCTAGGTCATGGGCGTGACCAAGGGCATGACCGACCAGTAATATTTCCTATAAATTCCAGATGAGTTCAGAAGCTTCAGGGGGGATGAGGAGCCAATTTTAGGAGTATTTTGTAGCTTAGTTTACTATTTTTCAGCATTTCTTTCTTGTAATTTTCATTTCATAATTTAGTTTATTTTTGCAATTTCAATTCAAGTACTTTCTCTTAGCAATCATGTTCTTCCTTTTTTTCTTTCCTTGTGTCTTTTATTTCATGTCATGTAGCTAATTTCCTAACCACTTGATCATGATGGTGTTTGAATAAAACTCTTTTTGTCAAACCATTTTATCGCTATTGATTTGTCTTTGAATTATATTTTGTCGAATTAATATTTTGCGGATATGTTTTCGATCTAAGATCCGTATTCTAAATGATCTAGTGGTTGCAGATACGAGGAGATTACTCAAAGATAAAAGGAGTTGCATGCAATCCTCAAGAGAGGACGACATAAATCTTCCGTATTGGAGTCAAATCCAATAGTGGGGTTCACCACATAAAGCAAGCTTAGGGATTTCTACTGGCAGAGGGGTCTTAATCGATCAACCTAAGGTTAGTCAAAAGCATGAGCTCGAGAGAGACGCTTTTGTATCTTGGGAACCTCTACGGTCGAATTGATTAAATTAGAGTTTGTGTTTCATAAATAGTTTATTGAAAGGGAGTCTAGATCAAGTGCTAGTTTTAATTTATTTTCTTCCTATAAGGTTAATTTACCCCTTTTTATATTTAGATAAAATAATATTAATTTGTGTGAGTAGAAGTACTCAACAGGACCCGAGTCTAATACGACATTTCCTATACTATAATTCGAAAGGTACGCTTGCCTATTTGATATTATAGTTTGGATATTATAGTTTGGATATTATTTTTAAAACTATAAAATTCCTCATCAGCTGCTTTCCACTCTTTTAGACACAGCAAGGATGAAGATTCATCTTACTGGGAAGCAGTCTTCTATAGGGAGGCAATTTCCTCTGCTCGTTTCTTAACAAGCAACTTGCTTTCTATAAAGCTTTCAGAAGGGCAGCATGATTGTCAATCAATTGATTAATATCATCATCTCTCAAAGGACCCACATCATCACTTGATGAGGAGACGTCAGAGACAGTACAAGATTCATATCCAGATATTGAGGATGAGCTAGATGGAGAATATACCTTATTTTGATCAGGCTGATCCTGACAAGATTCTTCATCTGGTGTAGCTATTGGTCCAAGGCATCTGCAATCACCTTCTTCAGCTTCATCCACGGCTATGTAACTCTTTGAATGTGATAGAGGGGCCCTTATCCTTGATCTTGTATCTGGAAGAACTTTGTCTTCACCAAGGGCAGCAAACATCCCATTCATGTTCTTGTACTCTCTACAGATTTGATGCTCCATGGAGTTCCACAAATTATGGTTCATCTTTGAACACATAAGTATAACCTTTTAGCTATCCTTGGAGGTCAACTCAAACTGTTAGGTCCTTTTTGAGAAACCTCACTCTGATACCACTTAAAAGACGTTATTTTAAGGATTGCTAAATCACCTAGAGGGGGCGGGGGGGGGGGGGGGTATGGAGGGGGGTGAATAGGTTTCTTTATCCTTAGTGACTATCTTTTAATTTATTTAAGTTTGCTTCTTTAGTGGTTGGTTAATTTCTGCTTTCAAGATGAGCTACCTGCACAAAAAAAACAACACAACTTAGTACACAAAGATTTATAGTGGTTCCCCAACCTTTAGGTACATCCACTCTCCTCCCACCTTGCAAACTTCCTATTGGTCAAGGCTCTTCTCCAAACCAATGCTCCATGGAGCTTACATCTCAGATACCTCAGGATCTCTCAGTCTCCTCCAAGACTTACACCTCAGCCACAAGGGCCTACACTCAGTGATACAAGTATCACCTACCCCAGGCAATAAATCCCTACCACTCAGGCTGTGGAGGATAGCCCAACCTCAGAGCAAACTGTTCCTACAACTCAGAGAGATACACTCTCATACAGCTTGGGCACTAGTGCCCTACCACTCAGTGATCAACTGATCACCTACCTCAGAGCAAGTTTGATCCTAATTCTCAGATCTACAAAGGATCCTACAAGATGGAAGTGGTTTGATGAGGTTCTTGATTGAATAGAAGAGGAATTCCTCTGTGACAATCAACCTTGGATGAGTTAGACTCAGCCCCCCCCCCCACTATGATACTAGGAATGTTTTCATGTGTCTACTTTACTGTACTAAATGCACCTTAGTCGTAACTACTTCACAACAATAAGTGTATCCACTTAAGCCGGAAGTGACTTGCAGAATACTATTATGCCCCTTTCTGAATTGAACCAAAGGTTCACCTCTCTCTTATTCATAGCAACAATGATGTAGAAGCTTTGGCTTATGTTGGAAGCAACTTGGAGATCAGCTACTCTGCACTTTTCTGAACTGAGCCAACTGCTCAGCTCTATCTTCTTCTTCATCGCTCCCAGGGAGAATGTTGTTTAGAAATTATTGGCTGGATCGGTCAAGCTCCTACAGCAAGGGTTGGCCCTAGCTGCAATCTCTTTCTCAGAGAATCACCCTGAGCTTGCTAGCTGGTGCAGATGAAAGTGGCACCAGCAATCTGGCTATTGGAGGTGTTGATCTCAACAACTAACTTGATTTGCCTCTAGACTTGCTTGTCTTAGCCTCTCTGTTCTTCAGTCACACCCACAATAATGACGATTGTGAAGAACTTTTGTAACACTTAACCCTTTCTGTAAAAAGCATTTCATTTTTTATTGTAACCCAATGGCTCTTTTAGCAGTGGGTCCAACACCATTAATGTTGGATACATCTTTGCTTTAACGCGTAACTAACGTACAGTAGTCCTGCAGCGCCTTTTGTCATGTATTATGGCTTTGCCGCTAATAATTTGAATATTGTTGACTTTTTGACTTGCTGACATCAGCACCTGAAGACTTAGTCAAAATTCAAGAATCAGCGGTATAGGCATTGAGTGAGTGGGCTTCAGTCAGCGCCAAAGTACTTAGACAGATTTACTGTCTCTTGGTGTTGAGTGAGTTAACTTCACTCAATTCCAAACAACTTAGAATATAAATCTCTTTCAAGGCATTGAGTGATTAAGCTTCACTCAATGCCAACTTGCTTTATCAGCTTTCTGCTACTTGGTGTTGAGTGAGTGAGCATCACTCAACGCCAAACCCCCTTAGACAGAATTCTGCCTTCACTAGGCATTGACAGCGTTGAGTGAGTAATGCACACTTAAAGCTTTTTGCCTTAACAGTTTTCGCAGCCTATTCTGGATGTAATGCATTGAGAGCATTGAAAGCATTGAGAGCGTTGAGAGTGTCGAGAGCGTTGAGTGAGCACGCCTCACTCAGTGTTTTCTGCCTTTGCCAGATTTTTTGTTTCAGAAATCAGTTTGAGTTCGACAAACTCAGAACTTAGTTCGACGACTAAGTAAAAACACAGTTTAACGAATTTAGAGTTCAGCTTGACAAATAAGTGAAAGCTTAGATCAACGAACTCAGGATTTAGTTCGACGAACTCTGAACTCAATTCGACGAATTTGAACTTAGCCAAATTTGTAAAACATTTTGCTTAGTTCGACGAACGAGTAGCTCAGCTCGACAAACTCTGAACTCAGTTCGACCAATTTGGACTTAGCCACTTTTAAGCTTATTTCTCTCTAGGCTTAGTTAGCCCTTCCTCTCACTGCCATGACAAAGAAAGTTGTGCCATATGAGTGGACATCTCAGTGCAAAGCTGCATTCCAAGAGCTAAAAGATAGACTTACCTCCACACCCATCCTAGCACTTCCATCTGGGAAGGAAGGATTTCAAGTCTACATAGATGCGTGATGTCATGGGTTAGGAGCAGTATTGATGCAGCATGGGCATATAATTGCTTATGCTTCGAGGCAACTGAAGTAGCATGAAGCCAGTTATCCGGTTCATGATTTGGAGTTGGGGTAGTGGTGTTCACCTTAAAGGCTTGGAGACACTATATATATGGAGTCCAATGCGAGATCTTTTCGGATCACAAAAATTTGAAGTATGTCCATACCCAAAAGGAGTTAAATTTGAGACAACGGTGGTGGCTAGAATTTTTGTGTGATAATGAGTTTACGTTGAACTACCACCCCAAAAAGCAAACTCTGTAGCAGATGCGTTGAGTAGAAAGGTACTAGAATCGACCCCTGGATCCCGATTGATTAGTATGGAATTGGCTTGATTGCTCGAGGAGATGGAGATCATGTTGGTGTATAAAGATAATTCTGAGGAGTATATTGAGTACATATCTTCTATGAGTATAGTTTGTGAAATCCGAGATCGTATTCAGGCAGAGCAAAGGAAGGATGCTTCCCTGGACCCTATAATTAAGGCAATTGAAGATGGAACTACTGAAGAGTATACATTAAAGGATGGCCTCGTGCATTTTCGTGGATGACACTACATCCACAAGGGCGGGGAAATCCGGGAAGAAATATTAAGAGAGGCACAATTCTCCAAGTATTCGGTGCACCCCTACACCTCCAAGATGTATAGTTACTTGAGAAAGACCATGTTTTGGACAGGGATGAAGAGAGCGGTCAAGTATTTTGTTACACACCGTGAGACTCATGTCAGCAAGCAAAGTACTATAATGTGAAGCATCAGATGGTAGAATGTCAAGTGGGTAATAAGGTATTCTTGAAAACCAGGCCAATGCATGGAGTGTCACGAGTGCGTTGTATGAAGAATCTCAACCCAATATATGTGGGGTCCTATGCTATAGGGGAGAGAATTGGCCCTTTAGCTTGTCGGCTATAGCTACCACCAGAACTAGAAAATTTGCACGACGTCTTCCATGTGTCGTCGCTCCGGAAGGCACTACGATGGCCTGATCAATATGTCCCCACTGAAGATGGAGTTGTGGAAACTGATAGATCCGTCCAACTTGAGACGATGCATATAGTGGACACCGAGACAAGGAGCTTGCGGCGGAAAACTGTACCATTAGTAAAGGTCCAATGATCTAATCACGGGAAATAAGAATACACTTGGGAGCAAGTGGACTTGATGCGGAAGCGCTACTCAGAGTTATTTTCCCACGGTAATTATTCAAGAATATTATATGTTCATGCTTTACTCACCCCCCTGTAGCCTTAGCCAGATTTTGGGGACGAAATCTTTTATTTTTTGTATAGGATTTGTAACATCTCATTTTGTACTAAGCCCCTTGCACGCATTTTGAGTTAAGAGAATTGACTCAGGCTTGGGAAGTGTCGAGTGAGTCGACTGGACTCGACGAGTAGAATAGATTTTTACTTAGAATAATTATAGAACATGAATGCGTCGAGTGGGTTGAGTGCACATGACGCCTTTCGACGAATTAAGCTGAGGCATTTAGTGGACTCACCACCACTCGACGAAATTGTACCTAGAATATTTTCTAGACTTGGGGTGTCGAGTGCGTTGAGTGCATTTGACATCATGCGACGAATTATGATGAGGCGATAAGTGGATTCAACACCACTTAACATATTTTACTTAAAATATTTTCTGGAAGTTGAGGCATTGAGTGAAGTCAATGCATGATTGAGTGGTCTCAATGCCACTCAACGCTTTTAAATTAGATTCATCATAGATGTTGCTGGTGTTGAGTGGAGTCAATATAGCATTGAGTGGTCTCAACGCCACTCAACGCTTTTAACTTAGAATTATCTAGGATGTTGTTGGCGTTCAGTGGAGTCAACGCGGTGTTGAGTGGTCTTAACACCACTCAATGCTTTTAACTTGGAATTATTCTAGTGGTTGTTGGCATTGGGTGGTCTCAACACCACTCAACACTTTTGGACTTAAGTTATACTGAGACCTGTTGGCATCGAGTGCGTTGAGTGCACTCGACGCCACTCGACGATTCGTCGAGTAAGGGTAAGTAAACTCAACACTTTCTACTTAGTGTTATTCTGAGGCTGTAGGCGTCGAGTGCTTCAAGTGCACTTGACTCCACTCGACAATTCGTCAAGTAAAGGAGGCGCACTCAACAAATTTAACTTGGAAGTGAAAGTTATTAACTTAAGGTTAGCTAATCACCTAGAGGGCGGAGGGGGTGAATAGGTCTTTGAAAATTTCTTAATCTTTTAGCTATTTTCTAAGTGATCTAGAGCTTGTCCTTAGAACCTACAATACAAAAGGCAAACAAGCAACACAGCCAAACACATTGTTATTTATAGTGGTTCCCCAATTGGGTTCATTCAATTTTCGTCCCACCTATCCAACTATCTTGTTGGACTAGGCACAAACTCCTCCAATATGCTCCTCAGAGCTTACACCTCTGGCCCTCAGCCTTACAGACAGGTTCTCTTCAGAACCCAAACTCTGAACCACAAGGGTTCCTACCTCAGAGCCCAGCAGAACTCCTACAGCTTAGTGGTACACTGACCTCCTACCTAATCCTTATCTCTAAGGCCTACATATCTGGCTTTTCAACCATACAACTTCAAGAATAAGGCCCTACTCTCAGAGTGCTGCAACACTCCTACAACTCAGTACCCTTCCAGGTACCTACCTTAGTGCCCTTCCCGGCACCTACAACTCAGCCTCCTCTAAGGCCTACAACTCAGTTACACACTTGTCACCTATAGCTCAGTGACTCAACAATCACCTACCTCAGCATTATCTCTAAGGCCTACTACTCAGGCTAGGAGGACAACCCTACTCTCAGATCCATACTTGGATCCTACCTCAATGCCCTAGTAGGGCACCTACCTTAGTGACTAATTATTCACCTACAACTCAGGACAAAAGGCCCTACAACTTAGATTTAGACAAGCTGAATCCTACAAGAATTAAATAATAAGTTAAGGTAAATTTAAATCACTGACTCAGAGATAAATCTCTGAGTCCACCTTGTTGGACTGAGCAGATATCAATCCAGCCATCTTGTCGTAGAAGGAGTGAGTCTTCTTCTACATCTACTGCTTCTTTGCTACACTGAAGAGCAACTACTTGCTGTTGAAGGTTGATGGCCCTTCACATAGCTATCTCCTTCCCGATAAGATGAATCAGCTGTCTTGTTCTTCAAAGAACTAATTTGCTGAACTGGAAAAGATCTTCAACTATCCTTTTCTGCCTTGCCGGCTTGCTCTGCTGGACTTAGCTTTCAAGCTTGTCGGAGAAGATGAAGTCCAGCCGCCTCTATTTTTCATATTTCTTCTTTTGTAGTTGTTAACCATAGTCCCCTTTTCTCTCTGCTTTTTATATCTATTGATTTGAATCAATGACACTATATGAGTGTGGGCCCACCAAAGGATGGTCAATGCCACCTCCCTTAGAAGAGGACAAATACTAGCTTTCAGCACTACTGTACCTTTCCCGTAATGACATGAACAATTTTGACTTTGTTGACTTCTGGTCATGTCTGCAGTGGTCATCCGGTGCTGCTGTAGCTTTCCTGCAATGGTACAATATACTTTGACTTGTTGACTTCTTGTGACA
The DNA here is from genome assembly GCA_039583875.1 of Platanthera guangdongensis. Lineage (NCBI taxonomy): Eukaryota > Viridiplantae > Streptophyta > Magnoliopsida > Asparagales > Orchidaceae > Platanthera > Platanthera guangdongensis. The sequence continues at coordinate 73,095,518 of CM077164.1, read as the reverse complement.
TCAACAGTGGTCATCACTTTCTGGAGTTAGAAAAATTTCTAGAGTTCATTAAGCGTTTAGTGATGTTCAGGCACTCAACGCCAGTCGACTTGGCTCTTCAATAGAAGTATTGAGTGAACCTGCCTCACTCAATGCTTTTTGACTTATAGAAATTTCACTGACCTTGTCTCAGCAGTTCATTCTCAACTGTCTCAGCGATTTCATCTTCACAGCAGAGATTATCTCCTGTCTCAGCAGTTTCATCTCAACTGTCTCAACGCTTTCAATGCTTTCTTCTTCACAGTTGAGACTATCTCCTATCTCAACAGTTTCTTCTCAACTATCTCAATGCTTTCAAAGTTCTCTTCTTCATTAGAATCGTTGAGTGAAGCTGCTTCAATCAATGCTTCTGGACTTAAAAAATTCATGCTTGCTTTATCTCTGCGGTTATGCTGAGATATTCTTCTTTGTTGTCTCAGTTGACTCAGCGGTCTCAACGCTTACACTGAGACATTTTTCTCAGCTGTCTCAGCTATCTCAGCAGTCTCAACGCTTATATAGAGACATTCTTCTCAGCTGTCTCAGCGGTCCCTATGCTTTTGGCTTAGTCATTTTATCTAACTTGCAACATACTCTCTTTTTTCACCTGTCCAATCAAGGACAATCTGCATACATGAACTAAAGCACATAATAAATACATTATGCCCCTTAACATGATTGTTGATGCCTCTTCAAGTCTTGAGGAATATTGTAGGTCACAATTTCCAATAATCTCCTCTAATTTGAAGAAGGCAGAACACCCATCCATGCTAAGGTGCATTAACACAAAAAGTATCATGATAGGCCTGATGAGTCATTATCATGACAACTAGCCATCCCAGTATTGGATAACTCCCCCTAGAGGAGATGGCTTGACACTATGATTGAATAATCAAAAGTACTGGTGAATTATCAATCATTGACAATGTAACAGTATGGTTAACAACAAAAGCTTTATTAATCATTGATAAGGTAAACATTATGATTAAGATATACCTAATCATTAACAAACCTTGAGAGCCTTAGCCAAACATCAGTATGCAACACTTGTGATTATAAGATATCTATGATAGAACAACATATTCATTAATCACAGATATATAAGTGAGAATTGCATGCACATTTGTCACATCAATATAGTCAAGGCCAACTCATATTAATTTTATTGATAGAGATTTGAAATTTCTATACTATTGATATACATTACAAGACATTGCTTAAATATTTAAAGAACCATAAGTCTTGCACCCTCATATCAGCTCTTCTTTGATGAACTTGCATCAACATCCTTGGTGACAGCAGTCTTCTTCAAGTTTTCAACTTTGTTCTTCTGCAGTATAAAGTAAAGGAATGGCTTTGGAATATATCTGGGAGGCATTTTCTTAGGGTTGCTCTTCCTTATCAGATTTTCTTTGAATGCTCTTTCCCTTAGGGAATTGCTTTGCAAATGCTTTATCCATTCCTCAGAAGGATATACACTATCAATGTTCTTTAAGACTTGTCCATGGCTTACCCAAGCATTTATAATGATGGATTCAGAGGCATCACTTGGATGTTCATACTCTGTATCATCTTTGTTCTCAGCTCTCCACTTTACAATGAACTCTTCAGCCATTTGAGTTTCTTCCCTTTTTATTCTGGCAGTATGTTATGCATCTTGTGCAACTCTAGTTTGTGATGGGAAGTCTAGGTCCTCTGGCCTCTTTTTATCCAGTAGGGGCAGGTACAGTGCCACCTTGGTGCCTTGAATTACAATGAAGGCTTGATCTTAAATGAGTCATGCTATTTTAGCATGGCTGCTCTCCCCCTTTCTGCCTTCTTCAAAGATGGTGTTTTGCAGAAATGCGGTGTTTACTTCATTTTTGCTTGATATAGATTGTAATATTCTCTCATTGTCAGCAAGCAACTTATCTTTAAGGAGTATTGCCTGCTCCATAGAGTGGATAGAAATATTGGTGACATGCTGATTTACATGATCTGTTGCTCCCCTGATCACCTCATCAGTTGCACTCACATAATTCTTGACATATCCTATGTCATCCTCAAAGAGTTTTTGGCTAGTTCCAGACATATCAAATCAGGTGGTGACCTGTATGTTTAAATGAGAGATTTCTTCTTTATTTTCCTTAACTTCAATTAATAATTCATCCCTTAGTTTGACAACTGATTGATCAACATACTCCTTGAGAGTTGTAGTCTGAGCATCCAGGAGTGTTTTGATATGGTTTAGGAGTAACTCATTAGGGATTTGGGTAGAGGGTGGTTGGCTTAATGGAGGAGGGACTTCTGTCAGAGCAGGGACCTGTGAAGACTCCCCCTCAACTACATCACCTATAAAAGGAGCCATTTCCTTAGCTAAAGCTGTATTAGCACTGCTAATTAAGAGGGTATGAGTATTACCTGTAGTGGGTACAGACTCTACCACTCTGTTGACAACCTGGTCCAAGGTAGTCATATCCATCTGATTATGCTCTCCCTCATACTAAGCATCCTTTTTTGGGATTGACCCATCAAGATAAGTATCTAATGCCTCAGGAGGCTCATAGTTATCTTCTGCATCAAAGATAACTTCAACTGCATCTACATAATAGGCATCAACTATATCTACCTTATCTTCTGTAGTAACCTCTTCTTCAGTAACATTCTTTGAAACTTGTCCTGACCTAGGGCTAATATGTATTTTATCAACATGCACAATAGTGTCATAGAGTTGAATGTTTGTTGAGGAGACACTCAGGGTTATGTCTGTCTGCATACCAACATCAGCAGGGGGGGGGGGAATTCCAAGCTCAGGTTGAGCAGGAGGAACTGTCAACATCAGCAACTTGCCGTCTCTTATCCCTTGAGGAGTCCTTTGTTATTGAAGGTTGGCTCTTGGGTAAGATCCTAATGAATCTATCCAATGTCTTTATATCCATTCTTTTCAGGAAGTGTATTTTCACTCCATGTTCCTGCTTGAATGTATCAGGGTAGGTGTTCACTAGATAAGTTAATCGTGCAGATAATTATGAAAAAAAATTGAATCATTGTTATCTAACTTGTGTGCTTGATTAGGTTCATCCTAAGCACATCTAACTTAATTCATCAATTTGCAAACTTAGTCTCTATACAAGAGAGAGAGAGAGACTTACCTCAGGGCTTGGTACCTATAGCTTTTGACGATTACACACTTGATAGCCTCAAATATAGTTTATTGCTTTACATGGAGCATATTACTTGAGAAATCATCCTGTCCCAGACATTTGCCTGGAACATCCATTGTCCAAATACCAAGTCTTGTCTAGACAGGTATTTGGACTATCCTGCAAAACAAGATTCATTTTACCTTAGGCATCCAATGTTTATTTGGTCCTAGGTTCTTGTTAGTATTATAAAACTTTTGCCCAACTCACTGTCTGTGCTGATCACCTTTCTGTCCAATAGCAACATTGAGGTTGTGCCAACAATCAATGACAAAGTGACCTACTTTCCCACAACACAAACATTTATGAATGTTGCACCTTCTCTTTAGGACAACACAAAATTACTGTCCATAAGAGATGTGAGCAGCTCTAGTCTTTGCTGGATCTACATTGCATGATGCTGCTTCTTCTTCTTGAGTGAAGATGCTGGAGAACTAAATACAACACATCTAGGATGGGCCAATTGTATTTTTGGAGCCTGCCATCTAGTAGTCTCTCACATCTCTTTAGACAAGGGATATTTGGATCCAAATCTAAAGAACTTATCCTGAACATTATCGCAAGAGTGGACAACATCACTCCTTTTGAGTTCATGTGTCTTCTCCCTACTGGTAGAGCACGCATTAGATTGATCCTTATGGAGTGGAGCAAACTTGACATTTTTAGAAGGTAAATTCAATTTTTGAAATACTGTCAACTTGAAAGTGCAAGTTAGATTCTATATACTCTAGAGGGGGGGGGGGGGGTGAATAGAGTATGATGCTTGCTAAAAACCTTTTACAACAGTTGTTGTATTCCTAAGTGAACAGGAAAGCAAATGAACTACAACAACTATCTATTCAAAAAGCAATCACAAACCACAGCCAGAAACAAAAGAAAGTAAGCAACCAGATGACACAAGGAGCTATAGTGGTTCCCCAATCAATCTGGGTACATCCACTCTTCTACCACCCTAGGTAGGAACCACTGCAGGATGAGTTGATCAGGTGTCCTGGGCACCAATGAGCTTTTTATAAGGTACTCAAAAATCAAACCAGATTTTTTGATCAGGTGTCTTGCCACCACTGAGTTTTGACAAGGTCTCAGAAACCAGCACAAACTTTTGAAGGGAGTTTGATAAACCCTTTACAACATAGAGAGAGAGAGAGGGATGAGATGATCTTCTTTGTCAACAATCAGAGAGAAGATAGTGGATGTTGTCAAAGATCCCCCTGAGATCTTGAGTTGTTCAGGAAGTGAAGCTTTGCAGTAGGGTGATAGGCCTTCAGAAAATTTGATCTCCAGCAAAAGATGATTACAACAGCAGCTGAAATGTGTGTTGTCTGGAGTCTTGAATGATGATGTCCTTTGAACACTGGAAACAAAAGGGATCTGAAAATTTCAGTATGTTGATCTCCTTTTGTGATGGTGTTCTTGTATGAGTTCTAAGACTGTGAATATCTGCAGCTCTTTTTCTTGTTGTTATTCACTTGTTGATGATGTTCTCTGTATATCCTCCTTTTCCAGCAGAATATGAATATCTCTTTTATTCCTTAGATCTGAATGAATATTTCTCTGTCCAAGATAGCCGTTAGCCTGTCATAAATGACTTCTTTAACTGCATTTTGTCTTCTGGAGGAAAGTCCAGTAAAACATTCCTTTGAAAATCCCTTGAAACTTGCTCCAGATTAATTGAAAACGGCTACAAGATCCTTGAAATAAATGCTGAGAATAATTCCATAACTGTCTGAATTTGAATCTTGAAAAATGTCGATCTCACCAGAAAAATGTCGACCTGAGCTCTACTATCGTTGAACTGAGCTCAGAGACTGGTCTTAGACTGAAACAGAGATCGTCGATCTGAGCTCAACTATCGTCGAACTCAGCTCAAAGATACAGAAACAAACTGGAGACAAGAACGTCGATCTGAGCTTGAAGATCATCGAATGGAGTTCGACGATTCGTTGAAGTTGAGCTCAGAGATCGTCGAATGGAGTTCGACGATTCATCTAAGTGAGCTCAGCGATCGTCGAATGGAGTTCGACGATTCGTCGTACTGAGCTCGACGAAATGACTTAGTCTCCTGAACTGAAATATCTAGTCTTGAGGGTCTTGAGGGCAGCTTTCAAACCTAAATACTAATACTTAGACTCAATTCTAATTGACCTTTAGATCTATACAAGGAGGTCAAAATAGATTTCCTAAAAGACATAGTGATCCTTGCCCAAATCAGTAATAGGGTGTTCCAACAATCTCCCCCTATTTGGGTTAGGATTACTATTTACAGATATTGGAAAAATAAAAACATACAAAGTAGATATATAACAAACAAGACATAGCAGAAGCATAGATATTATCTCAGATAGTTCAGAAAACAAAATATACTGTCATCTTACAGAATCATTCTTTTTCCTTGCCCTTTATAAGAACTATTTCTCTGTTTGGATTGAGAGCTTCTTTCTTAGATCTTCTATCATCAGCTGCACCTAGAGAGGTTTGTTGATTTGGCCTGGGCACTACAGCTTCTGGGTGCAACTTCATATAGCTTTCTGAATCAAAAAATTTACTGGAGGAGTATCTCTCAAGTTCATTCTTTCTTTAATCTGATAAAGTAGTGATATTTGAAGTATCTTTTCCTTATTCTCTAGCTTTCTTGATTTGGTCCAAAGCAGCCAATTCTTTCATTCTTGCTGTCCATGAGGTAGGATTGTTTTCTGGATCTTCAAATGGAACAGGAGGCTCATATCTATTTGAAGGATTATCTGGAGGAGCTCTGGAAGAGACTAGTTCTTTCAGCTTATAAGGAAAGGGATCAGAAGTTGTGTCAGATGGACCTTGTCCTTCCCTTGGATAAGGATGTTGCCTGGAATATCCTTTAGAGTACACTTTAAGTTCTCTCTTATTTCCTCTGTACTGTCCTCTTCTGGACAGGTAACCTCTAAATTGATTTCCTCTGTACTGGGATCTACCTTGAGGTTGATATGAGCTTTGGCTTCTGACAGAGGATTGGAAAGCAGAACTACCACCTACACCTGCATCAGGTGAGGGAGGAGGAGGAGGAGGATTGAAATGAGAAGATCCTTTGTCATACTTTCTTTTCTTCTTCATAGCTTTTAGTTGATTCCTGGAGTATTGCATCCAAGGTTCTGTGATAGAGCAATCATGCAGTATGTAGTATGGAATGTCATTTGTATCTTTCACTTTTTCTGGGGGAACTCTCTTCATGGCTTTGCTTCTGGCTTTCCTTTTCCTTGCAATTGTAGCAGAGGAATCATCTGAGTCAGTCCTAAACTGATCACTATCTGAGCTTGGAGGATTATCATACACTGCATCAATCCTTTTGAGGTAATCTTTTTGTTGTTGAGACTGAGCAGAAGAAATAGTAGAAACAGCAACAGTAGCAGTAACAACAGCAGGAAGTGGAGTAGAAGCAACACTGGCATAAGGAGTTATAACAGCAGATTCAGATACAGCAATCTCAGAAACAGAAGCTACAACAGCAGTAATGGAGGCAGTAGTAATAGATGAAACTGGAAAATCAACTTCAGAAGGAGCAACATCAGCAGTAACAGCAGGCTCAAAAACAAATGCCTCTGTCATATGCATGTCCTCAAAAACAGTAATATCAGAACTGGCAGAAACATCAATAATAGCAGTAGGAGCAGCAGAAGAAGCAGTGTCAACAGCATTGATGGAATGTATATAAGAGCTTATCAGGCTGGGGTCACATCTGGAAATAGGCACAATGGCCTTAGTAATATCTTCAGAATGTTGGACTGGAAGGTAGTTGAAGTACACTAAATCAAAAACTGACAACAGTGACCTGAGGTCCACTATGATGAATGCAACTGATGCTACTGGAGCTTGGACTAAGGATACTACAACAGGCAATCTTTCAACTTCATAAGTCATATTCCCATGCCTAGATTCAGTGAGAACTGGATCAAGGCACCCATAAGAAGGGATTTCCTGAGGAGGAAGGAAAGAAGAGAGCCTGGTAGACAGCTCCTGGACTGTTTTTAGAAGTGGAGCCAAAGAGGTCTCCAGCAAGAGGGATAGCCTTGGAGCTATCAGCTCATATAACCTGTCTGCAAGGGCTGGAAGATCTACTTGCTCAAGAGGGACTTGAGTAGAGGTAGGGATGGATGAGGTATAAATGAAGGTTGGAGAAGCAGGAGATGTTGGTGGAGAACCTGTGGATTGTGGAAATGATGGTTGGGAAATTGGAATTGTGGAGATGGAAGAGATTGGAATGGAAATGGATGGTGTGAAGGATGGTTGAGCAATTATGTCCTGAAGGAGTTATTGATAAGAGGAGGATGATGATGGTGGCTCAGGAGGGGATGAGGGAGAATCATCCGTATAGGAATCATCTATAAGAGTGAAAGATGGAATATGAGAGGATGAGTCAATATCCAGGTATGGGTAGTGATGTAGAGGATGGAAGATTTCTTTAGTGAGTGGTTGAGTTGGAGAAGGAATTGAAGTTGGAGATAGGGTGGAAATTGTGATGGTGGATGTGACTGTGGTAGATGAAACAAGAGGTGGAGGAGGAGGAGAAGAAGCAGGCAAGTCTTCTGAAGGGGCAGAAACCTGAGGGGAAGAGACTGAAGCAGTCCTTGTGCCTGAAGTAGAAATTGCAGAGGGCCTGCTGGGCTTGACAATCTGCTTGTCCCATTTTCCAAATAGGGCACAGGTGAGCCTCTTGGAGGCATTGATGTGCATCCCACTAGAAACAAGCAGTGCAGGGCATTAGTGGTGAAGGAACAGCCCTAAAATCCTTCCAAAATTAACAAAGTTCTTGTTAATCTTTTTATTAATCAAATCAAAGAAAACTTCTCCCCAGTTGAGTTGTTTCTTGTCCACCAGGGCACCCATCAAGCAGAGCTGATACCTGGATATGGTATCATGAGCTGAGTGTTTGGCCAACAATACTTTTCCAACAACATCAGCTAAAAATCTGTACTCAACAGACATATTTTTCTTAAGCAATTTGCTAGGGTTTGCTTCTGAATGTCCCATGTTTTCAAGCATATCAGAAAATTCCTCTCCAGACAGCTCAACAGAATCGTCTCCAGATTTCAATTGAAAAACCTCTGTTAAAGCAGCAGGTGGTAGAGATACCTGGGTTCCTGATATGGTTCCAACCACTGTATTCTGATCCAGGTTATGGGCAGTATACAACCATTCCTTTATCTCATCTGCAGCTAATTTGATCCTTGTAGTCATGATGGTAACTAGCTGTTGATCTTTGAAAAGTTCCAGAATCTCCTTGAAGATTTGATCACTGTTTTTGAAAGAATCCATGTCGATGTCAAATCCAGCGTAAAATTTCATTGCGGCCAAGATGGCGACTGATACTGCTATTGATTCCTGCAAAAATGAACAAACAAACGACCAAGTGTAGAGGAGTTTAGAGGGAAAAAGAAAATTTGCAGAGAGTAAGAAAGCGCAAAGGAAGAACGACGGTCGAAAAATGAATTTTATATTAGGGTTCGACGCAGAAAAGGAAAGATCGTTGAACTCAGTTCGACGATCTGGGCTTCTAAAGGAAACTGAAAGGTCATCAACATCGTCGATCTCCGTTTGACAATATTATAGAGCGTCGAGCTCCGTTCGACGATCGCTGACCTGAAGAAAGATAGTTTAGCACTATCTGAGAAGCGCTGAACTCTGGTCGACGATTTCGGAAGTCGTCGATCTTCGTTCGATGATCTGGGGGAAAATCGTCGAGCGCAGTTCAGAGACCAGAAACACTCTATACACTAGAAAAAAAATCAAGATGTTTGCCTAGCCTTGGTCATTTTTATAATTTTAAAATCTTGGAACTTATTTTAGACTTCCTCCATCTAAGATTCCTAACTGATTTAGGAAGAATGTATGTTTATTTTCATCCAAGGGTTTGGTGAAAATATCTCCCCTTTGTAAATCAGTTGGGATATATTGAAGTTCAATTTTATTTTCTCAACATTATCCCTTAGAAAGTGATGCCTAATTTTTATGTGTTTTGTCCTACTATGGAGGACTGGATTTTGTGCTATAGAAATAGCACTGGTATTATCACAAAATATTTTAGACTTCTCTAAGTTGTAGCCATAGTCTCGGAGTTGATTTTGAATCCACAAGATTTGTGAACAACAACTACCTGTAGTCATATATTCAGCTTCAGCAGTTGAAGTTGACACAGATGTTTGTTTCTTGCAAAACCAGGAGACAAGTCTGTCACCAAGAAACTGACAAGTTCCACTGGTGCTTTTCCTGTCTATTCTGCATCCAGCATAATCAGCATCTGAAAATCCAGTTAAGTCAAATGCTGAACCTTTTGGATACCAGAGACCTAGATTTGGACAACTTTTTACATTCCTAAGAATCCTTTTTACTAAGGTTAGGTGTGACTCTCTAGGGCTCACTTGGAATCTAGCACATATGCATGTAACAAACATTATGTCAGGTCTACTAGCTTTAAGGTAAAATAAAGAGCCAATCATTGCTCTATATATTGTCTGATCAACTGGTTTCCCATGTTCATCAGCATCTAATACAACATTAGTAGGCATATGTGTTTTCATACATGATGCTTCAGACATACCAAATTTCTTAACCAATTCTTTTACGTACTTGGTTTGAGAAATAAATATGCCTTCAACATGTTGTTTGATTTGCAATCCTAGAAAGAAGGATAGCTCACCCATGCTACTCATTTCAAATTTAGAATGCATTAGGTTGGAAAACCTTCTGCACAAATTTGAATCAGTAGAACCAAATATAATATCATCTACATAAATTTGTACAAGTAGGGCATGAGACTTATAAGTTCTAATAAAAAGAGTTTGGTCAACTCTACCCCTTATAAACTCATTTTTCAGAAGAAAACATGCTAGGGTTTCATACCATGCTCTAGGAGCTTGCTTTAGACCATATAATGCTTTATGCAATTTGAAAACATAATCAGGATGAGTTGAAGAGATAAAACCTGGGGGTTGTCTGACATAAACTTCTTCTTTGATATCTCCATTGAGAAAGGCACTCTTTACATCCATCTGGTATACTTTGAATCCTTTGTGTACTGCATATGCTAAGAAGATTCTTATGGCCTCTAACCTTGCAACTGGTGCAAAGGTCTGGTCATAATCTATCCCTTCTTCTTGAGAGTACCCTTGAGCAACTAGCCTTGCCTTGTTCCTTACAATGACTCCTTGATCATCCAATTTGTTTCTGAACACCCACTTTGTTCCAACAATGGAGTGATCCTTTGGCCTTGGTACAAGTTCCCAAACTTTGTTCCTTTCAAATTGATGCAACTCTTCTTGCATTGCAATGATCCAGTGTGGATCTTGCTCTGCATCTTGAATGGATTGAGGTTCAATTTGAGAAAGAAAGCAAGTGTGCATCAGGTTTTGGTTGACCTGATTTCTGGTTTGCACACCAGCTGAGATGTCTCCAATCACTTGGGAGATTGGATGGTCTCTTGATGTTACTAAATCAACAGGAGATGTTGATTGTTCACCAACCTGTGTTGTTATTTCCTCTGGTGGTACAACAACTGGCTCTTCAAGAAGTTTCTCTTCAAGATGTTGAATGTCTTCTTCATCTTCACTACTTTCCTCTTTTTGAATAATTTGTAACCTGTCCAAGTCTTCTGCAAGAGAGTGTACCTGCAAAGGTTCTATGGTAGAAGTATTCTTCTCCTTGAAAGACATGTTAGATTCATCAAAAGATATATTAACAGATTCTTCAATTTTGCGAGTTGATTTATTATATACCCTATAAGCATTACTGATCATGGAGTATCTCAGAAACACTCCTTCATTAGCTTTAGCTTGAAATTTTGCTATGTATCTCTTGTCATTATTATGAATGTAACAAATACAACCAAAAATTTTAAAGTAATCTACTTTAAGTTTCTTCCCTTTGAGTAATTCATAGGGAGTCTTTCCCTTCAGTTTATGTATTAAACTTCTATTCAACACATAGTTGGAGGTGTTCACTGCCTCTGCCCAAAAGGATAGAGGAAGGTGAGCATCTGACAACAATGTAGTAGCAGATTCAATAAGGGTTCTATTTTTCCTTTTAGCTACCCCATTTTGTTGAGGAGTTCTAGGAGTTGAGAAAGTGTGCCTGATCCCTTCACTCTGACAGAACTCTTGCATAAGAAGAGAATCAAACTCTATCCCATGATCACTTTTAATCAGGGCAATGTGAGTATTGAACTCACTCTGTATGCATTTGAGAAACTCTGTCAAACATTTAAAGTTATCAGACTTCTTCCTCAGAAAGAACACCCATGTGAATCTAGAGAAGTCATCTACAACCACTAAAGTATAAGATTTCCCTCCAAAGCTTTGTACTGTAATGGGTCCAAAAAGATCCATGTGTATCAGATACAAAATCCTAGGTGAATCACTCTTATTAAGTGACTTGAAACTATTTTTGGTTTGCTTGCCTAATTAACAAGCCCTGCAGAGTCCTTCCTTCTTGTAGGGGCCAGAAGGTAGTTCTTTAACAAGGTTATCCTTGGATAGCCTAGCAATGGTTCTAAGGTTTATATGTCCTAATCTCTTATGCTATAGTTCATTAGGTCTACTAATAGAGTTGAACAAGCAAATATCTACTTCAGTTGAAAGAATGTCTACTAAATAGATGTTACCTTTCCTTTTACCTGTCAACACAGTTGTGTTGTCCTCTGACTTGATCTTGCATAAGGATTTGATGAAAGTCACTTGGTAGCCTTCATCACATAGCTGACTGATGCTGATCAAGTTGTGCTTCAGTCCTTCCACATAGGCTACCTTCTTGAATGTGACTGTGCCAATCTGGACTGCACCATATCTTATTGTTAGCCCAAAGTTTGAATCACCAAATATTACTTTGGGTCCAAGCTTGGCTTTGAAGGATGTGAAATTGTCCTTATTTCCTGTCATGTGCTTTGAGCACCCACTATCCAAATACCATTGCTGGTTTGAAGTTGGATAGATCTTCACCTGGTCCTCTTCAGATTGAGTCTCTGATTCAGATTCTGACTCTTCTGCATCAGAATTTTGTTGTGAGGCATTGATAGCCATCATGCAGAATTCTTTTTCATCAGAATCATCTTCATCATCACTAGAGCTGGATGAATCTTCAGATTCTTCTTCTGTCTCACTCCAAGTTTCAGCAACAAATCCCTTCCTTGTATGTTTGTTCTTGCTGGGGGAGGGTTTGCCATTGCTGCTCTTCTTAAAGTCCTTTTCTTTTCTCCTTTCTTTCCTGTCCTTTTTGTCCTTATTTTTATTTTTTGGACAGTCAGGCACAATGTGGTCTGGTTTCCTATAACCAAAGCAAATAATTTCTTTGTTATTTGATTTGTCATACCTTGGCTTGTCATGCTCTCTGTATGATCTTTTCCTGAAATCCTTCCTGGCCATTTTGTAAAACCTTTTGGCCAGTAGGCTTAGCAGCTCTTAATTTCCTGTGACCTTGTCTTCAGGCTGATCTTCAATGACTTTGAAAGCTATTGATTTCTCCTTTCTTAGAGTTGGTGAGGCAGCCTTCTGCTCTTCTTCTCTATTCTTGATGAGCAGCTCATAAGACTTGAGCTTGCCCAAGAGAGCTTCAGTTGTGATCTCATTTAGGCTTCTGGCATCCTTGATTGGCCAGATCCTTGAGTCCCAAGTGCTTGGGAAGCACATTAGGATTTTATCATTGAGCTCAGTCAATGAGATCTCCTTATCCAAAGTTTTCAGCTCATTAACTATGAGACTGAGTCTATTATACATGTCTGCTACTGACTCAGCTTCTCTTTTCTTGAAATTCTCATACTGGGTTATGAGATGAGATCTTCTATCTTTTCTCTCATCAGCAGATCCTGAGACTATCTCAGATAACTTGTCCCAGATATCCTTTGCTGTGTTGCATTCAGCTACCTTTTGGAATATCTCATCAGACATAGTCTGGGCTAGAATGTTCATAGCCTTTGCATCTGCAACTTTCCATTTCTTGATCTCTGCATCTATTCCTGAAGGAGGTGGAACAACATTTGTGCTTGTATTCTCTGGAGGTCTTGGACACACTGTCAAAATAGAATTGAAAATGTCCTCATCAATAGAGTTCATGTACAGTCTAATCATTGCCTTCCAAAGTGCAAACTTACATAGATTGCACACTGGAGGTCCGGTGCTATCATAATATTTGTTTTGGGCCATGTTATGTGAAGAAATAATTCTAATAACAAAATCAAAACAAGCAGATCTAACTAGAGGGATCTTTGGGTTCAGGTGTTAGCCTGTGCAACCACTAAGGTATGGTATTTTAACCAACCTTGGAAGATGTGGTATTTTTAACCAACATCACTTTGATACCAATTGAAAGTGCAAGTTAGATCTGATATACTCTAGAGGGGGGTGAATAGAGTATGGTGCTTGCTAAAAACTTTTTACAACAGTTGTTGTATTCCTAAGTGAACAGGGAAGCAAATGAACTACATCAACTATCTAATCAAAAAGCAATCACAAACCACATCCAGAAACAAAAGAAAGTAAGCAACCAGATGACACAAGGAGATATAGTGGTTCCCCAATCAATCTGGGTACATCCACACTTCTACCACCCTAGGTCGGAATCAACTGCAGGATGAGTTGATTAGGTGTCCTGGGCACCAATGAGCTTTTGATAAGGTACTCAAAAACCAAACCAGATTTTTTGATCAGGTGTCTTGCCACCACTGAGTTTTGACATGGTCTCAGAAACCAACACAAACTTTTGAAGGGAGTTTGATAAACCCTTTACAGCAGAGAGAGAGAGAGGGATGAGATGATCTTCTCTGTCAACAATCAGAGAGAAGATAGTGGATGTTGTCAAAGCTCCCCCTGAGATCTTGAGTTGTTCAGGAAGTGAAGCTTTGCAGTAGGGTGATAGGCCTTCAGAAAATTTGATCTCCAGCAAAAGATGATTTCAGCAGCAGCTGAAATGTGTGTTGCCTGGAGTCTTGAATGATGATGGCCTTTGAACACTGGAATCAAAAGGGATCTGAAAATTTCAGTATGTTGATCTCATTTTGTGATGGTGTTCTTGTATGAGATCTAAGACTGTGAATATCTACAGCTCTTTTTCTTGTTGTTATTCACTTGTTGATGATGTTCTCTGTATATCCTCCTTTTCCAGCAGAATATGAATATCTCTTTTATTCCTTAGATCTGAATGAATATTTCTCTGTCCAAGATAGTCGTTAGCCTGTCATAAATGACTTCCTTAACTGCATTTTGTCTTCTGGAGAAAAGTCCAATAAAACATTCCTTTGAAAATCCCTTGAAACTTGCTCCAGATTAATTGAAAACGACAACAAGATCCTTGAAATAAATGCTGAGGCTAATTCCATAACTGTCTGAATTTGAATCTTGAAAAATATCGATCTCACCAGAAAAATGTCAACCTAAGCTCTACTATCGTTGAACTGAGCTCAGAGACTGGTCTTATACTGAAACAGAGATCGTCGATCTGAGCTCAACTATCGTCGAACTGAGCTCAGAGATACAGAAACAAATTGGAGACAAGAACGTCGATCTGAGCTCGAAGATCGTCGAATGGAGTTCAACGATTCGTTGAAGTTGAGCTCAGAGATCGTCGAATGGAGTTCGACGATTCGTCGAAGTGAGCTCAGCGATCGTCGAATGGAGTTCGACGATTCATCGTACTGAGCTCGACGAAATGACTTAGTCTCCTGAACTGAAATATCTGGTCTTAAGGGTCTTGAGGGTAGCTTTCAAATCTAAATACTAACCCTTACACTCAATTCTAATTGACCTTTAGATCTATACAAGGAGGTCAAAACAGATTTCCTAAAAGACATAGTGATCCTTGCCCAAATCAGTAATAGGGTGTTCCAACACAACTTATCAGGGATATTTGATTCGACTTGATAATTTGTGTGATTAATATGCAATTTCTCAGAGGCTTCACAAGTTGCAGCTTTTGACAACATACCAAGAGGTTGAGAAGGGTTAATCACAATCCCTAATCTCTCATTAAATTTCTATTCTAGATATCTAATATGTTTACAATTTTCTTCTAGAACCATGTTCTGTCACTCAAGGCTTTTCTTGAGTTCAGATACCTCATGACATTTCTTATATAACTCAATAGATTTATTGTTATAAAGAGTTTTATAAGGCTTGAGGACTTCAATCTCCGTTGCTTGCCTTTTGGCAAGATTTCTGCTCTTCTTAAGAGTATATAGGAGCAGTCCATACTTCTCAATGAATTAATTAACATTAGTCTCAGATTCTAAGCAATATTTTTCATAGGATGAAGATATACGAGTATCTATACTGTTTCCATAGTCAGAGGAAGATGAAGAAATGGAGAAAGGATGTACCTTGAATGATTCTGCATGTACCTCACTTCTTTCGTCTTTAGTTGTTGTCATCAGCCCTTGGCATCTACAATTTTCTTCATCCTCCTCATTGTCACTGTCAGAGTGTGACAGTGGGTATCTAATTCCTATCCTGGCAACAAGATATTCCTCTTCTTCTTCTGGATCTACATCAACAGAGATCAGTACTATATAGGATTCTTCTTCATCATCTTCTAATTCTGAGGAGGTAGCATCAGTCAGGCTTTTATCCTTCTTAGCCACAAATGACTTCTCTTTCTTTCTATCCTTTTGGTGATGGTGATGCTTCTTCTTCCAATCTTCTTCCTTGTTCCTAACTGGGCAGTCAACAATGACATGTCCAACTTTGCTGCAAAAATAATAAATAATATTAGAGAAAATCTGTTTACTAGATTTAGGGCCATACCTGTCCTTCTTGAAGGACTTCCTGTGATTAGATGATTAAGAGGGTCTACTCTTCCAGTGCATATTCTTCATGAACTTCTGGAATTTCCTGGAGAAGGCTGCAAACTCTTCATCAGTTATATGCTTGCCTGAGGAACTCATCCCAGATAATTCTAAGCTGGACTCATCTTCTCTCCTTGGTGGAGGAGAAGTCTTTCTTCTGCTCCTTCTTGGGGCTTCTTCCTTGAGGGCCACTATCTTATCCTTCATCTTGGATTGACTCCCCTTCTCCTCTT
The DNA here is from genome assembly GCA_039583875.1 of Platanthera guangdongensis. Classification (NCBI taxonomy): domain Eukaryota; kingdom Viridiplantae; phylum Streptophyta; class Magnoliopsida; order Asparagales; family Orchidaceae; genus Platanthera; species Platanthera guangdongensis. Next base: position 73,079,292 of record CM077164.1, on the reverse strand, counting down.
CTTGTCTAGCAACCAGCTGCATTTCATAGGATAGTAGCTTTCCAAAGAGAGTTGGTGGAGGTGTGTTTGCCAGTTTAGCCATTTCTTTAATGACATAAATCTTAGTGTCCCAATCTCTAGTGAGAGATCTGAAGAACTTGTCATTCTACTCATAGTTGTTGAATACCCTCCCATAGGTTCTTAGTTCATTAACTGTAATAAAGAATATCTTCAAGTAGTCAGCCACTTTTTCAGTTTTGCTTTGTCTAAAAGCCTCATACTCTTGGTTGAGCATGGACACCCTATCATTTATAACTTCCTCAGAGCCTTCCATATAAACCACAAGATTGTCCCACATTTCCTTGGAGGTCTTGCAGTGTATAAGATTTTGGATGGTTGAGTCATCAATGACACTGGCTATAAAATTTTGTGCCCTTTGTCCATGGTAGACAGAATTACATCATCTCTGTCCATCTCATATATGCCTTGGGTAGTCTCAGAGTTGAATCTATGGTGGAAGCCTTTATGGGGATAAAAGGAACTTCCACTACTGTTATATAGATCCTAGGGTCTGAAGCTTCCATGAATAGTCTGACCATTTGCTTCTAGAGGCCAAATCCTTCCTTCCTACAGATTGGTAGTTTAATGGCCCCTAGATCTTTATAGTTCATTCCTGACCCCATTCTTATATCTTATAGCTAACCTTGGAGGTATACTCAGATTATTAAATCTTCTTTGAGGAACCTCACTCTGATACCACTTGAAAGTTAATAACTTTAGGATAGCTAATAACTTATGGTGGGGGGGGGGTGAATTGGTCTTTGAAAATTTCATAATCTTTTAGCTGTTTTCTTTCTAAGTGAACTAGAGCTTATCCTTAGAACCTACAATACAAAAGACAAACAAGCAACATAGCCAAGCACATAGTTATTTATAGTGGTTCCCCAATTGGGTACATCCACTTTCCCTCCCACCTATCCAACTATCATGTTGGACTAGGCACAAACTCCTCCAATATACTCCTAAGAGCTTACACCTCAGGCCCTCAACCATACACACAGGTTCTCTTCAGAACCCAAACTCAGAACCACAAGGGTTCCTACATCAGAGCCCTATATAGCTCCTACAGCTCAGTGGTCCACTAACTACCTACCTCAGTCTTATCTTTAAGGTCTACAGCTGAGGTTTTTTAGCCCTAAACGTTCGGGAACAAGGCCCTACTCTAAGAGTATTGCAGCACTCCTACAACTAAGTATCCTTCTAGGTACCTATATCAGTGCCGTTCCAGGCACCTACAGCTCAGCCTCCTCCAAGGCCTATAACTCAGTGACACACTTGTCACCTACAGCTCAGTGACTCACCAATCACCTACCTCAGCCTTATCTCTAAGACCTACTACTCAGGCTGGCAGGACAGCGCTACTCTCAGATCCACACTTGCATCCTACCTCAGTACCCCAGCAGGGCACCTACCTTAGCGACTAATTAGTCACCTACAACTCAGGCCAAAAAGCCCTATAGCTCAGATTCAAAAAAGTTGTATCCTACAAGAATTAAATAAGAAGTTAAAGTAAATTTAAACACTGAATCAGAGATAAATATCTGAGTCCACCTTGCTGGACTGAGCAAATATCAGTCCAGCCCTCTTGTTGTAGAATGAATGAGTCTTCTTCTACAGCTGCTGCTTCTTTACTGCACTGAAGAGTAGCTACCTGTTGTTGAAGGCTGATGGCCCTTCACACAGCTATCTCCTTGCTAATAAGATGAATCAGCTGTCTTGTTCTTCAAAGAACTAACTTGATAAACTAAAAAAGGGCATCAACTTTCTTTTTCTGCCTTCCCGGCTTGCTCTGTTGTACTTGGCTTTAAAGTTTGTCGGAGAAGATGAAGTTCAGCATCCTCTATTTTTCGTATTTCTTTGTTTGTGTAAGTTTACCCTAGTCCCCTTTTCTCTCGGTTTTTTATATCAGTTGATTTGAATCAATGACACTATTTGAGTGTGGGCCCACCCAAGGATGGTCAGCACCACCTCCCTTAGAAGAGGACAAATAGTAGCTTTTAGTGCTATTCTAACTTTCCCACAACGGCATGAACAATTTTGACTTTGTTGACTTTTGGTGACGACAGTAGTGGTCATTTGGTGTTGCTGTAGCTTTCCTGCAATTGTACAAAATACTTTGACTTGTTGAATTCTGGTGACGTCAGAAGTGGTGATCACTTTTTGGACTTAGAAAAATTTCCAGTGTTCATTAATTGTTGAATGATGTTAAGTCACTCAACACCAGATGACTTGGCTCTTCATTAGAAGTGTTGATTGAACATGCCTCACTCAACGCTTTTGGACTTAGAGAAATTTCACCGGCCTTGTCTCAGCCATTCCTTCTCAACTGTCTCAGCGGTTTCATCTTCTTAGCTGAGACTATCTCCTGTCTCAGTGGTTTCTTCTCAACTATCTCAACTCTTTTAATGTGTTCTTCTTCATTAGAAGCGTTGAGTGAAGCTGCTTCACTCAACGCTTCTAGACTTAGAGAATTACTGCTTCTTTTGTTTCAGTGGTTATGCTAATACATTCTTCTTAGCTTTCTCAGCAGTCTCAACACTTATGTTGAGACATTTTTCACAGCTGTCTCAGATATCTCATCAGTCTCAATGCTTATGCTGAGATATTCTTCTTAGCCGTCTCAGCTGTCTCAGCGGTCTCAACGCTTTTGCCTTAGTCAAATTATCTGACTTCCAGCATACTCGCTTTGTTCACCTGTCTAATAAAGGACAACCTGCATACATGAACTAAAGCACACATCAAATACATTATGCCCCTTAGCATGATTGATGATGCCTCTTCAAATCCTGAGGAACATTATAGGGCAGAATTCCCAACAAGAAGTATGTTGTACTTACATAAGCATTGAGTGATCACGGCAAATCTCGATGATTCGTCGAGCGGGTATGCTATACACGATGAATTTGACTTAGCATATTTTCAACCCAGGCGGGATTCACTGTCTAGCATTTATGGAGTAAATCGGTTTCAGGATTGGACCGGTCCTTTTAATAAGACCTAATGGGCGATCAAATGTCAGGACGACACGTGGCAAAGCAGTTAACCCTAATTCCTCTTATAAAAGGAGACATGCCGGAAAACTATAGCAGTCACATCATTCTTTCCGAGACTTAGCTGTTAGTTGCCGAAACCAAAAAAAGAGAAGGATAGGACGGAGTCAGATTTCCTGGGAAAGTCTTTCCTTTCTCTTCCCAGTAAATAACAACACTAATAAGGAGAGAGATGTCGCCAAGGAGAGTGACGAGGTCCATGGCTGGAACTGCCGGAAATGAGGTGTGCTTCCTACCCTCTCTATTGGTGCTAGATCTATAGTTATTTTCTAGGAGAGATGTTGACTCAAAAGAGTTTGACTTGTGAGATGAAGATCTCCTAGGTAGAGACCATGCAAGGGCTTGCGCCCTATATATTTGATGTCTTCAACCTCTCCTCTCTTCATTGTGAAGATAGTGGACTTGGTTTTGTGAAGATAAATGGTTTATTGAGGGTGAATAAGGGAGGAAGAAGTTCTGTATATAGCTTTGATTAAATGTCTAAATAAAGAAGACGAACCGATGTTGTTCATCTTGCTTTAAGATACGTGCAAAAATATATTTTCTATGCGCAGCGAACTTCAAGGCCGTTTTCGGGTATGTTACGGCCAAATTTGGGCTTCCAACTAAACTGGAAAGTCATAGCCCTTCAAAAGACCTTTCTAACGGATGATTACACATTTTCATATGAGTCATGTAGACTTAGGAATGTCCAGCCGAATTTATTGTACAGTCAAGTCTTAAGTACATGTTCTCAGGTTAGTGTGAATCCGGGTTTGATTTTGGTGGAGAGGTCATGGTAAATTAACATTGAGATTTGTTGAACTTAATTTAAGGATAACTTATGGATATTTGTGATAAACAAAAAAACTGATGGGATAGATACTTAAGATAGTAAATCGGGTTGAGGTTTGGTAAACTTAATCTTATGTGATCATGATAAACAAATGGTTTGGTGGAACATGGTTGTGCAAACGTTTTGAAGAAGGTTGATAAACAAGGGTTTGGTAAGTTAGAGAACAAATGATTTGATACGAATTGGTTGTACAAATGCTATTCCTGTGAAATCTGGTTGGGATGTGCATGATTATAATTAGGTGAATGGAATGGGTTTTGGAAGAGGATGTGATGCTCGATAATTGAATGAGGAACCCATAAATATGTTATCATGTTCGATGAATTGGTGAAGTTTCATTATGTTGTTGTGATTATCATAAGGAAGTATAATTGTTGGTGAATGCTTGATCCTTGAAAAGGAATTGGAAGAGGATAATGCATGGTCATGAGGCGTGGTAAATATTGGAAGGTTTAAAGTGGTCCACTTCTTAGAGTTGTGTATCCCTTCGGGTAGTAGTGTGAGATTGGTATGTTCTGTATGGTGGCTTGCCACCTATGTAAATGATGAACCCTTGTGTGGCATGTAAATGTGGAAGGGTTGGAATTGTGTGTGTTTGCCGCACTGGAACGATGTGTTGATAAGGGACTTGGTGTGGAGCCCTTGCATGCTGTTGAGCACGGAAGGTGAATAATAAGAAGGGACTCAGTTTGGAGCCCTGGGGTGTTTTTGTGTACATGATTGTTGATGGAAAGGCCATATGAAATTGCATGCAGTGTGAGTTAACATGCGGTGTCATAATCCTGGGTTAAGCATAGTGTGTGTAACTGATGAGTCTGGTTTATATAGAGTTTTTCGGACTCATCTGGGCTTGTTTTCTCACTCGTGCACTGCATTTCAGCCGGTTATCAGTTATATTTGCATCGTTAGGTCTTTGACCATATTGTGCACTATTTTGGCCCAAGGGTGTGCAATTGAGCATTCTATTTTTGGGGGTAAGCACAAGGTGCTCCCCAAGGGCTCTTTCCAGATGTTTTTCATTGCATTTCTGTGATGCTGGAGGTCTCTCTTTAGTTTTATCTGTTTGTATGCAGGTGGTGCATTTTCCCCAAGTCTGGAATGCAGGTTTGAGGAAAACGCATGGTCGTGCATTTTCTTAGCACACGGTCCTTTGTAATCGTGCATTTTGTTTGTGCAGGAGAAACATCGATCTGAGCTCGACGAATTGAGCTCGACGATCTTAACGCACAGTTAATGCACGGTTTCTTCGGAACTGGGCGTGAAGGAAACACACGGTGTTCCTGTAGCTTCGTGTTATTGCATTCTGTGGTTAATCGTGCGATTTGTTCACGCACTGGCAGAAGTGCCCGCGCGCGAGTAAAATGCACGGTTCCACCTACTTTTCTTGTTTTCCTGCTTTCTGTCACTACCCGTGCAATTTCCTTCACGCACGGGCTGAATCGCCCGTGCGCGAAGTAAAATGCACGGGTCAACACATCATCTTCTACAAGCTTGGCCTGCAAGTTAATAATGCACGGTTATCACACGGTCGTGCGCAAAACCGTGCGTGCCTAATTTTCTGACCTGTTTCTATTTAAAGCGCAGATTTCACACCATTTGAGAGATCCGATTCCAACCATTTCCTCCGCATTTTTAGGGCAAAGCTCCGCCCTTCCACCTCCACCCTTCATCTTCCACCAAGGGGAGAAGCTCCGACCATGCTGGCGAAGCCTACATCTTGTCGGTGCTTGCTCTCGGCCTTCTCCTTCCCATTCTAAGCTCTATTTCAAGCTTCGACGCCATAGCTACCAAGAGAAGGGAAGCTTGCAACTTTATTCCGGATCGTGACACGAAAAAGATGGGTCCATTGGGAGGTATTGACAACCCTTCTCTACCCCGGACGTAGTTTAGGACCGAGCTTGGACGCGGATTGACAACACGACGATTCCTTCTGCGACTCCTCGATGAGCCTTCGGATTCGGTTAATCTCTTGACTTGTTCTTCCTTTATTGTTGTTTGTGTGCTGTTAGAACTTTTTTGTTGATGATGTGTCTTAGTTGTAAACATTATTAGTTTCATGTCTATGTGAACTTGTATTGTTTATGCTTAAGTTGCTTGAGTTGCGCCATCCTTCCATCCGCCATCCATCCGTTCTTGTAGTTATAGCAATTGCTAGAAGCGTTCAGAGCTAAGAGTGCTTATAACCCTCAAATTCTAGTTCTTATGCTTGCCTACTCATCCATTTGCCTAGCGATTCGGTGCATAGCGGCCCGTGTAGTCTTCCATCCCGCCTGGCGAAGCATCGCATAGCGGCGTTTCGTAGGAGTAGTTGTTAGTGATTTTATTTTCTGTTTTTCCGCAACCATCAAAACCCACCTTCGTTAGCTCTGACCTAAGGACTTCAATCTCAAGTCCTCCTCGATATTAACTCCCCCCTTACTGTGTTCCTTGAAGATATCGATACTTGGGGACATCCCATTTTATATTACTTGTGCGACTGGTACACTTGTCGTTCAACGCATCAGTAACACCCCTAATTTTCCATGGTTTATTTAAATTCCTTTAGTGACGTAATTTGATGTTAAGGCGTTACTTTGAAGCTTCTTTAACAAGTGCTATTGTTGGAGCGTAGCTATTTTCTTAATTGTACCCGAGATTTTGACTTAGAATATTGGTGTGGCTAATTTCTTGTTAGTTTTGGTATTCCCTTGCAAGCCGGGGTTGGTTTTGGAACACCGCGAACCCTTTTTGGGAATGTTGTGTTTTACTTTGGGGAGTGTTTACCTGAGTTTGGTTTGTCAGATTTTAATTTTGACTTCGTCATTGGATTTGTAGCGCCGGTATTTAGCTACAGTGTGATTTTCGTAGAAATCTAAGTTAGTGCGAGTTATGATCAATCAGACGTTTAATTATAACAATAATATAGTATATTGTTTAGTCTCTATAAATAACCTTGCGATTAGACGTAACCCTATACATTAACTTCTTCCCAAAACTGTCGGTCTGTTTTGCGAAAGTGCGAGAACGGCAGACACTTCTAGGCTTTCGACCATCGATTGAAGGAGCTCTGTTGCTTGCAATCGTCATCGGAGAGTAGATTTGCACTGCTCTCACCAAGATCTACACTTATACGATGAGTTTTCCCGTTTCGTGAAATTTTGGTGTTAGGAATTTGGTTTTCACCCTCCTTCGTCCTGAAAAGTTTCAGGTTTTGCTGCTTAGGTGTTCTTGCGGACGGATCCGTGAGGAAGGGCGCCGGTGTGGCCGAATTTCTGGAGTTAGAGGCAAGTGGTGATTTCTTCCCTTCTCCAAGAGTATTTTGTGTCTTTCTTGTTCTTTTCTTCTTCCCTCCTTAAATTTATGAGTAGTGTAGGGTTTGGCCAAGTTCAATCTACCGAGTAGTGCAAATTTTCGGTCAAATAACAAGTAGAAACTATCGCATTTAACTGCTAGTCTAGGTCAATCACCGAGTAGATGACATTTAGTTTAAGTGGGATCCGTCGGGTTATGACAATTAATCTAAGTAAATTTTATCATGTATGATAGGCTAAGTATAGACACATCCTTGATTATGACCTTTAGTTTAGGTTTAAAGAAATCGTCGATTATGATAGAGTTAGCCTGAGTAAAATTCGTCAAATATAAGTGGAGTTTGAGTATAAGTATAATTCAGTGAGTATTAGTAGGAGTAGAGTAAAATTCATCGAGTATCCGATGAAAATTTGTCGGGTAATGCTTGGATTGGAGTTAAGTCCAGATCGTCGAGTAATCTTGACGAATCTGTCGAGTATAAGCCCTGACATTGAGTGAGATTTGAGTCTAAGTTTTATTCGTTGAGTTATCTAGACGAATTCGTCGAGTAGTAGTCTCAGTGTTGAGTGTCTCTGTCTCAGCTAAGCAAACACGTTGAGTCCGTCGAGTATAAGCATTGGCGTTGAGTGAGATTTGAGTCTAAGTTTAATTCGTCGAGTTATCTCGACGATTTAGTCGAGTAATGCTAGTTTGCCATTTAATGCGTCAAGTGATGTTTTGACGCTAAGGCAGAAGTGTTGAGTGTACTCAATGCAACATTGAGTGTACTCAACGCGGCGTTTACTGAACTCAATGCGGCATTTACTGAACTCAACGCTGCGTTGAGTGAAGGCAGAATCATTGAGTTTAGTTTTTTGGCCCCGAGTGCATTGAATGCACTCAATACGGCGTCGAGTTAACTCGACGCTTTTCTGTGGACTTGGGATAAATTCGTTGATTCATCGTGTATTAAGATAATTGTTGTTGCTAAGTGAAATTTGTCGTATATCTACTATATTCGTCTAGTATACTCGACGAATCATTGTGGACTTAGATATTTTTGTTGAATTGTGTCTAATTCGTCGAGTATGTCTTAGGATGGTTTTCTTTTGGGATTTTTATTCCCTTTTGTTATGGGAGGGACCTAGTGGTTTGGTTCATGTTTTATTGTGTTTATGGATGTTTAGTTGTGACCTTTGGGTTGGCAATGTATAAAGGGACAGCAACCTAGTGCCAGATTGTGAATTAATACACTGCTAGAGTTATTTTTGGACTATGGGGTTAAGTTGTATAAAGTGGCCATCACCACAATAACTTATTTATATGTTTGGATTGATGGGTTGAGTTGGATATTGAGGCCACCACACTGCTGTCTTATTGAGATAATTGGACTGCATGATTGTGTGGGACAATATTGCCACCACCTTAGTACCTTCTTGAAATATTTTGGGTCTGTAAGTTGGGGTCGGACAATGTGGCCACCGACTCAGGACCATTTCTTACCAGTGTTGATGATTCATATGAGTAGAGTTTTTAAGTCTCTTTTCTCGTATTGTGCAGATATATGCTATTCTTCTTACTTTTGCAGCTATTCTCAAAGCATGCTTCGTTTCACACTTGGTGCAACATTCTTACTTTTGAACTCAATAAGTAATCTTTTACCTTGGTTATATGAATAATTTGGTGAGTTTCGTCAGCTTCCATAGGTTGGGTTGGTAACTCTTTATTCTATTTTTTTTGCTAACCCTTCGATCTTTGATCACAATTTGCATTTTTATTCTTGTTAAGAGGTTCTTTCTTTGGATTCCTCAGGTCTGGAGAAGTAGCCGGTTGAGTGGCTAGGGTTGGTTTTGGCAAGTACTCTGCAGTTGTCTTATACTCGATGACTATGAGGTAGTATTATTGTTTTGATGTTTTGTTCAGACATACATATTTTTAGTGGGTTCGTTTCAGGATTGTTGATGTCCATTGGATTTTTATTTGATGTTAAGTACTTGCTAACTGCTAAGCCTTTTTCTATATAATTTTGTAGATTTACTTGCTCTCTGGGATGGTTTTATGCTCGATTGCATGTTAGATATTTTAAAAGTATAAAAGTATTACCTATATTACTTCATATATGTCATCTTTCAAAACTAATGTCACTATGTTCGATGAATGTAAAAGTTATTTCCATATTTATACTAAATCTAGAGTTATGCAAACCATGAGTGTCCTCTATGGATGTTTTTGCTCATGTAGAATGTCAATCAATATAAACAAGGTATTTTCCACAACATATACTTATATTTTCAATCTTGGACTAGCGGATCCACTGAGATGAGGGATACAACCATTAAAATATAACTTGAAACATATTTTTCTCACATCATAACTTGGTGTTTTCATAAAATGTACTAGGTTTGGAGTTTGCCTGAGCGTGTACAATTATCCCCTGCACGGCATGACATCACGGTGCATGTTTTCTCTTACTTTAATATACATTTAAGTTCGGAGAAAATACGAGTTGTGACATTTGGTATCAGAGGGATGGGTTGCCTGACAATTGGTCGAACAACCATCTCAAGTCAGTCTTAGTTGTCTTGTTACATTGCATACACATACCGATGTGTCATCAGTATATCTTGGCCGAAGCATGAACACTACATTCATAAGCATGATAAGAAGTATATGGGTCTTATTATGTAGTATGGGATGCATAATATATGTTTGTATATGGGTCTTCATAGGAGGCAATATGTGATAGTTATGTAGTATGGGATGCATAACAATCATCACATGAATGCACATGAGATTTTTCTTTTCGTTGCATGCGATATTATGTAGTATGACATGCATAATATTTCATATGGACCCTGCTCATAACACGTACTAAGGACTTTATTATATTGCATAACATAACATGCATGACATAGCGTTACATTAGCACACGTGCCAAGCTAAAGAATTACATGATGACATATGTATACACATGGTTTTGAGTCAAAAAAAGAGAAGAATAAGAATTCATGCATTCATGGTTTAGGCACATGAGTCAAGGATGACGACATATCATCTTAAGTTTAGGCATGACATCATTAATGAAATTCTGAGATTAAGTTAGCAGCGTGAGCAAGTATTTGTACATGTATTGTCTGAACTAAGTTGTGTAGTGATATTATATTTTGTAGTCTAAACTGTTAGGGTATTTTTAGGATTTTAATACATGAATCATGTCTTGTAAGCTTATATATTGACCTCCTTTTGCATATTTTGTTGACAATAATGTTTTCTCTTCCTTTTTCCGGTTTTCTCAGATTTCGGACAAAATGTCCTAACACGCCCCCTTTACACGCCATCCCTGGGCATATCATCGGGCGTGTAACCCGATCCCAAGGAATCTTGAAGCATGAACCCAAATCCCAAGAAAAAGACCTGACATGCCCCCCTGACACGCCCTCCCTGGGCGTGTCACTGGCCGTGTCACCCTCTTCCCGAAGCCTGCTCCCGCATTTAAAGATTTTCCGTTGCTACACGTCAATAGTACTGAAACTGCCACCATACATGGGCGTATCACCGGGCTTGTACCGCATTTTTGACGTTTGATCGATTTCCGACCACTGATTGAAGCTTGACGTGCCTTACATGCCTAGGCTACACGGGCGTGTCCACCGACGTACATAAGAAACATCATTTTTGTAAGAATTCAACTCCCGAGGTCAACTTCATACCTGTCACGCCCCTCGTACATGCCGTCCCTGGGCGTGTCACCGAGCGTGACCGACCCAAAAATCTTCTATAAATTCAGACCCCCTTGTGTCCAGAAGTAGTTTAGGTTGAGAGGGGAGGTGCTGCCCTTTTGTTTCTTGTAGTTTTTCATGCTTCTCTCCCTCTTTCTCATTTTAAGCTTTTTAATCCTAGCTTAGTGTACTCCTTTTGTAATAGTTTTTATAATAGCTTTAGTAGATTAATGTAAATGCTAGCATAGGTTTTTATTTCATTGCACTTGTATTGCTTTATTCCAAGTTGTAACTCTCTTATAGTATTAATATAAAGTTTTTTTTATCTTTGTTCTCTTAATGTTCTTCTACCCAACTCTCTTCCTCCACTTCTCCATGATTAACTAATCCTCCTTATACTCGATCTTGATGATCCGAGGTTTGAGTTGATTAAGTTATGATGCCTTAATTTTACGTTTTCTTTTCAGGGTTTACACCTTGATTTACTCTTGAATAATCTTGTTTGGAGTTATATCATTGATATATAATTTCCATATTTGTTCTCACTCTTAGCTAGCCGAGAGGCTCGTAGTTTGAAGTGAACACTCAAGAGTAAAGAGAGTTGCACGCACCCCTCGAGAGAGGCAGACGTTAAATCTCCCAGATTGGATTGAAATCCAATAGTGTTGTTCACCGCATAAAGCGAGCTTTAGGTCTCCGATTTGGACGAGAGTTCGATCGGACCTTCATAAACTTAGTTGGGCACGACTTCGAGAGAAGCGTGTTCATGCTTTAGGAACCTCCACGGTCAAGGTCCTTTACCTTATTAAGTTAGGGTTTATTATCGCATTTTTAATCAACTTTTGCTGAGGTGATTCTCGATCAAGTGCTTTTCTATTCCATGGTCTCAACCCCTTATTGTAATCGCTTTTAGTAGCTCTCTATTTAACTACAAGTAGTTCTCTTTTTAGTGCTATATTTATTTTCTTAACCGCAATTAGCTTTATCTTAAAGACTAAAACAATCGTTCGATAAGATAATAGTTTTCGTGTGAGTAAGATTTCTCAACAGTTCCCAGATCTTAATACGACACTTGTGTCCCCTAACTATAATTCGATAACTATGCTTGCCTCGTTGGATTACTAGTTTGATTTTTATTCGCTTCATGATTAGTAGACACCAAGTTTTTGGCACGTTGTTGGGGAGCAACTTTTGTTGATAATTTGAAAGCACGAACCTATTACTTTTATCACTTCTCTTTCTCACCCTCTTTCTTTAAGAAAAATTAAAAATTCAAATAAATATTACCACTCTTAAAAGAAACCCACATCATAATTTTTCAACACCACCTAACTCTCTCGAAAAGGGCAATGTGGATATAAATGCCACTATATTGTCTAGTACCTTGCGAACCCTTCATCGGGTAGCCCTTGGGAAGTTTGGGAGACATAAAAAAATCTATTTCAAAAAAATTTAGTAACTCCAGTTTTAGTTTATTTATTTCTCTTTCTTCATCTTCTCTTCTTCTAGTGTATGACCCGCGAGAATCTGTCAGTTATTTTGGACTTGGTTTACGAAATTGAGCATAATCTCCAAATACCGGTTGAAGATTCCGAGTTATTTTCTATGCTAAGAATGGAAGAACCCCATGTAGAGGAAGTCGTGCATAGGCCTATGTCCTATTATGCATGACCTAATCTAGAGGGTATAGAATCAAGCATAGTTCGCCCTGCTATAGCTAATGATAATTTGGAACTTAAGCCTGGCATAATTCAAATGGTGCAGCAGTATGTGTAATATGATAGACTTAAAGATGAAGATCTGAACGCGCATTTAGCAAGCTTTCTTGAGATTTGTGACACCTTTAAAATCAATGGTGTAACAAATGATGATATTAGGCTAAGAATCTTCCCTTTCTCCCTAAGAACCAAGGCTAAGTAATGTTTGAACACTACCAAAAAACAGCATCACCACCAGGGATCCACTAACTGAAAAATTTATGGCGAGGCATTTTCCGCAAGCTAAAATCGCAAAACATAGGAACGATATTTCTATCTTTGGACAAATAGATTCTTAAACTTTGTATGAAACCTGAGAAAGATTTTTAAAAAACTCTTAAGACGATGCCCCCAACCCACACTTCCTGTGTGGTTACAAGTGCAGACGTTTTATAACAGGCTAAATCAAAGTACAAATCAAATGATAGACACAGCTTCCGGTGGTTATTTAAACCACAAAACCCTAGAAGCAGCTCTTGAGCTTTTCAAGGACATGGCCATGAACACATATCAATGGAATGTGCCTAGATCCTGCCCAAACAAACCTGCAGGTATATTTGAAGTGAACAATGTCTCCCAGTTAGCTCTGCAATTGTAAATTTTAAGTAAAAAGATAACAGAGATGATTGCTGCCTCCGCCCCGCAAATTTGGGAATCTGCAACTCCTGCTGCCGAACAATTTGATTAAGTTAATAATATGCCTAGAAACGCTTTTCATAATTTTTCTGCTGCTACTTTTCCTGCTTCGGGTTTCGCTTTTCCGAATAGTTATAATCCCACTTTACGGAACCACCCGAACTTTTCGTGGAGTAATCCCTCGAACATAATGTGCCCACCACCAAAAAATGATTTTTCTACACCACCACCACCACCTCATCAAAATTTTCCAAAACCTTCAAGTATGGAGGAAATGTTTTCAAAATATATGAATATTAATGACGGTACTATAATAACCCTAGCTGGAAGTGTTAAAAGTTTAGAGAATCAAGTAGTACAACTCACAAAGATTATTTCTGAGCGACCCATCGGGTCTCTTCTTGCCAACATCAAGCCCAACCCGAGAGAGCAAGCGAAAGCTATAACTCTTCGAAGTGGGAAGCAAGTTTCTGGTATGGTTATCGAAGAGCCCGAGGCAAGTTCCGCCTCCATTTTAAAAAATCAAAGCTCCGCCCCCATTCTAAAAAATCAACCCTCCGCCGTGAAATTTTTTATCATTCCACCCTCTACTGAAGAATAAGTTATCACCCCTCTCCCTATTGAAGAAAAAGGTCTCATTCCACCAACCATCTTTAAAAATAATCCAACTCCACCATACCCTGAGAACTTAACAAGTAATGTCAGGATGATCAATACTCCCGCTTCCTAGAAATATTTAAATAAATCCACATAAATCTACCGTCCCATGAAGCAATCACCCAAATGCCGAAGTACGCTAAGTACCTTATGGACCTCCTGACTAATAAAAAGAAGGTAGAAAACCTATCGCATGTCACGCTAAATGCCGAGTTCTCTGCGGTCTTGACAAGCGGTTTACCCAAAAAGATCAGTGTCCTGGGTTGTTTTTCTATTTCGTGTGTCTTTGGTGATCTTTTTATCAAGCACGTATTGGCCGACTTAGGTGCGAGTATCAACCTGATGCCCCTCTCGTTATTCAAGAAGTTAAGAAATGGTAGCCTCAACCCCACACGCATGTTTATCCAGCTCGCTGATAGATCCGTTAAATACCCGTTAGGAATCACAGAGGATGTCTTAGTTAAAGTCGACAAATTCATCTTCCAGGTGGATTTCGTCATATTGGACATCGAAGAAGACGTCGAGGTTCCCTTGTTCCTTGGCCGACCCTTCCTTGCCACCTCCCAAGCTATCATTGAAGTAAGTAATGGAAAGCTCTTCCTATGAGTAGGCAACAATGAAGTGACCTTCTCTATAACACCGTCAATGAAGAATAACCTAGAGAATGATGACTCCTATTTTTTCTTAGATGGCTTAGGTGAAGAAACTTCCTACTACCTTTCTGAAAGTAAAAATAAATTTTCTGATTTTTGTTCTTCCTCCACTCATCCAAATGAATTTTTGCAAGAGACGGCCAAGGCCGCGGACTCCACCCTTTCCAATTTTCCATATAAAGTAAAAGTCTATGAAGACATTGTTTTTGAAATTTTTTTTTCTTTTCAAAACATCGTATGAAGAACCCCCTACCCTAGAATTAAAAGAACTACCCGAACATCTTAGGTATGCCTTCTTAGAAAAGGACTCCAAGCTAATAGTAATAGTTTAGGCCTACCTAACTGATGTACAAAATGATAAGCTCCTACTAGTGTTACGTAAACATCGCCGAGCTATTGCGTGGCAGATAGCTGATATCAAGGGCACAAGCCCATCTTTCTGCACCCACAAAATCCTAATGGAAGTTAATTCGTGTAATTCAATCCAACCTCAGCACCGTATAAATCCAAATATGAAAGAAGTCGTAAAGGGCAAGGTTATGAAAATCTTAGACGCAGGAATTATCTATCCAATCTCTGATAGTAAGTGGGTTAGCCCTATCCAAGTAGTGCCGAAAAGGGGAGGGATAACTGTAGTTAGTAAAGAGAATAATGACTTGATCCCGACACGGACGGTGACGGGGTGGCGAATGTGTATTGACTATCGTAGTTAAACGACGCCACCCGCAAGGATAACTTTCCTTCATCGTTCATCGATCAAATTTTAGAGCGATTATCTGACCATAGCTTTTACTATATTCTCGATGGTCTCTCGGGGCACTTTCAAATCCCCATCTCTCCCTATGACCTGGAGAAAACTACATTTACTTGTCCCTTCAGCACCTTCGCTTACCGAAGAATGTCGTTTGCATTATGCAGTGCGCCAGCTACATTCCAGCGATGTATGATCACTATCTTCGACAAGTACGTAAAAAGCATTATGGAGGTGTTTATGGATGATTTCTCCGTGTTCGGCGATGCCTTTGATAGTTGTTTATAAAACCTAGAAAAAGTCTTAGAAAGATGCGAAGAAACTAACCTTGCCCTAAATTAGGAAAAATGTCATTTTATGGTGAGGGTAGGGTTAGTTTTGGGTCATAATATTTCTGCGAGAGGAATTGAAGTAGACATAGCGAAGATAGAAGTTATTGAGAAGCTTCTGCCACCTACGAACGTCAAAGCTATAAGAAGTTTCCTAGGACATGCTGGCCTCTACCGCCGCTTCATAAAAGACTTCTCCAAAATCACTAAACCCCTTACTCTTCTTCTGGAAAAAGACCCCCGTTTATTTTTGATGACCTTTGTCTATCTGCCTTTGAAACAATAAAAGAAAAGTTAATTAATGCCCCTATTATGATAGCTCCGGTGTGGGACCTTCCATTTGAAATTATGTGCGATGCGAGTAGTTTCGTAGTGGGAGCCGTACTAGGACAATGAATATCTAAAAACTTCCACCACATCTATTATGAAAGTAAAACACTTACATCTGCACAAGAGAATTATACCACAACTGAAAAGGAACTCCTAGCTGTTGTTTTTGCTTTTGATAAATTTTGTCCTTATATTACGCTTTCCAAAATTATCATTTTTACGGACCACTCAGCCCTCAAGTATCTTCTTGCTAAGACAGATGTCAAGTCATGCCTGATTCGCTCGGTCTTACTCCTCCAGGAGTTTGAATTAGAAATCCGTGATAAGCGAGGTGCTGAGAATTTGGCCGCCGACCATATCTCACGATTAGATAATCCTTATATAAAAAAATTAGATGAAAATCTTTTAATGATTTCTTCCCCGATGAGAAGTTGCTTTTAATTAACACATCCCCCTCTCCTTGTTTTGTACACATAGCCAACTATTTAGTGGCTCGTGTGCTCCCTAAAGAGTTCTCCACTCAACAAAAGAAGAAATTTTTTTCCGAGTTGAAGAACTATTTTTGTGAGGACCCGCATCTTTTCCGAGTCTGTGCGGACCAAGTAATAAGGAGATGTTTCTCTTTTGAAGAAGGATTAGTTATTTTAAAACATTTGCATGAAGGACCGACTGCTAGTCACTATAAAGCTGCTTACACTGCCCACAAAGTGCTTTGCGCTGGTTTTTACTGGCCTAGCCTGTTTAAAGACGCGCAAGCCTTTGTGAGTAGGTGTGATAGTTGCCAACGGTCGGGAAATATTTCCAATAAAAATGAAATGCCCAAAATTATTTCCTTGATTGTGAAGTTTTCGACCTCTGGGGAATTGATTTTGTTGGCCCCATTCCTTCTAGCTTCGGGAATAAATTCATTCTAGTTGCTGTAGATTATGTTTCACGATGGGCTGAAGCCCAAGCACTTCCTACTAATGACGGCCGAGTCATAATTACGTTTTTAAAAAAATTATTTTCTCGATTCGGTACGCCACGAGCCATCGTTCGCGATAGGGGAACACATTTTTGTAAAGCACAGTTTTAAAAAATTCTTATTAAATATGGCCTTACGCATAAGCTTTCAACTGTCTACCACCCCCAAACTAACAGATAGGTCGAAGTAGTGAATAGTGAGCTTAAAGGAATTTTAAAAAAGACTGTTTCCACCTCTAGAAAAACTAGTCATCCAAATTAGACGATGCTCTATGGGCCTACCGTACAGCGTACAAAACCCCCATCAGTTGTATGTCATATCGATTGGTCTATGAAAAATCGTGTCATTTACACGTAGAATTAGAACACCGTGCTTTTTGGGCCTTAGGGTTTTTAAATTTCAATCCCCACTCCATCAGCAACCATAGAAAATTTCAACTTAACGTGCTCGATGAGTGACACTCTTACGCTTACGAAAACAACAAGTTTTATAAAGAGCGGACAAAACGTTTTCACGACAAACACTTAAGGCACCCAAAAACCTTCAAGTTGGGCGACCAAGTTCTTTTATATAATTCACGATTACGTTTATTTCCGGACAAGTTAAAATCACGATGGTCTGGGCAGTTTACTATTAAAGAAGTCTTTCCCCATGGCACGATTTTAATTTCACACCCTGATAAGGGTGAGTTCAAAGTGAATGGTCAGCGTCTTAAACTTTATTTCTATTGTGATGTCAGTCCAAACTGTATTAATATTATTCTGTATGATCCGAACTTTAACTAGTTTAAGACTTTTTTGTTTAAGTAAAAAAAACTTTAAATATTATTTTGGACAATAATCTTTTGGACAATATTATTTTGTTGTGTCGAGCTCAAATGACATTTTTAAATTAAGGGCACTCTTGGGAGGCAACCCAAGATATTTTTCTGTATTCTTTATTTTAAACATTTTGCCCCGGATGGCTCCGACAAGCTGAAGCTTCTGCGATCGCCCGCTCCAAATGTTGTTGAATCCATCACGAAGTCCAAAGAAGACATTTCATGAAGATCCAAAATGCCAGCATGGTGGAGCAGCATCAATCAACCTTCTACGACTCGTAAATCAGAGGAAGTACCTGTTTTTCAATTCTGTACTTATATTTATGTTTTAATTTTTCTCTCTCTCCTTCCCCTCCTTTCTCCATTGAGGACAATGCCCATTTTATGCTTGGGGAAGGATTTCCTCTTTCTCTTGTCTTTATTTTATTTCCTTAAAAAAATCAAAATCAATAAATTTTATATATATCTTAAAAATACAAAAAAGTGAATATCTTAAAAATCTTAAAAAAGAGAATATTTCAAAATAAAAAATAATATATATGGTATTTGTTTAGTTTAAACTGATTTTGGTATTTCAATAGTACCCCTTGTTTTTGTTTTGTTTTTCACAATATTACTTATAATGACTTAGCTAATTATAATATTTCTAATCAATCTTTCTAATTATGTTTCACAAGTAAAATGTTGGCCTTGTTATGTTTCTAATTCGTGGTAGCATGTTAATGTGAAAAGTTTTTCTAAAACTCGCATTTCTATTTTGGTTTTTAGTTCTTTATTTTCTTTACTTTCTTAAAAATATTTCATCCACTATTTTCCTTTTCATTTTTGGATAATTTTTTTATGTCAGCTTTTGATTAGCATAGTAGATGTGAATGATCCAAGGTGCCTATTATTTCTTTTTTCAAGATAATTTCATTAGTCTTCTTTTATTATCTTGGACTTGTTTTTTGAAATTTTTCAAAACTATGATTTAGATAAATTTAGAAGCATGAAAATGATTTAGGCCGTTTTTATTTTTGTTTGAGCCTTCTTGCCAACCTAAATTTTTTCCCCTAGTTAGCTGCTTTTGAGCCTTTTTCCTATTCCATTTGACAGCTCCACTTGTCATTTTATTTTCACCAAAGCTTAAATATTCGAACCTATCTAATCACACTAGCCTTTTTGAGTTTTATAAAAAAATTTCATGATTATGATAGGGTTATTTTTGTTATATGATTGGAGAACTTTTTGAAAGATGTATGCTCAAAAGAAGTTTTTACTTTTTTTTGGCCAATTTCAAAATGAAAAGAAAATTATTTAAGGCCTTTATTTTGTTTTGAAAAAAAGAAGAACGAAAGAAAAAGAAAAAAAAGGAAAAGTAAATGAAAAAGAAAAAGAAAGAAAAATAGTTTATTTATAATGAAATTTTTTGAAACTTTTTATTTTGCTTTAGTGTTATTTTAAGCCTTCATGTTTATCTTTGAATTCCATTCCTAATTATATGCCTAAACCAAACGTTTTAGTCCTAATAAGTCCTTTTGATTGATGCTTTTGATTTTTATTTATTACCTAAGTAAAGAAGAAAAGAAAAATAGTATAGTTTTGGATTTAAATTTAGATTTTTGTTATTTGATGGATATATTTATAATATGTCCCTTGAATCTAGTAACAACTCAATGTGTTTTTTCATTTCGTTGCTTTGCTTAAATTTATTTAAATAATTTCGTTAAAATTTTGGATGATTTGTTTTCTTTAGTAAAGTATATAAATCGTTAAAGCATGTTTACGTAATTATTTTAGGTTTATATTTCGCCTTCTCCCTACTTAGAATTTCGCATTGTACTTGTGTTAGTACAATTAGAATTTTCCTGATTAGTCACTTTTATGTTAGCTAGTTTTTAAATCTTTGCTTGGGGACAAGCAAGGCTTAAGCTTGTGGGAATTTGATAGTATATTTTATAGTATAAACTATTAGGGCATTTTTGGGTTTTTAATACACGAATCATGTCTTGTAAGCTTATATATTTACCTCCTTTTGTATATTTTGTTGCCACTAATGTTTTCTCTTCTTTTTGGAGGTTTTCTAAGATTTCGGCCAAAATGACCTGACACGCCCCCTTACACGCCCTCCCTGGGCATGTCATCGGTTGTTTAACCCGATACTGAGGAAGCTTACTGCCTGAACCCAAATCCCGAGAAAAATACCTGACATGCCCAACTGACATGCCCTCCATAGGCGTGTCACTGGGCATGTCACCCTCTTCCCGAATCCTGATGTCGTATTTAAAGATTTCTGCTTACTACACGTCAACAGTACTGACACGCCCACCCTACACGGGCATGTCACCGGGCATGTAGCACATTTTCCGACGTTTGGCAGATTTCCAACCACTAATTGAAGCTTGATGTGCCTTACACGCCAACCGTACATGGGTGTGTCCATGGGCGTGTCCACTGACGTACAGAAGAAACGTCATTTTCGTCAGAATGAAGCTCCTGAGGTCAACTTCGTACCTATCATGCCCCTCGGACACGCCCTCCTCGGGCGTGTCGCCGGGCGTGATCGACCCGAAAATATTCTATAAATTCAGACCCCCCTTGTGACCAGAAGTAGTTTTGGTTGAGAGGGGAGGTGCTGCACTTTTGTTTCTTGTAGTTTTACATACTTCTCTCCCTCTTTCTCATTTTAAGCTTTTTAATCCTAGCTTGGTGTACTCCTTTTGTAATACTTTTTGTAATTGCTTTATTAGATTAATGTAAATGCTAACATAGGTTTTTATTTCATTGTACTTGTAATCCTTTATTCCAAGTTGTAACTCTCTTTTAGTATTAATATAAAGTGTTTTTTTATCTTTGTTCTCTTAATGTTCTTCTACCCAACTCTCTTCCTCCACTTCTACATGATTAACTAATACTCCTTATACTCGATCTTGATGAACTGAGGTTCGAGCTGATTAAGTTATGATGTCTTAATTTAACGTTTTCTTTTTAGGGTGTAGACCTTGATTTACTCTTGATTAATCTTGTTTGGAGTTATATCATCGATATATAATTTCAATATTTGTTTTCACTCTTAGCTAGCCGAGAGGCTCGTAGTTTGAAGTGAACACTCAAGGGTAAAGAGAGTTGCACGCACCCCTCGAGAGAGGCAGACGTTAAATCTCCCAAATTAGAGTGAAATCCAATAGTGGGGTTCAATCCGTAAAGCGAGTTTTAGGTCTCCGATTTGGACGAGAGTTCGGTCGGACCTTCGTAAACTCAATTAGGCACGACTCCGAGAGAAGCGTGTTCAAGCTTTAGGAACCTCCATGGTCAAGGTCCTTTACCTTATTAAGTTAGGGTTTATTATCACATTTTTAATCAACTTTTGACGAGGTGATTCTCGATCGAGTTCTTTTCTATTTTATCATCTCAACCCCTCGTTGTAATCGCTTTTAGTAGCTCTCTATTTAACTGCAAGTAGTTCTCTTTTTTGGGCTATATTTCTTTTCTTAACAACAATTATCATTCTCTTAAAGCCTAAAACAATCCTTCGATAAGAAAATAGTTTTCGTGTGAGTAAGATTACTCAACAGTTCCAGGATCTTAATATGACACTTGTGTCCCCTAGCTACAATTCGATAGGTATACTTGCCTCGTTGGTTGCTAGTTCGGTTTTTATTCTCATCACTATTAGTGGACACCATGTAGTTCTAGTGGTAAGCTATGTTTTGATTAGTTATTGTTGTGTTATTAGAATGTCAAGGCTTCCTGCAATAAGGGCGACTCCCCAGTCCGAGGGCCAATTGTCTGGAGCTTAGAATGAGGCTGTGATAGAAGGATTGAAATAGAGCAATGAGGCTCTATCTAGGCAGATGTTGGAGATGCAGTCGTAGATCCAATCCTTGTTATCTATTGTTTCCAGGTAGCCGATTAGAGTGCAAGACCCTATTATGGGTCAATCTATTCCTGTCCCCCCTGCTCCTCTAGTGCCCCCAACTATGTTTCCACCAGAGATGAACTTTATCTCACAATTCTAGCGATTAGGACCTCCTATCTACGATGGTAGAGCAGATTTCATGGCTTTGGATGACTGGATTATCATAATCGAGGATATGTTCTATTACTTAGGGGTTTCTGTTAACCAGAGAGTGATGGTCACTGCCTACCTGCTAAAGGGTCTGGCTAAGAGATGGTTGTTGAGTGAAAAGGAGAACTTGAACAACGGATGTTCATGGGAGGCCTTCAAGGAGCTACTGCTTAGAAAGTTTCTGCCACCGTTCGATCAAGACCGCTTGATGAACAATTTTTTGCACCTGAAATAAAGGCAACTCTTAGTGAGTGTGTATGAGGTGATGTTTAGTCAGCTAAGCCAATTTGACCTGATTTGGTATCTTCTGAAGCGAATAAAGTTAAGCGCTTTCTGGGTGGTCTAAGAAATGACATCCAGCAGCTGACCTGTACTTATGGATCGGAAAGTTATGCTGAATTGGTAGAAGCTGCCCTAAAAGTCAAAGCGATCGATAATGCTAAGAATCAAAGCGAGCAGATGAGGAATGAGAAGAGGAAGTATGATGAGGGTAAGAACCCTAAGTAATCTGGTTCTGCTTCAAGGAAAAGAATCAAGGAGACATGCAGTTTCTGTGGCCGGCCAGGCCATCCGTTCGAGAAATGTTTCAAGAGAATAGAAGCTTAGAAGGAGGAGAAAGTGCATGCTATTCAAGGCGCTCACAAAGGATATCTGGTATGTACTCTATTTAAGCAAAAGGGCCATGATGCTACCCATTGCTGGTTTTAGGACCAGGTCTGGTTTCAGTGTGGATAGAAGGGGCATGTTATGTCAAAGTGCCTGCAGTCTCTGCCCACTTTGCAGCCAGTTACACTTCAAGCTTTGTCGCTGCCGCAGCATTTGGACAAAAGGAAGGGCAAGCTGAACGTGGTGACCTTGGAGGATGCGCAGACGTCTACCCAAGTGATCTCAGGTTAAATCCTAACCTAGTTTTGTTTTCAACTCATAGTTGTAGTTTTGATGTTGTTCGATTAGTTATGTATGCAATTTTATTAGGACATTTAAGGTAAAGAACCATTGGATGCGCATTCTTTTTGATTCTGGTGCCACTCACTCATTTGTGTCTAGGGCTTTTGTAGAGCGCCATCGTTTGACTCTCGATTAGGTTGGCGATTCTTTTCATGTCAAGTTTCCCTCTAGTGTCTCAGGGGTGTCAGACCAGGGTATCCTAGGTTGTCCGATTCTTTTAGGCGATTTCCTAGCTGTTTCTGATTTGAAGGTGATAGACCTAGAAGACTTCGATGTGATCTTGGGAATGAACTGTTTGTCCAGATATGATGTAGTCATTCAGTGCAAGGTCAAGCGTTTGGACTTCAAGATGGACAACGGTCACTACAGGTCTGTTTATGGTTATTCGCGCTAGGATTCCCAGATTATTTCTATGGTATGTGCTCGGAAGCTTTTATATTCTGGTTGCTTTGCTTAATAGGTTTCTATTTTGGGAACCGTTAATAGTTTGCCGTAATTCGAGGAGGTTCTGGTGGTGCGTGAGGTTTCAGGTGTTTTTCGTGATAGCCTTCCTAGTCTCCCACCAGAGAGAGATGTAGAGTTTGTTATAGATCTTGATTCATGTACTCATCCTATTTCTAAGGCACCGTACCTTATGGTCCCTCATGTGCTGGATGAGTTACATACCCAGCTGGATGAGCTTTTGCAGTGTGGATTTATTTGGCCGAGTTCTTCGCCTTTGGGTGCTCCCGTTTTGTTTGAGAAGAAAAAGGATGGATCCATGAGGTTGTGCATAGAATAACGGAACTAAATAAGGTAACTATTAAGAACAAGTATCCCTTCCGCGAATAGATGATTTATTTGATCAGTTGTGTGGTAGTACTGTGTTTTTGAAGATTGACCTTCGTTCAGGCTACCATCAGTTGAGGATTTATGAGATACATATTCTACAGACTGCTTTCCTTTCACGACATGGACATTTTGAGATCTTGGTGATCCACTTTAGTTTGGCAAATGCACCCTCTGCCTTCATGGACATGATGACAAGAGTGTTCAAGGATATTCTGCACCATTTTGTTGTCATTTTTATAGACGATGTTCTAGTTTATTCTCGCAGTGCTAAGGAGCATGACCAGCACTTTGCGTTTGGTTCTATCTGCCTTGAGGGAGCATAAGTTGTTTGTCAAGTTAAGCAAGTGTGATTTTTGGTTTCCTCGGGTTTCGTTCTTGGGTCATGTGGTTAATAAGGATGGAAGTTTTGTCAACCCAGAGAAGATTTTTGTTGTGATGGATTGGAAGACCTACCACACCCACAAAGAGAAGGAGTTTCCTATGGTTGTTAGGATATTATAGTAGGTCTGTGGAAGGATTTTCTATGATATCTGTGTCATTGACTAAGCTTATGAAGAAGAATGCAACTTTTGATTTGAGCGATAAGTGCGAAGAAGCTTCTCAGGAGTTGAAAAAGAGATTATGTACTGTTCTAGTTTTTACGTTGCCAACCGAAGGATTGGAATATATTATTTACGTGGATGCATCACATGATGTACTTGGTTGCATGTTGATGCAAGAAGGCAAAGTGATTGCGTATGGGACGAGGCAGTTAAAGATCCATGAAAGAAATTACCCTATGCATGATTTATAGTTTGCCGTTATGATTTATGCCTTGAAGCTCTGGAGACATCTATTGTATGACACATTGTGCGAGATTTATACGGATTATAAGAGTTTGAAGTACGTCTTGACTCAAAAGGAGTTGAATTTGTGCAAGCGGAGACGGTTAGAATATATCACAGATTATGATATCGAGATCCAATATCATCCGGTCAAAGCTAACGTGGAAGCTGATGCCTTGAGTAGAAAGACCATGCATATCTTGTGACTTTTAGTGGAAACCTTGATAAAAGAATTTTTGTTAATGGATATTTTGGTTGGAAGTAGCGACTCTCCAAGTAGTTTGGAAGTATTAGGGCCTTCTTGGATTACCCTCGTAAGGCTGTATCGGAAGGATGATCTTGAGTTCAGTAATGTAAAGTAGAATCTGTCGAGCCAAATCTCAAGATATTTGTGTTGTGGTTTCTTTAGGTTTCTTGAATGCGGGAGTTAGAGGATAATTCCACCTCCGCAGTGTTTGTTACCTTCATTAGTGCCCTGCGGAAGTTTACCTGGTTTTTGGATGTCTGCGGTGTATGGTGGAGAGTATGAGACTCCCTCGCAGTTAGACGGATTATATATCCATTTTGTTTTTGGGCGGTGTGTCCAAGAGTGACCACCTCGCCCGTGTTTTTGGGTGGTGTGTCCAAGAGTGACCACTTCGCTCGTGTTTTTGGGTAGAGTCGACTACAGGTGCCTAATAAAGGTTTTGTATTTTCTTTCTGGTGAAATATTCATGTAGTCACCTTATATCCTCGCACGTTTGGTGTACCCTTGTGGAACGTGACAAATCATATAGGAGTTCTTTTCCTGTTGATGCCCTGTTTTCTTTTGTACTTTACTTCAATGCTTTTGGTCTTGGGTTGGTACCCCTGTTGACCTTTGTTTATTTTGGCTTATTACTTTTCCTGCCACCTTTTGTACCTTCTTGCTGTGGTGTTCTGTCTTTGGAAAGCCTCAGGTTCAGAGCAGTAGCAGTTAGCATTGCTGGTTTAGGAGTATTCTGGCGGCAGTGTTGGTCGTGGTTGGTGCCTCATCATAGCGAGGTAGTTTGATGTTTGTTTAGTTTTACTAGTTCAGATATACTTTTGTTCATGGGTTCGTGTTAGCTTGTTGGCGCCCATTGAATTGTTAGTTGTTTGATACTTGCTAGCTGCTCGTTTCTTTAAATGTGGATGTGGATTACTTGTTCTCTGGGAGGATTTATGCTAGGAATGCATGTTAGGTATTTTCAACTATAAAATCTACTACTATTTCTTCATGCATTGCATAATTTGGAACTCTATCTTGTTTTTTTAGCGACCGTAAAAGCTATCTTTCCTACTATAATAAATTTAGAGTCTTGCATAGCATGAGTTGTCCCTTATGGACGTTTTTACTCATGTAGGATGTTTGAGTTAATCTAATCAAGTATTTTTCCGCAGCGCATAATATATTTTGATTCGTGAACTAGATGAGCCACTAAGCCGAGGGATACAACTAACTACTGCACTTAACTGATTTTCCTTAAAATAACTTAAAAAAACCTTTCTTCATGATTAGTTTGGTGTCTGCTTGAGCGTCCGCAGTTATCCCCTGCTAACATGGCATCATGACGTGCATTTTCCCTTACTCTGATAAGCCTTTTTTTGCGGTGAAAATGCAAGTTGTGACAGTTGGTATCAGAGGGAGGTTGCTTGACAATTTGTCGGGCAACCTTTCCTTGTTGGTATTAGGTGTTTAGCATCATATCATACACACATCGATATGTCATCAGCACATCTTGGCTGAAACACGAACACTACACTCATAGCATAACATGAAGTATACGGGACATATTATGTAGTATGGGATGCATAATATGTGTCTGTATATGGATCCACCATAGGGACAACATGTGAGGGTTATGTAGTATGGGATGCATAACCTCACCACATGAATGCGACTAGCACGTTTCTTTTTCATTGCATGAGAATGTCATGTAGTATGGGATGCATAACATTTTCATGCGTATGCCGCTCATAACATGCATTAGGGCCTTTTTAGAATGCATTGCACAATAGTGCATAGCATAACATTACATAAGCACAACGTGCCAAGCTAAAAATTTGTGGGATGACATATGTACACACATGGTTTTAAATCAGAAAAATAATAAAGAATACATGCATTCATGTCATAGGCACAAGAGTCAATAGGATGAGAGGATATCATCCTAAGTAGGACATAGCATCATTATAAAATCCCAGAGCAAGTTGCAGCGTAAGCAAGTGTCTTTTAAATATGGTCTGAACTAGTCGTGTGGCTTTGTTGTAAGCTAGGATTTTGATGAGTTGTTCGTTTGCTTTTTAGAAATGCCGCCAAAGCGTCCTGCGACGAGGTCGACTCCCCAGTCGGAGGGTGAGTCATCAAGTGCGCAAAGTGACGCGATTATCGAGAGTCTGCGTCAGAGCAATGAGGCTTTGTCGAGATAATTGGTTGCGATGCAATCGCAAATTGAGTCTTTATTGTCTGCCGCTCCCGCGCAGCAACCTTCATTGCAAGTTCCCGCCTTGGGACAAGCCGTGCCCGATACCCCTGCTCCTCTGGTGCCCCCGATGGCGATACCACCAGAAATGAATTTCATATCGCACTTCCAACGGTTGGGACCTCCCACCTTCGACGGGAGTGCTGACTTTGTGATTATAGATGATTGGATCATCTCCATCGAGGAGATGTTTTCATTTTCCGGAATTCTAGAAGCCCAGAAGGTGATGATTGCAGCCTATTAGTTAAAAGGTCTGGCAAAGAGTTGGTGGATTTGGGAAAGAGAGAGCCTGAAGGAAGGCTGTACTTGGGAATCTTTTAAGAAGATGATGCTGAAGAAGTTTCTACCCTCGGTCGAGCAAGACCGCTAGATGAATAACTTCCTGCATCTAAAGCAGAGACAGCTCATCGTGAGAGAGTACGAGATTGAGTTTAGCAAACTGAGCAGGTTTGCTCCTGATTTGGTAGCTTCTGAAGAGGGTAGAGTGAAACGTTTCTTGGGAGGATTAAGAAGCGACGTCCAGCAGTTGGCATGCGCTTACCAAGCTGAACGTTATGCTGAAGCAGTGGAAGTCGCTTTAAAAGTGGAGGCGATTGAAAAAGCCATGAACCGCAGTACTGCGGCAAGGAAGGAGAAAAGAAAAGGCGTTGAGGATGGTAGCTCCAGGGCATCTGGCACTTCTTTGAAGAATAAAAGTAAGGAAGTGTGTAGCTTCTGTCGTCATCCTGGCGACCCCTACGAAAGGTGCTTCAAGAGGACTGCCACCCTGAAGCAGCAGCAGGTGCACGCCATCCAAGGTGCACCCAAGGGAGAGCTTGTGTGCTCGTTCTGTGCAAGGAAGGGTCATGACGTGACTCACTGCTGGATGAAAGAAAGAATTTGCTTCCAGTGTAGGCAGAAGGGGCACCAAAAATCTTCATGCCACTAGGCTCAGTCCCCGCTGTAGCTTGCCCCACTTCGAGCTCTGCCGCCGCCACCAAACCTGGATAAAGGAAAAGGAAAGCTGAACGTGATGACCAGCGAGGAAGCCCAAACCTCTACGCAAGTGATATCAGGTTAGCCTCAGTTTAATTTATCCTTGTTAGTTATCGTTGTTGCCCTAGCTATCGTTCGTTTAGTTATGTATGTTACGGTTTTAGGGGAGTTTAAGGTGCGGAATAGATGGCCCTGCGTTCTTTTCGATTCGGGTGCCACCCATTCCTTTGTGGCCCGGAGATTTGTTGATAAACATCGCCTGAGTGTGGACCATTTGGGATGCTCCTTCAATGTCAAGCTCCCTTCCGGTGTTTCTGTGATATCTAACCAAGGAGTTCTGAGATGCCCTATTTATCTTGGAAATTTTCTGGACTTTGCGGACCTGATGATTTTGGATCTGTCTGATTTTGACGTGATTCTGGGCATGGACTGGCTGTCCAAGTATGATGTGGTCATCCAGTGCAAGGCTAAGCGATTGGATTTCAGAATGGACGACGGACAACCTATGAGCGTCTATGGATATCAGGACAGAGTTCCTCCTGTCTTTTCTCTGGTACGTGCTTGTCGTGCAATAGAGTCTGGCTGAGAGGCGTTTTTGGTTTCTATTTCTGCTCTGGAAACAGCTTTTGTTACACCACATCTTGAGGATGTCTCGGTGGTGCGAGAGTTTCCAAATGTTTTTCCTGATAGTCTTCCAGGACTTCCTCCGGAAAGGGAGATAGAGTTTGTGATAGACCTCGAGCCAGGTACTCGTCCTATTGCTAAAGCACCGTACTGTATGGCTCCGCATGAGTTGGACGAGTTGCGTACTCAGCTCGATGAGTTTCTCAGTTGTGGTTTTATTAGACCAAGTACTTCTCCATGGGGTGCTCCTGTTTTGTTCGTCAAGAAGAAAGATGGATCGATGAGGCTTTGCATCGATTATAGGGAATTGAACAAGGTAACCATTAAGAACAGGTATCCCCTGCCAAGGATTGATGATTTGTTTGACCAATTGCGTGGTAGCTCGGTATTTTTAAAGATCGATCTTCGCTCAGGCTACCACCAGTTGAGGATTCGTGTGGCAGATATTCCCCGAACCGCTTTCCGTTCATGGCATGGACATTATGAGTTTTTGGTGATGTCTTTTGGTTTAACCAATGCACCCTCTACTTTCATGGATTTGATGAATCGGGTTTTTAAAGATTTCTTGGACCGATTTGTGATTGTGTTCATAGATGATGTCTTGGTGTATTCCCGCAATGTTGAGGAGCATACTTAGCATTTGCGTCTGGTTTTGTCGACCCTGAGGGAGCATAAGTTATATGCGAAGTTGAGCAAGTGTGAGTTCTGGTTACCTCAGGTGTCCTTTCTGGGTCATGTGGTAAGCAAGGACGGTATTTCTGTAGACCCGACAAAGATATCTGCGGTAATGGAATGGGAGAGACCTTCTACACCAAAGGAGATCAGGAGTTTCTTAGGCCTGATTGGCTATTATAGATGATTCGTGGAGGGGTTTTCAGTGTTGTCTGCTCCTCTAACTAGACTTATTCAGAAGAATACTGCTTTCATTTGGAGTGATAAGTGTGAAGAGGCTTTCCAAGAGCTGAAGAAGAGATTATGTACTGCTCCGATTTTAACCTTACCTACTGAAGGAGTTGAGTATGCTGTGTATGTTGATGCGTCACATATCGGACTTGATTGTGTTTTAATACAAGATGGTAAGGTGATCGTATATGGATCGAGGCAACTAAAGATCCATGAGAGAAACTATCATACGCATGATTTGGAGTTTGCTGCCGTAATTTATACGCTGAAGCTTTGGAGACACTTATTATATGGCGTGTTGTGCAAGATCTATACGGACCATAAGAGTTTGAAGTACGTCTTCACTCAGAAAAAACTAAATCTGCGCCAACGTCGGTGGTTAAAATATGTGGCGGATTATGAAGTGGAAATTCTTTATCATCCAGGAAAGGCTAATGTAGTAGCCGATGCTTTGAGTAGAAAGACCGCTAAGATTTTTAATCTGTCGGTGCAACCCATGATAGAAGAATTTTTGTTGATGGATATTGAGGTTGGGAGTAGTACTGTGCCTGCTAGTCTAGAAGCAGAAGAACCCTCTTGGATTTCCCTCACTCGAGCACATCAGAAGGATGATCCTGATTTGCTGCACCTCCGGAATAGAACTTTGAAGGGAGAGCTACCCGATTTCTCTGTGGACGAGTTGGACACCCTGAAGTATCGGGGTAGATTTTGCGTCCCCGCCTTTGGCGATATTCGAGCTAAGATCTGTGCTGAAGCTCATGGTTCCAGTGTAGCCTACCACCCTGGTTCCACTAAGATGTATAAAGATCTAAAGCAAATTGTTTGGTGGTCAGGGATGAAGAATGAATCGCAAAGTTTGTATCGAAATGTTATACATGTCCGTGTGTTAAGGCTGATCACAGAAGGCCTGGTGGTAAATTAACACCGCTTGATATTCCAAGTTGTAAATGGGAGAGTATTTCAATGGATTTCATCACCGGTCTGCCAAAATCTCCCCGTTGGCACGACTCTGTTTGGGTGATAGTCGACAGACTGACAAAGTGTGCAAACTTTGTTCCATTTAAGATTAGGTACTCGATGAAGAAGATAGCTGAGTTATATCTTGAAGAGGTCATCAGGTTACATGGTGTGCCTGTTAGCATCGTATCAGATCAGGACTCTAGATTTACGTCTCGCTTTTGGAAGAGTTTATAGGAGAGGTTGGGTACCTATTTAACGTATTCCACCGCCTATCATCCACATACTAATGGTCAGACGGAAGGGGTAAATCAGATCGTAGAGGATATGATCAGGTGTTATATTTTGGAACATGGTGGTGCTTGGGATGAGCGTCTCAGACTCATGGAGTTTGCATATAATAATAGTTATCAAGAGAGTCTGCAGATACCTCCGTTTGAGGCCTTGTATGGGAGGCATTGTAGAACTCCATTGTTTTGGGCTGAAGTTGGTGAGAGACCGTTGTTAGGTCCGGAAGCTCTTGAAGAGATGAATTGTGTCGTGACTCACATTTGGGAAAAGCTTCATGTGGCTCAAGAGCGCTATGAGAAGTATGCTAATCTACGAAGGGTCGATCTGGAGTTTGTCGTTGGGGACTTGGTTTTCCTGAAAGTTTCCCCGATGTCTGGAGTTAAAAGGTTTGGAAGGAAGCACAAGTTAGAACCCCGGTATGTGGGACCTTTCTAGATTCTTTAATGCATCGGAGTGTCAGCTTATAGGCTGGATTTGCCTGCGACCTTCCCTGGTGTCCATGATGTGTTCCATGTGAGCCAGTTGCGGAAGTGTGTTCATAGTGATCATCAAGTCCTCGACTCGATACCCTAGATTCAGCCCAACCTTACATATGTGGAAGAACCTGTGCGTATCCTGGATTCTCAAGAGCGTGTGTTGCGGAGAAAGACCATCCCTATGGTCAAGAATCTTTGGAGAAATCAAGACGTCGAGAGCGCAACGTGGGAATTGGAATCGGCGATTAGGGAATCTCATCCGCACCTCTTCTCTTAGTTTCGGGTATGTTGCTATGTTTTTAATTATGCATGATTTTATCGATTTTGGTTGGTTTTGGAGTTGTGATAAGTTTCGGGACGAAACTTCTTTTTAGGGGGAGTGACTGTAACACCCCCGATATTTCGATGATTTTATTTGTTTGGGCAACGTCAGATTTATGATGTCGTGGCATTACTTTTAACGTCGAATGTTGGACTTGAGTAGTTTTGGACGTGCTCGTCCAGTTTCGTCGCAACCCGAGCGTTTTTGGAGTCTCGGCGCGCGATCGAAGTTTTGGGTTTTGTTTTTGTTCGCCGCATACTTTGGCGGTTAATATCTCGGGAATGGCTCGTACGATTTTGTTTTTGACTTCGCCGTTGTGTCCGTAGCATCAGTTTTCGCCTACGGCGTGAGTTTCGTTTAATTCAGCGCGTTTGTACCTTTGTTTTGATCTCATATTTCCATGTTCAACTATCTGAACCCGATAATTGCTATATTAATGACTACTTGTTTGACTCTCGGGAAGCCCTCCCAAAAGTGTGGGATTTCGTCGAACCAACCTTTTTGTAATATTTTTTCTGGGCGCTGTGTTGAGGTCGACGATCGTCGAGCGGAGCTCGACGATTGTCATTTTTTTTGGGCGCTGTGTCGAGGTCGACGATCGTCGAGCGGAGCTCGAAGATTGACATTTTTTCTGGGCGCTGTCTGGAGGTCGACGATCGTCGAGTGGAGCTCGACGATTGTCGTGCTGAGCTCGACAAAACGTCGAGCGGAGCTTGCTGTAGGTCTAGCGGATCTTCGTGTTGGGTTCGACGATCAGGCCTTGCGTTCGACGATTTTCGAACAGAATTCGTGAGTAATCCTCTAGCAGTACTCGAGTAATTGCCTTATACTCGAGTAATCCCCTTACTGTACTCGAGTAAGTGCCCTTGTACTCGAGTAGTTCCCCCGTGCAGTACTCGAGTAAGTCCTTAGTACTCGAGTAATCCACGTGCAGTACTCGAGTATGTGCCTTAGTACTCGAGTAACCCTTGTGCAGTACTCGTGTAATTCCCTTAGTACTCGAGTAATCCGTTCCTTCTATCTCGGGAAAACCGGTTCAGCTAAATCCGATTTATTTTGTTGTTCTCCCTGTTATCACCTTTAGTATAAATACCTTCTTCATCTTATTCTCCGATTCTTTTTCCTCCCGAACCAGAGCGGCGTGAGCGAGAAAGAGGTTGTCCGTCCTTAAGTCTTCCGGTGGTCGTTGACGGTGCTCCGGTGCTCGGAATTTCAAACCGATCATAGATCTGGAAAGCTCTCGTCGAGAGCTACGCCCTCGTGTTAATTTCTTCCCCGTTTCTTGAGATTTCTCGTTAGGGTTTTCGGCCCTAATCCCCTTTTCGACCCTTTTTTGTCTAGATTTCAACTCCTCCCGTAGTCTTTTGCGCCGATCTACGACGTGGAGTGATTTAGAGGACTTTTCCGGTAAAAACCAAGGCAAGTGGTGGTTTCCCCTCATTTTTCTTTGTCCGATCTGATGGTAACGACTATACTTTCATGTTCTTTAAATTTTCTGCGCTTATTCTTCCAAATCATTGTTATGATTAATCGTTTCAATGTTCCTTTGTTGTTGTACGGTGTTGTCTTGGAAAGCCTGATTTTGTCTGGTTTTGGTTAATTGTTCCTAGTGTGTCTTAATGATGGCTGTGCATATTTTAGCTCTCGTTATTTAGAGAGTTAGAATTTATCTAGGACTGTAAATTTCTCCTAGAGGTTGATCAACCGTGTCTTGAGTTCGATAATGTCAAGTAGAATCTGTCGATCCAAATCTCGAGATATTTGTGTTGTGGTTTCTTTGGGTTTCTTGAATGCGGGACTTAGTGGACGATTCCACCTCCGTAGTGTTTGTTACCTTCATTAGTGCCCTGTGGAAGTCTACCTGGTTTTTGGATGTCTACGGTGTATGGTGGAGAGTATGAGACTCCCTCGCAGTTAGAAGAATTATATATCCATTTTGTTTTTGGGTGGTGTGTCCAAGAGTGACCACCTCGCCTGTGTTTTTGGGTGGTGTATCTAAGAGGGACCACTTCGACCGTGTTTTTGGGTAGAGTCGACCACATGTGCCTAATAAAGGTTTTGTATTTTCTTTCTGGTTAAATATTCATGTAGTCACCTTATAGCCTCTTGCGTCTGGTGTACCCTTGTGGAACATGACAAATCACGTAGGACTTCTTTTTCTGTTGATGCCCTGTTTTCTTTTGTACTTTACTTTAGTGATTTTGGTCTTGGGTTGGTACCCCTGTTGACCTTTGTTTATTTTGGCTTATTACTTTTCCTGCCACCTTTTGTACCTTCTTGCTGAGGTGTTCTGTCTTTGGAATGCCTCAGGTTCATAGCAGTAGCAGTTAGCAGTGCTGGTTTTGGAGTTTTCTAGCGGCAGTGTTGGTCGTGGTTGTTGCCTCGTCATAGCGAGGTAGTTTGATGTTTGTTTAGTTTTACTAGTTCAGGCATACTTTTGTTCGTGGGTTCGTGTCAGCTTGTTGGCGCCCACTGAATTATTAGTTGTTTGATACTTGCTAGCTGCTCGTTTCTTTAAATGTGGATGTGGATTACTTGTTCTCTGGGAGGATTTATGCTAGGAATGCATGTTAGGTATTTTCAACTATAAAATCTACTACTATTACTTCAGGCATTGTATAATTTGGAACTCTAACTTGTTATTTTTAGCGACCGTAAAAGCTATCTTTCCTACTATAATAAATTTAGAGTCTTGCATAGCATGAGTTGTCCCTTAGGGACGTTTTTACTCATGTAGGATGTTTGAGTTAATCTAATCAAGTATTTTTCCGCAGTGTATAATATATTTTGATTCGTGGACTAGATGAGCCACTAAGCTAAGGGATACGGCTAACTACTGCACTTAACTAATTTTCCTTCAAATAACTTAAAAAAACCTTTTTTCATGATTAGTTTGGTGTCTGCCTGAGCGTTCGCAGTTATCCCCTGCTGACGTGGCATCATGACGCGCATTTTCCCTTACTCTGATAAGCCTTTTTTGCGGTGTAAATGCGGGTTGTGACAATGGAACTGGTTTTTTGAAAAATGAATTTGAATTTTCGAAATCAACTTTTCTTTCTCGAAAAATGAATCTGATTTTTCAAAAACAACATTCCTTTTTCGTAAAATTGTTTTTGCTTTTTCGCGAAATCTACAGGGCATTTCTCGAAAAAGAGATCATAGAAGTTTTTGAAAGTTTTTCGAAAAGTCTTTATGTTTCTTGAGAAAAGTTCTTCTTTCTCGAAAAACTTATATAGACCATTCGAAAAACAATCTTCTTTTCGAATAATAGACTTTGGAAATTTCAGAAAAATTTCTTTTCTTCTTTGTTCAAAGACCAGCAACCCTTCCTTTCTTCCATCTGTTAGTGCTTGAAAATGAAGTGCATGCCAATATAGAGGTTACACATGAGTCAATACCATCGAACACACAATGAGGTATTACATTGCATGGGCCTATGTTAAGTGACTCATTGTGAACTGACATTGGTCTACTGTTAGCAATAATGACCTGTAAGCACTCAACTAGAAAATAGTATCAAATACATACTTAATTCATTTTAGTTCAAGGGTGATTTCACACAAATCTAGGTTATTGTGGATATAGTACCCAACAATCTCTCTCTATTTTTAGAAGTCACAACCCTCTACACTAAGGTGAATTATATCAAGATAAGTAAAATAATTTACTAACAAACATAATAGTAATTGCAATGACAATTGAGAAATAATATATCATCAAAATTCAAAATTATATATAAAGAGTATGTCAGTAGAAGAGTCCAGATCCACAAGATTCTATACTATAGCTAATCTCCAATCATTTGAATTTTTATTATTGTTGTCTTTCCTTCTTTTCTTGCTATCTCTTTTGATAACAATATGTCTTAGGATAGTACTTTAAAGGTTTAGGAGGGGCACTGGGATTATTTCTGTCATATTCTCTATCATAGATCCTCCTCTTGGACAAAGTTTTTTCATACAAGTCCCACTCATGGGGACTGTAATGATCATTTCTATCTTTGTTAAAATCTACGACCAACCTTAGAGTGTCTAGAATGAGATACTTGGAGGTTGGGCACCACACCTCAGCAAATTCTTGTGCTTTTCTTTTCGCAGCTTCTTGACTTAGAATGGATCGGCTGGCAGAGGCAACCTCACTATATTTCCTTCTTTTTGGCCTTTGCACTTCAGGATGAAGATCTTGAGGATACTCTTGTTGATCAGAAGTCCAGGCATGAGAGTAGTCTTCAAGAGGAGCTTCATAAAGTTCTTGTCTAGGAGAGCATGTAGACTTGCAGATAGTTGGATTAAGATGAGGAGGTGGGAGCTCATTTGGATTGTCATGAATGTTTGGCAAGATCTGATTATTCATCCATACAACAATATCATAAGTGTGAAACTTTACCTCATGAATCTGTGTCTGTGCATTTGTACTGATCTCTTTCAGTTTAGCATCGCATAGTGCCTTCATGTCTTCACCAGATTTTGTTAGAAATTCTTTTACTTTTTCTCCCCCTCTATGACTTCTATAATTAAAGTGCCTATGACATCTTTCTTGAATTTCCTAACTTCTTCACAAGTCTTGAATTTGTGGTCTTGATCTTTCTTCTCCAATGGGATCTGATTGTTTGCAATAGTGACTGCTTGTTTCATTACCTCACCAACACTAGTAATAGTGTGGTCCAAAGCTTTGCCACCAATCTTGAACAGTTCTTTCAGTTCATCTGTATTATATTGGATTTCAGCAAACCCTCTGCTCATCTCTTTTTCAAGAGCTGTGACTTTCTCAGTGACCTCCTTGAGAGACTTATCAAAGTACTCTCTTTGTTTTGTTATCATTGATTCTATCTTATCGAGAAGGATATCATCTGGAATAATTTCAGTTGGAGGAGGTGGAGGAGGTAGAGATGGGGCTGACCAGATAGGAATTTCTTCAATGATAACTGAACTTTTGCCTCTATAGAAAGAAGTCATCTCATCTCCTTCATGTCCAAGAATGATATTGAGGGAGAAGTCTAATTTCCTGATACGGTGTTCTACTTGTTCTGGGATAATCTCTTCATCATCAGAGAGTATAACTTCATTCTCCCCCTCAACATATTCTTGGGGTGAGAATTGTCCGGAGTTTCTTCAGGAATATCTTCAGTAATCTTTTCAGGAGACTATTGAGGAGACTTTTCATTAGACTGGAATAAGGGATCATCTGAATTGAGTTCTTCTGTAACGTTGGCAATGTCAGCTTTAGTAGAGGAGACTTTGGCATTCACTTGAGCATCTGTGAGATTTTCCTGATTAGACGAAGAATCCACATTCATACCTAAGCCTCCATCAAGCATAGAGGTGCTCTTGTCAGCTATTACATCATCAGTAGGAGTGTTCTCTGGAACATCAGACAGTACCACTGGTTCTTGAACCTCAGCTGCCTGAACTTCTGAATGAACTAAATGAGCAGGCTCCCCTCAACAGTTGCACCAGATGTGCCAACTGTATCATTTTGAAGGGGAGATGGGATCCTATCCTCATCATCAAATATTATTCTTGGAACTTCTGGAGCTTACCGTTGCCTTTGAATTCTTATCTCCCATCTATTTATGGAGGCCAGTGTGACTTTCTTTAGGTGGTGAACAGACAAACCTTTGGACATGTCAAAGATTTCTGGTCGGACTTGATTGAGGTACAAAGTAATGATCCTGGCATAATTAGTTGTCTTTATACTTTCCTTAATCTTGTCAAAGAGCATTGTTCCCACTGGAATTTCTTGCGACAAATTACTGATGTCATCATGTCGAATTAATCTGAGGATATATATCCAATGGTGTGAGTTTTGCAGAGTACTACTTTTCCGAGAATATCAGTCTGGAGCTTGCTTTCAGCATTCATATTTGGTCATCGAATGGAAGTTGTGGATTTAGGGAGATCACAGAAGGACATAGCACTAGAGTAGTCGGGTTCTTCTGAATAGTCTTCCTCGTCAATTGAGGGCAATTTCAGAAACTCTGTTAAGGAGGATTCCTTGATCTTGATCTTCATATTCCTGATTGAGCTTTTCAATAACTTCCCACTTCTCTTAATCTTGGCATTTTTGAAGAACTCTTTGATATCTGAAATCAATACTTTGCAAGGTTGCTCAAGAATGAAAGTGATGCCGGCGGATTCAATTAGTATAATAAGGTTTAGGAAATCATCGAAAAGTTCGGCAATTCCGAAGTGAACAAACTCACTACCGAACCCTATCTTCACATTTAGAGCCATGAATTATAGTGAATGAGAGATTTCTCACTTGGCGAAGAGGAATGATGGATTTTTCGAGAAGAACCGCGGAACCAGAGGAATAAAATCGTCATTCTTCGAAAGCCCTATTCTTGAAATTCCGGATTTTGGATATTTCTACTGACTACCCTATTTATATATACAATTAGTAATTTTGAAAATAGGGATAGGCGTACCTGGAATGGTGTCCCGAACTTTCAAAAAATTTCGATAAACTGATTTTGACGTTTTCCGAAAAAAACATTGTTTTCGAAAGGTATGGAGTTTTTCGAAAAGTATATAAAAGTATTTCGAGAAGTCCCATAATTTTTCGATAAAGCCAAGTGATTTTTCGAGAAGTCCAAGAAAGATTTCGAGAAGGTCATTTGTTTTTTGAGAAATCCATAAGTCTTTTCGAGAAATCCATAAGTTATGTTGGGTATATTGGTCACAATGCACTTGATTTGCAGAAGCCCTTTTTGTTCAACAATATACACATAGTTGTATTTGATGAATATTAAGTTCATATGTGCAGGAAAATAAAGCTAAGTACAATAGTGTCAAGACACTAGACATGTGACGACAACGTTGTCAAGGATGTGCTGAGACAAGGTGAAAGTTGTGTCGACACTCAGGACTAGTGTCGACACATACTGGACAAGTTGTGTCGAGACAAGGAGAAGATGTGTCAACACTAAAGATAAGTGTCGACACACTCTATACAAGTAGTGTCGAGATTGAATACAATTGTGTCGACACTCAAGAGAAGAGTAGACACATTTCACAAGTTGAATCAAGACTGGAAGCAAGCAGTGTCGATACTCGGAACTAGTGTTGACACATTCTACATCAGCTATGTCGAGACAAGGTGAAGGTTGTGTCGACACATTCAAAAGTATTTCGACACCACTACAATAGAAGTGTCGACACCCAGGACTGGTGTCGACACATCCAACAGTCAAGTTCCAACACTTTAAGCAAAATTGTTTCCTAAGTACAGAAGTCATGTCAGAGGGTCTGACAACTATCAAAACGGTCAGATGTCAGTTATTAACGGGATCAACCAGTTACCTTTGACAGAGACTATATAAAGGGATCAACTCTTCAGAAAAGAGAGTGAAAAAATTTGGCATGTCCAGGTCTAAGAAGCCATCTACTAGAATACAGAATATGGAGAGCAGACAGATCAAGAATCGTCTTCAAAATCCTCCAGCCTAGATCTACACTAATTTAAACTTCAAGAAGCTTTGAAAAGATAAGAAGGGAAGGATCAAATCTATGACTTTAAGATCAAAGGAAGCAAATAGATTAGGATTAGATGAAAAAGCAGTCACCCATTCCTCTCTTGCTGGGTGACTTGTTCTGAATCAATCTCTTTTACTTTTATTAATTTTGTAAGATCTACCTATAGATCAGTGTGTAGGGGAAACATTTTCTCTGAGACTGTAAGCCTATATTATAAAGTCTGAGGTAGGGCAGGGATTTCCTGAGGTAGGAGAAGTGGGAATTTCTATGAGTTATTGGGTAATATTTGCCTGAGAAGTAAGAGTGTTGATACATTCTAACGTAGAGTTCTTAGGAAGAACTTGTGGTGTAGGATCTTGGTGATCTGAGTGGTAAGACTTGTAAAGTCTGAGTTGTAGGAGCCAGCTGGGCTCTGAGCTGTAAGCTCTGAGGATCTGAGTAAAGGAAGAAGAAGGATTTTGGATCTAGCTCTTTTCTAGATAGGCGATGGGGGAAAGTGGATGTACCCATAAATTGGGGAACCACTATAAAACTATTTGTACTGTGTTATGTATGCTATGTTTGGTATGCTGTGATAGTTTTAGATTGCTGGTAAAATTATCTTATTTATCTGGCTGTGATATTTAACTGATAGTAAGTATATCTCTGAATTAAAAAAAGGTAGCCAAGATTCAAATTGGACCTATTTGAAAGTATTTAATTCAAGGTTAGCTAAATCACCTAGAGGGGGGGGGTGAATAAGTTATTGGTCTCTTCTAAAGTTTCTTTAATTATTTCTTCTTTAAGAGCGTTTGCTTTTAGTTGTTTTAAGATTTCAAGATATAAAAAACCTGTATAAAGAAAACAACACAAAGAAGCACACAGTGATTTATAGTGGTTCCCCAAATGGGTACATCCACTTTCCCTCCTGCCTATCCAACTATCTTGTTGGATAAAGCAGTTCTCCAAAACATGCTACAAAGAGATTACACCTCAGATCTCATAGGATCTCTAAGTCTCATCCAAGACTTACTTCTCGGCCATAAAGGTCTACAACTCAGTGGTCAGCAGACCACCTACCTCAGGTTGTTAAGCCCTACACTCAAGCTGGGAGGATAGCCCTACCTCAGATCCACAAAGGATCCTACCTCAGAGCTCTACAATGCTCCTACACTCAGTGACCCTCAATCCACCTACCTGATCCTTATCTCTAAGGCCTACAGCTCAGGCTTTTCATCCCTACAACTTCAGGCACAAGGCCCTACTCTTAGAGTATTACAGCACTCCTACAGCTCAGTACCCTTCCAGGTACCTACCTAAGTGCCCCTCCTGAAACCTACAACTCAGTGCCAAACTTGACAGCTACCTCAGGCACAAAGGCCCTACACTCAAAGAGCAGCACTCTCCTGCCTCAGGAAATTACGCCCTATAACTAAGATCCACACTTGGATCCTATAGGGTGAAGGTGCGTTGGTGGATATTCTTGACACAAGAGATGTTTCTCTATGTCAAGCTTCTTGACTGAGATAAACTCAACCTAACAATGACTAAAGGAATTTATTTCCTGAGTCTACCTTCACTAAACTAAGAAGTACTTAGTCCTAACTACTTCCACTATGACAAATATTTACTTGAGTTGTAAGTGACTTGCAAAGCAATGTTTTGCCTCTCTCTGAACTAGGCCTGAAGCTCAGTCCTAACTACTACTTCACAGCTCCAGGGATCTTTTCTAATGGTCAGTGAAGTTAATGCAGCTAATTACTACTACCTGAGCTAAGAAAATCTCACCTCTAACTTTGCAGACTAAGATAGCTCTGCCTTTTCTTCCTTTCCTGGGCTGAGGTGATTCAACCCTAACTTTGACTCCTGAGGAATAGTCCCCTGTGTCTTTGATCATATCTCTACTTCTTCAAGATTCTTCTCTTTATAGCTTCCTTATTATGATCTTCAGGATGCTTGCGCAGCTAGAACTGTGAAGAACTTGCAATAAGGGTCAGCCCTTGGCTTCTACCTCTTTAATCTAAGAAATACCCTAGACTTGCTTGCTGGTGTAGATGAAGATCACACCAGCTATCTTACTGTTGACAATGTTGATATCAACAACTAACTTGCTCTTTTTCTTGCTGACTTGAGCTTCCTGTTCTTTAGCTCAGCAACAATGGCAGAGAAGAAGAACCATAATTTTTCTTTTTTTTGAAGGCTATCTTCCTCAGTACGCCTTCTTCCTTTTATTGATTTTGACCCAACGACTCTTGAGAAGTGGGACCCACATATTTAATGGCCAGCAACAACCTCAAGCAGTGGGCCCCGCACATTTAATGTCCATCAGCAACCTTGCTTTAACGCCAACTATCGTACATTAGATCTGCGACAACATTTGTCGCGTACTGTAGCCATCCCGCCACTAAATTGAAATATGTTGACTTTCTGACTTGCTGACGTCATCAGCTGCGGACTTAGCCAAAAATCAAGCAACATTTGCATAGGCGTTGAGTGAGTAATCATCACTCAATGCCAAAATACTTAGATAGATTTCTGTCTATTTAGGCATTGAGAGCATTGAGTGAACAAGCCTCACTTAACGTCATTTGGCTTAGCCAAAATATTCCTGCTTCTTAGGCATTGAGAGCATTGTGTGAGCATGCCTCACTCAATACTTTTTCCTTAGCCAATTTGTTGTCTCTGCAACTTATTAGGCATTGAGAGCGTTGAGTGAGCATGCCTCACTCAATGCTTTTTGCCTTTGCCAATTTTTTGCCTCTGCTGCTTCTTAGGTGTTGAGATCATTGAGTGAGCATGCCTCACTCAACGCTTTTTGCCTTAGCCAATTTTCTGGCTTTATTGCTTCTTAGGCATTGAGAGCGTTGAGTGAGCATTCCTAACTCAACGTTTTTTACCTTAGCCAAATTTCTGTTTTTAAAAACAATGGCTTAACTGTCTCAGCACTTTCTTGTCCTCTGCTAAGACAAACACTTGTCTCAGCGGTTATGCTGAGATTAACACTTGTCTTAATGGTTATGCTAAGACTGACACTTATCTCAGCGGTTATGCTGAGACAAACTCTTGTCTCTACGTTTATTCCTTAGACAAAATCTTACTCTTAATTTTAGGCATTTACTGACTCAGCCTGCCTTACTCTGAACTGAGTTTGATGAATGGTGAACTGAGCTCGACGAACTCTAAACTCAGTTTGACTAATTCTGAACTGAGCTCGAAGAACTCAAAATCTCAACCTCTAATTTTAGCTTGACAAATTGTAAGCTCAGCTCGACGAACTCTGAACTTAGTTCGACGAATTTTGAACTAAGTTCGACTAAGTTCAACTTACAGCCTTTTTATTGTATGACATTAACTGTGTCTTCATCACTCAATGCTAAACTACTTAGCCATATTTTTGGCTTGCTAATATTCTTTCTTACCTCTGGCATTGAGTGAGCTTGCTCCACTCAATTCCTGCAGAATTAGCCGCATTGTCAACTTCTCCTTAACTTCTGGCGTTGAGTGAGCTTAACTTACTCAACGCCTGTTGACTTAGGCAAATTCCTACCTTTTTAGAATATTCTCTTGGTGTCCACCTTTCTGCCTTATAACAACCTATCACATCACTTAGACAATCTGTCTAGACTTGTTCCATGGGACATCCTGCACATGATGAGCTTAAACAACATCAAATGCAACTATGCTCTTAGTGTTGATGGAGATGCCTCTTCAAATCCAATCTAGGGAACATTATGGGCAATGGACCCAAAAATCTCCCCTTATTTGAAGTAGGCAGAACACCCAGCAATACTAAGAGACATTACCATAATATGCAGAATATCTTCATGCAGCTGTAGATTATAATCAGCTACAACTGCTTGCTTATGCTATATAAATTTAATGTGCTTCATTAATTATATTGACTCAAAAGGTTAAGTCAATGCATCCTCATACTACTTGATCAATTGCTCAAGTAATATGCACTCTCCTTTATATCACTTAATATGTAAATGGTGCACCACTAGAAGCACTTAACTCAAATATGCACTGACACAATCATGGCTCAACATGTAGTCAGTCATTGCATTACTCATACAACTAGATTCTTTTCCAGTAATATGAACGGACTCAACATGACCTAGTCTGTCAAGTAATGCTTCTATATCACCCCCTTATGTATTACAACACATCTCCCCCTTTCTGTCTTCTTCAAAAGGTATATCTATTATGAGAGGAGAAAGCATCATGGGAGAGATTATCTTTCGATCCTAGTCAAAGTACTATGTTGATAATATTAAGAAAATTATCTTAGAGATCAATCTACTAGATTAGGAGTCATACCTTTTGTTTTGATACATTGAAACAACACAACACTGCATCACTTCAA
This sequence comes from Platanthera guangdongensis, assembly GCA_039583875.1. Taxonomy (NCBI): domain Eukaryota; kingdom Viridiplantae; phylum Streptophyta; class Magnoliopsida; order Asparagales; family Orchidaceae; genus Platanthera; species Platanthera guangdongensis. The sequence continues at coordinate 73,035,980 of CM077164.1, read as the reverse complement.
CTTGTTGCACACAAAGTTCCACTTGCTGATGTTGTATCTACAAAATCACCATCCACTTGTGTTGATATCATTAATATACCACATCACTGCAACCCCATTGCACTTGAGTGAACCATGGATCCACTTGAGCTGGCTACTAGTTGTTTCTCTTCTAATAATCTCCCACTTGGTCTGTGCATTATCCTTAAGACAAACTGATTAGTAGTTGTGGTAGCTGATGTATTGTAACATCTCCTTGCACCCCCTTAACTTAGGCATCCTAGTCAGATTCCTGGTAGACATTCTAGTCTATCCCAGTCTGTATACCACTTCATGTTCTTTATAGTCTTGTTGTCACTTGAAAGGACTTATCTACTTATATGGAGGCTATGGTTCTGGATCTGTAGCTAGATTCACATCAGTTAATCACAGCATCTCCCTTGCACTATGGCCACTTCTTACTGAGCAGGTATTTTCCTTTCCTTTAGCAACAAACTTGCCTTTGTCTTTAGCTTTCCGATTATCAGCACAAGAGTGTTCAGCCCACTAAGTACTATTTTAATCATTACATTGATCTCCCCACTTGATCACCACTTGATCAATGTCTTCTTGGTTTCTGAATAATTAGGGAGTAGCTGGTCTGTTGTGATTCTCTTCTCCCCCTAGTTGATTGTTGATGATACCTCTGGTGCAGCTGTCAGCGTTCTCTTCTCCTAGAGTTGCTGGTCTTTAAAACCACTTGATACCATCCCCTTATTTTGATACCAAGACTTTCTTTACACTGCCATTCCAATAGGAAAGTGTTGACTTGTATCAAAAATTGTTGGAGCAATCCAGCTGTTCTAGTAATCTTATTATCTTGTCATCCTCCAGGAGGTGCCATAACCTGGGTAGTTTCCCTCTCAACCTCTGCAATGTCCATGGGGACAAGTTGATCCTCCGTAGTAATACTGAACTATTCTATGTTGGGGAATTTTGGGTAAGATTCAAGCTTGTTCAGCAACCTTGACTGAACAAGATCCCCATCAGCATTTGCACAGATCCTGTCCATAAAGCCCACTGACTTGGACATCCATTGTTATAGGTTCAGATAATGTTGAACCTGAACACACTTCTTTTCTTCTTTCAACTTAAGTGCCAGACAGCTGATGATACAACTTGAGAAAATTTTTAGGGGAGCATAATGTGCTCCCTCCCTGCTGCTCTCTGAATAGCTTATCTTTACAGCTTTCCTCAGTGATTGCAACCTACTTGTTCTTCTTCAAGTTTGATGGTGTGGCAGCAAAGCTCAGTCCAACCAGACAGTACTTGTGGCTGGATCCTGCTGTTCTTTGCTCAAGACTTGTGTAACATCCCATTTCCAATTAGACCCCTCTACTTAGGTTGGGTTAGGACATGTGGTGGGGGCATGAGTTTAGGTTAGGTTTGAACCATAGAGTTATGGTGTAGTCACATGGGACCCACTATAGGGCCCAAGTTAACCCAAGTCAAACTTGCCCAAATTGAGGTCTTAGCCACACATTAGTCACACGACTGCACCCCTAACCCTAATAACAACCTAAGTGAACCATAAGCCACATCTTTGGGTCACCTATTGAGCCATGTTGGCCCAAGTCAACCCTAAACCCTAATTTGGTCAAACCCACACTTGAAGGACCAATTAGCTCAAGTAGGGCATCATCTTGGCCCAACCCAAGTTGGGTGGTGCCATAGGGTCCATGACCCTCAAGTGAGGTCAGCCCGCTCACCATGTTGACCAAGTCAACCTAAAAGTCAACAAGTAAACAAAGTGGCCTAAAATAGAAAAGAGGGAACCAAGCCCACCCCTCATGGGATAAGCCCATGAGTCAAGGCCCATGACCAGCCCAAGAGGTTAATGTCAGGCTCTAACCCCAAAAATCAGGAGAGAGAATGCATGCATGGGGTTAATTTAGACATTTTGGAGAAAAAGAGGAGAGAGAAGAGAGGGAGAGAGGGGATGGAGGCCATGTGGCCCTCCTTCCCTCTGCCCAAGCTGTTGGCTGAGCTTCAAAGGATCATTCCAGCAGGGTGGAGGGGTTGGTGAAGACCTGGTGGCCAGGAGGAGATTCCAAAGCCATGGCCGACCACCCCTATTAATTCAAACTTCTCCCATAGCCACTCCCAGCCAAATCTAAGCCCACCATCAACTTCAGGAGGTGGAAATGAGTGGAGTTCGACTGCTGGAGCAAAGCTTTTGCTGGAGAAATGGAGAATTGGGCTATTTCACCGGAGCAAGTTTGGCCATGGAGCACCGCCACCACACACGCCGCCAAAACCGGCTATAGGTCCGTTTTGCCTCACCTCACCCCATGCTAGCTTTCTAGCTCAATTAGGAGAGACATCGGGCTCAATTGAGCACGATACCATGAGAACCAGTCGAAATTTTCCCAAGCTTTTCTTCCAGCTCAGGATCGTCGGAGGAGCCGCTTCCGGCCGCCTCGCCGCCGGGAAACGCTAGCCACCACCTCAACGGAGATGGCGACAATAATCGCCGACGGTGGCGCCAGCCCAGGTGGCCGAAAAAGGCTAGAAAACTTGCCCAGGATGGTTCAATCTCAACTGTTGGCTGTTGGGAACGATGAACGGATACCGTCCATTTAATTCCAGATTGATTAATTAAATTGATTAATATGAACAGTGTAAATTCGGTCACACATTTGTAATGACATTGAATGTTAAATAGAGATCCCTTAGAAGCAATTTCAGAACTGGTCACCAACATAACAATTGTATACCTATGTCTTAACTTTGTTTTGACACCCTAAACATGTAGTTTGTAGCAGTAGAGCTCCATGTTGGGCCATTCTACCAAGGCTGGTCCTAGTCTATGACAAATATTAAAATAAATGCCCAAGCCAAACAATAAGTCACCATGACTTGAAATTTTGGTCAGGATTGTGTTATGGGTAAAACTAGTGTCTGACCAAAAATGAGAATTTGTGGTCAGGAGTTTTCTATAGTATTTGATGAAAAACTAAAAATTAAATTAAGTGTATTTTTCGAGACATATGACTCCAAACGCGCCCAAATTTTAATGGGATGTTCATTAGGTCACGATAAATCCATGATATCAATTTCAGGTCATTTTGACCTATGCATGTTTGGGAAATCCCACATGCATGAGATTGGCATATTCAAATTTGGGGTGCCAATAGTAAAAACAGAAAATGTTAATTTAGTCCAATTGGGTCATTGAAAGTCCATGCAATTCTGGACAGAGTCTCATAGGAATGGAATATACCTCCCATGGGAAATTTGGGATTTTTGGGATCAAAAATACCATTACTTGGAATTATTGGAAAATGTGCCTAGTTAGGAAATAAATTTGGAAAATAGGGCAAATGAATTCATTAAATTATGGATTTTTGACACAAGCTCTAGTAGGACAAAGTTCACCTTTAGAAAAATTTATGGCACTGTTTAATAACGTTTCATTGGATTTTAAGTAGATTTTACCATTTTACCCCTTATGGAAATTAATTAAAAATAAGGTAAATTGTGTTTTAAAATTATGAAAAATTTTACAGTGGTTAATTATTGTGTTTTGATTTCTGATAAATAATTTGAGAATTTTTGGATGTACCTATATATTAAAAACCCTAAAAATGACATTTTTGTAATATTGTTTAAATGGATATAAGATAGGACTGATCATTGTTTAAGATATGGAAATTCTGCACTTAGCATTATTATATCATCATGAACACCCAAAAAGTTTCTCAAAATTTGTGGTTGAATAGTTGAGGTACTTTATTTGGAAATTTGTTGAATTGGAGTTTTATTATTAAATGGGAAATAAATAGAAATTTTCATGGAAATATTATGAAATCTGATAGACAATAATATCTAATCTTATGGAACACTTAGTAAATTCCTTAGGTAGGTTGAACCATTTTATATAGTACTTCATGTTCAAGGTGACCCGGTCCCACAATTAAAAGAATTAATTTAGGCACTTAATCCCTTGTAAAAAAATAATGAAACCTAATTTGATCATTATCATACATCATAACAACCATGATAAATAATTAGGGGCATCTGACCAAAGAGTTTGGATGACACGTCATACGGGTCAACATTAGGTCATGGGTGCGCTTAGCAAAATATAGTACATGTCACTAGGACCCACAGGGGGTACGAAAGAAGGTTCAGTTGGTCACTACATTGGGAAGACAAATCTTGATTGGTGTCCAATAGGTCACTCCATAATATCGAGCGAAAGAGTGCAAGACCCCAAGGACAGTAGCTAGAACGGAGTCCAGACGAAGACCGCCGATTCCCCAATAATAACTTAATTTATTAGTTCGCTCCAGAGTAATAACGAGAGCTGGGTATGGATCATGGGTAGACATTAATAAAAATAAATTTCCTTGTGAAAGGGAGCTTTGGGTTTCAACCCATCGTAGCTCCTAGTGCCCTCGAGAGCCCTTCACCGGGCATGTCCGGGGCAGTCCTGGGATTAACCCTAAACTACTAGGTATAACAAAAACTAGACAAGAGTAGTCTAATAGGCTAAGGCATTGATGTTCATTCTCACCCGTGATGGGTTGGATGGATTCAGAATAAAGGAACTAATGTGCAATCTCTCCCGTGATGGGTTGGAGGGTTTCAGAATAAAGGCATTAATGTGCAATCTCTCCCGTGATGGGCTGGAGGGTTTCAGAATAAAGGCACTAATGTGCAATCTCACCCGTGATGGGTTGGAGGGATTCAGAATAAAGACACTGATATGCAATCTCACCCGTGATGGATTGGAGGGATTCAGGAAGGGTTGGTCCTGTGAGCTGGAGGCCCTGGTCGGAATATCTTGCATGTGTATAAACCTATGGAGGGTCATGCGATACTGGGGCAATCGTGTAACAACCCATATCCGTCGCATAGCATATAACAGTAGGCCCAGACGGGGCCCGACGCCATATACCACAGACAGACCGGAAGTTTACGTAATGGAAACCATCCTTCCAATAACCAACGTCCTACACAGAGTACATTCTAGCGGAAGCAATTTAAAAGTTACAAATTAAGAACCCTGCCAACAACATGAATGTCCAATACACAAACCCAACGGGAATGAACGTACAAATACACAAGTACTGGCCTTATAGCCTTAGAATAGTTCACTCAAATAAAAGTGTTTTCCAAACCTCGGCACGCAGGCCAGTCATATATGAGAACAAGGGCTTTTGCCTGCTATTTGCCACTCGGATCCGCAGCACCTGCAAGCAACAATCCACCGAAGCGGTGGCAAATAAAAGCAACGGTCAGCTAAGCTGACCAAATTATAACGATCCCTCCCCCAAACTTGGGGCGACGATGCTCCTTCCCTGCACTTTATTAGCATTGCCATATAATAGAGAAATTACACATCACCACAGGCATAGGATCGCACTGCCACACACCCCGTGCTCTCAGGGCAGATTCTCGGTGAACCCGATCAAAGTCCGCGGTCTCACCACCGCCCCTTGGACGGAAACTCTCGTGAGATTTTGAGTCTTTCCGGCAGAAGTCACGTCAATTGAAGATATCGATAGCCTAAGACCCGCCCTATATGCCATCGGTAGGACTCTAACATCGAACCACATAGAGCGGGTACGGTTCCACTCAACCCGTTGCTCACCTCGCCACGACAATTTAAGTCATCGACGCGGGTCAAGCTTCCACAAATCCCGATTCGATCACACACTTTACATAACTCGGTTATGCACAAGTTGGCTCCTAGGCCACCATGTTGGTAGAATCACGCATCTGCCTAGTTTTCTGGGTGCACCTCGGAGTTATTCCCAAAGGTTCCCTATTACAATCTACCGCGTAGAAAACCCGAAAAACAACCATCGGCACGGAGTCTTCTCCGACCATTCATGCAATTACCATCACCGATCCAGACCAACTTTTTAGGGTAGGCTTCACACACCATGCCTATGACCGTTTCTCGATTCCGGACTCTACATGAAAATAACGGGGACTATTCATGTCTACCCAAAGGAACACCTCACACCCACCGCATACACACGAGATTGGGCTTCCTATGGAAGGGAAAAGAGGACTTCACATGTCCAAGATGAGAATCGTTACCCTAGCATTCCGCTTCGGCGCCATGAAGATCTATGCGGATGAAAAGCACCGCAATGTCCTCGCCTCCGTAGATCCAAACTCGGCTTGCGATTTGGGGCTCCGAAGCTCCACCGGTGGCCGAATATCTACTCCTTCTTCCTTGCTCTCCCCTCTCTCTAGAACACTTAGAAAGAAAAAAACCCAAAAAGAATGAGGGTTTCTAAGACCTATTCCCTGGTATATCCTAGCAAGAATAGCCCCGAGCCATTGGATCCCAAAATAAGGAAACAGACGGCCACGATTCGCACTTAAAATCAGATTTCTGGTCCGAACACGGCTTGTGAAACGCCCGTGTCCAAGGCCGTGTGCCTCATTCGACGCCAAAACCGTCGCATCCCGAAAAGAACACGGGCTCTCGACACGCCTGTGTCAGGATCGACACGCCCATGTCATCCAGTACACGCCCGTGTAGCGGGCCGTGTTCCTCCATCGACACCGGACCAACGCCAACCCAAGAAGAACACGGGTATTCGACACGCCCGTGTTGAATTTGACATGACCGTGTCAGGCTGAACACGCCTGGTATCCAGGCCGTGTTCCACCCCCTCGACACAGCACGGCTAACCACCCGAGAAGGACACGGCCTGGGACACGCCCGTGTCTCTGGCCGTGTTCGCTGTTCGATGATCGTCGATTGTAATTTCGTCGACCACACGACCATCGTCGAACCCGAGCACGATACGGCCCTGGGACACGCCCGTGTCCCAGGCCGTGTGACCTCTACCAAGTCGCAGACTTGGCTCAAAATGCCACCGATCGCTCTTTTGAGTTTTGGGGCGTTACAACTCTCTCCCTCTAAAAAGAATTTCGTCGTGAAATCACATAAAGGAACAATACACAAAACTTAAACGGTACCTAAATGGAATAACTCCGGGTACTCCTCAAGCATGGGCTGTTCTCGCTCCCACGAGAGCTCCTCTCGACCGCAGTTGTCCCATCAGACCTTGACCATCCTGATTTCCGTGTTACGCAGTCGCTTGACTTCCGAGTCCTCAATGCGAATGGGCTTGACCTTCGTCGTCAACCCATTATTGACCGACACTTGATCGACCACAATCACTTGCGAAGGATCTTTCACCGCCTTTCGCAGCACCGATATGTGGAATACATCGTGTAGACCACTTAGTTCCACTGAAAGTTTCAATCGATAAGCTGCTTTACCAATCAGCTCCAGAACTTCAAACGATCCAAGGTACCTCGGGCTTAGCTTCTTCAAGCACCGTACTCGCAAGACACCCTTGAATGGCTTAATCTTTAAGTACACCCAGTTGCCAATAGAGAACTTCACGTTCCTATGCTTGGCATTATAGTACTTAGCTTGCCGGTCCTGAGAGACTAGCAATCTTTCTCGAATGGTTCGAACCAACGAGGTTGCATCTTCCACTTCGTGCCGCTTGTATAGCTTTGACTCACCCGTTTCCAACCATGACAACGACGTGCGACATCTCCTACCATAAAGGGCCTCGAAGGACGCCATTTTATACTTGCTTGGTAGCTATTGTTATAAGCGAATTCCACCAAGTACAGGTGATCTTCCCACTGCTTCCCGAAATCCAAGACGCACATCCAAAGCATGTCCTCCATCATCCTATTGACCCTCTCGGTCTTACCATCCGTCCGCAGATGAAAAGCTATGCTGAAGCTCAGCTTGGTCCCCAAAATTTGTTGCACCAACCTCCATTCATTTGACATGAACCGCCCATCACGGTCACTCACGATGCTACGAGGCACACCGTGAAGCCGCACAATATTATCCACATACAATTTCACTAATTTATCCACAGAATCATCCTTCCTATACGGAATGAAGTGCGACACTTTCGTCAAACGATCTATGATAACCCAGATGGCGTTGTTTCCCTTCTGCGACCTTGGTAACCCGTGCACAAAGTCCATTGTAATGTCGTCAAACTTCCACTCCAGAATAGGCAAGGACTTCAGGAAACCTCCAGGATTCTGGCACTCCGCCTTCACTAAGGCACATATTTGACACTTTGCCACATAGTGCCACATCCTTCTTAAGTCCTGGCCACCAAAACAATTTCTTCATATCATGGTACATCTTCGTGCTCCCAGGGTGAATCAAGTACTTGGTATGATGAGCCTCGTACATCAATTCCACCCGTATTTTGCCCACAATCGGGACGCACAAACGACTGTCCTTCCATAATAATCCATCCACAACCTCAAATTGGGAATTTGACCCATCCAATACCTCTACCATGAGTTGCTTCATGTTGCTATCCATATCCAAAGCCCGCCGAATCCGATCAGCCGGGTCATACTGAACTTATGTCCAGTTCAATAGCTCTTTGGCACTAACTTGCTTGTTTAGGCAAGAGATCTCCAACGCCTCCAACTCCCGAACCAAACGCTCATCATGAACCGACAGCCAGTTGGCCTGCGCTGGGGCCCAGTGACTCAACGTGTCCGCAACCGCATTGCCTTTCCCAGGCATATAGTAAATCTTGAATGTGTAGTCCCCCAGGAACTCCATCCATCTCCACTTTCACATGTATAGATCCCTTCTGATCCAACATGTATTTCAGGCTCTTGTGATCGGTATAGATATTGATCTTCACCCCGTACAAGTAATGCCTCCATAGCTTCAAGGTAAAAATCACGACCGCTAACTCCAAGTCATGGACTGGATAATTCCTCTCATGCACTTTCAGCTGTCGCAAGCCATACGCTATCACACTTCCATGCTGCAGTAGGACACAACCCAATCCACTGCCCAAAGCATCATTGTAGATCTCAAAGCCTTCGGTCCCACTTGACGAACTTAGCATTGGCGCCGTGGTCAACCGACTCTTCAACTCCTCAAAAGCTCGTGCTCACTCCGACGTCCAAATAAACTTCCGCTCCTTCCTCGTCAGAGTAGTGATGGGTAATGATATGCGCAAGAAGTTCTCCACGAAGCTCCTGTAATATTAGGCAAGCCCCAGAAAACTCCGAACTTCCGCTACCGTAGACAACACAGACCACTCTCATATAACAACAATCTTCTTCGGATCCACCACAATTCCCTCTCCACTGATTATGTGACCAAGGAACGCTACTGAGGACAACCAAAACTCGCATTTGGAGAACGTGGCGTACAATTGATTCCTCCGCAGCGTCTCCAACAACAAATGCAGATGCTTAAAATGATCCTCCTCACTCTGCGAGTACACCAATATATCGTCGATGAAGACGATCACAAAGTGGTCCAAGTACTCTCTGAAAGTCCTGTTTATCAGATCCATGAACACTGACGGCGCATTAGTCAGGCCAAACGGCATGACTGTAAACTCATAATGCCCGTATCGCGTACTAAAAGCTGCCTTGGGGATATCACTCTCCCTTTTCCTCAGCTGATAATACCCGGACTTAAGGTCCAACTTCGAGTACACCGATGACATGACTAACTGATCGAACAGATCATCAATCCTTGGGATCAGGTACTTGTTCTTCTCTGTTAACTTGTTCAGTTCTCGATAGTCGGTACATAGTCGCAAACTCCCGTCCTTCTTCTTCACAAAAAGGACCAGTGCACTCCAAGGCGACGAACTTTTATGCACATAACCCTGTTCCAAAAGCTCTTGAAGTTGTAGCTTCAGCTCCGCCATCTCATTAGGCGCTAGCCGATACGGAGAGCGTGACACAAGTTTCACACCTGGCACTAGCTTGATGGTGAAATCTATCTCCCGTTGAGGTGGGGCTCTAGGAAGATCTCCATGGAACACAACAGGGTATTCAGATACTACTGGGATGATGTCCAAAGTAGGTTTGTGCTTCGAAGCCTCCACTAGCATAAAGAACAACTCTACAATGGAACGAACCGTCTTCACCACCTGAAGAGCAGACATCAAAGTCTTGCTCGACCCTTTCAAGCCCGTAAATGTCGTCTCACGACCACTTCCCAGTTTTACTTCTTTACGATTGCAATCTATGTATGCTTGCTACTCCGAGAGCCAGTCCATACCGAATATCACATCAAATTCCACCAGCGCCAGTAACAACGTTTGCAAGTTGAACTCTTGACTCCCATTATGAATCTTTACGCCACAGATTCTATCTGCACGCATCGAACAACCATTTGGTAACAATACATCCAGTTTGTCCTTTGCCATCGAAGAAGGTACTCCGATGCGCGATATGAATCCTTCGGACAAAATGGAGTACGAAGCTCCCATATCAAAAAGTGCTCTCGCCGGATTATCACAATTCAAAACAAAGCCTATACAAGTAGTGGTAAGGTAACACACGCATGGTAACAAGTATTTAAAACTAACTTGCTATAAATTTAAACCGTACCTTTCACCACATGCGCTTGCTTGATGGCCTCCTACTGGCCAAGATTGTAGACTCTAGGTTGAGCCGGAGCATAATGGGATGCTGTTGACTCCACCGCCTTGCCCTTCTCCTCATAGGTTGCTCCCGACTTCCTCTCGAACTTGGGACATCCGCTTTGACAATCTCGGGCATAATGTCCCGGCTTTCCACAATTATAGCATGCGCCTGAGGTTCGGACTATAGTCGCCCCAGATGCACCAGAAGAAGGGGTTGGACCCGAAGTCCTAGCCTTTTTATTCCACTTCTGGAACATAGATTTTGAGGAGTTCGACACTTTGAACTCTGACCCATTTACAGTAGAGTCTTTCTTCGCTTGCACATTCCTCAGATCCTTTTCCAAAGACCGGGTCGTATTGACTAGGGTCAAGAAGCCCTGCGTCATAAGCCCCGAGAGTAGTAGCCTTAGGTCATCCCTCAAACTCTCATAGAATCGGTTTGTCTTACGCTCCTCATCAGCGAATGTAGAGCTCGCGTACTAACCCAACAGTGTAATTTTGTGGAGATACTCGTCCACGCTACTCTCTCCTTGCGTCAACTTCTGGAATTCATTCTCCAACGCGATCCTCTGAGCCGAGGGAAGGTACCTTGCTAAGAATAGTCTTGAAAACTCTTCCATCGAGACGTCCGTGAGTCGCCTTCCCCTCAAGTGATGTAACTCCAGACCTTCCCACCATAGCCTTGCATCTCCGTCCAACAGGAACGTAGATAAGGTGGTCATTTGCCCCTCTTCCATTTCAGTAGCTGTCAATACTCTCTTAACACGGGAGAGCCAATCCTCAGCTTGGGATGTGGTTCCCATCCCCGAGAAAACCGGAGGATTGAAGCCCATAACATGTTTGAGCTGCCTTTCAGTTGCTCTCCTAGGCACCAAAGACTCCACCACCACCTGCTCCACCATTCTTGGTTCAGCCGCTTGAAGAGATACCTGCTCCATCGCAGGAGCGGGCTGCTGCATTTGCCTTGCAGGCTGGGCATTGGTCATAGCAAACACCTCTTCGGCCACCAATCGTATGGTTTCTGCCGAGGGAGGTCTTCCGGGCACATAATTCGGTGCGCTACTAGCCTCAAAAATCAGGCATTCTAACGGACCTGCACCACTCCTAGTCACCTATAGTTGTACAAAACACCGTTAAGCGACCAAACAAAATTACAAAAAGCAATTATAGGAAAACGCAGGTTCCTCAAACATGTGTATTTTCATTCCTAAGTAGAAATTCATGGGTTCTTTTATGTTATAACGTTGACGTACACACATGTGCTCACCACCCCTTAAAAAAATTCGTCCACAAATTCATTTAAGTTAATCGAAACCAGTAGTCTGATACCAATTTATAACACCCCCTATCCGTCGCATAGCATATAGCAGTAGGTCCGGCCGGGCCCCGAAGCCATATACCATAGATAGACCGGAAGGTTACGTAATGGAAACCATCCTGCTAATAACCAACGTCCTATACATAGTACATTCTAGCGGAAGCAATTTAAAAGTTGCAAATTAAGAACCCAGCCAACAGCATGAATGTCCACTACACAAACCCAACAGGAATGAACGTACAAATACACAAGTACTTGGCCTTATGGTCTTACAATAGTTTACTCAAATAAAAGTGTCTTCCAAACCTCGGCATGCTGGCCGGTCATACATGAGAATAAAAGAAAACACTCAAAATTAGTCTTTCGAGGGCAGGCTCAGCAACAATGGATTATGGCTGCTATTTGCCACTCGGCTCCGCAGCACCTGCAAGCAACAATCCATCGAAGCAGTGGCAAACAAAAGCAACGGTCAGCTAAGCTGACCAAATTATAACGATCCCGCCCCTAAACTCGGGACGACGATGCTCCTTCCCTCCACTTTATTAGCATTGCCATATAATAGAGAAATTACACATCACCACAAGCGTAGGCTCGCACAGCCACACACCCCGTACTCTCAGGGCACATTCTCGGTGAACCCGGTCAAAGTCCTCGGTCTTACCACTGCCACTTGGATGGAAACTCTCGTGAGCATTTGAGTCTTTCTGGCAGAAGTCACGTCAATTGAAGGCATTGACAGCCTAAGACCCGCCCTCTATGCCATCGGTAGGCCTCTAACACCGAACCACATAGAGCGGGTACGGTTCCACTCAACCCGTTGCTCACCTCGCCACAGCAATTTAAGTCATCGGCACGGGTCAAGCTTCCCCAAATCCCAATTCGATCACAAACTTTACATAACCCGGTTATGTACAAGTTAGCTCCCAGGCCACCATATTGGCAGAATCGCCCAATTTTCCGGGTGCACCTCGGAGTTACTCCCCAAGGTTCCCTGTTGCAATCTACCGTGTAGAAAACCCGATAAACAACCATCGGCGCGGAGTCTTCTCCGACCATTCATGAAATGCAACATCACCGATCAAGACAAACTTGTCCGGGTAGGCTTCACACACCATGCCTATGTCCATTTCTCTATCCTGGACTCTACATGAAAATAACGGGGACTATTCATGTCTACCCGAAGGAACACCTCACACTCACCGCATATTCGCGAGAGCGGGCTTCCTATGCAAGGGAAAAGAGGACTTAACATGTCCAAGATGATAATCGTTACCCTAGCATTCCTCTTCGGTACCATGAAGATCTATGCGGATGAAAAACACCGCAATGTCCTCCTCGAGATCCGAACTCGGCTTGCGATTTGGGCCTCTGAAGCTCCACCGGTGGCCGGATCTCTCCTCCTTCTTCTTCCTTGCTCTCCCCTCTCTCTAGACCTCTTAGAAAGAGAAAACCCAAATAGAATGAGGGTTTCTAAACCCTATTCCCGGGTACATCCCAGCAAGAACAGCGCCGAGCCATTGGATCCTAAAATAAGGAAACGAACGACCACAATTCGCACTAAAAATCAGATTCCTGGTCCGAACACGGCTTGTTACACGCCGGTGTCCAAGGCTGTGTGCCTCATTCGACACTGAAACCGTCGCATCGCAAAAAGAACACGGGCTCTCGACACGCCCGTGTCAGGATTGACACGCCTGTGTCATCCAGTACACGCCCGTGTAGCGGGCTGTGTTCCTCCATCGACACAGGACCAATACCAACCCGAGAAGAACACGGTTATTCGACACGCCCGTGTCGAATTTGACAAGGCCGTCTCAAGCTGAACACGCATGAGCTCCAGGCCGTGTTCTACCCCCCGAAAAACACTACTAACCACCTGAGAAGGACACGGCCTGGGACACTTCCGTGTCTCAGGCCGTGTTCGATGTTCAATGATCGTCGACTGCAATTCCGTCGACCAGACGACCATCATCGAACCCGAGCACAAAACGGCCCTGGGACACGCCCGTGTCCCAGGCCGTGTGACCTCTACCAAGTCCCAGACTTGGCTCAAAACACCACCGTTCGCTCTCTTGAGTTTCGGGGCATTACAAATCATCATACAGATGGCAGTACGGTGACTTTGGCGTGGTGTGAGGGTTTGAGGGGCCAGTGGGTTGTTTTACACTACGGTCTGGAGGATGTTCCCCAAGAAGGCACACTCAACCAAAAAGACTGGTGGGTATGCATCAAATAGTACCAAAAGACTCTTGAGTGCACCTAGGACGTGTATAGAGGCGTATGGGAGGTCTAGGCCCGGTAGTGTGTATACCAGCATAGGAGTGGAGACGCCCGCTCCACTGCTGCCATAACCACAATGGTGGTACCAGAGAGTGATGCTAGCTCTGAAAAGTGGGAACTAAAGGTCTGTGATTACAGAATCGTGTGTGTGAGTTGCACTTGCATGAACCATAAAATGCATGCATATCATACATTCATAACTAGGTCATACGCACCATAGATCCTTATCATATAAATTAGTATGGTCTATTTTATATGATAAGTTATATTTCTGGAAACCTTAACTTATAAGTTTGTATCTCATTCATATAAGTTAAGGTACTTCTGTGATGGTAGATTAGTAGTAGCTTATTTTACTTGCTGTCTTTACTCTGCTTACTTACAACACTTTACTTGTTTCTGTTAAGTTCTTCTCACCTTTCATATACCATATATATAGAACTGCTAGAGTATAAATAACTGACATAAATATACTTGTTAGTATAGTTCCACTGTCACCTGTTTCCTTTGCTATACCCCTTGTTGTCCTCTTCTTTGTCCTCCCGCCGGGTGACAAGGAGTTGCGGGGGCGAGGTGTGAAGGAAGTGACTTAGTCTTTGCGACTAACGATCTGTGTGACCAATCATTTTAGGAGCTCGAGGAGATGGCGTACCAGCAGGACGAGGTGGCAGGACGTGAGGAGCTGATACCACCACTTCCTACTAATACTACTACAGCCCGTCGTCAAGTGGGATGAGTTTTCTGATGATAGTATAACTTCCGCTTGTTGACATTTGTGAGAGATATATTTGATATTATGTACCGGGCATAAGCCTTTGTTTTCTCTTTTGATGTACTCATTCTGGACTCGTGTACTTTCACTTTTATTTGATTGTGTTGTGACATGTGGACTAGCTGTTATTATATACTGCTTGTTTTTTTTACTTCTATCTATCAATTGGCCGAACAGGTTTTATGATCGTACGAGCTGTGAGGATCGGCGTGTTATGGTGTCGACTAGACCATGAGTTAGTGCCACCGTAAGGCGGCGGTTCTGGGCATAAGACCGGGAGCCTCCTCGGTAAAGGGGAGGGGTCTTACAAACTGGTATCACTTGACCAAATGATTATAAGAGAAGAAGTCCACGACAGTGGGCCACCCCGCTCGAGCATTAATTGGCGGACAAACTATGCAGTGGAAGCAATGGTGTGCCCATGTGTAAAAGTCACATAAAACAGTCCACCTAAGCAATGAGTAATGCCAATTCTAATATAAATCTTACCTTTATGTAGCCTCCAAAGGCTGTCGTACTGCAGAATATGGTCCCTCCCCCTCCGGATGCCACTCCTTTTCTACAGACAGAGATGGGCCAGACCCTGACGGCCATTCTTGAGGCCGTTAGAGCCCAGCAGGTTCCGGCACAGCTGCCAAATCCGGGATCAAACTGGCTGAGTGCATTCAAGTGTTTGTCCCTGCCTATATACCAAGGTACGGAGAATGCTGTAAAGACCGAAGAATGGCTCGAGGCTATATATGATATACTGGCAGGCATTAGTTGCCCTGTCAGCCAGGCAATATGTTTGGCATCTTCTGCACTGGAATCCCATGTAAAGAGGTGGTGGAATTCCATGCTAGACTCCACCTATGCAGATAGGTCCCTATCGAATATATTTTGGGAGAAGTTCGGCGAGACATTCTTGGAGCATTTTGTGTCCACCACGGACCAAGATGAGCTAGAAGAGAGGTTTTTGAACCTCAAACAGGGGACCAAGTCAGTGATCGAGTACCAGAGGGAGTTTTCCCATCTGGCTAGGTTTGCAGAGATTCTACTCGGGGACTTAGCGACGATTTGAGACAGGCATTACTGTTCATCTCTCATGATACTTCAGCTCAGATCATAGAGATGGCGAAGAAGCTCGAGGCAGACTAGCTGATGGTGCAGAGCAGGGGAAAGAGACCGTCGTTCTTCGGGGAGAATAGCCGGGGCTCACGGAGAGGCAGAGTTATGAGGCACAAGAGAGGTGGGGGACGTTATCGTCCCAACTACAGGCAGGAGCAGAGACCCCCTGCAACACCAGCTCCTCTACCACTACATACACATGGCCAGATGAGGCAGGCTGATCGTGACTAGCGACCAGTAGTTTGTTTCGGGTGCCAGCAGCCAGGCCACATTAGTTCTGAGTGCCCGCATCAGTTTCATCCATTTCCTCCTCCACCTCCTCCACTTCCAGTGGCCCCTCCAGTACAGCAAGGCCGAGGCTAAGGCCGAGGTCGAAATCGAGGCTGAGGTCGAGGACCTTTTGGCCGAGGCAGAGGATAAGAGCAGATGTACGCATTAGACCTCGCCGAGTCGAGGACACCTGAGGATGTCATCACAGGTACATAAATTATATTATGAAATTAAGATATTATTTATATATAGTACTTGACCTTAAAGTATAACTACCTATTTGAAACTCAAATCAACCTCGGGCATAGTCTTTATCAGTGGCAAGCCCGCTTATATGTTGTTCGATATGGGTGCTTCGCACTCGTTCGTATCAGAAGCCTTTGTGGAAGGACTGGATGGCGTGGAATGATTCACGGGATAGACGATGAGGGTGAGTCTACCTGTTGGATCGGTACTATTATCATCTACCAAGTGCAACATGGAGGCAGAAATTGGCGGAAAGACATTTGAAGTGCCTGCAACGATCCTAAGGATGCTAGACTTCGACCTGATCCTGGGCATTACTTGGTTGTATTGGAACCATGCCCAGATCGATTGCCCGTCGAGGAGGATCACATTGAGACACGAGGACTCCTACGTTATTGTCGAAGGTATTAGACTTGTCTCCCACCTTTTATTATCATCTGTACAGGCTGTCAAAGCCCACAAGCAGGGATAGGAAGTATACCTTATCAGCTGCGAGATGGCGGAAGCAGAGGCTTCTATTGTTGACATCCCGGTGGTTCGGGATTTCTCCGATGTATTTCTAGAGAAATTGCCCGGATTGCCACCGGCCAGGGACACAGACTTCTACATTCAGTTGGTGCCAAGAGCGAGGCCCATATCTCGGGCACCATACAGGATGCCCCAAAGGAGCTAGCAGAGTTCAAGACAGAGCTACAGGAGCTGGTAGAGTCAGGATTTGTCCGACCGAGATCATCACCATCTGGAGCACCGGTGTTATTTGTCAAGAAGAAGGATGGCTCACTGCTTCTCTGCATCGACTACAGGGAGTTGAACCGGTTGACGGTCCGGAACACATACTCGCTGCCCCGGATCGATGAGCTTTTTGATCAGCTTCAGGGAGCCTTCTGGTTCCCTAAGTTGGATCTGAGGTCCGGTACTATCAGCTGCGGATCCAGGAGGAGGACATTCTGAAGACGGCTTTCAGTTCCCGCTATGGATTGTACGAGTTCACGGTGATGCCTTTTGGACTCAAGAATGCGCCTTCTGCATTCATGAGTTTGATGAACCGCATCTTCGAGCCCAACCTGGACAAATTTGTCATAGTTTTCATCGTTGGTATACTGATCTACTCCCGGACACTGGAGGACCATACTCAGCATTTGGCATTGGTTTTGGGGAAGCTGAGAGAGCACCAGATGTATGCTAAGTTCTCCAAGTACCAATTCTGGCTGCAAGAGGTGGCATTCCTGGGGCATACTATCAGTGGCGCAGGGTTGGTCGTGGACCCAGCCAAGGTGCAGGCAGTTAGAGATTTGCCAAGGACAAAGTCAGCATCGGACATACACAGTTTTCTGGGACTCGCAGGATATTATCGCAAGTTCGTGGAGAGGTTCTCGAGGATAACACTACCCCTCACGTCCTTGACGAAGGAGGCAGATTTTATTTGGACGAAGAAGTGCGAGGAGGCATTTGAGGAGATAAAGGACAGGCTCACCTCTTCCCCCATCCTTGCAGTTCCATTTGGAAAGGAAGGATATCACATTTATATTGATGCCTCATATCAGGGGATGGGTGCGGTCCTGATGCAGCATGAGCATGTCATCGCTTATGCTTCGAGGCAGTTGAAGAAGCATGAACAGAATTACCCTGTACATGATTTAGAGCTCGGGGCGGTGGTATTTGCATTAAAGATTTGGAGGTATTACCTATATGTGGTTCATTGTGATATCTTCTCGCATCATAGAACCTCAAGTATGTTGACACACAGAAAGACCTGAACCTGCACCAAAGAAGATGGCTTGAATTCTTGTGCGACTTTGATTACACTATGCATTATCATCCGGGGAAGGCGAACACCATGGAAGATGCCTTGAGTAGGTGAGCCAGCACCTCATGACTAGAGCCTCAGGTGATGTCTATGGAGCTGCTACAGATGCTAGAGGATATAAACATTTCTGTTGTTTCCGAGTCTGAGCCGGAGATTTATCGGGAGTACTTGAACTCTCTGGTCCTTAACTGTGATATATTAGAGCGCATTTGGACACAACAAAGGTTAGATGCAGCTTTGGAGCCAGTATTCAGGGCCCTTGGAGGGGGTAGGATATGGGATTATTCTTTGCTTGATGACCTCGTTCATTTCCGTGGTCGTGTTTATATACCCGTAGGAGGTGGTATCCAGGATGATATACTCAGGTAGGCACACTGTTCTCAGTACTCAATATACCCCGGTATCACTAAGATGATAGCGGATCTGCAAAGGAGCATGTATTGGCCGGGAATGAAGAGGGAGATCATCTACTATGTGACATACTGCGAGACATGCCAGCGGGTAAAGACAGAGTGCAAGAACCTAGGAGGGTTACTACTCACTGTCGGTCCCTGAGTGGAAGTTTGAGGATATCGCTATAGAATTCGTGCACGGATTGCATCGCTCCCACTCGGGGCACGATTCTATTTTTGTCATTATCGATATACTAACCAAGGTGGCTCGGTTAATACCGATCAGGAAGGACAGCTCAGTTGCTACTTTGGTGAGGTTGTTTGTGGAGCAGTTCGTTAGGTATCATGGGGTCCCTAGGACGATTATCTCAGATCGTGATATCCGGTTCACTTCTATGGAGTGGAGAGCAGTGCAGGAGTACTTGGGTTCTCAGCTTGCTTTTAGCACCGCTTTCCATCCACAGACCGACGGTCAGACAGAGCGGACTATCAAGACTATGTAGGATCTGCTACGATTGTGTATACTGGATACGGGGAGGCCCTGGGAGAGACTGTTGCCACTGGTTGAGTTCTCCTACAACAACAGTCACCAGGCGAGCAATGGGATGACACCTTATGAGGCTCTTTATGGGAGGAAGTGCTGGACACCGCTATCTTGGGTTCAGGATGAGAACCCCAGGGCGCTTGGATCGGAATAGATAGAGGACACGGATGCTCAGATACGACTGATCAGGGACCGAATGCTGGAGGCTCAAAGTAGGCATGCTAAGTACTACGATGTGCGACATCGGAAGGTGGAGTTCCAGGTAGGGGATAGAGTGTTCTTGAAGATATGTCAGGTGCATGGTGTTTCACGGGTGCAGAGGCACAAGAAGCTCAGCCCTCGATATATGGGGCCATATTTTATCCTGGAGCAGATCGACCCCTTGGCCTACAGGCTAGAGTTGCTGCCAGAGTTAGGGACCTTGCACGACATCTTCCACGTCTCTTCGCTACAGAGAGCTCTCCTTCGAACGGAGCAGCATATCTCCACTACAGCAGGCCCGTTAGCATTTGACAAATCAGTTCGTTTAGAGTTGCTCCAGATCGATGATACTGCGGTCCGAGTGCTGTGGAAGAAGAAGGTTTCCCTGGTGAAGGTGTTGTGGTCCAACCATGGACGGGAGGAGCACACCTGGGAAATAAATTTGGAAAATAGGCAAATGAATTCATTAAATTATGGCTTTTTACCACAAGCTCTAGTAGGGCAAAGTTCACATCTGGAAAAATTTATGTCACTGTTTAATAATGTTTCCTTGGATTTTAAGTAGATTTTACCATTTTGCCCTTTATGGAAATTAATTAAAAATAAGGGAAATTGTGTTTTAAAATTTTAAAAAATTTTATATTGGTTTATTATTGTGTTTTGATTTCTGATAAATTATTTGAGAATTTTTTGATGTGCCTATATGTTAAAAACCCTAAAAATGGTATTTTGGTAATATTGTTTAAATGTATATAAGATAAGATAGATCATTGTTTAAGATTTGTAAATTCTGCACTTAGCCTAATTATGTCATCATGAACACCCACAAATGTTTTCAGAATATTTGGTTGAATAGTTGAGGTGCTTTATTTGGAAAGTGGTTGAATTGGAGTTTCATTATTAAATAGGAAATAAATAGAAGTTTGCATGGAAATATTATGAAATCTAATAGACAGTAAGATCTAACCTTATGGAACACTTACTAAATTCATTAGGTAGGTTGAACAATAATATGTAGCACTTCATGTTCAAGGTGACCCGGCCACACAATTAAAAAAATTAATTTAGGCCCTTAATCCTTTGGAAAAAAATAATGAAACCTAGTTCGCTCATTATCATACATCATAACAACCATGATAAATAATTAAGGTCATCTGACCAAAGAGTTTGGATGACACGTCATACGGGTCAATATTAGGTCACGGGTGCACTTAGCAAAATATAGCACATGTCACTGGGGCCCACAGGGGATACGAAAGAAGGTTGAGTTGGTAACTCCATTGGGAAGACAAACCCTGATTGGTGTCCAGTAGGTCACTCCATAATATCTAGCGATAGAGTGCAAGACCCCAAGGACAGGTGCTAGAACGGAGTCCGACGGAAGACCGCCGATTCCCCAATAATAACTTAATTCATTAGGTTCGTTTCAGAGTAACAACGAGAGCTGGGAATGGATCATGGGTAGACATTAATAAAAATAAATATCCTTGCGAAAGGGTGCTTTGGGTTTCAATCCATCGTAGCTCCTAGTTCCCTCAAGAGCCCTTCAACGGGCAGGCCCTAGGCAGTCCTGGGATTAACCCTAAACTGCTAGGTATAATAAACACAAGACAAGAGTAGTCTATTAGGCTAAGGCATTGATGTTCATTCTCACCCGTGATGGGTTGGAGGGATTCAGAATAAAGGCACTAATGTGCAATCTCACACGTGATGGGTTGTAGGGATTCAGAATAAAGACACTAATGTCCAATCTCATCCGTGATGTGTTGGAGGGATTCAGAATAAAGACACTAATATGCAATCTCACCTGTGATGGATTGGAGGAATTCTGGATGGGTTGGTCCTGCGAGTTGGAGGCTCGGGTCGGAATATCTTGCATGTGCATAAACCTGTGGCGGGTCATGCGGTACAAGGCCAATCGTCACACCGATGGCCGTACGGTGACTCTGGCGAGGTGTGAGGGTTTGAGGGGCTAGTGGGTTGTTTTACACTATGGTGTGGAGGACGATCCCCAAGAACGCACACTCGACCAAAATGACTAGCGGGTAGCCAACAAATCATACGCAAAGACTGTAGAGTGCACCTAGGATGTTTACAGAGGCATATGGGAGGTCTAGGCCTGGTAGTGTGTGAAAGTCCACCTAGTGTCAGCTATGTGCACCTATGGGGGGGGGGGGGGAATAGGTGACGAGTAGCACTTTTGCAGAATTTACGAACGTACCTGCACAATAAAAATAGAAAGCACAGCACACAGAATACACAGGCAAATTATAGTGGTTCCCCGACGTGGGTACATCCACTTTCCCCCTTCGACCTATCTCCCCAACAAGGGATGACTCGGTCACTTCTCCAACGGGATTGAAATCCAATCCCTGCACTAACGGAAGGAATCCTTCCACACGTGAGAGTCAACACTCCCACAAAACGGGTTGCACCCAACCCTTACAACACGGAACAATCGTTCCTTTACAACAAAAGTAAATATGGAATGTACACGAGATACAAACTTCGTTTGGAGACTACGGTGTTGCTCTTCATTTGACAACGTGTTCGTGAAGTCAACGAAAAGTCTACAACCTTGGTCTCTCTTGGAAAGGATCTTCCTGAAGCCGGCGGCGGCAATCCGAGCGGCGGCTTGGTTCGGGATCGACGGCAACTACGATGCGCAGCAGCAGTACTTCTGAGATCCAATCTTCATTGCAAAGCAAACTAGGTCTACCAACGGTCACTCTAGGATCGGTCGTCTCGATCGATTCAGACGGGGGAGTTTTTCCCGGTCAACAAATCGAGAGACAAGGGAATTCTGGATAGACACGTGAGACTCAAGCTTTGCTAAGCTTCTGTCGCCGGAGATCACTAAGGAATCTCGATTGTTGACGGCGACCAACTTGCCCGAGCACGACGGCGGCGGCGGAGAGGAATCACGATATTAGGGTTTCGTCGTGGCTCGGTTTCTTTCTCTTTTCTCCGTCGTTTTACTGTTCAAAATACTGGAATATATATACTGTAGATAACTCCAATATGACCATTTGTGGGACCCACACTAGAAATCCCTAAGTCCGGTTCAAACTAGTCCAGAGGCAGAATCCGGTCCAGCAGCATCCTGAGAAAACGCTAAGTGAAAATCGGCGAGAATCGCAGGCGATTCTCGACGAATCGGCGAGAATCACCAAGTGATTCTCGACGATTCGTCGAGAATCGTTAGTGATTCTCGCCGAATCACTTATTGATTCTCAACGAATTTCACTTTGTATACATGAGCTGCTTGGCCACCGGTTCGGCGAGAATCACTAGTGATTCTCGCCGAATCTTACTTGGTACCGTTTTGAGGTAGCCAGAAGGAGTCGGCGAGAATCACTAGTGATTCTCGTCGAATCGGCGAGAATCACTTGGTGATTCTCGTCGAATTTTACTTGGACGAATTTTCGTCTTTCACCCTGGAGCTGCTCCTTGACCCATCCATGCTCCTTGTCTTCTCTTGCATATGAACGGCCCTGTTCTTGAAAGTAAGTGCACTCCAATAGAGAGAGTACACGTAGGCCAACACACTGATCTGCTCAACGAGGGATTACGTCTTGCAGACCCGTGTATATTGACCTACTGCACCCTGACATTGGTGTGCACTTAGCGTGGAGGAGCTGCAAGTACAACTTAAGATGTTTCATCAAATAAATTGTGAATTCATCTTAGCTTGACAGGTGGCTTCCTCAAATCTAGGTAATCGTGGATACAATACCCAACAATCTCCCCCTATTTGACGAAGCCAAAACCCTACTAGCTAAGATGAATAACATATATCAAATAATAAACATAGCATTCAGAAATTAAACATGCAGCACAAGAGAATATATGCAATCAGATCAGGACTTGAGTCATTCACAAATTCAAATATATATACCAATATAAATATATACACATATAATCCAGAATTGTTTCTATGACAACAATAATCATTAAATGTTCTTAAGACAAAGTGACAAGCTATAAGTTTTTGACTATTTTTCCTTAGCTAAGTCACCCTTAGGATTTTGAGCCAAGTACTTCTTGCTTTGCCTCTCCATGTATTCTTTGGGCTTCGGGTAATACCTAGGAGGAGCAACTTTATCTGCATCCTTGTTGTTTCTGAAAAAGATGTTGCGTTTCGCTTCAAACGTTTTGTGCGTTTCCCACTCATACTGGCTATATACTTTGTTTCGATTGATCTCTCCTCTTTCTTGCAGCCAGAAGGTGTCTAAGATGATGTTCCTTGAAACTGGACTCCACCTTTCGTTTCGTACATCCTCCTCATTCATTCGAGTTCTCTTTGCAGCCTATGTCTCCTTGGAGGTCCCTTCTTGAACTTTTCTCTTTCCCCTGGCTTTTGCTAAGGCCTCTTGGTCAAACATGCTCCTCAGTTTAGCTTTGGAGAGAGCCCTAGCATCAGCGTCATTTGTGGGAATATCTGCAGCACTTGCACTTACATCCTCAGCAACACTTACTTCCTCAGCGGCCTTAGATGTCTCAGGACATGAATACCGGCAGGATTGTCAGGCAGAACGACGCCTAACGTACCTAGCGCCTGTTGGAGCATCCACCAGCAGCTCTCATAGACATATTTGCTTGATTGTGCGAAGTGTGTGCTCATGCTTTCTTGAAGCTCGGCCAACTTAGCTATATACTCTTTCTCCCCCTTTTTGGCTTTGACAGCTATGCAGTTGGTATATGAGTGCAGGGAGTCATCAATATGCTTCGTGGTCTTGGAGAATTCAGTGATCAGGGCCTGCTGATTGGCATTTAAAGTGACCATATTACCATCAAACTTCTGAATGTTGTTGGCTACAACGTGTGCGTTCTGATTTACGACAGCCAGAGTATCAGTATTCTTTTTCAAGCCGGCCATTAAGAGTGTGACAGCTTCGCCGGCCGCGGTATACTTCTCTTCAAATTTCTTCTCCATCACGTCCAGCTTATGGTTGATTTCCACCATATTCTTGAGCATCAGATTTTCCGAAGTCTTAATCCTGTTCAGCAGTTTATTCTGGGCTTCATCAAATGAGACTTTAAGTTCATTCACAATGCCCTGAATGATATTGACAGTGTGAGTGGCTAGCTCATCTCGTAACGGAATAGCCGGAGGCACTTGTGGGCCTTGCATTTCAGCAGACGCATCTGTAGAGCTGGATACAATCACAGTCTCTAATGGAGGAATGTTGGCTGCCTCTGTAGATTTATCTAACTCCCCCTCCACTGGTGCAGACTTGTCAGATGGAGGTTCAACAGGATTCGGAGTCTCAAATGCTTCATGTCCCTCATTCTCATCTTCCTCTCCGTCCTCATCCAAGAATTCATCTATATCAGCAGCCTCTTCCAATTCTCGGTCAGCAGTCTCCAGTACTTCAGCTTCGGTTCCTTGAGTGTTTCTGTTCAGGACCTCCTCATCCTCCAGCTCAGGTTCACTTACTTCATGAATTTCGGCCACTGCATCCCTGGCCACCTGGGCAATTTCAGAAACTTCATCTGTATGAGGGGGTAGAGTCTCCCCCTCGATTCCTGCAGTCAGGGTATCAGGAATTTCTCGGGGGGGGGGGGGGGGGTGACTGCTGGAGATACTTCCTGTCGCTCTTCCACGGCAGGCTGCCCGATCTACCTCTCCCATCGATCAAACACACTTGCATCCATCTTCTTCAAGTAGTGGAGAGGGACACCTTTGCTCATGTCGAACTTGTCTCCGTTTAGCTGGTTTAGATATAGACTTATGATGCGGCTGAAACTAGGAGTGCCCAGGGTGTCCTTGATCTTCTCGAACAGAAACTCCCCCCAGTTGAACCTCTTGCGGCAGACAACAGCTATGAGGATCTTGAACATATCTCCTGAGATATGGTCATGCGAGCCCGGCTTGCAGATGAGCACTTTTCCAATAATGTCAGATAGGAGCTTCCCTTCTTCATTCATCTCCTTTCTCTTTATTGATCGAGTTCCTCGTGGAAGACCGCAGAACAAGAGAGTTCTGGTTTTGTCCTCGTCCTCCAAATAGTCCTCCTGCTCCGAACTAGAAAGCTGCAGGTAGCGAGTCAGCTTGCTGGCAGACATCTTTACTTTTGCCCCCGCCACCTTGCTCTTGATTATGGAGTCTCCATCTCGGAGTCTTGCGGTAGCGAAGAACTCCAGCACCTCTTTGTCCAGGATTTTGCAAGGGTGCTCCAAGAAGAAGGTTAGCCCAGCCTCTTCCAGCATTAGAATGATGTTGCGGAATTCTTCCGAGGCGTGAGAAAACCCAGTTCGAACCAGCTCGCAGCCAGAGACCAACCCTGCAGTTGTCCTTGGAGCCATTGTAGATCTAGAGATAGAAGCCCTACTCTAAGCATTAATGAACATTCAAAAAGAAAGCATCACTAGTGAGCGCGTCCAAGTACGGGTGAGGAAGAGGTTACCTAAGGGCGTATACGGTGAGTTAGTTCGAGTGGAGAAGAATCGAAACTAGAAGAGTTCGTCGGGAAGCTTGCGGGAAACCTTTGATGGAGACGGATTAGAAGAGCTTTCCAGCAGGAGTCGGCGTGGTGTCCTTCCGGTAAGCGTCCCTTGCGGCGATTAGAGGCCCCTCGGCGAGTGTCCAGCGGAGGAGATTCGGCGAGGTTTGGCGTAGACGGTGCGACGAGCTTGTTGTGGGTCGTCGGGAGATCTCTTGCGGGTTTCGGCAAGGCTGCGGAAGAACTCGGGAGAGCTCTTGCGGGTCGTCGGGAGAGCTCTTGCGGGATTCGAGAAGAAGGCGAGGGGTCGGCGGGTATTTGCCTAGTTCGGTGAGATTTGTCTAATTCGGCGGGATTCGTGAAGAATGCGAAGGGTCGGCGGGATTTGTCTGACAGGAGATTTATTTAATTCGGTTTCTGATACCATTTGTCTAATTCGAAATTGAGAGGTCTCTTGACTAGAAATTTTCACGTTGAGAAGCTTGCAACATTTTTGGAATTTTATGATGTCAAGTCAATATAAAGATGATAAACACATGTATATTTTAAAGTCAATCTATTTGGATTTGAACGAGGCGTTTCCAAAAACTTCTTGATGTCAATTGTGAGTTGTCGAGAATCACGATGACATATCTTCGTTAACCCTTTATTGATGTGTAAAGGTTTGCATGCATCGAGTTAACCTATCCTTAGACGTGCATACATACACTAATATACAAAGAAGTATCTGTATATAATGATATATATATATATATATATATATATATATATATATATATATATATATATATATATATATATATATATATATATATATATATATATATATATGTAATTGTCAATTGAAAACGACTCAAGTCTTGAAACTGATCATGAGTACCTGGGATTTTGAGAGTCATCGTTTTAGTCCCTCAGGTAGAACATATCAGAAGCTCAATGTGAGTATGCTCAAATTGATATCACATCAGTTATTGCAGACGATTGTTCCAATTTAGTCTTGAGCCACCTACTGTCTAGTTCCCATCATATTCACGGAAACCTAGACTACCCTGCAAGAAAGAATTACTTTACCTTAGGAACCCAAATCATATTGGGTCCTAGGTTCCTGTTAGCATGAGCACGCCACTGCCTTCCTTCAAAAAACCTGTCTGGAAGACTACCTCTGTCCCGAGAATGTGGATAAGCCCTTGCCGTGGGCACAGAGGGGTTGTGCCAACAATCGATAGCAAAGTGTCCCACTTTGCCACAGCACCAACATGGGTGAATGTTGTATCGCCGTTTCCGACCTGATCTCGTGACTGATGTAGTCACGGTCCTAGGTCTAAACGGGATAGGGCATGATCTTGTCACAAAAATTCCTCTTCCATCGTGACACGTGGAAGGGTGGAAAGAATGCATGTTGTGAGCGTTATGAGGCCGGGAAGGTGGTGCCATTCTTTCAGGCATCTCCCTTACAGGGGCCCCATGAAACCTGACATCATGACTTCTATCCTCTCTATCCCGTGTCCTCGAGTGGTGAGAAGTCTTCTGTGAGCTGGGATATGCAGATCCACACTGTGTTGAGGCAGTGGCAGTGAATACGAATGGCTCAGAATGAGCCTTAGGTATTTCCTCATGGGTGGCCATGACGCCCCTTGCACTATGGACGTTTCCACATGGGGACAAATCACCCTTGCAGTGACCACGACCATTCCTGTGGTCAAACCTGAAGGCATGATGAGTTGCCTTCCTGCCTGGAGTGGGGGGTCGGAATACCGTTTCCCCATTTCTCCACGAATTGACAATCCGGGAGATCCACCCGTTTTCTTGCTTTCTCTTAATGGCATCAACCTTGGAGAAGTTTGATACTATTCTTTTCTCATTCTCCAGACTACTCTCTAGAGCTGAGATCTTAGAGTCCTTGGCCTTGTTGGATGCCAATTGGAGAACCAACAAGATCTTCAGTCGAGCAATCTCTCGAGCTTGCTCCTCAGCAAGTAGGTTGCTTTCCTGAAGGGCTCTCTTCAAGGAATCAGAATTTTCTGGAGGAGAGCAGTTTCTGTCTTCAGAAAGGTCAAAAGATATGGGGCAGGATGAAGATGTTACCTGCTTATCTGTGTTATTGTCATTAGAATCAGTGACCATTGCTTCATCCTCGTCCGAGCTGCTTTCCTCACTGGTCTCGTCAGTCTCTGATACGGACACTGGAGCTCTGATGTTGTCCGAGTGATGCTTGCCTTCATCTTCAGAGGTGAGGACCCTCACATAGGCTTCCTCGTCTGATTGACAACATATTCCAGCTTTCTCTGACTCCCCCATCAGCTCTGAGATCATCATCCACAGAGATTTAGCCGTTCTACATTTTTCCAATCTAGAGCGAGAGGCTCCAGACCAGATATCCAGGATAATTTGACGAATCCTCTCGTCCAAATGAAATAGTGATAGTTCCGTCTCTGACATCTCAGCAATGCCCATGGGCACTTGGATCCCAGAGTCGGAGGTCTTCATGGGAATAAACGGACCCTCTTCCAGGATGAAGGATGCTCGAGGATCGATAGCGTCAAGGTGAAATGACACTCTCATTCTCCAGATGGGATAATAATCCTTTGTGCATGCGGGGAGTTTGAGTGGCGGTATCTCATAATCCAGATCCATGCTTCTGACACTGGTGGCAGGATTCTACTCAAGGTGTTAACCTTTGAAGAGTAACCTCGCTCTGATACCACTTGAAAGTCCACCTAGTGTCAGCTATGTGCACCTATGGGGGGGGGGGGAATAGGTGACGAGTAGCACTTTTGCGGAATTTACGAACGTACCTGCACAATAAAAATAGAAAGCACAACACACAGAATACACAAGCAAATTATAGTGGTTCCTCGACTTGGGTACATCCACTTTCCCCCTTCGACCTATCTCCCCAACAAGGGACGACTCGGTCACTTCTCCAATGGGATTGAAATCCAATCCCTGCACTAACGGAAGGAACCCTTCCACACGTGAGAGTCAACACTCCCACAAAACGGGTTGCACCCAACCCTTACAACACGGAACAATCGTTCCTTTACAACAAAAGTAAATATGGAATGTACACGAGATACAAACTTCGTTTGGAGACTACGGTGTTCCTCTTCGTTCGACGACGTGTTCGTGAAGTCAACGAAAAGTCTACAACCTTGGTCTCTCTTGGAAAGGATCTTCCCGAAGCCGGCGGCGGCAATCCGAGCGGCGGCTTGGTTCGGGATCGACGGCAACTATGATGCGCGGCAGCAGTACTTCTGAGATCCAATCTTCGTTGCAAAGCAAACTAGGTCTACCAACGGTCAATCTAGGATCGGTCGTCTCGATCGATTCGGACGGGGGAGTTTTTCCCGGTCAACAAATCGAGAGACAAGGGATCTCTGGATAGACACGTGAGACTCAAGCTTTGCTAAGCTTCTGTCACCGGAGATCACTAAGGAATCTCGATTGTTGACGGCGACCAACTTGCCCGAGCACGACGGCGGCGGCGGAGAGGAATCGCGATATTACGGTTTCGTCGTGGCTCGGTTTCTTTCTCTTTTCTCCGTCGTTTTACTGTTCAAAATACTGGAATATATATACTGTAGATAACTCCAATATGACCGTTTGTGGGACCCACACTAGAAATCCCTAAGTCCGGTTCAAACTAGTCCAGAGGCAGAATCCGGTCCAGCAGCATCCTGAGAAAACGCTAAGTGAAAATCGGCGAGAATCGCAGGCGATTCTCGACGAATCGGCGAGAATCGCCAAGTGATTCGCGACGATTCGTCGAGAATCGTTAGTGATTCTCGCCGAATCACTTATTGATTCTCAACGAATTTCACTTTGTATACATGAGCTGCTTGGCCACCGGTTCGGCGAGAATCACTAGTGATTCTCGCCGAATCTTACTTGGTACCGTTTTGAGGTAGCCAGAAGGAGTCGGCGAGAATCACTAATGATTCTCGTCGATTCGGCGAGAATCACTAGTGATTCTCGTCGAATCGGCGAGAATCACTTGGTGATTCTCGTCGAATTTTCCTTGGACGAATTTTCGTCTTTCACCCTGGAGCTGCTCCTTGACCCATCCATGCTCCTTGTCTTCTCTTGCATATGAACGACCCTGTTCTTGAAAGTAAGTGCACTCCAATAGAGAGAGTACACGTAGGCCAACACACTGATCTGCTCAACGAGGGATTACGTCTTGCAGACCCGTGTATATTGACCTACTGCACCCTGACATTGGTGTGCACTTAGCGTGGAGGAGCTGCAAGTACAACTTAAGATGTTTCATCAAATACATTGTGAATTCATCTTAGCTTGACAGGTGGCTTCCTCAAATCTAGGTAATCGTGGATACAATACCCAACAATGTGTATACCCACCTAGGAGTGGAGATGCCCGCTAAACTGCTGCCGTAGCCACAACGGTGGTACCAGAGAGTGATGCTAGCTCTGAAAAGTGGGAACTAAAGGTCTGTGATCACAGAGTCGTGTGTATGAGTTGCACTTGCATGAACCATAAAACGCATGCATATCATATATTCATAACTTAGTCATACACACCATTGATCCTTATCATATAAATTAGTATGGGCTCTTTTATATGATAAGTTATATTTCTGGAAACCTTAACTTATAAGTTTGTATGAGCATTCATATAAGTTAAGGTACTTCTGTGATGGTAGATTAGTAGTAGCTTATTTTACTTGCTGTTTTTACTCTGCTTACTTTCAGTACTTGCTTACTTATAACACTTTACTTGTTTCTATTCAGTTCTTCTCACCTTTCATATACCATATATATATATATATATATATATATATATATATATATATATATATATATATATATATATATATATATATAGCCGCTAGAGTAGAAATAACTGACATATATAGACTTGTTAGTATAGTTCCACAATCACCTGTTTCCTTTGCTATACCCTTGTTGTCCTCCGCTTCGTCCTCCCGCCCGGTGCCTAGGAGTTGCAGTAGAGAGGTGTGGAGGAAACGACTTAGTCTTTGCGAATAATGGTCAGTGTGACCAATCATTTTAGGAGCTCGAGGAGATGGAGTACCAGTAGGATGAGGTGGCAGGACGTGATGAGCTGATACCACCACTACCTACTATTACGACTACAGCCTGTCGTCAGGTGGGACGAGTTTTCTGATGATAGTATAGGTTCTGCTTGTTGACATTTGTGAGAGAGAGATTTGATATTATGTACATGTCATAAGCCTTTTTTCCTCTTTTGATGTACTCATTCTGGACTCGTGTACTTTCACTTTTATTTGATTGTGTTGTGACATGTAGACTAGCTGTTATTATACACTGCTTGTTTTTTACTTCTATCTCTCAATTGGCCGAACAGGTTTTATGATCGTACTAGCCGGTAGGATCGGCGTGTTGCGGTGTTGACTAACCCGTGAGTTAGTGCCACCGTAAGACAGCAGTTATGGGCATAAAACTGGGAGCCTCCTTGGTAAGGGGGAGGGGTTTTACAACTTGTGCACCTTATCCTTCTTTAGGAATGCAAACAACATCCTTATTCTTGAGGTGTGATCCATAGGATAACTTCCTTATTCCAGTCCAAGTTCTGGAACATCTTCTGCCCAAGTGCCACATGGGGGATGGGCACTGAAGGATCAAGCGCATACCCAAATGCACCAAAAGCCCGGACTGTTGGAAAGGGTGCTACTTAATTTCTTAAATAAGTAGAAGAGCGCCACGGGTCAAGTGAAGGAACGCCGGACCCAACAATCCCCCCCCCCCCCCGGCGTCCAGCACAACTCGTCGGCTCAGAGGTGGAGTTACCACATGGCCCACATGGCTCAGAGGTGGGGTTACCACATGGCCCACACGGCTCAGAGGTGGGGTTACCACATGTCCATGTTTCACAGCTCAGAGGTGGGGTTACCACATGTCCACGATTGCCTGACCCGCCGGACCCACACAGGTAGAAGGGAAAAATCAGGATTTAATAGCGCTCCCCCGGTCTTGAACCCATGACCTGCTTTGATAACAATTGAAGGATCAAGCGCATACCCAACTGCACCAAAAGCCCGGCCTATTGGAAAGGGTGCTACTTAATTTCTTAAATAAGTAGAAGAGCGCCACGGGTCAAGTGAAGGAACGCCGGACCCAACAGGCACTTAGGCTAACCTGCAAATTAGAATTATCTTTCCTTGGGACCCCAGTAGGTATTGGGTCCTAGGTTCTGATTAGTTTGAAATCTGACTTGCCTACCTACAGCATTTCTGACAGGTAGGCTAACTCTTGCTCTAGAAATAGAAGGATTGTGCCAACAATCTAAGGCAAAATGCCCCACCTTACCAAAGCACCAACACTCATGAATATTGTATCTTCATTTCTGAGCAGGTCTTGCAGTGTGGTTAACTGCTGACTGAAAAGAAGGAAGAGGGGCAACAACTTTCTTCAGGTTCCTTTCAGCTAGGATCTGAGTGAAGGTCATTCTTCCAATAGGCATTCTTTGATTGCCCTGAATGGTATTTACAGATGTCTTCTTTGCAAAGGACAAGCTGTTTTTATCATCAGAACAAGCCAAGTTATGCTTACTTGAAGACTGAGCCTTTGTTTGAGTCTTTTTTGGATGGGCTTGAGTGAGAGCCACTGTCTTTCCCTTGAGAGTTGGGGCTGAGGAACCAAATATAAATGGTCCAGCATGACCATTTGTACTTTTTCAATGGGAGTCTTAATGGCACTCAATCCACTACCCTTTCTTCTTTCATTGTAAGAAACATTTATATTCTTATAAGAAAGATTCTCATTCTCCCAGTGACCATGCATGCAGCCTTGATCATACCTATGAGAAGGGAGGATTACCTTATGAAAGGTTTACTGTGGCACTACAGGAGCTTTGCTTTTCCATTTGGAAAGGACAACTCTTGTGCTTTCCTTGAATGCAAACTCCTTCTTTCCCTTTTGGGAGGAGAAGGAATTTATCAAAGGCAACACTGCCTTAGGCCTGCTGAATTCAACCAAAGCCATTCTCTCCTTTAGGAGTTTCTCTTCAAGATTCAAAATGACCTTGTTCTTTTGGCTTATGGTCTCACTTTGGATGATTGAGATGGCCTTCAGTTGGCTGACTTCTCTCATTTTCTTATCTAGTAAGGATGTTATCTCAGACTGCTGGGCATCAACTAGATGAAGAGAGATAATCTCCTCAGGCTGCATCTTGGCCAACATCTTATTTTTTCTCAAAGCTTCAAATATTTGACCATACCTGTCAATCAATTGATTGACATCTATCTCAGATTCAGGTCCATATTCATCACTAGATGAGGATGCATCAGAATCTGGACTGGTCTCATGACCTGAGCAGCTAGATAGATGTTGTACCTGTTCTTGACCAGGGTTATCCTGACAGAAATCTTCTTTTGTCAAAGCCATCCCCTCATAGCAGCCATTAATATCTCCATCCACCTAGTATCACTTTTTGAGTGTGATAGAGGGGCCCTGATCTCTATCCTAGTATCTGGATGGTCTTCATCTTCATTTGCAATACCAGCAAGTAGCCCAATGAAGGCTTCATCTTCAGGCTCTGATTCACTGTCTGATAGACTGATGTTGTTATCATCTCATTTCTACTCTGGCTCTTCCAAGTAGACAGTCAGAGAATCCCACATTTCTTTGGCTGTCTGACAGTGAACTACACTCATGAAGGTTGAGTCATACATGGAACTCATCATGATGTGTAGTGCCCTCTTGTCCATAGTTACTAAGATGATTTCATCTTCTGTCTTTTCTACATAACTCTTTGGAGTCTGGACTTCTGCATCTAAGATAGAGACCTTCATGTGGATGAAAGGGCCTTCTTGAACTGTGGCAAGGGCCCTAGGATCAGAGGCTTCCATGAATTGTTTGACCCCTTCTTTCCAGGTCTCAAAGTTCTCCTTTCTGCACTCTTAGAACTTCATTCCTTGTGGTTCTCTTTTGAACCCACAAGTATAACCCTTTTAGCTATCCTTTTAAGGTCAACTCAGACTATTAAGTCCTTTTTGAGTAACCTCCCTCTAATACCACTTTAAAGTCTTTAATTTAAGGATAGCTAAATCACCTAGAGGGGGGGGGGTGAATAGGTCATTGGTTTCTTTTTAAGTTTCTTTAATTAATTCTTCCTTAAGAGCTTTTGCTTTTAGTTTTTTTTAAGCTTTCAAGATATATACAACTTGCACAGAGCAAATAATGCAGAGAAGCACACAGTGATTTATAGTGGTTCCCCTAATTGGTACATCCACTTTCCCTCCCGCCTATCCAACTATCTTGTTGGAGTAGACATTTCTCCAAAACTTGCTCCAAAGAGCTTACACCTCAGATCCAGCAGGATTTCTAAATCTCTTCCAAGACTTACTTCTCAGCCACAAAGGCCTACAACTCAGTCGTCAACAGACCACCTACTGTAGGCTGTTACGCCCTACACTCAGGCTGATATAACAGCCCTTCCTCAGATCCACAAAGGATCCTACCTCAGTGCTCTGCAGTGCTCCTACACTCAGTGACCCTCAAGCCACCTACCTCAGCCTTATCTTAAAGGCCTACAGCTCAGGCTTTTCAACCCTACAACTTTAGGCACAAGGCCCTACTCTTAGAGTGCTACAGTACTCCTACAGCTCAATACCCTTCCAGGAATCTACCTCAGTGCCCATCCAGGCACCTACAGCTCAGAGACAAACTTGTCACCTACCTCAGGCACAAAGGACCTACACTTAGAGAGCAGCACTCTCCTACCTCAGGAAATTATGCCCTATAGCTCAGATCCACACTTGGATCCTACAGGATGAAGGTGGGTTGGTGGATATTCTTGACACAAGAGATGTTTCTATTGGAACACCCTATTACTAATTTGGGTCAGGATCACTATGTCTCTAGGAAACCTGTTTTTGACCTCATTGTATATATCTAAAGGTCAATTAGGATTTAGTCTAAGGGTTAGTAGTTAGTTTTGGAAGCTGCCCTCAAGACCAAGGTTTTTCAGTTTGGAGACTAAGTCATTTCGTCGAGCTCAGTACGACGAATCGTCGAACTCCAATCGACGATCGTTTACCTCAACTTCGACGGATCGTCGAACTCCATTCGACGACCGCTGAGCTCAACTTCAACAAATCGTCGAACTCTATTCGACGATTGCGAGCTCAGTTCGACGATCTTGACTCCAGTATTGATTCTCTATCTCTGAGCTCAGTTCGACGATAGTTGAGCTTAGATCGACGATCTCTGTTGATATCTAAGTCCAATTCACTGAACTCAGTTCGACGTTAGTGGAGCTCAGTTTGACGTTTTTCTGAAGAGTAAATGATTTTCAAGATTCAAATTCAGAACAGTTAAGGAGTTATTGTCAGCAATTAATTCAGAAGATCTTGTAGCCGTTTTCACTTATTCTGGACCAAGTTTCAAGAGATTATCAAGGAATATTTCTTTGGACTTTCCCCCAGAAGACAATTGCAATTAAGGAAGTCAATTAATGACAGACCAACGACTATTCTTGACAGAGGATCATTTCTAAGGAATAAAAGACAAGATTTTTGAATCTCTCTCTTACAACACAGAGAAGCAATCAAGAACAAGAAAAAGAAGAACAATTCATTCTCTGCAACAACCATTCTCTGGAACAACATCTTTCTCAACACCAACTGTTCTCAAGAGAAAAAGAGAAAGAGCTGTAGACATTCTCTGTCTAAAAGAATTCACTCAAG
Source organism: Platanthera guangdongensis (assembly GCA_039583875.1). Taxonomy (NCBI): domain Eukaryota; kingdom Viridiplantae; phylum Streptophyta; class Magnoliopsida; order Asparagales; family Orchidaceae; genus Platanthera; species Platanthera guangdongensis. The sequence goes on along the minus strand of CM077164.1, from coordinate 73,000,461 downwards.
AACACCATCACCAAAAGGAGATCAACAAATCTGAAATCTTCAGATCCCTTTTGATTCAAGTGTTCAAGGCCACAATCATTCAAGACTCCAGACATCTAACATTTCAGCTGTTGCTGAAATCATAAATTGTTGGAGATCAACTTTCTGAAAGCATATCACCCTACAACAAAGCTTCATTTCCTGAACATCTCAAGAACTCAGGGGGAGCTTTGACAACATCAAATCCACATAGTCTTCTCAGCTGCTCTGAGAAAGAGAAGACTTCCATCACTCTCTCATCCCCATCTCTGTAAAGGGTTTTTCAAACTCCCTTCAAAAGTTTGTGCTTGGTTTTTGAGAACCTTATCAAAAGCTCATTGGTGGCAAGACACCTGATCAAAAAAATTTGATTTAGTTTTTGAGCACCTTATCAAAAGCTCATTGGTGCCCAGGACACCTGATCAACTCATCCTGCAGTGGGTTCCTACCTAGGGTGGTAGAAGAGTGGATGTACCCAAGTTTAGGGGAACCACTATAGCTCCTTGTGTCTTCTAGTTGCTTATCTTTATTTTTGTTTCTGGCTGTGATTGATCTGTGATTAGTTTCTTTTGTAGATTGTATAGCCGCTGTGTTTAGATTTACTATTTGCTTCCCTGTTCACTCAGATTACAACAACTGTTGTAAAAAGTTTTTAAGCACCATACTCTATTCACCCTGCCTCTAGAGTATATCAGATCTAGCTCACACTTTCAATTGGTATCAAAGCAAGGTTGGTTAAATATACACACCTTGGTGGTTGCACAGGCTAACACCTGAACCCAAATATTCCTAGTTAGATCTGTTTTCTTTTGATTTTATTACTAGATTTTGTTTTCACCAATCATGGCCCAAAACAAAGATTATGCTAGCACCAAACCTCCAGTGTGCAATCTGTCTAAGTTTGCACTTTGGAAGACAAGGATTAGACTACATGAATTCTATTGACGAGGACATTTTTAATTCTGTTTTGACAGTTTGTCCAAGACCTCCAGAGAACACAAGTACAAATGCTGTTCCACCTCCATCAGGAACAGATACTGATATCAAGAAGTGGAAGGTTGCAGATGCAAAGGCTATGAACATCTTAGCCCAGACTATGTATGATGACATCTTTCAAAAGGTGGCTGAATGTAATTCAGCAAAGGAAATCTGGGATAAGCTCACTGAAATAGTGTCAGGATCAGCTGATGAAAGAAAGGACAGGAGATCTCACCTCATATCCCAATATGAGAACTTCAAGAAGGGAGAAGCTGAGTCAGTTGGAGATATGTACAATAGACTCAGTGTGATAGTCAATGAACTGAAGACTCTGGATAAGGAGATCTCACTGACTGAACTTAATGACAAAATCCTAATGTGCTTCCCAAGCACTTGGGATTCAAGGATCTGGCCAATCAAGGATGCCAGAAGTCTGAATGAGATCACCACAGAAGCTCTTTTGGGTAAGCTCAAATCTTATGAGTTGCTCATCAAAAACAGAGAAGAAGAGCAGAAGGCTGCCTCACCAGCCACAAGAAAAGAAAAGACAATAGCTTTCAAAGCCTCTGAAGATCAGCCTGAAGATAGAGTCACAGGCAATGATGACCTGCTCAGTCTATTGGCCAAAAGATTTTACAAGATGGCCAGAAAGGACTTCAGAAGGAGATCATACAAGGAGCATGATAAACCAAGGTATGACAAGTCAAATAATAAAGAAATTGTTTGCTTTGGTTGCAAGAAACCAGGGCACATTGTACCTGACTGTCCAGAGAACAAAAATAAGGACAGAAAGGATAAGAAAGAAAGAAGAAGAGATAAAGACTTCAAGAAGAATGACAATGGCAAACCTTCCTCAAGCAAGAACAAACACACAAGGAAGGGATTTGTTGCTGAATCTTGGAGTGAGACTGAAGAGGAATCAGAAGCTTCATCCAGCTCAAGTGATGATGAAGATAATGCTGAAGAGAAGGAGTTCTGCATGATGGCAATCAATGCCTCTCAACATAATTCAGATGCAGAAGAGTCAGAGTCAGACTCAGAGACTCAACTTGAAGACGACCAGGTAATTAGTTCTTTTGATTTCAATTCAGAGGACTTTAAATCTGAGTTTAAAGCATTATGTTTAGACTTACTAAAATCTGAGAAGGAAATTATTTCTCTCAGAAATCAATTGTCTCAACATAGTTCCTTAAAGTCAGAAAACCTAAAACTCTCTGAGGAGTTGGAGTGCTGTAGGGAGCAGATAGCTTCACTGAAAGGTGAGCTATCAGAGGCCGAGAAGCTTGAGGAATCCCTTAATGGGAGAAGTATCAAGCTGATGGACATCACAAGCACAGTGAACTCCAGATTCAATAGTACACTGGGCTTGGGTGCTTCATCCAGCCAACCTATAGTTCTAACAACCCCAATCAAGTTTATTTCTGATAAAGGGAAGGGAGTTGTAGAGGTAGCTAGGAAAAATTCTTATCTGCCTAAGAAAACTAAGTCCCAGTAGAAACCGTCGAACGGAGCTCGACGATCGCCGAACGTAGATCGACGATCTCAGGCAAAATCGTCGAACTCAGGTCGACGATCTCTAATTCCTGAACTCTGCCACATTCGACCGTCGAATGGAGCTCGACGATCTGACCCAAGATCGTCGAACGCAGCTCCACGATCGTCGAACAGAGATCAGAGCTTTGCAAATTCTTTCAAGGGCAAATCAAAATCCAATCCTAGGGGTCCTTCATCCCAAAGCTTTAACCCTTATACTGAATGGATAATACCTCCAAGGAGATATCATTTTGAAGGTTATAAGAGTCAACCTGAGATGTCTTTCATTTCTGAGTTTAAAGGTTATCAACCTAGGCCCAAGGTAAACTGGGTCAAAAACAAATGAATTATCTTATGTGCAGGTGAAGACCTATCCAACATCAAACCAACAATGGTATTTGGATAGTGGGTGCTCTAAGCACATGACAGGAAATAAGGACAACCTCATATCCTTTAAAGCCAAGCTTGGACCCAAAGTCATATTTGGTGATTCAAACTTTGGACAAACTAAAGGATATGGTGCAGTCCAGATTGGAACGGTGACATTCAAGAAGGTAGCTTATGTGGAAGGACTGTAGCACAATTTGATAAGTATCAGTCAGCTATGTGATGAAGGCTACCAGGTGACTTTCAGCAAAGCTTTATGCAAGATCAAGTCAGAGGACAACACAACTGTGTTGACAGGTAAAAGGAAAGGTAACATCTATCTAGTAGATTTTCTTTCAACAGATGTAGACATTTGCCTGTTTAATTTTATCTGTAGACCTAATGTTTTATGGCATAAGAGACTAGGACATTTAAACCTTAGAACCATTGCTAGGCTATCCAAGGACAACCTTGTTAAAGGACTACCTTCTGGCCCCTACAAGAAGGAAGGACTCTGCAGGGCTTGTCAATTAGGCAAGCAAACTAAAAGTAGTTTCAAATCACTTAATAAGAGTGATTCACCTAGGATCTTGTATCTGTTACACATGGATCTTTTTGGACCCATTACAGTACAAAGCCTAGGAGGGAAATCTTACACTTTAGTAGTTGTAGATGACTTCTCTAGATTCACATGAGTGTTCTTTCTGAGGAAAAAGTCTGATAACTTTAAGTGTTTGACAGAGTTTCTCAAATGTATACAGATTGAGTTCAATACTCACATTTCCCTGATCAGAAGTGATCATGTGATAGAGTTTGATTCTCTTCTTATGCAAGAGTTCTGTCAGAGTGAGGGGATCAGGCATACTTTCTCAGCTCCTAGAACTCCTCAACAAAATGGGGTAGCTGAAAGGAAAAATAGAACCCTTATTGAATCTGCCACTACATTGTTGTCAGATGCTCATCTTCCTCTATCTTTTTAGGCAGAGGCAGTGAACACCTCCAACTATGTGCTGAATAGAAGTTTAATACATAAAGTAAAGGGAAAGACTCCCTATGAATTACTCAAAGGGAAGAAACCTAAAGTTGATTATTTTAGGATTTTTGGTTGTATTTGTTATATACACAATAATGACAAGAGATATTTAGCAAAATTTCAAGCTAAAGCTGATGAAGGAGTGTTTCTGGGATACTCCATGATCAGTAAGGCTTATGGAGTTTATAATAAATCATCTCTTAAAATTGAGGAATCTGTTCACATATCATTTGATGAATCTAACATGTCTTTCAAGGAGAAGAACACTTCTACCATAGAACCTTTGCAGGTACATTCTCTTGCTGAAGATCTGAACAAGTTACAGGTTACTCAAAAAGAGGAAAGCAGTGAAGATGAAGAAAGCATTCAACATATTGAAGAGAAACAACTTGAAGAGCCAGTTGTTGTACCACAAGAGGAAACAACAACACAGGTTGGTGAATAATCAACACCCCTTGTTGATTTAGTAACATCAAGAGACCATCCAATTTCCCAAGTAATTGGAGACATCTCAGCTGGTGTGCAAACTAGAAATCAGGTCAACCAAAACCTGTTGCACACTTGCTTCATATCTCAAATTGAACCTCAATCCATTCAAGATGTAGAGCAAGATCCACACTGGATCATTGCAATGCAAGAAGAGTTGCATCAATTTGAAAGGAACAAAGTTTTTTGAACTAGTGCCAAAGCCTAAGGATCACTCCATTGTTGGAACAAAGTGGGTGTTCAGAAACAAATTGGATGATAAAGGAGTAATTGTAAGGAACAAGACAATGCTAGTTGCTCAAGGATACTCTCAAGAAGAAGGCATAGACTATGACCAGACTTTTGCACCAGTTGCAAGACTGGAAGCCATCAGAATCTTCTTAGCTTATGCAGCACACAAAGGCTTCAAGGTATACCAGATGGATGTGAAGAGTGCAGACATCAAAGAAGAAGTCTATGTCAGACAACCTCAAGGTTTTATCTCTCCAACTTATCTTGATTATGTTTTTAAGTTGAACAATGCATTATATGGTCTCAAGCAAGCTCCTAGAGCATGGTATGAGACCCTAGCATGCTTCCTTCTGGAAAATGAATTTATAAGGGGTAGAGTAGACCAAACTCTTTTCATTAGAACCCATAAGTCCCATACCCTACTAGTACAGATTTATGTAGATGATATTATTTTTGGCTCTATTGATTCAAAATTGTGCAGAAGGTTCTCCAACCTAATGTATTGTAAATTTGAAATGAGTAGCATGGGTGAGCTATCCTTCTTTCTAGGATTGCAAGTCAAACAACATGCTGAAGGCATCTTCATTTCTCAAACCAAGTATACAAATGAATTGGTTAAGAAATTTGGTATGTCTGAAGCATCTTGTATGAAAACACCTATGCCCACTAATGCTGTATTGGATGCTGATGAACATGGGAAACCTGTTGATCAGACAACATATAGAGCAATGATTGGCTCTCTACTGTACCTTACAGCTAGTAGACCTGATATAATGTTTGCTACATGCATATGCGCTAGATTCCAAGTAAGCCCTAGAGAGTCACACCTAACATTAGTAAAAAGGATTCTCAGGTATGTTAAAAGTTGTCCAAATCTAGGTCTCTGGTATCCAAAAGATTCAGCATTTGAATTAACTGGATTTTCTGATGCTGATTATGCTGGATGCAGAATTGACAGAAAAAGCACCAGTGGAACTTGTCAGTTTCTTGGTGACAGACTTGTCTCTTGGTTTTGCAAGAAACAAACTTCTATGTCAACTTCAACTGCTGAAGCTGAATATATGGCTGCAGGCAGTTGTTGTTCACAAATATTGTGGATTCAAAACCAACTCCTAGACTATGGCTACAACTTAGAGAAGTCAAAAATCTTCTGTGATAACACCAGTGCTATTTCTATAGCTCAAAATCCAGTCCTCTATAGTAGGACAAAACACATAGAAATTAGACATCACTTTTTAAGGGATAATGTTGAGAAGAATAAAATTGAACTTCAATATATCACAACTGATTTGCAAAGGGGAGATATTTTCACCAAACCCTTGGATGAAAAGAAACACACCTTCTTTCTAAATCAGTTAGGAATGTTAGATGGAGGAAGTCTATAATAAGTTCCAAGATTTTTAAAACTTTAAAAATTGACTAACACTAGGCAAACATCTTGATTTTTCTAAGTGTCTAGAGTGTATTTCTGGTCTCTGAACTGCACTCGACGATTTTCCCCAAGATCGTCGAATGGAGATCGACGATTTCCGAAATCGTCGACCAGAGCTCAGCATTTCTTAGATAGTCTGAACTATCTCTTCCGGTCAACGATCGTCGAACGGTGCTAGACGATTTTGTTCTCTGAACTATCGTCGAACGGAGCTCGACGCTCTCCAATATCGTCGAGCGGAGATCGACGATATTGAAGACCTTTCAGATTCCTTTAGAAGCCCCGATCGTCGAACTGAGTTCAACGATCTTTCCTTTTCTGCGTCGAACCCTAATATAAAATTCATTTTCGGCCATCGTTCTCCTTTTGCGCTTTCAATCTCTCTGCAAAAATTTTTCTTTCCCTCCAAACATCTCTACACTTGGTCATTTTGTTTGTTGATTTTTGCAGGTAACCATGGTCATCTTTATTGCCGTTCTAGCCGCAATGAAATTCGATGCTGGATTTGATATAGACATGGAGTCCTTCAGCACCACTGATCAGGTTTTTCAAGATATTCTGAAACTGTTCAAGGAGCAGAAGCTTGTTACCATCATGTCGATAAGAATCAAGTTGGCTGCTGATGAGATTAAGGAATGGGTCTATACTGCCCGCAACCAGGACCAAAACACAGTAGTTGGTTCAATTTCTGGAACCCAGGTACCTTTGATTCCTGCTATTCTGAAAGAGGTTTTTGAACTAAGTTCTGGAAGAGATTCTGCTGAGTTATCTGGAGAGGAATTTTCTGATTTACTTGCAAGAATGAGTCATTCTGATGCTAACCCTAGCAAGCTGCTGAAAAAGAACCTAGCTGTTGAATACAGGTTTTTGGCTGATGTAGTGGGAAAGGTTTTGCTGGCCAAGCATTCAGCACATGATACTATCTCTAGGTATCAGCTATGCTTGATGGGTGCCATTGTGGATAAGAAATAGTTGAACTGGGGAAAGGTCTTCTTTGACCTGTTCAAGAAGAAAATAAACAAGAACTTTGTGAATTATGGGAGGATCCTAGGGCTTTTTCTTCACAACAGATGCCCTGCACTGCTTGTATCATCTGGGATGCATATTAATGCTTCAAAAAGGCTGTCCTGTGCCCTCTTTGGCAAATGGGACAGGCAGATAGTGAAGCCTAGCAGGCCTTCTGCAAGCACAACTTCAGGCACAAGGACTGTCACAGTCTCTTCCCCTCAAGTCTCTGCCCCTGCAGATGACTTGCCTGCTGCTGCTTCTCCTCCTCCTCCTCCTATTCCATCTCCACCAGTACCCTCCTCCATTCCAATTCCATCCACAATCATTATTTCTAGCCCATCTCCAACATCAATTCCATCCCCAATTCCTACTCTTCCAATCACAGAAGAAATCTTCCATCTATTACACCACTACCCTCAACCAGACATTGATACATCATCCACCATTCCATCCTTCAATCTTCTTGATGATTCCTTCATGTATGATTCACCCTCATCCCCTCATGAGCTACCCTCCTCATCAACATCTTATCAACAACTTCTACGAGACATTATTGATCAACCGTCATTCACACCCTCTATCTCCATACCACTGTCTTCCATTTCCACAATACCCACACCTCAACCTTCACTTCTACCATCCACCAGCTCTCCACGAACATCTCCAGTTGCTCCACCATCCCTCTCTACCTCTGCTCTAGTCCCTGCTGAGCATGTAGACATTCCAGCCCTAGCTGACCAACTGTATGAACTGATAGCTCCCAGGCTCTCACTTCTATTGGAGACCTCCTTGGCTCCACTTCTTCAGTCAATTGCAGCCCTCTCTGCCAGGCTATCTTCTCTCTTTCCTCAGGCAATCCCTTCATTTGGGTGCCTTGATCCAGCTCTCTCTGAATCCAAGAAGGGGGAGATGCCTCATGAAGATGTGAGTTTGCCTGCTGCTGCTGCTGCTGTTGTTTCTTCAGTCCCTGCTGCTGCTGTTGTTACTCAAGCTCCAGTTCCACCTCAGGTTGTAGTCTTCTCAATGGACCTTAGGTCCTTACTATCAGTTTTTGATTCAGCCTACTTCAGCTGTCTTCTAGAGAAAATTGCAGCCCAGCCATCAGAGGATCTTTCCAAGGCCATTGCGCCCTTCTCAAGTTGTGACACCAGTGTTATAAATTCTTTTATACTTTCAGTTTATGCTGCTAGTTCTGTTGCTGCTGCTACTCCTGCTGAGCCTTCTATTCCCAGTGATCTTACTGCTGCAAATGCTGCTAAGCTTTCTGTTTGTTCTGATGCTGCTGATGTTCCAGTTCCTGAGGATATGCAGACAGAGGCATATGATTTTGAGCCTACTGCTAGTGCTGATGTTAGTATTTCTGAAAATGTTTCATCTGAAACTGTTTCTTCCCCAGCTGCTGCTGTCATTACTGCTGCTATATCTTCTACAAGTATTGCTCCAGAAAGTTCTATATCTGTTGTTACTACTGCTGCTGCTACAACATCTGCCAGTACTATATCTGCTGTGTCTGCTGCTACTACAACTGCTGTTTCATCTTCTCCAACCCAACTTCAGAAAGATTATCTGAAAAAGATTGATGCTTTATATGATGAGCAAAGCTCTGAAAGTGATGAATTTATGACTGATTCTGATGATTCTTCTGCCACTATAGCCAGGAAGAGAAAGGCAAGGAGCAAAGCTATGAAAAGAGTGCCTCCAGCCAAAGTCAAAGATAACAATGACATTCCTTACTACATTCTTCATGATTGCCCCATTACTGAACATTGGATGCAGTATTCCAAGAACCAATTGAAATCCATGAAGAAGAAGAGGAAGTATGAAAAAGGATCTTCTCAGTTTCATCATCCTCATCCTCCTCCACCACCTCCTCCTGATGCAGGTGCAGGTGGAAGCTCAGCTACTCATCCTTCTGCTAAACGCCAAACCCCCAATCAGCCTCATGCAAGATCTCAATATAGGGGAAGCCAGTCCAGAGGTTCTCAATCAAGAAGAGGAAATTATAGAGGAAGCCAAATGGAATTCCAAGTCTACTAAAAAGGCTATTCAAGGCAACACCCTTACTCTAGGGAAGGACAAGCTTCATCAGATACAACTTCAGGTCCTTTTCCCTACAAGTTGAAAGAAGTAGTCTCATCCAGAGCTCCTCAGGATAATCCTTCCAACAGATATGAGCCTCCAGTACCCTTTGTGGATCCAGAAAATAATCCTACTGCTTGGACTGCTAGAATGAAAGAATTAGCTGCCCTAGATCAAATCAAGAAAGCCAAAGAGCAAGGCAAGGACACCTCAAGCTTTACTACATTGTCAGAGCAAAGGAAAAAGGAACTTGAAAGATATACCTTCAGCAAATTTTTTGATTCAGAAAGATATATGGAGCTGCACCCTGAAGCTGTGGTACCAAGGCCCAAACAACAAACTTCTTTAGGTGCAGCTGATGACAGAAGGTCAAAGAAAGAAACTCTTAATCCTAATAGAGAAATTAAACTTATAAAGAGCAAGGAGAAAGAATAATTCTGTAAGGTGACAATCAATCTGATTTCTGATTTCTGTCTGAGATATTATATCTGTGATTCTGCTATGTTGTTGTTTATTGTTGCTTTTTATATTGTTGTTCTTTTATTTCTCCAATTTATGTAAATAGTAATCCTAACCCAAATAAGGGGAGATTGTTGGAACACCCTATTACTAATTTGGGTCAGGATCACTATGTCTCTAGGAAACCTGTTTTTGACCTCATTGTATAGATCTAAAGGTCAATTAGGATTGAGTCTAAGGGTTAGTAGTTAGGTTTGGAAGCTGCCCTCAAGACCAAGGTTTTTCAGTTTGGATACTAAGTCATTTCGTCGAGCTCAGTACGACGAATCGTCGAACTCCAATCGACGATCGTTTAGCTCAACTTCGACGGATCGTCGAACTCCATTCGACGACCGCTGAGCTCAACTTTAATAAATCGTCGAACTCTATTCGACGATCTGCGAGCTCAGTTCTACGATCTTGACTCCAGTATTGATTCTCTATCTCTGAGCTCAGTTCGACGATAGTTGAGCTCAGATCGACGATCTCTATTGCTGTCTAAGTCTAATTCGCTGAGCTCAGTTCGACATTAGTGGAGCTCAGTTCGACATTTTTCTGAAGAGTAAATGATTTTCAAGATTCAAATTCAGAATAGTTAAGGAGTTATTGTCAGCAATTAATTCAGAAGATCTTGTAGCCGTTTTCACTTATTCTGGACCAAGTTTCAAGGGATTATCAAGGAATGTTTCTTTGGACTTCCCCCTAGAAGACAATTGTAATTAAGGAAGTCAATTAATGACAGGCCAATGACTATTCTTGACAGAGGATCATTTCTAAGGAATAAAAGACAAGATTTTTGAATCTCTCTCTTACAACACAGAGAAGCAATCAAGAACAAGAAAAAGAAGAACAATTCATTCTCTGCAACAACCTTTCACTGGAACAACATCTTTCTCAACACCAACTGTTCTCAAGAGAAGAAGAGAAAGAGCTGTATACATTCTCTATCTAAAAGAATACACTCAAGAACACCATCACCAAAAGGAGATCAACAAATCTGAAATCTTCAGATCCCTTTTGATTCAAGTGTTCAAGGCCACAATCATTCAAGACTCCAGACATCTAACATTTTAGCTGTTGCTGAAATCATCAATTGCTGGAGATCAACTTTCTGAAGGCCTATCAACCTACAAAAAAGCTTCATTTCCTGAACATCTCAAGAACTCAGGGGGAGCTTTGACAACATCAAATCCACATAGTCTTCTCAGCTGCTCTGAGAAAGAGAAGACTTCCATCACTCTCTCATCCCCATCTCTATAAATGGTTTTTCAAACTCCCTTAAAAAGTTTGTGCTTGGTTTTTGAGCACCTTATCAAAAGCTCATTGGTGGCAAGACACCTGATCAAAAAATCTGATTTGGTTTTTGAGCACCTTATCAAAAGCTCATTGGTGCCCAGGACACCTGATCAACTCATTGGTTTTTACTCCTGATGAAGAGGGAAGGAATGCTGGAAAGTCTCCAGCAAGACAAGAAGAAGCACAGAGGCAGGGGGAGCTACCTTCAGCAAGCCCAATTCACCAGGATTCAATCCAGGGGGAGCCTCTACTTGTGGAAGAGCCAACTCCACTAGAGAGTGAACAAGCTACTCAAACCATACTAGAGGTATTAACTGACATTAATCAATTAGATTTCCTTATAGAGGATGAAGTTTTGTCTGATTCATTACCTAATGTTCATCAGCACACACAGATACTCCCTCAACCACAAGATCTTGTCATGGAGGACACATCTGTAGCTGATCAAGTGGTTGATGAGATAAGATATTCTCCAGCCCTTCCTCAACAGGAATTTACCTTAGAGGAGCTGTTCCCTGAGCTTCTCCAAACTGATTTTGAGAAAAAGCAAGCTGCTGCTGAGGGGGAGAAGGTCACTATTGAGGGGGAGTATGTGGAGATTGTAGAAGAAATTGCAAGCAAAGAGACTGAGCAGCCAAAGGATGCTGAGGAACCACAAAGGACTGAAAAGGATTCACATCCTAGTCCTAAAGAAAGAGTGGATATTGCTAGCACATCTGCATCAGAGGATGAAGAGGCTGTTAGGGCCAAGAAGAGAAAGTTTCAGGTCTTCAAAAGAAGAAGCTAGACTTACAAAAAGGCTTTACAAACAATTGCACCACAACCTGCCCCATCTACTGATTACAGTTCATTAATGGTGGCTTTACAAATCAAGATGGATGAGCAAAGACAAGCTCTGGAAAAATAGGTGGATGAAGGGCATAAGTCACTTCAATTTGATCTAGCCCAAGACATCAAGTCAATCAGATTTGAAGTGAATCTGAACAAGAAAGAAATTACTGACTGCTTCCATAAGGGAGGGAATGCAGTAGTCTATCTGGCCACACATCAAGAGAAACTAAAGACAAAACTTGATGAGCTAGAAGTGAAGCAAGGCTATGTACTGGAGAATCAGATAAGGATGAATGATAATCTCACTGCTTCACATAATGCTATTATCACTGAAATGAAGAATATAGCTACTACTCAGACTATAGCAAGTGCTACTGCCAAGGCTGAATTTGACAAAGAATTGCAAGAGAGCCTAACTACTGTTAAGACTGCTATTGAAGACTCTCAAAAGGCAATTACTGACAAGCTTCAAAGATTGAAACCCTTCCATAAAGATGGAGTAAACTATCTGAATGCACATATAAGGTTTCAGAAAGATGATCTGAGGGATCACATTGAGAGAGAAGTCATAAAGGGGGAGAGGGTATTAGTCAAGGCAGGTTCTGATCATGCAAAGTGGATTTCAAATTCCATCAGAGCCACCCTTGGATATCCACCTTTATGTGATGATGACAATGTTGCAGAGTCTGGAATCAATCCTGCATATCTTGGAGGGGAGCAAGCTGAAGTGGCTCAAGTAATATACCCTCCACCAGACTTTGATATGATAATTCAAAAAATACAATCTATGTATAGTCCTCATGAGGGCAATCAGAATGTCATCATAGAGAAAGTTGTTCAGCCTGTGCCAGAGGCAATTCTGAAAGAACAAGAGGCTTTATTAAAGGAATAAGAGACTCAATTGTCTAAGAAAAGATTCAGAGAGCAAGCTGAGTTAAGGCCTGATTTTGAACATTGGAGCCCCACTTCCAGGAATATCATTTTGACTGCTTGGAAGGCTGCTAAAGATAATATTCTGGATAGAGGCAAATGGTACTCTGAACAAGAGTGGAGGAAACATGAGAACAGACAAGAGGCTATTGTTCAATATAGAAGAAAGGCTAAGATTGGAAAGCTACCTCCTACTGCACAGGAGCCTAGCAAGTACTTCCCAAAGCCTTATCATTATTTTGAAAGGTAGAAGATCAAGGCTGAAGAGCAGAAAAAGAAAGATCTTAAAGGGAAGAAGCCTGCTGCTGGTGATGACAATGAAGCCCCAGTTCAAGCAAAGATACAAACTGGAAAGGGCATAGTTATCAAGGAGCCTGAGCTACCTTAGGATAGAAATTTTTCTTAAGTTTACTATGTGTAATCAGTTGCATTCAACTTTCTGTAAACTTTTGAATAATGAAAATGTTGAAGTTGTTAGAATAATGTGATATTTGTTAAATCTATTACATTACTGTTCTGAGATATTTGTGTATACATGTTTTGTTTATACATGTTTATGTACTTACCCTGTCATTTAATATTGTTTTACATCATACTGTGAATTTGTTATGTATGGTGTATATCATTGACTAAGGGTTATGACTTCTTCAAATAGGGGGAGATTGTTGGGTACATTGGAATATATGTACCTGATTTGAAGAAGTCTCACCACACTCAATGATATACATCAAGGTGTATTTGATGTGTTTTGAGTTTATTTGTGCAGGTTAAGTAATTGCAAGGAAAACAAAAAGTTTCTAAGTCCATGTGTCGACACCCAGAAGAAAGTGTCGACACTTAAGAAGACTTGTGTCGACAGCCAGATAAGCTGTGTCGACACTTGGAGTAGTTGTGTCGACACCAGGGATGTAGATTCGACACCAGAAGATAAGTGTCGACACATACAGGCAGTGTCGACACACAATTAAGAAATGTCTAAAGAATCAGTGTCGACACTTAGAAGTAGTGTCGACACCCAGAGGAACTTTGTCAACATCAAAAGTGTTGACACTAGGAGGCTGTGTCGACACTCAGCAAAACATCAACAAAGTTCAAGTACAAGTGTCGACACTAGGAGGCTATGTCGACACTCAGCAAAACATCAACAAAGTTCAAGTACAAGTGTCGACACTAGGAGGCTGTGTCGACACTCAGCAAAACATCAACAAAGTACAAGTACAAGTGTCGACACTAAGAGGCTGTGTCGACACTCAACAAATTCAACAAAGTCTAAGTACAAGTGTTGACATAATGAACAATGTGTCGACACTCAACAAAAGTATCAACACATGAAGCATGTGTCGACACAAAGGAGATGTGTCGACACTCAGCAAAAGTCTCAACAAATGAAGAATGTGTTGACGCAAAGGAGATGTGTCGACACTCAGCAGAAGTTTCAATACAGAAGGCATGGGTCGACATAAAGGGGAAGTGTCGACACTCAACAAAGTTCAACACAAGAAGGCTTGTGTCAACACAAAAGAGTTGTGTCGACACTCAGCAGAAATCAGATAAAGTATTGAAGAAGTACTTGTGTCGACACCTTCAATCAGTGTCGACACATTCAACAGAAGGCTTGTGTCGACACACAGAATCACCGTCGACACATTCAGAAGAAGATGTGTCAAGATACAGATACAACAACACAAGGAGTTGTGTCGACACCATGAAGGCTAGTGTCGACACTTAGTCTACTTGTGTCGACACTTAGTATATCAATGTCGACACTTAAAGACTGACTGTCTCGACACTTCAGACAGTTACAGAAAATTCAAGAAGTGACTGGATGACTTGACAGCTGCCATTCCAGCCGGTCTACTGCAACTGTCAGAGCTGTCAGAAAGTTGTTAGAAACCGGAACAGCCGGTTACCTTGGAGAAAGTCTATATAAAGACCCGTCTACTTCGACAGAAATGATGAAACAACCATTGAAGATCTAACAACACTAAAAGAAGAAGACCTTCAAGTGAAGATCTAAGAAGTTGGTGAGAGAGAGCTCCTTCTAAGAAGACAGCTATTGAACCAGGCTGTGAAGAAAGTTTCAGATTGAGATCTGAATCTTAAGTCAGCAGTGATTGAAGATCATCTGCATAGAGTTTCAACCCTACTGTGTTCTAATTCAAGAAGCTTTGAAGAAAGCCAAGGGAGGTTGATCTCAGCAAAGTTCTTCCAAGAACTCATCAAGAAACCAGTCAACTCTTCTCTCTCATTCTGAGTTGTGGTTATATACCTTGTAATTTTAATTTCTTGTAGGATCCTAAGGGATCTGAGTTGTAAGCCTAAAATTATAAAGGCTGAGTGGTAGGGCCTGTGTGCCTGAGTGTAGGAGATTCATTTCTATGAGTGTAGGCCTTGTTGAGGGCTGAGTGTAGGCCTTGTTGAAGGCTGAGTGTAGGTCTTTGTGAAGACTGAGTGGTAGGGCTGTGTGCCTGAGTTGTAAGAGTGGGATCACTCTGAGTTGTAGAAACCTGTTTGGGGTTCTGAGCTGTAAGATCTGAGGAGTAGTGGAGAAGTTTGGCCGAATCTAGTACACTACTAGATAGGCAAAGGAGGAAAGTGAATGTACCCAGACTTTGGGGAACCACTGTAAAATCTGTGTGTTCTCTGTGTGTGCTTTATTCTGTGATTGTTGTGGTGTATGTGATGTATTGCTGTGAAGAATTGCATATAATTCTGTGTTTCTACCATCAAAGTTTAAAAAGATTAAGTGCACCTATTCACCCCCCTCTAGGTGTTTAGGCACTAGTTCTTTCAGGCGGAACCCTTCCACGAAGGTGAAAAATGGCGAGGGAGAAAATCTGTCCTCAATGGAGGAAAATCTGCGCTTTAAATAGATGCAGGTCAAAATATAGGCACGCATGGTTTGGCGCATGACCGTGCTTTAGCCGTGCGTTATTAATTTTCAAGGCAAGCTTGCAGATGAAGATGTGTTGACCCGTGCATTTTACTTGCGCATGATCGCTTCTGCCCGTACGTGAAGGAAATCGCACAAGTTAACACAGAGTGCAGGAAAGCAGGGAAACATAAGGGAACCGTGCGTTTTACTTGCGTACGGGCGCTGCCGCCCTTGCGTGAAGGAAATGCACGATTAACCCCAGAAAGGAACAAACTAGAAAGCTACAGGAAAATCGTGCATTTCCTTCGCACATGGTTACGATGAAGCAGTACGTCAATCGTGCGTGAGGATCGTCGAACTCAGCTCGATGAAATTCATCGAGCTCAACTCGACGTTTCTCCTGCATAGACAAAATGCATGATCGCAAAGAACTGTGTGCTAAGAAAACGCATGACCGTGCATTTTCCTCAAACCTGCATTCCAGCCTTGGGGAAAACGCACCACCTGCACAAAAAAAATAAAACTAAAGAGGACCCTCCAGCAAAGCAGAAATGCAACAAAATCAACTAGAAAGACCCCATGTGGAGCACCATGTGCTTACCCCCAACAACAGAATGTGCAATTGCACACCCATGGGCCAAAACAGTTCACAATTGGCTAAGTGAAGATCTAAGCAAAAATATGACTTTTCCAATTGAAAAGGTAGTGCACATGCAAGATAACAAGCCCAGATGAGTCCGAAAAATACTATATAAATCGGACTCATCAGTACGCTATTTGTAGACTGTTTTTAGAAAACTATAAATAGAACCAAGAAGGTACCTTAGAAGGTATGCCTACTTGTGCCCCGGTATTCTTGCACATTCTGAGGTATCCTTAGCTCAGCATTTCGCTAGGTAGGGGAAATGCTGTAAGATCTTCCAGGTCTGTGGTATGACCTCCACGCCGAGCCCTTGGGTCTATCGCTTGTTTTTTTTTCTTTAGTCGTTTGGCTCATGAGAGAGAAGTAGGTGCGCGATCACCCCTTCCCCAAGGGTGAACTCCATAGAGATCGAGTTTTCAGTTTCAATATTTTTGTGGCGGTGAGCGTGGAGTGTGGTCAGCAGAGAAAATCATTAATAAGCTCGATGACTAGAGTAGAGGGGCAATGTTCGGAAAAGGCCGACTCACCGCCCCCTCCCCCTCTCACCATGGAGTGGATGTTCGAGGAGTTTGGGCAGTAGGTGCTTGGCCTCTTCAGGTTCTCACTCGGCGTATGTCCCGAGTGCTCGACACCATCTATTCCAGTAGCCGCCGCCCCAGCTTTAGGCGAGGATACACCATCTCGGTAAGCTAGGAGGGATGTTGTAGAGGAGGGGAGTGGGCGTGATATCCCCGGGCGAGTGCTTTTCCCTGGCTTGATGAGTGGAGGACGGTTCGACGAGATGGGGGTGTGAGATCTTCCGGCCCACCCAGCAGGGGGAGGTAGCCCCTTTAGCAAATAGGTTTGTTCTACACCAATTCCAGAGGGGTTCAGGGAGCTGAAGATATCCTACTACACCGGGAAGGATGACCCGGTCCAGCACATCCAATGGTTTGAGGATGTGATTTTTATAAGGCAAGTGTCTGATGCCTTCAAATACAGGCTCTTCGACATCACCCTCAAGGTAAAGGTGAGGGAGTGGTTCCACTAGCTACCAGTCAACTCAATTTACTGCTTCGAGGACCTGCGATGGGGGTTCATGTTGAGGTTCACCACTTCTAAGAAAGGGAAGATGGAGTCGGAATCCACGTTCCACATCAAGCAGGGGGTAACGAGAGCTTGGGGGTAATATGGACCGGCTCCATAAGAAGGTCACCCAGGTCCAGGAGATGCCAGGGAACACCCTGATGAACGCCTTCACCTTAGAGCTGTAATAGGGTTTCTTCAGGATGGAACTGAAGAGGGTGTCGCCCCTCTCCTATGAGGAGCCGATAAATAGGGCGGCGAGGGAAGTCGACGGGGAGGCGTCAACCCCAAGTTCGCGAAGAAGTTGGCCCGGTGGGCCATGGAGGAGGAGAGAGGGCCAGGAGGTGGCCGAGGTCAGAAGGTGAGGAAAGTCGGACCCCGGTACAGTGAGCAGTAGTAACAATAACAACAATAACCCAGGTGGGGGCATCAGGAGCCGAACAATCGTCTTGGCTGGAGACAGCCGGAGTGGCAGGACCAAGGATAGCGGAGAGATTTCAATGGAGGAGACAATTGTAAGCGATGCCAAGGTTAGTTCCACCATCCAAGATGGAGGAAGTGCTAGAGGCCTCCTCTCCCCGATCAGTACCAGGCTATGACAAAGGCCATGCAGAGGCGAAGAGGTCGACAGAGGAGGATAAGGGAAGTCCGGTTGGAGCTGCCTTACTGCGACTTACACCAAGAGGAGGGGCACGCTAAGGCCACGTGCCCGGAGTTCCTAGAGGTGAGAGGAAACAGGAAGCAGCTGCAACTGGAATGCCGGGAGGTGCGGATCGAGGAAATCCCGCCTTCGACATAGGAGGACAAATGTGAGGAATGGGCTGATTTCGACACCCGAGGCGGGATCAGAGAGATCTATGGGGGGGGGGGGGGGGGGGGGGGGGAGGAGTTGAGGCTTCTCAGAAGGCAAGACTGTACACCATTTATCGAAGAAGCGTTGTCTCCACATCCTAGACCCCACCCCCGGAGTAGAAGATCACCTTCTCAAGGAAGGACAAGACAGATCACGAGGATCACTTCTGCAATGCATTGGTCATCTAGAACCCGCTCGAGAATTTCACCGTAACCCAGATCCTCATCAAAAATGGGAGCTCAGTCAACATCATCTTTAAGAAGGCATTTGACGTAATGATAGTGGAGGCCAGGAGGGTGTTGGCCCCGGATGGTCCTCTATTTGGATTCTCGGGTGAGAGGAAGGAGGTTGAAGGGGGAGTGGAGCTCCATATCACTGTGTGGGGGGGGGGGGGGGGGGCAGTCTTAAAACTATAGGTTCATTATTGTGGATGCCCCTAGTAGCCACAATGCCATCTTCGGACGGACCCTCATCAGTGCCTTCCGTTGTGTCATCTCATCCTTTTACCCATGATTGAAGTTCAATGCCGAAGGGATCCATCTCTGGGTCCTAGGCGACCCGAAGGTTGTTGGGTACATTGGAAAATGTGTACCTGATTTGGAGAAGCCTCACCTAACTCAATGATATTCATCAATGTGTATTTGATGTTGTGTTGAGTTTCCATGTACAGGTTAAGGAAATGCAGAAAAAGTTTCTAAGTACAAGTGTCGACACTTGAGAAGAATTATGTCGACACTTGAGAAGAATTGTGTCGACACTTGGGAAAGCATGTGTCAACACCAGAAGCCAGATTGTGTCGACACACAGGACTTGTGTCGACACACAGAAATTCTGTCGATAACAATTGTGTTGACACACAGGACTTGTGTCGACACACTCCAGAATTCTGTCGACAGCAATTATGTCGACACACAGGACTTGTGTCGACAGACACCAGAATTCTGTCGACATCAACTTTGTCGAGACTAGGAGTTATTACGTCGACACACAGGACTTGTGTCGACACATTTCACAGAAGCTGTGTCAAGAAAATAAAGAAGAGCTGCGTGGACATTATGTGAGCAGTGTCGACATCACCAAGGATTGTGTCGACACATGTTCTATTTGTGTCGACACATTTGAAGTATTGTCTCAACATTTTGTGCTGAGTTAAAGTTCAATAAAGTATCAGATGTCATGACTGGAGATTTGACAGCTGTCACAACCAACAAAGCAGTTGCATCTGTCAGAGCTGTCAGAAGGCTGTTATGGATCAGATCAGCCGGTAACCTCAGACGGATCTATATAAAGATGTGTTCTATCATCATTAAAAATAATCTGAAGAGAGACATCTAAGAAAAAAGAACTTGATATTTTCAAGAAGGCAGACTCTGAACAAGTCTGCAAGAAGATTTCAAATCAAAGTTTGGATAAAAAAAGAAGCTGGATAGAGGATCTTCTCCAACTTCACAAGAAGATCAACCTTACTTTGTTCAGATTCAAGAAGCTTTGAAGAATCTAAGACAGGTTGTATCTCAAGCAGTCAGATAAATCCAGAACTGCTCAAGAAGCCTTCACCCTTTTCTCTCTCTATCTGGGTGAATGATTAATTCTTTTTTCTATCAATTTTTCTATAGGATCTTATATAGATCTGAGTGTAGGAGAGCTGCCTCTCTACGTTGTAAGCCTATATCTATAAAGGCTAAGGTAGGACTGAGTGCCTGGGGTAGGAGATTCTTTTCTCTGAGTTATAGGCCTGTGAAAGAGGCTGAGGTAGGGCTTGATTGCCTGAGTTGTAGGAGTGTGGACTCACTCTGAGGTAGGATTCTCTGAGAGGATCTGAGGTGTAGGACTTACTGAAGTCTGAGTTGTAGGAACAATTTTGGGTTCTGAGTTGTAAGAACTGAGGATCTGAGAAGGAAGAAGGGAGTTAGTCCGAATCTAGTATACTGCTAGATAGGCGGAGGGGGAAAGTGGATGTAACCATCACTTGGGGAACCACTATAAATCTATGTGTATGTTGTGTTGTCTATTTTTGCTATAATCTGTATTGTGATAGATATTGCATAGGCTGTCTAACAACTAATTTACATTATCTGCCTGAATAAAAAGAATTGAACCTATTCACCCCCCCTCTAGGTGTTTAGGACACCTTGAAACCAATTATTTCAAGTGGTATCAGAGCCAGGTTCCTCAAGAATAGACTTAATAGTCTGAGTTGATATATAAGGCAGTTAACACTTATAATCAAAATGGGTTTAGGTGAGAATCAGAAGGAACTTGGATCCATGAAACTCCCTATCTGTAGGAAAGTAAATTTTGGCATATGGAAAGAGAGGGTCAGATTGTTCATGGAAGCATCTGATCCAAGAATTTACATCATAGTTCTAGAAGGGCCATTTATTCCCATGAACATATCAGTTCTTGATGCTAACCTCAAGACTCCAAAAATTTATTCAGAAATGATTAAGGAAGAGATCATCCTAGCAACCCTAGACAAGAGGGCACAGAACATAATTGTGAGTGCCATAGATTGAAAGTGAGGGTTAGATATACAATACTCTAAAGAGGGGGGGGGGGGTGAATAGAGTATATGTGCAATAATAAAAATTATGATAGCTTTTGCTGTACTGGTGCACAAACAGATTCAGTAATGAATTCACAGCTGTCCTAAAGTTACAAGCACAGTAAGAATAAAAGAAAAGGGACAACCAGACGACACAAGAATATTATAGTGGTTGCCCAACCTTGGTACATCCACTCTTCTACCACCCTGGTAGGAATCCACTCAGGTTTTTGATAGGGTGCCTGACACCAATGGGTTTTGATCAGGTCCCCAAAAACCAACTCAAGTCTTTTGATCAGGAGACTTGTAACCAGGAATCACTTTTGAAGGGAGATGACAACCCTTTATATAGGAGGGGGGAAGAGAGTGATGGAAGTCTTCTCTTTCTCAATATACAACTGAGAAGACTATGTGGATTCAAAGATGCTGTCAAAGCTCTCCCTGAGATTAAAAGGGGTTCAGGCTTGGAAACTTTGCACAGGGTGATAGGCCTTCAGACTTTGAGCCTTGACCAGAGGAATCTTCAGGAGCTTCTACTTTGTGTCCAAATCCTAAGAGAGAGGGCCCAGAGAATGTGTGATGCAGACTATTTTTCTTTGATCGTCTGACTGTGTGTTCTATTCTATGTGTGGTTCTCTATGTACTGTATATGTTTGTTCTATCTTCTTCCCTGTATTTGAATTCTGTAGACTTGATGATAGGAGAAACATTCCCGAGAGTAAAGATGCTTTGGAAATTGATCCTCACTTAATTCTTCTGTAATTGTCCATTTGAATGGCTATTTTCACTGGGAATGTTGACTATAACTAATCCTCAATAGATTCTGCCAACTGTTACCGATTACACAGAAATTGTCGACCTGAACTTTCGTCTAGTTCATCGATCGTCGACCTGAGTTTGACATTCGTCAAACTCAGCTAGATTCGTCGAGCTGAATATCTTGTTTAAGATCTGCGTTCGTCGACCGGAGCTTAGCTTCTATGTTCGTCGAGCAGATGTCTGGCTGTCTTGATTTCAGCGATTGTCGACCTGAGATTTGAGTTCGTCGAGCTCATCTGGATTTCGTCGAGCTCAGCTCCTTACATAATTCGTCGACCTGAACATTGAGTTCGTCGAGCTAAGTACAGAGATTAACTCTGAGATCGTCGAGCTGAGCATGATAATCGTCGACCTGAGAATTTTGCTTCTGTGAACTGTGTCGACAGATATTCTGTGGTGTCGACTGAGCTAGTGTCGATTAATATTATCCGTGTCGACAGATAGTCTGTTGTGTCGACACAAATCTTCTGGGTGTCGACAAAGCCTCTCTGTGTGTCGACCTAATTCTGTTACTGGTGTCGACACAACATCTTCAAAGTGTCGACACAATTCTGCTGAGTCTCTGACAGGCTGTTGTAGGCTGATCCATGTGATGTTGACTCTTGGCCTAGATAAAAGAAATAAACCTATGACCCTGACTATACATTTTGGGCCAGTCTAAGCAAACCTAATAGTGATCTTTGCCCAAATCATGACTGGGGTTCCAACAATCTCCCCCTATTTGGGTGAGGACACTATGTACATAAATACAAGTAAAATTCAAGGCAATTAAATACAATTAAATCTGGATCATGTACTTCTGCTACTGCTGTTGCTGCTGTTACAGCTGTTGTTGATCCTTGCCCAAATCTGTATCATTATAATCTGTTGTTGCTGTGGCTGCTATTGCTGGAATTGCTGTTACTATTGAAATTTCTGCAGCTTCATTTACAAGCATCTCCCCCTGCCTGGTTACAGTAAGCACTGGAAACAGGCCCCTAAATGAAGATGGGGGCAACAGAGAGGGCAGAGATTTGAGAGGAAGGTGTCCCTGCTTGAATTGCCATGAAATTACTTTGCCTTGCCCAAATCTGATTAGGATCATAACTTTAACAGCCTCTCTCTTCAGCCATTGAATTGTCCTCTATATTGGCTGGAAATGTATCTTTTTCCTGCAAGGAGATGTTAGGAGTTCTGGACCTAAATTACCTTGGGTCCTGGTTCTTTTTGATAATAATTAGAAATAAAAGAGCATTTAGGTTGATCCTTGTATCCAAGTGGATGATATTTCTTAGAAGGTATTATCCACTCAGTGAAAGGATTGTTAAAATGCTAACTTTGATGATAAATTTTAAAAGAACAAAAATTTCTGTTAATAGAATCTTGGATCGATGATTTCTGGTTGGATCGTCGAACTGAGTTCCACGATGTTGGATGAGATCTTCAATCTCTGTTCACAGAATGATAATGGTTGTTTTCTGTGGTCCATTTTCGTCGACCTCTGTTCGACGAATTATATTCATTTCGTCGAGCATAGATTCCTGAATAATTCAAGTCAAAATTATTGTTCAGAGTTCGTCGATCTGAGGTCGACGAATAGTATTGATTTCGTCGATCTGTAGTCGACGAATTATTTTGAACTAAGATTTTCTGAAAATTGTTACATAATAACCTGCAATCAGTTTTAAATTTTTCTGAAGAAAAATCAAGATTAGAGATTACTTGATCTGCTGATTCTTCATCAGAATCTGATTCTCCATCATATTAAGATTCTCTATCATGGCTACTGTAAGATGCATTGATTGCCATCAGACAAAATTCCTTTGCCTTAGCCTCCTCTTCTTCTTCACTGGAGCTGGAAGATGTGGATTCATCTTCTGTGTTACTCCATGTTTCAGCCACAAATCCTTTGTCTTTCTCTTTGTGCTTGCTGGAAGAGGGCTTGCAGTAATGCTTGCTTCTTGATTCTTTCTCTCTAGTAGGGGTTTTGTCATATCTTGGCTTGCTGTCATTTCTGGATGACTTCCTTCTGAAGTCCTTCTTTGCCATATTATAAAATCTTTTAGCAAACAGGCTCATTAGTTCTTCATTTGTTGATGCAGCCACTGTCTTCTCAGCAGCCTTGAAAGCAATGCTGTGTTCTCTTCTTGCTGGAGGAGGAGTTCTTTGCTCTACTACTTCTCTGTTCTTGATTAGCTGCTCATAAGATTTGAGCATTCCCAGGAGAGATTCAGTTGAAATCTCATTCAAATTTCTGGCCTCTTTGATTGGACAAATTCTGGTATCCCATGAGCTTGGGAAGCACATTAGGATCTTGTCATTTACTTCAGTCAATGTGATTTCTTTATCCAAGGTTCTCAGCTCACAGATGATGGAGCTAAGCCTATTGTACATCACTTCAACTGTTTCTTCTTCATGCTTTCTGAAGTTTTCATATTGATTGATAGGATTTGATCTTCTATCTTTCCTCTCATCTGTTGAGCCAGCAACCATGTGGTTTAGTGAGTCCCAGATTGCTTTTGCAGAGGTGCACTCAGCCACCTTCTGAAAGATGTCATCTGACATAGTCTGAGCCAATATGTTCATGGCTTTGGCATCAACAAGCTTTAGCTTTTTCCGGGCATCTGTCCATTGAGATGATGGGACAACATTTGTATTTGAAGATGTTGAAGCTTGAGGGGGACCTGTCAAAAAAGAACTGTATATATCTTCATCAATAGAGTTCATATACAATCTGATTCTTGCCTTCCAGATGGCGAACCTATTTAGGTTGCACACTGGAGGTCTGGTGCTTGCATAGTCCATGTTTTATGCTAATGCTGTGTATAAGATCTAAAGGGAAATAAATAAAATAAAAGTGTATATCTAACAAAGGATCTTTGGTTCGAGGGTTAACTTGTCCAACCAAAGGAACCTGCTTTGTTACCAATTGAAAATGAGGGTTAGATCTACAATACTCTAGAGGGGGGGGGGGGGGGGGGTGAATAGAGTATATGTGCAATAATAAAAATTATGACAGCTTTTGCTGTACTGGTGCACAAACATATTCAGTAATGAATTCACAGCAGTCCTAAAGTTACAAGCACAGCAAGAACAAAAGAAAAGAGACAACCAGACGACACAAGAATATTATAGTGGTTCCCCAACCTGAGTACATCCACTCTTCTACCACCCTAGTAGGAGTCCACTCAAGTTTTTGATCAGGTGCTTGACACCAATGGATTTTGATCAGGTCCCCAAAAACCAACTCAAGTCTTTTGATCAAGAGACTTGCAACCAGGAATCACTTTTGAAGGGAGATGACAACCCTTTATACAGGAGGGGGGAAGAGAGTGATGCAAGTCTTCTCTTTCTCAATATACAACAGAGAAGACTATGTGGATTCAAAGATGTTGTCAAAGCTCCCCCTGAGATTGAAAGGGGTTCAGGCTTGGAAGCTTTGCACAGGGTGATAGGCCTTCAGACTTTGAGCCTTGACCAGAGAAATCTTCAGGAGCTTCTGACTAATATGTTGTTTGTTGTCCTTGATGTTGTCCTGCAGAGATAAGTAAGAAGAAGACTCTTGATATTGTTTGATTATTCTTCTTCTTCTTATAGCTGATCTGCTTCTTTCCTCTGGCTTCTACTTTGTGTCCAAATCCTGAGAGAGAGGGCCCAGAGAATGTATGATGCAGACTATTTTTCATTGATCGTCTGACTGTGTGTTCTATTCTATGTGTGGTTCTCTGTGTACTGTATATGTATGTTCTATCTTCTTCCCTGTATTTGAATTCCGTAGACTTGATGATAGAAGAAACATTCCCGAGAGTGAAGATGCTTTGGAAATTGATCCTCACTTAATTCTTCTGTAACTATCCGTTTGAACGGCTATTTCACTGAGAATGTTGACTGTAATTAATCCTCAATAAATTCTGCCAAGTGTTACCGATTGCACAGAAATTGTCGACCTAAACTTTCGTCGATTTCATCGATCGTCGACCTGAGTTTGACATTCGTCGAACTCAACTAGATTCGTCGAGCTAAATATCTTGTTTAGGATCTACGTTCGTCGACCGGAGCTTAACTTCTGTGTTCGTCGAGCAGATGTCTGGCTGTCTTGAGTTCAGCGATCGTTTACCTGAGTTTTGAGTTCGTCGAGCTCAGCTCCTTACATAATTCGTCGACCTGAACATTGAGTTCGTCGAGCTCAGTACAGAGATTAACTCTGAGCTAGTCGAGCTGAGCATGACAATCGTCGACCTGAGAATTTTGCTTCTGTGAACTGTGTCGACAGATGTTCTGTAGTGTCGACTGAGCTAGTGTCGACTAATATTATCGGTGTCGACAGATAGTATGTTGTGTCGACACAAATCTTCTGGGTGTCGACACAGCCTCTCTGTTTGTCGACACAATTCCGCTACTGGTGTTGACACAGCTTCTTCAAAGTGTCGACACAATTCTGCTGAGTCTCTGACAGGCTGTTGTAGGCTGATCCATATAATGTTGACTCTTGGCCTAGATAAAAGAAATAAACCTATGACCATGACTATACATTTTGGGTCAGTCTAAGCAAACCTAATAGTGATCCTTGCTCAAATCATGAGTGGGGTTCCAACATAGATGACTCTACATTCCATAATCTATTCCATTGCAAAACCTCCAAGGAGATGTGAGACACTTTGATTGTATATATGGAGGGAACAGAAGAAGCGAGAGAGGATAGGAAGTCTACGCTAAATCAAGAATATGAAAGCTTTAGACAAGCTAAGATAGATAGCATAGCTGAATGCTATAAGAAATTCTTTAGAATTGTTAATGAGCTAATGACCTATAGAGGAGTCTTTAGTACTTCTGAATTAAATGACAAGTTTCTCAGATCACTGACCAAGGATTGGTATACTAAAATATGTGCCATCAGAGAGGTGTCCAGGCTTGCAGATACACCTCCACCAACCTTATTTGGAAAACTGTTATCCTATGAGATGTAGCTCACTGCCAGGAATGAGGAGGTGAAAAGCAATTAGCCTGAATACAGAGAGGTGTTAGTTTCCTTCAAGGCTGATGCCACAAGAAAGGGTAGAAGAAAGTCACCTTCACCTCCCAGGAGAATGACTGAAGTTGAATCTGAAACTACTGACATCAACACTTCAGACAGTCACAACTCTGATGAAGACTTTGCTGCCTTCACAAGACAGTTTCAAAGGTTCATGAAGAAGAAGAAATGGAGAATAAAGCCAACTTCATCCTTCACCAAGGATGACTATTACAAGAAGAAGAAAACTTCTAAGGATGACAGGTATATCTCTAATCCTAGTAAACAAACTTCTTCTAAAATTATTTGTTATTATTTCAACAAGACCGGACATGTCATAGCTGATTGTCCTGATAAAATAAAGGAATCTAAATATAAAAAGAAGCAACAAAATAAGGGCAAGAAAGAGAGATCCTTTGTTGCAAAGAAGGAGAAGAGTTGGACTGACTCCTCATCATCAGATTCTGGAGAAGAAACTGAAGCTGAAGCCTATATAGGATTGTTCACTACTGAAGTGGATTCAGTAGAATCCGAGTTCTTGCAAATGCTGGACTCTATAAATGGGACTGAAGGTCATCATAGCAAAGGGCTGATGGCTTTAACTGAGGAACATCAGTGCCAGGATAAGCCTGGTCCAAGTAAGGTAAATAACCTATCTTTAGATTCTAATTATTATACTGGATCAGAATCAGAAGCATCTGCATCAGGAGATGTGAATGGTTCTAAATCTGAAGGGGATGTTCATCAACTTATTGATAAGTATGGTGATATGTTGCAAGCACTTAAGAGAAGCAGAAACCTTGTCAGAAAACAGGCTAAGGAAATTACATCCCTTAAATTGGCTACATCAGATTCAGAAATAATGTTGGATCAGAAGATGAATGAAGTTGTCAAACTGAAAAACATAACAGTTATTCAGATGGGTACAATTACCTTCAAAAATGATCACATCAAGAGTCTGGAAGTTAGACTTCAAAGAGAGAAGGATCTTATGGCTAAATTCTCAAAGCCAAAGTCTGTCTTACCCTTGATTGATAACTTCATTGCATAAGAGGGTAAGAAAGGTGAAAGTGCAACTAGATCTGATATACTCTAGAGGGGGTGAATAGAGTATATGGTGCTTTAAAAACTTTTACAAACTTTTCCAAACCTTTACAACAATTGTTGTAATATGTGTGAGCAGGGAAGCAATCATAAATCTAATCACAGCACTAAGCAAAGCAAAAACTAAGCACAGAAAAATCAAGGCCAGAAACAAACATAAACACAAGCAAAACCAGAAGACACAAGGAAATATAGTGGTTCCCCAAACTTGGGTACATCCACTCTTCTACCACCCTAGGTAGGAATCCACTGCAGGATGAGTTGATCAGGTGTCCTGGGCACCAATGAGCTTTTGATAAGGTGCTCAAAAACCAAACCAGATTTTTTGATCAGGTGTCTTGCCACCAATGAGCTTTTGACAAGGTGCTCAAAAACCAAGTTCAAACTTTTGAAGGGAGTTTGAGAAACCCTTTACAGAGTGGGGGTGAGAGATTGATGGCAGTCTTCTCTTTCTCAAACAACTGAGAAGACTATGTGGATTGATATCAAAGATCCCCCTGAATCCTTGAAATCTTCAGGAAGAAAAGCTTTGCTGAGGGTGATAGGCCTTCAAAGGTTGAACCCCAGCAATAGATGATTTCAGCAATAGCTGAAATGTTGAGTGTCTGGAGTCTGGAATTATGTTGGCCTTGAACACTTTGAAAACTAAAGAGATCTGAAGATTTGAAAACTTGATCTCCTTGGATGTGTGTTCTTCAGAATTCTTTTAGACAGAAGAATTTTTGAGAGTGTCTCTGTAGTCAGTATGTCTCTCTCTGTATTGTGTGTGTTCTTCTATGTGAGAGATTCAAAAATCCTGTCTCTTTAATATCTGGTACAGAATAGAATATTATTCTCTGTCAAGGATAGCCGTTGGTCTGCATTGATTGCATCCTTAATTGCATAATCTCTTCTAGAGGAAAGTCCACAGAAACATTCCTTGAAAAATTCCTTGAAACTTGGTCCAGAATTTAATAAAAACGGCTAGCAAATCTCTGAATTAATTGCAGAATAACTCCTAACTGATTTGAATTTGAATTCTGGAAGTTATCTGAAATCGTCGAACTGAGCTCTGCTATCGTCGAGCTGAGCTCGGCGACCTGGAAACACACAGCAGCAAAATATCGTCGATCTGAGCTCAAAGATCGTCGAACTGAGCTCAGAGATAAAGATCCAATGCAGAGTCAAAATCGTCGACCTGAGCTCACCGATCGTCGAATGGAGTTCGACGATATTATGAAGTTGAGCTCAGCGATCGTCGAATGGAGTTCGACGATCTGTCGAAGTTGAGCTAGACGATCGTCGACCGGAGTTCGACGAATCGTCGTGCTGAGCTCGACGATATGACTTAGTCTTCAGACAGAGAATCCTGGTCTTTAGGGCAGCTTCCAAACCTAGACTTCTAACCCTTAGACTCAATTCTAATTGACCTATTAAGCTATACAGAAGGTCAAGCAAAGGTTTCCTAGAGACATAGTGATCCTGACCCAAATTAGTAATAGGGTGTTCCAACAATCTCCCCCTATTTGGGTTAGGATTACTATTTACAGACTTTGGAAACATTTGAATAACAACATACAATCAGTAAAACATACAAACAACAGCTAGACATGCAGAAACATCACAGAGATATATATATGGCATCCAGATAATCAGAAATTCCAGAAATTGTCACCTTACAAAATCATTTCTTCTCTTTGCCTTTAACCATTTTAATTTCTCTGCTAGGATTTAGGGCTTCCTTGTTGGATCTGGTGTCATCTGCTGCACCCAAATAAGTTTGCTTTGTAGGCCTGGGAACCACAGCTGCAGGATGTAATTTCATGTATCTGTCAGCATCAAAGAATTTACTGGAAGCATATCTTTCTAATTCTTTCTGTCTTTGCTCAGACATTGTAGAAATGTTAGAAGAATCTAATCCTTGATCTCTGGCCTTTTTAATCTGGTCCAGTGCAGCTAATTCCTTTAACCTGGCAGTCCAAGCAGCTGGATTATTTTCAGGGTCCTCAAAAGGTACAGGTGGGTCATACTTGTTGGAAGGATTGTCTTGAGGAGGCCTGGCAGACACAGTATCTTTTAGCTTATAAGGGAAAGGACCTAATGATGTATCAGATGAGATATGTCCTCCCCTAGAATATGGGTGCTGCCTGGAGTACCCTTTGGAGTATACCTGAATATCTCTCTGATTACCTCTATATCCTCCTCTCCTAGAATATGAACCCCTGGATTGGCTTTCCCTTTGATAAGATCTGGCATGAGGTTGATAGGGAGCCTGGCTTCTGGCTGGGGGTTGACTTGCAGAGCTTCCACCTGCACTTGCATCAGGAGGAGGTGGTGGAGGAGGATGAGAGTGCTTAAATGGGGATGAACCCTTCTCATATTTTCTCTTTTTCTTCATGGCTTTCAGCTGGTTCTTGGAATACTGCATCCAGTGTTCAGTGATTGAGAAATTATGAAGGATATAATAAGGAATATCATTGTTATTCTTAACTTTAGCAGGAGGAACCCTTTTCATAGCCTTGCTCCTTGCCTTCCTTTTCCTGGCAATGGTAGCAGATGAGTCATCAGAGTCTGTTTTGAATTCATCAGATTCAGAACTCTGGTCATCATATAGAGCATCTATTTTCCTCATAAGATCTTTCTTTAGCTGGATAGAGGCAGATGAGGCAGAAGCTGAAACAGCAGCAGCAGCAGCAGGTGTTGAGATGGTAACAGCAGCAGCAGCAGTAGGAACAGCAACAGAAACTGGAGAGCTAACAGCAACAACTACTTCACTGACAGCAGCAGAAACAGCAGATTTACTGACAACAACAGAAACAACAGGGGCAACATCAAAGACTACAGAAGGCTCAAAATCAGTGGCCTCTGACATCAGAATGTCCTTGGATATTGGCTCATCAGAAGCAGTAAAAACTTCAGCAGCAGCATCATCAAAATTCTCAGAAGCAGCAGTATCAGTCCTTTCTTCAGAAGCAGCAGCAATGACTGAATTTACAAAGGAGGAGAGCATGCTAGGGTCACAACAAGAAAAAGGCACAAGTGCCTTGGATAAGTCTTCTGGAGGCTGGACAGCATGGACTTCTGGCAGACAGCTAAAGTTGGCAGAATCAAAGGCAGATAGCAAAGACCTGAGGTCAATTGCAAGAACTGCAGTAGAACTCTGACTTTCTGGAGGCACAGCAACATGAGCAGAAAGAGAAACAGCAACAACATGAGGGATCATAGCAGCAGACAGAGAGACAGCAGCAGCAACAACATGAAGGCTTTCTTCATATGGCTTCTCCCCCTGCCTAGATGCAGATATATCTGGATCAAGGCACACTGCTGTAGGTGCTGCCTGAGGGAAGAGGGAGGAGAGCCTGGTAGAGAGAGCTGCCACTGACAGGTGTAGAGGAGCCAAGGAGGTCTCCAATAGTAGAGAGAGCCTGGGGGCAATCAGCTCATACAGCCTGTCAGCTAGGGCTGAGAGGTCTACTTGCTCAACAGCTGGAGCAGAGGTAGATGGGAGGGAAGCAGCTGGGGGTGCTGGAAGGGATGGGCTGGAGAATGTTGGTATTGATGGTTGAGGTGTTGGTAGGGTGGATATGGAGGACAGGGGAATGGAGATGGATGGGGTGAATGTTGGTTGATCTATGATGTGGTGTAGGAGATCCTGGAAGGAAGTGGAGGAGGTGGGTAAATCAGGAGGAGAGGAAGGGGAATCATCCATAAAGGAATCATCCAGTAGGGTGAAAGATGAAATGGAAGGTGAGGAGGTGACATCAGGTGGAGGGTAGGAGAACAGAGGGTGGAAATGTTCTTCTGGTGTAGAAAGAACAGGGACTGGAGATGGAGTTGATGTTGGAGATGGGCTGGATATGGTGATGGTGGATGGAGCTGGAATGGTGGATGGTAAGGGAAGGGATGGAATTGGAGGAGGAGGAGAGGCAGCAACAGCAGCAGCCAGGTCATCTGCAGGGGCAGAGACCTGTGGAGGAGTGACTCTTTGAGTCCTTGTGCCTGAAGGGGCACTGGAGGAGGGCCTGCTGGGCTTGCTTATTTGCCTGTCCCACTTGCCAAAGAGGGCACAGGATAGTCTCTTGGAGGCATTAATGTGAACTCCAGAGGAGACCAGCAAGGCAGGACACCTGGTCTGCAGAAAAACTCCAATAATCCTTCCAGTATTAACAAAACTCTTGTTTATTTTCTTTTTGATTAGGTCAAAGAAGACCTCTCCCCAGTTCAGAGTTTTCTTATCCACAAGAGCTCCCATGAGACAGAGCTAATATCTGGATATTGTATCATGGGCTGAGTGCTTTGCCAGTAGCACTTTCCCTACTACATCTGCCAGGAACCTATATTCAACAGACAAGTTCCTTTTGAATAGCTTGCTAGGGTTTCCCTCTGGATGACCCATCCTGGCAAGCAGTTCAGAATATTCCTCTCCAGAGAGTTCAGCAATATCTTCTCCATTTCTCAGTCCAAAAACTTCCGATAGAATTGTGGGGGTCAAGGGTACCTGATTTCCAGCTATTGACCCAACTATAGTGCTGTTATCTTGATTATGAGCAGTATAAACCCACTCCTTGATCTCATCAGAAGCCAGCTTGATCCTGGTGGTCATGATGGCAGACAGATTCTGGTCTTTGAACAAACCCAGTATATCTTGAAAGACCAGGTCAGTGGTGCTAAAGGATTCTATATCAATATCAAAGCCTGCATCAAACTTCATTGCAGCAAGAACAGCAACAGACACAGCCATTGTACCTGCAAAAACACAACAAACAAAACGACCAAGCGTAGAACTGTTTGGAGGGAAAGAAAATTCTTGCAGAGAAATCGAAATCGCAAAAGAGAACGACGGTGAAAAATGAGTTTTATATTAGGGTTCGACGCAGAATTGGAAAGATCGTTGAACTCAGTTCGACGATCGAGGCTTCTAAAGGAATCTGAAGAGTCTTCAACATCGTCGATCTCCGTTCGATGATATTGGAGAGCGTCGAGCTCCGTTCGACGATCGTTCAGAGAACAAAATCGTCGAGCGCCGTTCGACGATCGTTGACCGGAAGAGATAGTTCATACTATCTGAGAGACGCTGAACTCAGTTCGATGATTTCTGGAAATCGTCGATCTCCATTCGACGATCTTGAGGAAAATCGTCGAGCGCAGTTCAGAGATCAGAGAAATGCTAGACACTAAGAAAAATCAGAAAGTTTGCCTAGTCTTGGTCAAATTTTAAGCTTTCAAAATCTTGGATATTATTTAAGACTGCCTCCATCTAACATTCCTAACTGATTTAGGAAGAAGGTGTGTTTCTTTTCATCCAAGGGCTTGGTGAAAATATCTCCCCTTTGTAAATCAGTTGGGATATATTGTAATTCAATTTTATTCTTTTCAACATTATCCCTTAAGAAATGATGCCTAATCTCTATGTGTTTTGTCCTACTATGGAGGACTGGATTTTGAGCTATGGAAATAGCACTTGTATTATCACAAAAGATTTTAGACTTCTCTAAGTTGTAGCCATAGTCTTGGAGTTGGTTTTGAATCCACAAGATTTGTGAGCAACAACTGCCTGCAGCCATATATTCAGCTTCAGCAGTTGAAGTTGACACAGATGTTTGTTTCTTACAAAACCAAGAGACAAGTCTGTCACCAAGGAACTAACAAGTTCCACTGGTGCTTTTCCTGTCAACTCTGCATCCAGCATAGTCAGCATCAGAGAATCCAGTTAACTCAAATGCTGAATCTTTTGGATACCAGAGACCTAGATTTGGACAACTTTTAACATACCTGAGAATCCTCTTTACTAAAGTGAGGTGTGACTCTCTAGGGCTTACTTGGAACCTAGCACATATACATGTAGCAAACATTATATCTGGTCTACTAGCTGTAAGATACAATAAGGAGCCAATCATTTCTCTATATGTTGTCTGATCAACAGGTTTCCCATGTTCATCAGCATCCAATACAGCATTGGTAGGCATGGGTGTTTTCATACAAGATGCCTCAGACATACCAAATTTCTTAACCAATTCATGTGCATACTTGGTTTGAGAAATGAAGATGCCTTCAGCATGTTGCTTGAATTGCAATCCTAGGAAGAAGGATAGCTCACCCATGCTACTCATCTCAAATTTAGAATGCATTAGGTTAGAAAACCTTCTGCACAATTTTGAGTCAGTAGAATCAAAAATGATATCGTCTACATAAATTTGTACTAGCAGGGTATGGGACTTATGAGTTCTAATAAAAAGAGTTTGGTCTACTCTACCTCTTATAAAACCATTTTCCAAGAGAAAGCATGCTAGGGTCTCATACCATGCTCTAGGAGCTTGCTTGAGATCATATAATGCTTTGTTCAGTCTAAAAACATAATCAGGATAAGTTGGAGAGATAAAACCTGGAGGTTGTCTGACATAAACTTCCTCTTTGATGTCTCCATTTAAGAAAGCACTTTTGACATCCATCTGATATACTTTGAAGCATTTGTGAGCTGCATAAGCTAAAAATATTCTGATGGCTTCTAATCTTACAACAGGTGCAAAAGTCTGGTCGTAGTCGATTCCTTCTTCTTGAGAGTATCCCTGAGCAACTAGCCTTGCCTTGTTCCTTATAATTACTCCTTGATCATCCAGTTTGTTTCTTAATACCCATTTTGTTCCAACAATGGAATGATCCTTAGGCTTTGGCACTAGTTCCCATACTTTGTTCCTCTCAAATTGATGCAACTCCTCTTGCATTGCAATGATCCAGTGTGGATCTTGCTCTGCATCTTGAATGGACTGAGGTTCAATTTGAAATAGGAAGCAGGTGTGCAACAAGTTTTGGTTGACCTGATTTCTGGTTTGCACACCAGCTGAGATTTCTCCAATTATTTGGGAAATTGGATGATCTCTTGATGTTACTAAATCAACAGGGTGTTTTGATTGTTCACCAACCTGTGTTGTTGTTTCCTCTTGTGGTACAACAACTGGCTCTTCAAGTTGTGCTTTAATGTGTTGAGCATTCCCTTCATCTTCACTGCTTTCATCCTCTTGAGTAACCTGTAACCTGTTCAAGTCTTCAACTAGAGAATGTTCCTGCAAAGGTTCTATGGTAGAAGAAATCTTCTCCTTGAAAGACATGTTAGTTTCATCAAATGAAATGTGAACAGATTCCTCAATTTTCAAAGATGATTTATTATAGACCCTATAGGCCTTGCTGATCATGGAGTATCCCAGAAACACTCCTTCATCAGCTTTGGCTTGAAATTTTGCTAAATATTTCTTGTCATTATTGTGAATTTAGCAAATATAACCAAATACTCTAAAATAGTCAACTTTAGGTTTCTTCCCTTTGAGTAATTCATAGGGAGTCTTTCCCTTTAGTTTATGTATCATACTTCTATTCAGCACATAGTTGGAGGTGTTCACTGCCTCTGCCCAAAAGGATAGAGGTAGATGAACATCTGACAACAATGTGGTGGCAGATTCAATAAGGGTTCTATTTTTCCTTTCAGCTACCCCATTTTGTTGAGGAGTTCTAGGAGCTGAGAAAGTATGCCTGATCCCTTCACTCTGACAGAACTCTTGCATAAGAAGAGAATCAAACTCTGTCCCATGATCACTTCTGATCAGGGCAATGTGAGTATTGAACTCAATCTGTATGCATTTGAGAAACTCTGTCAGACACTTAAAGTTATCAGACTTCTTCTTTAGAAAGAACACCCAAGTGAATCTAGAGAAGTCATCTACAACTACTAAAGTGTAGGATTTCCCCCCTAGGCTTTGTACTGTGATGGGTCCAAAGAGATCCATGTGTAACAGATACAATATGCTAGGTGAATCACTCTTATTAAGTGACTTAAAACTGTTTTTAGTTTGCTTGCCTAATTGACAAGCCTTGCAGATTCCTTCCTTCTTGTAGGGGCCAGAAGGTAGTCCTCTAACAAGGTTGTCCTTGGATAGCCTAGCAATAGTTCTAAGGTTTAGGTGTCCTAATCTCTTATGCCATAAAACATTTGGTCTACAGACTGAATTAAACAAGCAGATATCCACATCAGTTGAAAGAAAATCTACTAGGTAGATGTTACCTTTCCTTTTACCTGTCAACACTGTTGTGTTGTCCTCTGTCTTGATTTTGCATAAGGCTTTGCTGAAGGTCACCTGGTAGCCTTCATCACACAGCTGACTGATGCTAATTAGGTTGTGCTTCAGTCCTTCCACATAAGCTACCTTCTTGAAAGTTACTGATCCAATCTGGACTGCACCATATCCTTTAGTTTGTCCAAAGTTGGAATCACCAAAGATAACTTTGGGTCCAAACTTGGCTCTGAAGGATGTGAGGTTGTCCTTGTTCCCTGTCATGTGCTTAGAGCACCCACTATCCAAATACCATTGCTGGTTAGATGTTGGATAGGTCTTCACCTGCACATAAGACAATTCATTTATTTTTGACCCAGTTTACCTTGGGCCTAGGTTGATAGCCTTTAAATTCAGAAATGAAAGACATCCCAGGTTGACTCTTATATCCTTCAGGATGATATCTCCTTGGAGGTAAAATCCATTCAGTATAAGGGTTATAGATTTGGGATGAAGAACCCTTAGGATTCACTTTTGATTTGCCTTTGAAAAAGTTTCCAGAGCTCTGACCTCTGTTCGACGATCTTGGAGCTGCGTTCGACGATCTTGGGTCAGATCGTCGAGCTCCGTTCGACGGTCGACTATGGGTGAGGTCAGGTATTTGAGATCGTCGACCTGCATTCGACGACTTTGGCTGAGATCGTCGATCAGCGTTCGACGATTTTTCCTGAGATCGTCGAGTAGCGTTCGGCGATCGTCGGGCTTCGTTCGGCGATCGTCGATCTACGTTCGACGATTTCTGCTAGGACTTGGTTTTCTGAGGCAGATCAGAATTTTTCCTGACAACCTCTACAACTCCCTTTCCCTTGTCAGAAATAAATTTGATGGGAGTTGTTAGGACTATAGGTTGGCTGGATGAAGCACCCAAGCCCAGTGTACTGTTGAATCTAGAGTTCACTGTGCTTGTGATGTCCATCAGCTTGATGCTTCTCCCATTAAGGGATTCTTCAAGCTTCTTGGCCTCAGAGAGCTCACTTTTCAGTGTAGCTATCTGTTCCCTACAACTCTCCAACTACTGAGAGAGTTTGAGGTTTTCTGACTTTAGAGCATTGTGTTCAGATAATTGATTTCTGAGAGAGATAATCTCTTTCTCAGACTTTAGCAGGTCTAAACACAGTGCTTTAAATTCAGATTTAAAATCTTCTGAACTAAAATCAAAAGAACCAATTACCTGATCTTCTTCAGGTTGAGTCTCTGAGTCTGACTCTGACTCTTCTTCCTCTGAATTGTGCTGTGAGGCATTGATTGTCATCATACAGAACTCCTTTTCTTCTGCATCATCCTCATCATCACTGGAGCTGGATGAGGATTCTGACTCCTCTTCTGTCTCACTGCAGGATTCAGCAACAAACCCTTTTCTTGTATGCTTGTTTTTGCTTGAAGAAGGTTTGTCATTGCCATTTCTTTTGGAGTCTTTCTTCTTTCTTCTTTCTTTTCTGTCCCTTCTGTCCTTGTTCTTGTTCTCTGGACAGTCAGGAACTATGTGCCCTGGTTTCCTGCAACCAAAGCAAATAATATCTTTATTGTTGCTAATGGACTTGTCATACCTTGGCTTATCCTGCTCCTTGTATGATCTTCTTCTGAAGTCCTTTCTGGCCATCTTGTAGAATCTTTTGGCCAGCAGACTGAGTAGTTCATCATTGCCTGTGGCTTTGTCTTCAGGCAGATCCTCAGTAGCCTTGAATGCTATGGTCTTCTCTTTCCTTGTGGCTGGTGAAGCAGCCTCCTGTTCTTCCTCTCTATTCTTGATGAGTAGCTCATAAGATTTGAGCTTACCCAACAAGGCTTCAGTGGTGATCTCATTCAGACTTCTGGCATCCTTAATTGGCCAGATTCTTGAATCCCAAGTGCTGGGGAAGCATATTAGGATCTTGTCATTAAGTTCAGTTAGAGAGATCTCTTTGTCCAATGTCCTTAATTTACTGACAATTAGACTTAGTCTGTTGTACATGTCTCCCACTGACTCAGTCTCTCCCTTCTTGAAATTCTCATATTGGGAGATGAGATGGGATCTTCTGTCCTTTCTCTCATCAGCTGAGCCTGAGACTATTTCTGAGAGCTTGTCCCAAATTTCCTTGGCTGAATTGCATTCAGCTACCTTTTGAAATATGTCATCTGACATTGTCTGGGCTAGGATGTTCATAGCCTTAGCATCAGCTACCTTCCATCTCTTGATGTCAGCATCTGTTCCTGATGGAGGTGGCACAGCATTTGTGCTTGTGCTCTCTGGGGGTCTTGGACACACTATCAAAACAGAGTTGAAGATATCTTCATCAATAGAATTTATGTAAAGTCTAATCCTTGCCTTCCAATGTGCAAACTTGGAAAGAATGCACACTGAGGGTCTGGTGCTAGCATAATCTTTGTTTTGGTCCATGATTTGTGCAAACAAAATCTAATAATACACTACAAAAGAAAAACAGATCTAGTTTGGGATCTTTGGGTTCAGGTGTTAGCCTGTACAACCAATCAGGTATGGTATGTTTAACCAACCTGGCTCTGATACCAATTGAAAGTGCAACTAGATCTGATATACTCTAGAGGGGGGTGAATAGAGTATATGGTGATTTAAAAACTTTTACAAACTTTTACAAACCTTTACAATAATTGTTGTAATATGTGTGAGCAGGAAAGCAAACATAAATCTAATCACAGCACTAAGCAAAGCAAAAACTAAGTACAGAAAAATCAAGGCCAGAAATAAACATAAACACAAGCAAAACCAGAAGACACAAGGAAATATAGTGGTTCCCCAAACTTGGGTACATCCACTCTTCTACCACCCTAGGTAGGAATCCACTGCAGGATGAGTTAATCAGGTGTCCTGGGCACCAATGAGCTTTTGATAAGGTGCTCAAAAACCAAACCAGATTTTTTGATCAGGTGTCTTGCCACCAATGAGCTTTTGACAAGGTGCTCAAAAACCAAGTTCAAACTTTTGAAGGGAGTTTGAGAAACCCTTTACAGAGTGGGGGTGAGAGATTGAAGGCAGTCTTCTCTTTCTCAAACAACTGAGAAGACTATGTGGATTGATATCAAAGCTCCCCCTGAATCCTTGAAATCTTCAGGAAGAAAAGTTTTGCTGAGGGTGATAGGCCTTCAAAGGTTGAACTCCAGCAATAGATGATTTCAGCAATAGCTGAAATGTTGAGTGTCTGGAGTCTGGAATTATGTTGGCCTTGAACACTTTGAAAACTAAAGAGATCTGAAGATTTGAAAACTTGATCTCCTTGGATGTGTGTTCTTCAGAATTCTTTTAGACAGAAGAATTTTTGAGAGTGTCTCTGTAGTCAGTATGTCTCTCTCTGTATTGTGTGTGTTCTTCTATGTGAGAGATTCAAAAATCCTGTCTCTTTAATCTCTGGTACAGAATAGAATATTATTCTCTGTCAAGGATAGTCGTTGGTCTGTATTGATTGCATCCTTAATTGCACAATCTCTTCTGGAGGAAAGTCCACAGAAACATTCCTTGAAAAATTCCTTGAAACTTGGTCCAGAATTGAATAAAAACGGCTAGCAAATCTCTGAATTAATTGCAGAATAACTCCTAACTGATTTGAATTTGAATTCTGGAAGTTATCTGAAATCGTCGAACTGAGCTCTGCTATCGTCGAGCTGAGCTCAGCGACCTGGAAACACACAGCAGCAAAATATCGTCGATCTGAGCTCAAAGATCGTCGAACTGAGCTCAGAGATAAAGATCCAATGCAGAGTCAAAATCATCGACCTGAGCTCACCGATCGTCGAATGGAGTTCGACGATATTATGAAGTTGAGCTCAGCGATCGTCGAATGGAGTTCGACGATCTGTCGAAGTTGAGCTAGACGATCGTCGACCGGAGTTCGACGAATCGTCGTGCTGAGCTCGACGATATGACTTAGTCTTCAGACAGAGAATCCTGGTCTTTAGGGCAGCTTCCTAACCTAGACTTCTAACCCTTAGACTCAATTCTAATTGACCTATTAAGCTATACAGAAGGTCAAGTAAAGGTTTCCTAGAGACATAGTGATCCTGACCCAAATTAGTAATAGGGTGTTCCAAAAAAAGGATTAGGGTTTAAGGGAATAATAAGGGTCGCTAATTCCAAAAGAAAAGGCAATGCCTTAGTTCAGCCACTAGCCTCCGAACCCCCTATTTCTTTCAGAAACGTGATGCAGCCTACTAACAGGTATAACCATGATATCACACATGGTCACTGTAATGCTGGTAATCAGAATGACAAGGGTGCAAATGTCAATAGGGTAGCCCATGAACAAACACATCATGTTCTTCAGGAAGCATCAGTGTTTGATGCACCAGCCCCAACACTCAATAAAAGGACTACTAACAATAATGTTGTTAAGGCTGTATTTAAAAGAAGACACAACAGATATGAGTGCTGGTGTTGTGGGAAAGTAGGTCATTATGCCATAGATTGTTGGCACAACACCAGTGTCAGGAAGAATGCCAGCTTACCTGTAAGAAAGGCTGCAAGTAAGTATGTTAAATTTCAAGCTAACCTAAACCTAGGACCCAATAACAATTGGGGTTCTAAGGATAGGTAATTCTATTTGATGCAGGTGTGTCCAAGTGGCCATACCCCAATATGGTACTTGGACAGTGGTTGTTCCAGACACATTACTGGAACAAGAAATATGCTAAAGGATTACTCTCCCATAGAAAATGGACCCAAAGTGATCTTTGTTGGATCAGAAAAGGGGATCATTAAAGGGTTTGGTAACATTTCCAATAGTTCTATCACTATCACCCAAGTAGCTTATGTGAAAGGTCTGAAACATAACTTAATAAGTATAAGACAACTGAGTGATCTTGGTTATGACACCTCCTTTATTAAGAATGGGTGTCAGATTAGAAGGACAAGTGATCAAGAGGTCATCTTGTCAGGTTATAGAAAAGAAAATATTTACTGTCTCAACTTTGATTGTGAGAATACAAACTCTCCTATTTGTCTAGTTGCGGATGAGAAAGCTTCTCATTGTGTCAAATGACATAAGAGGCTGGCTCACCTGAATTATAAGTCAATAGGCCAACTCTATAGTATGGAGTTAGTGAGGAATGGTCCTCAGGTCAAGTGCATTAAAGAGGGTGTATGTTCAGCTTGCTAAAAGGGCAAACAGATCAAGACCTCTTTTCATGGCCATGATACCAAAGATACTATGATGTGTTTGTACCTCCTGCATATGGATCTATTTGGTCCTATGCCAGTTCATAGTCTAGGTAGGAAAGTATACACACTTGTGGTTGTGGATGTCTATTCTAGATTTACAAGGGTTTTCTTCCTGAGGTAGAACTCTCAAACCCCTACTGTCTTCCACAATTTTGTTAGGCAAATTCATAATGAACTTAACAATTCAGTGGTCAAAATCAGAAGTGATCATGGGACTGAATTTCAGTCTGAATGCATGATAAGGTTTTGTGAAGAACTAGGGATTCATCAAGAGTTCTCCTCACCTAGAACTCCACAACAAATTGGGATTGCTGAAAGAAAGAACAAGACTCTTATTGAGGCTGGTAGAACACTAATAAGTGACACTTCTCTCCTAGAATATTTCTGGGCTGAGGCAATAAACACTGCATGTCATGTTCTCAATAGAGCTTCCATCACCAAAAGCCACAAGAAGACACCCTATGAGATTATGAAAGGCAGAAAACCAAATCTAGCATATTTTAGAATCTTTGGTAGCAAGTGTTATGTTCTTAATAATGGCAAGAACTATTTAACTAAGTTTGCTGCCAAATCCCAAGAAGGGATATTTATTGGGTACAGCAATAGCAGTAAGGCATACAGAGTCTACAACTTGGCTACTCAAGTTGTAGAAGTATTGGGTACATTAGAAAATGTGTACCAGATTTGAAGAAGCCTCACCTTACTCAATGATATGCATCAAGGTGTATTTGATGTTGTTTTGAGTTTATATGTGCATGTTAAGTAAATGCAGGAATGCAGGAAAAAGTTTGTAAGTCCATGAGTCGACACCAGAAGAAGCTGTGTCGACACTTATGAAGGCTTGTGTCGACACTGGAAAAAAGTTGTGTCGACACTTGGAGTTAATTGTGTTGACACTTGGAAGGGCTGTGTCGACACTAGAAGTGACTATGTCGACACACAGAGGCAGTGTCGACACACAGAGAAAGCTTAGTTGACATCAACTGTTTCGACACACAGAGGCAGTGTCAACACACAGAAGACATTATCGACATCAACTATGTCGACACACAGGACTTGTGTCGACACATGGCAGAATTCCAACAAAATCAATTTGTGTGAAGAAAAGAAGTGACTGTGTCGACACCACAGAACAAGTGTCGACAAAATCTACAGAAGCTTTGTCGAGAAGCAGTGTCAACACCAAGGAAGCTGTGTCGACACCACTAAGGCTTTTATCGACACTTAGTCTACTTGTGTTGACACATGATGACATTCAGTCTCGACACTTTGCTGACAGAGAGAGAGTTTTAAGAAGTGACTGGATGACTTGACAGCTGCCATTACCAACCGGTCTACTACAATTGTCAGAGCTATCAGAAGTTTGTTAGAAACCGGATCAGCTAGTTACCATGGAGGAAGATTATATAAAGGCATTCTCCATCAACAGAAGACACTGATACAAGAAAGAGTATACACATACAGTTACATAAAAATAGAAGAAGATTTTCGTCTGAAGATCTAAGAAGAAGTTGGAGAGAGAGAGCTCCATCTATTGAAGTGAAGAAAGGGACTTACATCAACAAGTCCCTCAAGTGCAGATTCTGAATCAGTCTGCCAAGAAAGATTCAGATTGAGATCTAAATTTCAAGAAAGAGGCTGATTGAAGATCAACTTCAAAGGAGTTCAACCCTACTGAGTTTAGATTCAAGAAGCTTTGAAGAAAGCTAAGAGTGGTTGTTCTCTGCCATCAATTTCTTCCAAGAACTGATCAAGAAACCATCCATCCTTTCTCTCTCTACTAGGGTGGTGTTATATTACAAACTTAAATCTATTTTCTGTAGGATCTTTATAAGATCTGAGTTGTAAGCCTATTTTTATAAAGGTTGAGTTGTAGGAGATTATTTTCTCTGAGTGGTAGGCCTTGTTGAAGGCTGAGGTAGGGCTGTGAGCCTGAGTTGTAGGAGATTGTTATCTCTGAGTTGTAGGCCTTGTTGAAGGCTGAGGTAGGGCAGATTGTCTGAGCTGTAGGAGTGTGGACTCACTCTGAGTTATAGGAGCCTTGTTTGGGTTCTGAGCTGTAAGATATGCGGATTTGAGGTGAAGAGAAGAAGTTCGGCCGAATCTAGCACACTGCTAGATAGGCGAAGGGGTAAAGTGGATGTACCCAGACCTTGGGGAACCGCTATAAAACTGTGTGCAATCTGTGACTGTGTGTAATTCTGTGAATTTTGTGATTGTGATAACTGTAGAACTGATAGATTAATTTGATTATCTAGATAAATATTCTGCCTTAGTGTAAAAAAAAATTGCACCTATTCACCCCCCTCTAGGTGTTTAAGAACCAATTCTTTCAAGTTGTATCAGAGGGAGGTTACTCAAAGAAAGACATAACTGTCTGAGTGAGATCTGTAAGGCAGAATTAAGTTCAAGAAAATGGGTTCAGGAGAAAACCATAAATAACTTGGTGCAATGAAATTGCCTATTTGCAGGAAGGAAATCTTTGGTATTTGGAAGGAAAGGGTCCGATTATTTATGGAGGCATCTGATCCTAGAATCTATATAACAGTTAAGGAAGGACCATATATTCTAATGAAGGTTTCTGTTCTTGATGCCAATCAAAGAA
The DNA here is from genome assembly GCA_039583875.1 of Platanthera guangdongensis. NCBI lineage: Eukaryota > Viridiplantae > Streptophyta > Magnoliopsida > Asparagales > Orchidaceae > Platanthera > Platanthera guangdongensis. Next base: position 72,956,995 of record CM077164.1, on the reverse strand, counting down.
TTCCAAAGGATTTTTCAGAGATGACTAAGGATGAGATCATCTTGGCTATAATGGATAAAAGAGCATAGAATATTATAGTGAGTGCCATTGATGATTCAACATTCTAAAATCTAATTCACTGCAAAACCGCCAAGGAGATGTGAGACACATTGATTGTCTACATGGAGGGTTCTGAAGAGGTTAGGCAAGATAGAAAGTCTATGCTTAATCAAGAATATGAGAGTTTCAGACATGCCAAGTCTGAAAGTATAACTGAATGTTATAAAAAGTTCTACAATATTGTAAATGAATTAATGTCTTATGGAGGAATATTCAGTACGTATGAACTGAGTGACAAATTCCTTAGGTATTTGACAAAGGATTGGGATACAAAGATCTGTGCCATAAGGGAAGTGACCAGACTGGTAGAGATTTCACCTCCAACACTGTTTGGAAAATTGCTGTATTATGAGATGCAGCTGTTAGCTAGAAAGGAGGAAGAGAAAAATACAAAGGGTGACTACAGAGAAAAGTCAGTGGCCTTCAAGGTATAAGCCACAAGGAAGAATAGGAGAATGTCTCCATCTTCTCCTAAGAAAGATGCAGAAGTGATCTCAGAAAATTCTGATAATCACAGTACAGATAGCAGTAATTCTGATGAAGACTTTGCAGCATTCACAAGGCAGTTCCATAGATTCTTAAAGAAGAAGCAGTGGAAATCTAAGCCACCCTCATCTCAGTCAAAGGATGACTATTATCAAAAGAGGAAATCATCCAGGAAGGACAAGAGTGGGAAAAAGCCCAGCAAGTCAACTACATCAAAAATTATTTGCTATTGCTGCAATAGACCAGGACATGTTGTGGCTGACTGTCCAGATAAAAGGAAGGAGACTGCTGATTAAAAGGAAGTGACAACATAAGAGCAAGAAGGAGAAATTCTTGGTAGCTAAGAAAGAGCAAAGTTGGACAGATCAATCAACTTCAGAATCTGAATTTGAGGCATATATTGGTTTGTTTGCAACAGAAGAGGAGGATGAGTTCATGCAATTACTGGACTCTATCTATGAGTAAGAGGACCATCAGTGCAAAGGATTGATGGCAGTGTTTGAAGAAGACCAGTGCCAGTATCAGCCTGGTCCCAGTAAGGTAAAAAGTGTATCTGTAGATTCTGATTACTTCACTGGGTCAGAATCAGATGCATCTCCATCAAGAGATGAAGATGGGCCTGAATCTGAAGGAGATATTCATCAGCTGATAGATGAATATGGGGATTTGCTGCAGGCACTCAATAGAAGCAAAAACCTGGCCAAACATCAGGCTAAGAAAATTGTAGCTCTTAAGTTGGCTGCATCTGATTCAGAGAAGCTGCTGGATCAAAAGATGAATGAGATTGCCAAATTGAAGAACATAACTGTTATTCAAATGGGAACAATTACATTCAAAAATGATCATATTAAAAGTCTGGAAAATAGACTTCAGAAAGAGAAGGAGATTGTGGCTAGTTTCTCTAAGCTAAAATCTATCCTACCGTTAATAGATGAATTTCTGTCACAAAAGGGTAAGGCAGGAATAGGCTTTAAGAGAACTGCATGGGCTGCATAGTCCAATAAGAAAGGCAAATCCCCAGCACAAAACAAAAGACCTGCTGCAAACAATACAACTAAGATTGTATATAAAAAGAGGTATAATAAGTTTGAGTGCTGGTGCTGTGGCAAGATAGGCGATTATGCCTTAGACTGTTGGCACAATACCAGTGTCAAGGAGAATAGTAGTCTGCCTATTAGAAGAGCTGCAGGCATATTTGTTAAGTTTCAGACTAACTTGAACCAAGGACCCAAAAGTTATTTGGGTTCTAAGGTTAAGTAATCTTTGTTGCAGGTGATTCCAAGTTGTCATGCCCCTATATGGTACTTGGACAGTGGATGTTCCTGGCACATGACTGGAACAAGGGTATTGCTGAAGGACTACTCACCTATGCTGAATGAGCCTAAAGTAATCTTTGGTGGTTCTGAAAAGGGAGTCATCAAAGGTTTTGGTAACATTTCTAACAACTCAATTACAATCACTCAAGTGGCCTATGTAAAGGGTTTGAAACATAACCTAATAAGCATAAGCCAGCTGAGTGATCTAGGATATGACATTTCATTTGTCAAGAATGAGTGTCATATCAAGAGGTCAAGTGATCAAAAAGTCATATTGACTAGATATAGGAAAAGAAATGTATACTGCCTAAATTTTGAGTGTGAGAATAAAAATTCTCCTATCTGTCTTGTGACTGATGAGAAAGCCTCTCATTGTGTTAAATGGCATAAGAGGCTAGCTCATCTTAACTATAAGACAATTGGCCAACTCTTTAGTAAAGAGTTAATGAACAATGGTCCTCAAGTTAAGTGCTATAAGGATGAGATATGCTCAGCTTGTTAAAAAGGCAAGCAGACTAGATCCTCCTTTCATAGCCTAGAAACCAAAGATTCAGTGAGGTGCTTATACCTCTTGCATATGGATTTATTTGGTCCTATACCAGTTCATAGTCTAGGTAGGAAGGTCTATACTATTGTGGTGGTAGATGACTATTCTAGATTTTCATGGGTATTCTTTCTGAGGCAGAAATCTGAAACCCCAAATGTCTTCTACAATTTTGTCAAACAAATTTAGAATGAATTAGATAGTTCAGTGGTCAAAATCAGAAGTGACCATAGAACTGAATTCCAATCTGAAAGTATGACAAAGTTGTGTGAAGAATTTGGGATTCATCAGGAATTCTCTTCACCTAGAACACCTCAGCAAAATGGCATTGCTGAAAGAAAGAATAGGACATTGATTGAGGCTGGAAGAACAATATTGAGTGACACTACTCTCCCAAAATATTTCTGGGCTGAGGCAGTAAACACTGCATGCCATGTGCTCAATAGGCTTCCATCACCAAAAGCCACAAAAAGACAACCTATGAGGTTATGAAGGGCAGAAAACCAAACTTATCCTATTTCAGGATCGTTGGTTGCAAATGCTATGTGATTAACAATGGCAAATATCACCTAACTAAGTTTGCTGCCAAATCCCAAGATGAGATATTTGTTGGGTACAGCAACAATAGTAAGGTTTATAGGGTCTACAATTTGGCTACTCAAGTTGTAGAAGAGTCAGTTCATGTCATCTTTGATGAAACTAGACTTATTAATAGTGAGTTGCCAAGTAATTCTTGTACATCTCCAGGTATACAACAGAAGATGGACCAGCTTACTATCAGAGAAGATCTAACTGCAAAGCAGGATGTGGAAAATGGTAGTTACTGTCCAGGGGGAGTACCAGACACTCAAGATGAAAATGAAGACCATGAGGTGCAGCATAATGAAGAGATGTAGAAGGTCAAACTGTTGATAGATTACCTCCAGCAGTTAGACAGTTAAAGGATCATCCTGCACACCAGATCATTGGTGATCCAAGACATGGAGTACAAACAAGAAGCAGGAACTTAAACACAGTTCTTTGCTCAAGCTTCTTATCTCAAGTGGAACCCAAGAGATTTGAAGAAGCTTTTCTAGACCATCACTGGATTGATGCTATACAGGAGGAGTTAAATCAATTCAGAAGGTGTAAGGTCTGGGATTTGGTTCCAAAACCAAAGGGCCACAATGTCATAGGGACAAAGTGGATTTATAGGATCAAGCTTGATGAGATTGGGATCATAGTGAAGAACAAGGTAAGACTAGTTGCCAAAGGATACAGACAGGAGGAGGGCATTGACTTTGATCAGACTTTTGCCCCTATGGCAAGGTTGGAAGCTATCAGGCTATTTCTAGCCTATGCAGCATATCAAGGCTTCAAAGTGTTCCAGATGGATGTTAAGTCTACATTCTTAAATGGAGACTTAAAAGAGGAGGTCTATGTAGAACAACCCTCGGGTTTTGTTGATCCACTCAAACCTAATTATGTTTATAGACTTAGGAAAGCTTTCTATGGGTTAAAAACAAGCTCCAAGGGCTTGGTATGAAACCCTGTCTAATTTCCTCATTTAGAACAAATTCTCAAGGGAGAAAATAGACAAGACTCTATTCCTTAGAGAATCCAAAGGAAAGATCATCCTAGTCCAAATATATGTTGATGACATAATATTTGGTTCTACTGAAAATAACCTTTGTAGAAAGTTTGCAAAACTTATGCAAGAGAAATGAGCAGTATGGGAGAACTTAAGTTCTTCTTGGGACTCCAAGTAAGACAGACTGAAGATGGCTTGTCCATACGCCAGTCTAAGTTCACCCTGGAGTTAATTAAGAAGTTTGGTATGGAATCATCCACTACCATGAGAACTCCAATGGGGACAAGTATGTCTCTAAGAAAAGATGATGCAGGCAAACCTGTAGATGAATCTTTATATAGAGGGATAGTTGGCTCCCTCCTATATCTGACTGCCAGTAGACCAGATATCATGTATGCTACATGTGTCTGTACTAGGTACCAATCCTGCCCTAAATAATCTCATCTTATTGCTCTCAAAAGGATTTTGAGATATCTTAAGGGCACCCCTAATCTAGGCCTTTGGTATCCTAGGAATAGAGATTTTTACTAATGGGCTATTCAGATACAGACTTTGCAGGTAGCAAAGTAGATAGGAAAAACACAACAGGCACCTGTCAATTTCTAGGTGGAAGACTGCTGTCATGGAGCTGTAAGAAGCAGACTAGCGTGGCAATTTCCACAGCTGAGTCTGAGTATGTTGCTGCAGGAAGTTGTTGTGCACAGCTGTTGTGGATACCACATCAGTTAGAAGATTATGGTATTCAGGTAAGTAGAACTCCCTTATTGTGTGATTCTACTAGTGCTATTTCTATTGCTCATAATCCTATTTCTCATAGTAGAACAAAACATATAGAAATAAGATACCATTTTCGTAGAGATCATGTAGAGAAAGAAGATATCTCTTTAGAATTTGTTAACACTGATTTACAAATTGCAGACATGTTCACAAAGCCTTTAGATGAAACTAAATTCAATAATTTCAAAATTGAATTAGGAATGTTGAACATAAATTAGTTTAACAAATTTGCCTAAGTAAAATTATATCGACACAAAAGGTTATCTGTGTCGACACATAGTAGTTGGTGTCTACACTCCAGGAAAGTGGTGTCGACATATCTAGAGAATCGGTGTCGACACTTCAGAGAAGTAGTGTCGACACATCCAGAAGTGGTGTCGACACTTAGAGTAAACACGTAGATTTCGTCGAGCGCAGAATCGACACATATCGTCGAGCATAGATTCGTCAACCTCTGCTCGTCGAACTCGACTAAGACAAATAGAATTGATGTCGAGACATTAGAAATCTTTGTCGACACATTTCAACTGTGTCGACACATTAAGAGAATTTTGACACGACTTTTGACCTTCATTCTTTAGAAGGGTATAAATAGGTCAATAACATACCCTATCGACACGCTCTCCATTTCGAGACCAAAACCTTGTGTCGACAACTTCTCTCTTCTCAATCCAAGCTTTCATTCAACCCTAATGGCACCAAAGCTAGAATATAATGTCAACGAAGGTTATGAGCTGGTACACAATGCCTTTGATCATGCAGAACCCGAAATTAAAGCATTAGTAACCCTAATTGCAGAAAATGGTTTAGAATTTTTGGTATCTGAACCTACAAAGATTTGGAAGAAAGAAATACTGGATTTCTATGGCGCAACTACTTTAGATTCGACTGGACTTAAGATCAAATCTATAGTTCAGGGAGCTAAAGTTAAACTTACCTTGAAGAGCTTAAGGAGAACTCTTCAACTCCCAAGAACACAAGAAGAAGAAGAAGTACCTTCTACTAAGACTAGGGAAGCACTTTAGTGGTGTGGATTGGATTCCACCATGAAGATTGGGTCTGCAATGAACAAAAAAGGGATGAATCTGCAAGGAAAATTCCTTTCAGAAGTGGTTGGAAAAGTTATTCTTTGAAAGCCAGGGGGACATGATAGGGTTTCAGCCTATATGTTCAGCTTGATGACCAGGATTATCTACAGACTGAACACAGATTGGTCTGCAGTAATCTTTGAAAAGATTAAGGAAAGTATTAAGAAGCCAAATCTGGGAAGGATCCTGAGTCTATACTTGGCTGGAATAATTCCAGAAGTAATGAAACAGATTACTGGTTCTAAGATCAACTATATGAGAAGAATGGACATAAGAATAATCTCTAGATGGGATAGAGTCCTAACAAAGGACATGCCTGATGAAGAGAGGCCAGAGATTCCTGAAAAATCTCCTTCACAAGATATTCCAGATAGTGCTCAGGTGTAGGGGGAGCCTCATCTTGAGGAAGAGATAACCCACTTGGAAAGTGAAATGGCTACACAGACTATTCTTGAGGTAATTTAAGAAGTTAATCAATCAATTTTCAATAATGAGGATGAAATACTAACTGAGTTGGGGGTGCCTCAAGTCCCTACTCAACAAGAGTTCACCCTTGACGAGTTGTTTCCTGATATAGTATTAGCAAGAACTGAGGGGGAGCAAACTGACTTTGAGGGGGAGAAAGCAGAAATTTAGGGGGAGCAAGTTAACACTCAGGGTGAGCAAGAAAGAACTGAGAGGGAGGAGTAAGGGACTCAGGGGGAGCAACCTAGGACTGAACAGGAATTGCCTTCTAGTCCTAAGGAAAGAGTTGATATTGCCAGTACCTCAGCTTCTGAAGATGAAGCAGAAATTCAAGCCAAAAAGAGAAAGCTGATGGTTTTCAAAAGAAGGAGCCAAAACTATAAAAGGGCTTTGCAAACTGCTCCTTAATCTGCCCCAGCAACTGATTATAGTTCTGTGTTGATATCCTTGCAAGTAAAATTGAATGAACAAAGGATAGCCATGGAGAAGTATATAGATGAAACTCATAAAGATCTGCAATTCTCCTTGGCACAAGATATCAAATCTATTAGATTTGAAATCAATCAAAATAAGAAGGAAATGACTGATTGTTTCCACAAAGTTGGCAATGCTGTAGTCTTTCTTGCAAAACATCAAGAAAAAATCAAGACTCAAGTTGATGATATTGCTGTTAAGTAAGGCTATGTGCTTGAAAATCAACTAAGAATGAATGACAATCTGACTGAATCACATAATGTGATTATCACAGAATTGAAGAATACTACTGCTGCCCAGACTGAAGCAAGTGCTAAAGCCAAGTCAGAATTTGATAAACACTTCCAGGAAGAACTAGCTGTTGTACAATCAGCTATTAAGACTTCACAAAAGATCATTTCAGATCAGCTCCTGCAGTTAAAGTCATTTTATAAAGATGGTGTTAATTATCTTGATGAACATGTAAGATTTTAGAAAGATGATCTTAGAGATCACATTGAAAGAGAAGTCATAAAGGGGGAGAGAGTATTAGTCAAAGCAGGCTCAGATTATGCTAAATGAATATCTAATAGCATCAGAGCCACCCTTGGATATCCACCCCTCTATGATGATGATAATGTAGCTGAGTCAGGTATACAACCTGCTTATTTTAGAGGTGATCAACTTGAAGTTGCTCAGGTCATTTACCCTGCAGAATATTTTGAAATGATTCACCAAGAAGTACAGTCAATGTACAGCCCTCCAGAGGGTAATAAAAATGTTATCATTGAGAAAGTTGAAATGTCAGAGGCAGTTGTGAATAAGGAGCAAGAAGCTCAACTGTCAAAGAAGAGATTTAGAGAACAGGCTGAGTTGAAGCCTGATTTTGAGCAGTGGAGTCTTACTTCAAGGAATATTATATTGACTACCTGGAAGGCTGTGAAGGACAAGACCCATGACATGGGCAAATGGTACACAGAGCAAGAATGACAAAAGCGTGAAGCTAGACATGAAGCTATTCTACAATATTGAAGAAAGGCAAAAGCTGGGAAGCTACCTCCTAATGCTCAGGAGCCTAGCAAGTATTTCCCAAAGCCTTTTCATTATTTTGAAAGGCAAAGAATAAGGGATGAAGAACAAAAGAAGAAAGATCTGAAGGGCAAAAAGCCAGTTGAAGATACAGATGCTCCAGTACAAGCCAAGATCCAATCAGGCAAAGGCATAGTCATCAAGGAGCCTGAGAAGCCTTAGGATAGATTTACTAGATCTTACAACATTGTAATTTTTAGTGTTAAAAATCTATGTACACTATTGATAAGAAACTTTTGTAAGTTTAAACAAAATAATGATTGATGTTCATTATGTTTGCATCATTATTCTGTGATGTCATTTAATACATATTTTGTTTATAAGTTACCCTGTCACATAATATTTTTATACATCATAATATGTGTTTGTTATGAATGGTGTATATCATTGACTAAGGGTTATGACTTCTCCAAATAGGGGGAGATTGTTGGGTACATTGGAAAATGTGAACCAGGTTTGAAGAAGCCTCACCTTACTCAATGATATGCATCAAGGTGTATTTAATATTGTTTTTAGTTTATATGTGCAGGTTAAGTAAATGCAGGAAAACGTTTCTAAGTCCATGAGTCGACACTAGAAGAAGCTGTGACGACACTTATGAAGGCTTGTGTAGACACTGGAAAAAAGCTGTGTCGATACATGGAGTTAATTGTGTCGATACTTGGAAAGGCTGTGTCGACACCAGTAGTGACTATGTCGACACACAGAGGCAGTGTCGACACAAAGAGAAAGCTTAGTCGACATCAACTGTGTCGACACACAGAGGCAGTGTCGACATACAGAAGACTTTGTCGACATCAAATGTGTCGACACACAGGACCTGTGTCGACACATGGCAGAATTTCAACAAAATCAATTTGTGTGAAGAAAAGAAGTGACTGTTTCGACACCAAAGAACATGTGTCGACACAGTATACAGAAGTTGTGTCGAGAAGCAGTGTCAACACCAAGGAAGCTGTGTCGACACCACCAAGGCTTGTGTCGACACTTAGTCTACTTGTGTCGACATATGATGAAGTTCAGTCTCGACACTTTGATGACAGAGATAGAGTTTCAAGAAGTGACTGGATGACTTGATAGCTGCCATTACCAACCGGTCTACTGCAATTGTCAGAGCTGTGAGAAGTTTGTTAGAAACCGGATCAGCCGGTTACCATAGAGGAAGTTTATATAAAGGCATTCTCCATCAACAGAAGACACTGATACAAGAAAGAGTATACACATACAGTTACATAAAAACAGAAGAAGATTTTCGTCAGAAGATCTAAGAAGAAGTTGGAGAGAGAGAGAGCTCCATCTATTGAAGTGAAGAAAGGGACTTACATCAACAAGTCCCTCAAGTGCAGATTCTGAACTAGTCTGCCAAGAAGGATTCAGACTGAGATCTGAATTTCAAGAAAGAGGCTGATTGAAGATCAACTTCAAAAGAGTTCAACCCTACTGAGTTCAGATTCAAGAAGTTTTGAAGAAAGCTAATAGTGGTTGTTCTCTGCCATCCGTTTCTTCCAAGAACTGATCAAGAAACCATCCATCCTTTCACTCTCTACTAGGGTGGTGGTATATTACAAACTTAAATCTATTTTTTGTAGGATCTTTATAAGATCTGAGTTGTAAGCCTGTTTTTATAAAGGCTGAGTTGTAGGAGATTATTTTCTCTGAGTGGTAGGCCTTGTTGAAGGCTGAGGTTGGGTTGTGAGCCTGAGTTGTAGGAGATTGTTATCTCTGAGTTGTAGGCCTTGTTGAAGGCTGAGGTAGGGCAGATTGCCTGAGCTGTAGGATCATAGTCAAGAATAAAGCAAGACTGGTAGCAAAAGGCTACAAGCAGGAAGAAGGAATAGACTTTGATCAGACATTTGCCCCAGTGGCAAGGTTGGAAGCAATAAGTCTATTCCTTACCTCTGCAGCTTACCAAGGGTTCAAGGTATTCTAAATGGATGTAAAGTCAGCATTTTTGAATGGAAACTTAAAAGAGGAAGTCTTTGTTGAACAACCCTCAGGTTTTGTAGATCGTCTTTATTCTAATCATGTTTATAGGCTTAAGAAAGCTCTATATGGTTTGAAACAAGCCCCTAGGCCTTAGTATGATACACTGTCTACATTCCTCATTGAGAACAAATTCTCAAGGCGGAAAATAGACAAAACTCTATTCCTAAGGGAATCAAAAGGCAAGATCATCCTAGTCCAGATATATATTGAGGACATTATATTTGGATCAACTGAAAACAACCTTTGTAGAAAGTTTGCTAAACTTATGCAAGGGAAGTTTGAGATGAGCAGCATGGTTGAGCTTAAATTCTTCTTGGGACTCCAAGTTAGACAGACTGATGATGGCTTGTCCATATCCCAGTTTAAGTTCACCAAGGAGTTAATTAAGAAATATGGTATGGAGTCAGCCTCCACCATGAAAACTCCATTAGGTTCAAGTATGCCTATAGGCAAAGATGATACAGGAAAACCTGTAGATGAGTCTTTATATAAAGGGATAATTGGCTCCCTTTTATACTTAACTGCTAGTAGACCAGACTTCATGTATGCTACATGTGTCTGTGTTAGGTATCAAGCAAACCCTAAAGAATCTCATTATACTGCTGTTAAAAGAATTTTGAGATATCTTAAGGGAACTCCAAATCTTGGCCTTTGGTACCCTAAGAATAGAGATTTTCTACTAACTGGTTATTCAAATGTAGACTTTGCAGGATGAAAAGTAGATAGGAAAAGCACCACTAGCAATGTCATTTTCTAGGTGTAAGATTCGTGTCATGGAGCAGCAAAAAGCAGACAAGTGTGGCTATATCCACTGCTGAGTCAGAATATGTAGTAGCAGGCAGTTGCTGTGCTCAGCTGTTATGGATACAACATCAACTTGAAGACTATGACATCAAGGTAAGTAGAATTCCATTATATTGTGATTCTACTAGTGCCATATCTATTGCTAGAAATCCTATTTCACACAGTAGAACTAAACATATAAAAAGCAGGTTTCATTTCATTAGAGATCATGTTGAAAAAGAAGACATAAGCTTAGAATTTGTCAACACTAATTATCAAATTGCTGACATGTTTACCAAACCACTGGATGAAACTAAATTCAATTATTTTAAAATTGAATTAGACATGCTAAACTTAGAATAGTATGACAAATTTAACTAAGTATATTTGTGTCGACACTTAAAGACATGGGTGTCGACACTTAGTTGTTGGTGTCGACATATAAGGAAAATTTTGTCGACACATCAAGAAGATTGTGTCGACACTCAGAATTTGGTGTCGACACATAGTTCTCCTGACATTTAAATACTGGTGTCGACACATACAGTCATCTATGTCGACACGCAAAAATTAGTGTAGACTGTTACGATTGTCTGTGTCGACACATCATAGATGGTGTCGACACATCGTAATACAATATCTTTACATTCTCTGTCGAGACTTTAGTAGTCTGTGTCGACACAATCCCAACTGTGTCGACACAATAAGCTTATTTCAACCTGCCTTTTGACCTTCTTTGTTTAGAAACATATAAATAGGTGGAAGTAAAACCTTGTCGACTACGCTCTCAGTATTCGCGAGACCAAACCTTTGTGTCGACAAGCCTTCATCTTCTTCTTCTCAATATCTCTCATCCCTAATGGCGCCAAAGCTGGACGAGAACATCAATGAGGGCTATGAACTAGTTCGCGATGCGTTTGAAAGTGCAACACAAGAAATCAAAGCCGTGATTTCCCTAATCATGGAAAATGGATTGGAGTACTTAGTCTCAGAAACTACCAAGATATGGAAGAAGGAGGTTCTTGAATTCTATACAAAGGCATCACTGGATTCAAAGGGCATGAAAATAAAGTCATCAGTTCAAGGAACCAAGGTCAAACTCACCCAGAAGAGTTTGTGTAAGATATTTCAACTTACCAGAGTTAAAGAAGATGATGAAATAGCATCTTCCATGACTAGAGAAGCTCTCCAATAGTGTGGACTGGAACCCACTACCGTGATTGGATCTTCCATGAACAAGAAGGGAATGAATTCCCAGGGCAAATTTCTGCCAGAAATCATAGGAAAGGTTATTCTGTGTAAAACATGAGGACATGATAGGATTTCAGCCAGTATGTTCACTCTAATGATCAAGAATATATTCAAGGTAAAAACAAACTGGCCTGCTGTTGTTTTTGACAAGATCAAAGAAAGCATAAAGAAACCAAATCTAGGCAGAATACTGAGCCTATATCTGGCTGTGAATATTCCTGAAGTGATGAATCAGACTGCAGGTTCTAAGATTAATCACATTAGGAAAATAGACTTAAGAATACTGTCCCGATGGTAAAGTGTATTAACCAAGGATGTTTCCTGTAACGCCCCGAAACTCAAAAGAGCGACGGGGGACGTTTTGGGCCAGTTTTGGGTTCTGGCTACAGGCACACAGCCTGGGACACGGGCGTGTCCCAGGGCGTGTCAAGCTTGTGTCGACACTCAGTCGGGAAGTCGACATTTTGATCTCGACATTGTGTCGAGACTAGGCACACGGCCTGCGACACGGGCGGGTCGCAGGGCGTGTCGACCTGTGTCGACAATTAGCCCGCGAAGTCGACACTCTGCGTTCGACGAAGTGTCGAGACATGGCACACGGCCTGCGACACGGGCTTGTCGCAGGGCGTGTCGACCCGTGTCGACACTCGTCCCGGGAAGTTGACACTTTGCTCTCGACATTGTGTCGAGAAAAGGCACACGGCCTAAGACACGGGCGTGTCCAAGGCCGTGTCGTCAGGTCGACGATCTTCGCTCGACGAAGTGTCGAGTGTCGAGACCGTATACACGGCCAGGACCCAGGCATGTTGAGGTGACACGGGCAAGGACACGGCGTGTCCTAGAACCCGTGCAGTGCTCGGGTTGTTTTCGGGGAAAAATGATGGGGGTACACGGCCGGCCACATGGCCGTGTCAGGTGGAACACGGGCGTGTCAGGTCGAACACGGGCATGTTCGATACCCGTGTGTTGTTCTAGGCGAGCCGATTTTGACGGCGAATGAGGCACACAGCCCTGGACACGGGCGTGTTCCCGGCCGTGTGCGGTCCAGATTGGGCATTTCAGTCCCGAATCAAAGCCGTTCATTTCTTTAATTGATGATCCAACGGCTGGGGATTGTTCCTGAAGGGATATACCCGGGATTGGGCTTAGAAACCCTCACTTTTCATAAGTTGTTATCTTTCTAAAAGCTTAGAGAGAGAGGAGAGCCAAGGAAGAAAGAAGGAGCTAGATCTGGCCATTGGAGGAGTTTCGAAGCTCCAAATCGCGAGCCGACTCCGGATCCACGGAGGCAAAGCTAGTGCGGTGCTTTTCATCCGCTTATTTTTCCATGGTGCCAAAGAAGAACGCGAGGGTAACGATTCTCTTCTTGAGCATGAGTAGCTCTCCTTCTTTGCATAGGAAGCCCGCTCTCGCGAGTTTGCGGTGAGTTGGAGGCGTTCCTTCGGGTAGATATGTGAAGTCCCCGTTGTTTAGAGTCCGTAAGCGAGAACGAACATAGGCATGATGTGTGAAGCCTACCCGGACATGTTGGTCTGGATCGGTGATGTTGCATTGCATAAATGCCGGAGAAGACTTCGTGCTATTGGTTGTTTTTCGGGTTTTCTACATGGTAGATTGCAACAGGGAGCCTTAGGGATTAACCCAAAGGTGCACCCGGAAAACTGGGCGGATGCGTGATCTTGCCAACTTGGTGGCCTGAGAGACAACTTGAACATAACCGAGTTATGTGAAATGTGATGGAAACGGGACTCGGGAGAAGTTTGACCTGCGCATATGGTTTAAATTACCGTTGCGGGCGCATATGGTTTAAATTACCGTTGTGTTGTGAGCATGGGTTAGATGGAACCGTACCCGTTCTATGTCGTTCGGATTAGAGCCGTTGGTATAGATGAGAGTCTTCGGCGGTCTATGGTTTTAATTACCGTGACCCATGCCGGGAAGACAAATTGCTCATTGATTGGCCGTCCAAAGGGATGGTGGTGAGTCGGCAGACTTAGACTGTGTTCACCGAGAATGTGCCCTGAGTGCACGGGGTGTGTGGCCGTCTGAGCCTACGCCTGTGATGAAATGAATATTGATATTTATTGCTCGCTTATGCCACTGAAAGGCAGGGAAGGAGCATCGCCGCCCCGAGTTGGGGGCGGGATCGTTATAATTTTGTCAGCATTGCTGACCGTTGCTTTGTTTTGCCACCGTGCGGTGGTTTGTTGCTTGCAGGTGCTTCTGGACCGAGCAGTCAATAGTGGGCTAAAGCCCTTTTTGCGAAGCCGGCCCTCGAGGGCCTAATTAGAGTGTTTACTCTTTTATTTCATGTACGACCGGCCTGCGTGCCGTGGTTTGTAAAACATGTAATATCAAGTGAACCATTTTTGTAAGGCCTTAAGGCTTGTACTGGTGTATTTTGTAACATTCCTATTTGGTATTAGTGGACATTCATGCTTTAGTGTTGGGTTCTTATTTGCAACTTTTATAAACTGCTTCCGCTAGAATGCTCTGTGTAGGACGTTATGATTGGTTGGATGGTTTCCATGAGTAACCTCCCGGTCTGTCTATGACATACGACATCGGGCCCCGGCCGGACCTACTGTTATATGCTATGCGACGGATAGGGGGTGTTATAATTTGGTATCAGACTACTGGTTTTGGTCGGGCTTACGATGAATTCGTGGACGGATTCTTTTTAAGGGGTGGTGAGCACATTGTGTGCGTCATCGTTATAACGGTAAAAGAACCCATGAATGTCCACTTAGGAATGAAAATACCCATGTTTGAGGAACCTGCGTGTTCCTATAATTGCTGTTTGCAATTTTATTTGGTCGCTTAACAGTGTTTTGTACCACTATAGGTGACCAGAAGTGGTGTTGGGCCGTCGGAACATCGAGTTTCTGAGGCTAGCAGTGCACTAGATGTTGCTCGTGCAATACCTCTATCGGCTGAGAACATACGCTTGGTGGCCGAAGCTCTATTGGCCGTGATAAATACGCAGCCTGCAAGGCAAACGCAGCAGCCCGCTCCTGCGATGGAGCAGGAACCTCTTCAAGAGGCTGAGCCGAGGAGAGTGGAGCAAGTGGTTGTGGAACCGTTGGTGCCAAGGAGGGCAACCGAGAGGCAGCTTAAGCATTGAATGAGCTTTAACCCTCCGGTATTCTCGGGGTTGGGAACCCCATCTCAGGCTGAAGACTGGCTCTCCAGGGTGAATAGAGTCATGATAACAACGAAGACAGAGGAGTGGCAAATGACCACCATCGCTATGTTCCTTCTGGACGGTGAAGCGAGAATGTGGTGGGAAGGATTGGAGCTGCACTTACTGAGAGGTAGGAAACTTGGTGATGTCTCGATGGAGGAGTTCTCGAGATTGTTCTTGGCTAGATACCTTCCTTCGACGCAGAAGATAGCGTTGGAGAACGAATTTCTGAAGTTGGTTCAGGGTGAGAAGAGCGTGAATGAATATCTCCACGAGTTTACTCATTTGAGTCGATATGCTAGCTCCACCATCGCGGATGAGGAGCGTAAGACGAATCGATTCTACGAAGGCTTGAGAGATGAGTTGAGGTTACTACTCTCGGGGCCGATGACGCAGGGTTTCTTAACCTTGGTCAATACGGCCCGGTCCTTGGAGAAGGACATGAAGAATGTGCAGGCAAAGAAAAGCTTGGGCAAGAAGAAATCTACGTTCAAAGTGCCGACTACTTCAAAGTCTGGCTATCAAAGATTCTTTAAGAAGCATAGGACTTTGGGTCCAGCTCCTTCTGGTGCTTCTAGGGCGACTACGAGTCGGACCCCGGGCGCGTGTTTTACTTGTGGAAATACGGGGCACTTTGCCCGTGACTGTTGGAGCGGACGTCCTAAGTCCGAGAGAAAGCCGGGAGCTTCACACTCCTTCTTGTCCGAAGGATTTATATCACGCATCGGAGTCCCTTCTTTGATGGCGAAGGATAAGTTGGATGTGTTGTTACCCAATGGGTGTTCGATGCGAGCGGATAGGATCTGCGATGTTGAGATTCGTATTGGGAATCAGGAATTCGACCTGCAGGCGTCTTTACTTCCGTTGGTGGAGTTCGACGTTATATTTGGCATGGACTGGCTCTCGGAGCAGCAAGCCTATATCGATTACGGTCGGAAGGAAGTCAAGTTGGGAGCTAGTCGTGAGACGACTTTTACAGGCTTAAAGGGGTCGAGCAAGACGTTGATGTCTGCTCTTCAGGTGGTGAAGGCGGTTCGGGCCGGTGCAGAACTGTTCTTTACACTAGTGGAGGTTGCAAAGCCGAAGCCCGCGTTGTATTGTATTTCAGTGGTATCGGAATACCCTGATGTGTTCCCCGCAGATCTTCCTGGAGCCCCGCCTCAGCGGGAGATAGATTTTACGATTGAGCTAGTGCCAGGTGCAAATCCTGTGTCACGATCTCCTTATCGGCTAGCGCCTAAGGAAATGGCGGAGCTGAAAGTTCAACTGCAAGAGTTGTTGGAGCAAGGGTATGTGCGCCCGAGTTCTTCGCCTTGGAGCGCACCGGTCCTCTTTATTAAGAAGGACGGAAGCTTGAGGCTATGTATTGATTATCGGGAGCTCAACAAGTTGACGGAGAAGAACAAGTACCCGATCCCACGAATTGATGATATTTTGATCAGTTAGTCAGGTCGACGGTGTACTCGAAGTTGGATCTCAAGGCTGGGTACTAACAACTGCGAATAAGGGAGAGTGATATCCCGAAGACAGCATTTAGTATGAGATACGGGCATTATGAGTTTACGGTCATGCCATTTGGGCTGACTAATGCGCCGTCAGTGTTCATGGATTTGATGAACAGGACTTTCAGGGAGTACTTGTACCATTTCATGATCGTCTTCATCGACGATATTTTGGTGTACTCGCAAAGTGAGGAAGATCAATTCAAGCATCTTCATTTGGTTTTGGAAACGCTAAGGAGAAATCAGTTGTATGCCAAGTTCTCGAAGTGCGAGTTTTGGCTATCCTCAGTGGCGTTCCTCGGTCATATAGTGAGTGGAGAGGGTATTGCTGTGGATCCGGCGAAGATTGTTGCGATACGGGAGTGGCCTGAGCTTGCTACGGTAGCGGAAGTCCGGAGCTTTCTGGGGTTTGCCGGCTATTATAGGCGCTTCGTAGAGAACTTTTCGCGGATAGCGTTACCTCTCACTACTTTGACAAGGAAGGAGCATAAGTTCGTTTGGACGCCGGAATGCGCGCGAGCTTTTTGAGGAGTTGAAGTGTCGGTTGACCACGACGCCTATGCTGAGTTCGTCATGTGGGACCGAAGACTATGAGATTTATAGTGATGCTTCGGGCAGCAGTTTGGGTTGCGTGCTACTGCAACACGGAAGTGTAATAGCTTATGGCTCGAGACAGCTAAAAGTGCATGAAAGGAACTATCCGGTCCATGACTTGGAGTTAGCGGCCGTGATTTTTTCCTTGAAGCTGTGGAGACACTATTTGTAAGGTGTGAAGATTGATATCTACACCGATCACAAGAGCCTGAAGTATCTTATTGATCAGAAAGATCTGAATATGCGGCAGCGTAGATGGATGGAGTTCCTGGGGGACTATACATTCAAGATCCACTACGTGCCTGGTAAAGGGAATGCGGTTGCGGACGCGTTGAGTCGCCGAGCCCCAGCTCAAGCCAATTGGCTATCGGTGCATGATGAGCGGTTGGTGTGGGAGTTGGAGGTGTTGGAGATTGTTTGTGTGGACAGACAATCAAGTGCTGAAGCAGTTCTGAATTAGACTGAAGTCCAATATGACCTGGCTGATCGTATTCGACAGGCTTTGGATATGGATGCTCATATGAAGTAGTTCATGGTAGAGGCTCTGGATGGGTCAAATTCCCAATTCGTCGTGGAGGACGGATTACTTTGGAAGGACGGTCGTCTGTGCATCCCAAGTGTGGGTAATTTGCAGGTGGAGTTGTTGTACGAGGCACACCATACTAAGTACTCGATTCACCAGGGGAGCACGAAGATGTACCGTGATGTGAAGAAACTGTTTTGGTGGCCGGGTTTGAAGAAAGATGTGGCGCTCTACGTAGCGAAGTGCCAAACTTGCGCCTTGGTGAAGGCGGAGTGCCAAAAGCTGAGAGGATTTCTTAAGTCCTTGCCTATCCCGGAGTGGAAATTCGACGACATCTCTATGGACTTTGTGCACGGTTTGCCAAGGTCGCAAAAGGGAAACGACTCTATTTGGGTGGTTGTGGATCGGTTAACGAAGGTGTCACATTTCGTTCCGCATAGGAAGGATGATCTGGTGGAGAAGTTGACAAAGCTTTATGTGGATAACATAGTGCGGCTTCATGGTGTGTCCCGCAGCATCGTGAGTGACCGAGATGGGCGGTTCACGTCCAATGATTGGAGGCTAATGCAGCAAATGTTGGGAACAAAGTTGAAATTTAGCACAGCCTTCCATCCGCAAACGGATGGGCAGACCGAGAGGGTCAATAGAACCATGGAAGACATGCTTTGCATGTGTGTCTTGGATTTTGGAAAGCAATGGGAAGACCACCTTTATTTGGTGGAGTTCGCATACAACAATAGCTACCAAGTGAGTATTCAGATGGCGCCTTTCGAGGCCCTATATGGTAGAAAATGTCGCACGCCGTTGTCTTGGTTAGAAACGGGTGAATCAAAGTTGTATAAGCGATTGGAAGTGGAGGATGCTACTTCTTTGGTGAGAACCATTCGGGAGAGGTTGCTTATCGCTCAGGACCGGCAAGCGAAGTACTATAATGCCAAACACAGGAACGTGGAGTTCGCTGTAGGCGACTATGTGTACTTAAAGATCAAGCCGTTCAAGGGTGTCTCGCGGGTGCGGCGACTGAAAAAGCTAAGCCCGAGGTACCTTGGGCCATTTGAGGTTCTGGAGCAAGTCGGTGAAGCGGCCTATCGGTTGAAGCTTTCAGTGAAGCTTAGTGGTTTACATGATGTATTCCATATTTCGGTGCTTCGAAAGGTAGTGCAAGAGCCTACATAAGTGATCGCGGTTGATCAAGTGCCGGTGGATAGTGGGTTGACGACAAAGGTCAAGCCCGTGCGGATTGAGGACTCGGAGGTCAAGCGGCTACACAATAAAGAGATCAGGATGGTCAAGGTCCGGTGGGACAATTGCGGTCGTGAGGAGCTCTCTTGGGAGCGAGAGCAGACTATGCTTGATGAGTATCCGCAGTTGTTCCGCTCAGGTACAAATTTTGGTTTTGTACATGTCTTTCCTTTATATAATTTCGAGGACGAAATTCTTTTAAGAGGGGGAGAGTTGTAACACCCCGAAACTCAAAAGAGCGACGGGGGACGTTTTGGGCCAGTTTTGGGTTCTGGCTGCAGGCACACGGCCTGGGACACGGGCGTGTCCCAGGGCGTGTCAAGCTTGTGTCGACACTCAGCCGGGAAGTCGACATTTTGATCTCGACATTGTGTCGAGACTGGGCATACGGCCTGCGACACGGGCGTGTCGCAGGCCGTGTCGACCCGTGTCGACACTTAGCCCGCGAAGTCGACACTATGCATTCGACGAAGGGTGGAGATATGGCACACGGCCTGCGACATGGGCATGTCACAGGGCGTGTCGACCCGTGTCGACACTCGTACCGGGAAGTCGACACTTTGCTCTCGATATTGTGTCGAGACAAGGCACACGGCCTAGGACACGGGCGTGTCCAAGGCTGTGTCGTTAGGTCGACGATCTTTGCTCGACGAAGTGTCGAGTGTCGAGACCATGTACACGGCCTGGAGCCCAGGCGTGTTGAGATGACACGGGCAAGGACACAGGCGTGTCCTAGAACTCGTGCAGTGCTCGGGTTGTTTTCGGGGAAAAATGATGGGGGTACACGGCCGGCCACACGGCCGTGTCAGGTGGAACACGGGCGTGTCAGGTCGAACACGGGCGTGTTCGATACCCGTGTGTTGTTCCAGGCTAGCCGATTTTGACGGCGAATGAGGCACACGGCCCTAGACACGGGCATGTGCCAGGCCGTGTGCGGTCCAGATTGGGCATTTCAGTCTCCGAATCAAAGCCGTTCATTTCTTTAATTGATGATCCAACGGCTGGGGGTTGTTCCTGAAGGGATATACCCGGGATTGGGCTTAGAAACCCTCACTTTTCATAAGTTGTTATATTTCTAAAAGCTTAGAGAGAGAAGAGAGCCAAGGAAGGAAGAAGGAGCTAGATCCGGCCATTGGAGGAGTTTTGAAGCTCCAAATCGCGAGCCGACTCCGGATCCACGGAGGCAAAGCTAGTGCGGTGCTTTTCATCCGCTTATTTTTCCATGGCGCCAAAGAAGAACGCGAGGGTAACGATTCTCTTCTTGAGCATGAGTAGCTCTCCTTCTTTGCATAGGAAGCCTGCTCTCGCGAGTTTGCGGTGAGTTGGAGGCGTTCCTTCGGGTAGATATGTGAAGTCCCCGTTGTTTAGAGTCCGTAAGCGAGAACAGACATAGGCATGATGGTGAAGCCTACCCGGACATGTTGGTCTGGATCGGTGATGTTGCATTGCATAAATGCCGGAGAAGACTCCGTGCTATTGGTTGTTTTTCGTGTTTTCTACACGGTAGATTGCAACAGGGAGCCTTGGGGATTAACCCAAAGGTGCACCCGGAAAACTGGGCGGATGCGTGATCTTGCCAACTTGGTGGCCTGAGAGCCAACTTGAACATAACCGAGTTATGTGAAATGTGATGGAAACGGGACTCGGGAGAAGTTTGACCTGCGCATAAGGTTAAAATTACCGTTGCGGGCGCATATGGTTTAAATTACCGTTGCGTTGTGAGCACAGGTTAGATGGAACCGTACCCGTTCTATGTCATTCGGATTAGAGCCGTTGGCATAGATGAGAGTCTTCGGCGGTCTATAGTTTTAATTACCGTGACCCATGCCGGGAAGACAAACTGCTCATTGATTGGCCGTCCAAAGGGATGGTGGTGAGTCGGCAGACGTAAACTGTGTTCACCGAGAATGTGCCCTGAGTGCACGGGGTGTGTGGCCGTCTGAGCCTACGCCTGTGATGAAATGAATATTGATATTTATTACTCGCTTATGCCAATGAAATGCAGGGAAGGAGCATCGCCGCCCCGAGTTGGGGGCAAGATCGTTATAATTTGGTCAGTATTGCTGACCGTTGCCTTGTTTTGCCACCGTGCGGTGGTTTGTTGCTTGCAGGTGCTGCTGGACCGAGCGGTCAATAGTGGGATAAAGCCCTTTTTGCGAAGCCGGCCCTCGAAGGCCTAATTGGAGTGTTTACTGTTTATTTCATGTATGACCGGCCTGCGTGACGTGGTTTGTAAAACATGTAATATCAAGTGAACCATTTTTGTAAGGTCTTAAGACTTGTACTGGTGTATTTTGTAACATTCCTATTTGGTATTAGTGGACATTCATGCTTTAGTGCTGGGTTCTTATTTGCAACTTTTATAAACTGCTTCCGCTAGAATGCTCTGTGTAGGACGTTATGATTGGTTGGATGGTTTCCATGAGTAACCTCCCGGTCTGTCAATGGCATACGGCGTTGGGTCCCGGCCGGACCTACTGCTATATGCTATGCGACGGATAGGGGGTGTTACATTTCCACTCCACAGAAACAGATACAACAGATTCAAAAAAAGAATAAAGCAGCACACCAACCCTCTGAATCTTCCAGTGATTCAGAGGAAGAGGTTGTTTTTAGCTCAGATGAAGAAGGGGCAGAAATGACTCGAAAATCACCTCCTCTAGAAAATGTAACTGATAGTCAGGTGCAGGGGGAGCAAATTCATGCAGTAGAACGGGTCCAGGAAGAGCCTCATCAAGGGGGAGCTAATGAGCCTCACCAAGTTTCAGCTCAACAAGAGGCATTACCTTCAGGGGGAGCTCATGAGGAAGAGCCACCTGTCCACACGACTGCATTAGACAGTGAAGTAGCCACTCAATCTATACTTGAGGTACTACTGGATATCAATCAAGCTGCTGTTAATACTGAAAATGATACACTGAATGTGCATTTGACTGATTTGAACAGAATAATCAAGATAATGAACCTGAACATGATATTACCATGGAAGACACTTTTGCATTTGCAGACAGCCTACATGCTGATAAAGAGACTGTTATTCCATCAGTTCAAATGCAACAAGAGGTAACTCTAGAGGAGTTATTTCCTGACATCCAAGGAGCAAGGATTGAGGGGGAGCACTCAAGAACTGAGAAAAAGATGCCCATCATTACCACAATTCCAAAAAATACTGTGGATATAGAAAGTTCATCTGAATCCTCAGAAGATGAAAAAGCCTCCAGAGCAAAGAAGAGAAAACTTGTGGACTAAGGAAAAGGAGCTCAGGCTATAAGAAAGCCTTGCAGACTGTCCCTCACACACCAGCTCCAACACTAGACTTCAGTTCACTTCTAGTGTAACTGCAAGTAAAGATGGATGAACAAAGAACTGCTCTTGAAAAATATGTTGATGAGAGTAATAAAGAACTATAATCTACCTTGGCCCAAGAAATCAAATCCATTAGGTTTGAAGTAAATCTACACAAAGCAGAAATGGCCAAATGCTTTCAAAAAGGGGATCATGCTGTTGTCTACCTAGCTAAGCAACGGAGGGAAGCCAAAACTCAAATAGATGACATAGTAGTGAAACAAGGCTATGTTCTGGAAAACCAAATCTGAATGAATGATAATCTAGCAGAATCTCATAATGTTATTGTCATAGAACTCAAGAACAATGCTACCACTTTCACTGCAATCATGGTTAAAGATAAGTCTGAGTTTGATAACCAACTAAAAGCAGATTTGGCTAATGTTCACAATGCTATCCAGGCTTCTCAGAAAGTGATTGTAGATCAGCTGCAGAAATTCAGGTCTTATTATAAAGAAGGCACCAATTATCTTGCTGATCAGGTCCGATTTTAAAAGGATGATCTAAGAGACCATATTGAAAGAGAAGTCATAAAGGGGGAGAGGATATTAGTCAATGCAGGATCAGATCAAGCTAAATGGGTAATTAATGCTATCAGAGCAACTCTTGGATATCCACACTTATGTGATGATGATAACACTGCTGAATCAGGCATTCACCCGGCTTCAAATGAAGGTGTTCAGCAGGAAGTAGCTCAAATTATTTATCCACCTAATGATTTTGAGGGCATTCATTATGCAGTTCAACAAAAGTATAGTCCTCAAAAGGAGGTACAAAATGTTTTTATTGAAAAAGTTGAAATGTCTGAAGCAGACTTGAAGAGAGAGCAAGAAGCTCAACTT
Organism: Platanthera guangdongensis; assembly: GCA_039583875.1. Classification (NCBI taxonomy): domain Eukaryota; kingdom Viridiplantae; phylum Streptophyta; class Magnoliopsida; order Asparagales; family Orchidaceae; genus Platanthera; species Platanthera guangdongensis. Next base: position 72,933,856 of record CM077164.1, on the reverse strand, counting down.
TCTAAGAAAAGGTTTAAAGCGCAGGCTGAATTAAAGCCTGATTTTGAAAGATGGAGTCCCACCTCCAGAAACATTATTCTCACTGCTTGGCAAGCTGTTAAAGATAACATGCATGATAGAGGCAAGTGGTACTCTGAATAAGAATGGAGCAAGTATTAGAAGCGACAAGATGCCATTTTTCAATTCAGAAGAGATATCAAAACTGGAAAAATACATCCTAACTCCGTGGAGCCTAGCAAGTACTTTCCAAAGCCTTATCATTATTTTGAACGGCAAAAGACCAAGGCTGAAGAGCTCAAGAAAAAGGATCTTAAAGTGAAAAAGCCGGCTTAAGACACTGAAGCTAATGTAAAAGCAAGGATTCAGTCTGACAAAGGCATTGTCATCAAGGAGCCTGATAAGTCCTAGAATAGATTAACTAGATTTTAGAACTATGTAATCTTTTGTTTTAAAAATTCTTGTAATTCAACAAAATGCTGATTCATGTTCACTAAGTTTTATTATATTTGTGATGATATAATATGCTGGTTTTGTTTATGGGTTACCCTGTCTAAATAATGCTTTTATACATCATAATCTGGGTTTTATTATAAAGTGATGTATATCATTGACTAAGACTTATGACTTCTCCAAAAAGAGGGAGATTGTTGGGTACATTAGAAAATGTGTACCTGATTTGGAGAAGTCTCACCTAACTCAATGATATTAATCAATTTGTATTTGATGTTGTGTTGAGTTTCCATGTGCGGGTTAAGGAAATGCAGAAAACATTTCTAAGTACAAGTGTCGACACTTGAGAAGAATTGTGTCGACACTTGGGAAAGGCTGTGTCGATACCAGAAGCCAGATTATGTCGACACACGGGACCTGTGTCGACACACAGAAATTCTGTCGACAATAATTGTGTCGACACACAGGACTTGTGTCGACACACTCCAGAATTCTGTCGATAGAAATTGTGTTGACACACAGGACTTGTGTCGACACACACCCGAATTCTATCGACATCAACTTTGTCGAGACTAGTAGTTATTGTGTCGACACACAGGACTTGTGTCGACACATTCCACAGAAGCTGTGTCAAGAAGATAAAGAAGTGTTGTGTCGACATTATGTGAGCAGTATCGACATCACCAAGGATTGTGTCGACACATGATCTATTTGTGTCGACACATTTGAAGTATTATCACGACATTTTGCTGCTTAGTTTAAGTTCATTGAAGTATCAGATGTCATGACTGGAGATTTGACAGCTATCACAACCAACAAAGTAGTTGCATCTATCAGATCTGTCAAAAGGCCGTTATGAACCGGATCAGCTGGTAACTGCAGACGGATCTATATAAAGACCTGTTCTATCATCATTAAAAATAATCTGAAGAGAGACATCTAAGAAAAAAGGGCTTGATATTTTCAAGAAGGCATACTCTGAACAAGTCTGCAAGAAGATTTTAGATCAAAGTCTGGATAAACGAAAGAAGTTGGATAAACGATCTTCTCAAACTTCACAAGAAGATCAACCTTACTTTGTTAAGATTCAAGAAGCTTTGAAGAAGATAAGACAGATTGTATCTCAAGTAGTCAGATCAATCCAGAACTGCTCAAGAAGCCTTCACCCTTTTCTCTCTCTACCTGGGTGAAGGATTAATTCTTTTTCTATCAATGTTTTTGTAGGATCTTATATAGATCTGAGTATAGGAGAGCTGTCTCTCTGAGTTGTAAGCCTATATCTATAAAGGCTGAGGTAGGGCTGAGTGCCTGAGGTAGGAGATTCTTTTTTCTGAGTTGTAGGCCTGTGGAAGAGGTTGAGGTAGGGCTTGATTGCCTGAGTTATAGGAGTGTGGACTCATTCTGAGGTAGGATTCTCTGAGAGGATCTGAGGTGTAGGACTTGCTGAAGTCTGAGTTGCAGGAACCGTTTTGGGTTCTGAGTTGTAAGATCTGAGGATCTGAGAAGAAAGAAGGGAGTTAGGCTGAATCTATTATACTGCTAGATAGGCGGAGGGGGAAAGTGGATGTACCCATCACTTGGGGAACCACTATAAATCTGTGTATATGCTGTGTTGTCTGTTTTTGCTATAATCTGTGCTGTGATAGATACTGCATAGGCTGTCTAACAAGTAATTTACATTATCTGCCTGAATAAAAAGAATTGAACCTATTCACCCCCTCTCGGTGTTTATGACACCTTGAAACCAATTCTTTCAAAGGTAGCGAGGGAGTGCTACGTCACTACGATAAACTCTATCTCTTACTAGTAAGGAGCTGAGGAGATGGAGCAAAGGATGTAAGAGGCATAGTAGGAAGTAGGTTGAGTGGAGATGGCGGTGGAGGAGAGCCGCACAAAGTTGGAGGTTGTGGAGGGAGTTCAGGAAGAGCCAGCAGAGGTGATGGCCACAGAGGAAGCTGAGCAGGTCTTTATCCCAGGGGAGGTGGATGTTGGAGAATGGGGAGAGAAGTCTCGTATGGAGGCTACAGAAGCGGTGGTGGAGATGGAAGTTCTCACCCTTGGAGGCAGGGTGGAGAAGGTGTGTATCAGCGGGGGGCTGACCCTGGTGGACTAGGAGAGGATGTTGGCATGCATCAAGAAGAATGCGGACATCTTCACATGGAGTGCAGCAGGGATTCCAGCGATCTATATGGACGTCACCTACAATTGGCTCAATTGGGATCTTGAAGATCTCCACAACCTGCATAAGAAGAAGTCCATCGCGGACAAGCTAGCCGAGTCCATAAGGGAGGATGTGGCCAGATCCTGAAGGCTGGCTTTATATCCAAAATCAAATGCCCCAGCTGGGTCTCCAATATTATAATTTTTAAAAATGAAGACGTTTGGTGGACGATATGTGTTGATTTTTCTTTGCTAAATAAATCATGTCCCAAGAATTGTTACCCCTTGCCTCGAATCGATGCGCTAGTTGAATCAGTAGTAGATTTTCCTATAATGAGTTTCTTAGATGCTTTTTCAAGTTATCATCAGATCAGGATGCACCCCTTTTGATGTAAAAGATGTCTCCTTCATCACCGGGGATGGGTGTTACTACTACAAGATGATGCCCTTTGGGTTGTGATGAGTTATAAATATTCATACTTTTCAATACTTTATTTAGGCCGGCTAAGTTTATTTTCGTTGTTTTTAGTTACTTTTGTCAAATAAAATGTTCTTTTTCTGTATATACTCTTCTAACTTAGCTTTATTTTTATTTTTTAGAAATTTTAGGAAAAAGTTGAAATTTTCAAAGTACACGCCCGTGTACATTGGGTCACTCCCATGACCTGGGCGTGTCACTCTGATTCCAGTGGAAAGCTATCGCCTGTAAAGGAAAAATCAAGTCACGCATGACACACCCGTGTCCTGTCTAACACGCACGTGTCTAGTGCAACATGACCATGTCACAACACTCGACACCGCCAGCAGACTTGACACTCAACGCCAGTAGACAATCAACTCCACATACATGCCCATGATAATTCTGACACGCCTGTATCCGTCCTGGATTTTCCAACCCAATACAAATGTCCTGTCAGATCCAAACTACACGCTCGTGTGATTCGGTGCATGCCCATGACTGTCTCAACTTTTACAGACAAGGCGCTGCCAGTGAGGCAAGGACTCGATGCATTCGTTAGTCATGCCCATCCTACACACCTGTGACCACCGAACACACCCGTGACCGCCACATGGAACTTCCAGAGAAGCCCCGAAGTCAATCGGCAATAATTATTCAGCTTATCCATCTGCCGGATAAGTCACTTCCCCCCCCCCCCCCCCCCCCGTGACCACGGCATGTAAATCTCAAATTATTTGCTTATAAATAGAAGTTTTTTTGTATGATCCAAGGGTTCAACTTTTTGAGCCATTTTGCTATTGGAGTGCTGCTTGGGTCCTTTTTGAGCTATGCAAGTAGACTTTATCCCTTTTTGTGTGTTTTCTTTAGCTTTTTGTAACTCTGCTTTTACCATTAATAAAATATGCTAGTTTTTCTCTCCTTATGTTGTATTGGAATGAATCTGAGTGCCCTTCTTTCAGTGATCTTTTGTATATTTGTTTTTCTTTTTAAAAATGTGTGTGTGTGTATGTGTGTGTGTGTGTGTGTGTGTATGAGAGTAAAGTTATTTTTATGTTTTCTTCCTTTTTTTACTTAACTTTGTTCTAGTTTATTTTCTATCTAAGATAGTGTTTTTATAATCGTCTTGTTTATCTTTGTTTTTATCTTTAAAATGGGTGTGTGTGTATGAGGTTGATTTTAAGTTTTATGTTTTCATAGTTTTATTTTACTTAGTTTTTTTGTTTTAGGTTTTCTTATAGTTAGTTAGTCTTATGATAGCTTTTCTCATCATTTTCCTTAGCTTAGATGTTTTCTAAAAAGCTTTGTATTCGTAATTATGAGTTTATAAAAAAGGTTTTTAAAGTGTTTAATTTTTCTTTAACTTATATTTTCTCTTTTAAGGAGTAAAATGTTTTGTTCATGTTTGCATTATTTCCACTTTTTAATCATTTTTATGAAGTTATAAGAATGAAAAAGTTGTTTTAATTTTTGAAATACTTTGATTTTTGCATTTATTCGAAAATCTTTTTGCTCCTTTATTTTTTATTTTTTTATTTTTATGAATTTTTAGCAAATTATAACGGTAGAAATGTAATCATTTTAATTTTTCGATCACTTTGTTTTTCTTTTTTTGTTTGCGTGTGTGTGTATGAGTTAGGTTTTCATTACTTTCCTTCAAGAATAGTGTGTGTGTATATGAGATAGCATTTATAGCTTTCATTTTCCACGTACTCGTTTGAGTAGGACTTATCATTTCCCGCGTACTCGTTTGAGTGAGACTTGTCATTTCCCGCCTACTCGTTTAAGTTGGACTTGTCATTTCCCGCATAACCGTTTGAGTAGGATTTGTCATTTCCCGCCTACTCATTTGAGAAGGACTTGTAATTTCCCGCCTACTCGTTTGAGTAAGACTTGTCATTTCCCTCCTACTAGTTTGAGCAGGACATGAAATTTTACCGCTTTCATTTTCCTCCTACTCATTTGAGTAGGACTTGTCATTTCCCGCATTATCGTTTGAGTTGGACTTGTCATTTCCCGCCTACTCATTTGAGTAGGACTTGTCATTTCCTGCCTACTTGTTTGAGTAGAACTTTCAATTTTACCACTTTCATTTCCCGCATACTCATTTGAGTAAGACTTGTCATTTCCCGCCTACGCGTTTGAGTAGTAATTGCTATTTTACTGCTTTCATTTCCCCCTACTCGTTTGAGTAGGTCTTGTCATTTCCCGCCAACTCGTTTGAGTAGAAATTATAATTTGAATTATGTAATTTTCATTTTTGTAACTTAGCTTTTTTCCCTTTATTTTTGGTTTGGTTGAGTGCATGCGTTTTTCTATTTTAGTAATCTCTTCCATTTCTAATGTTAGGTTATTTTATGTCTTTTTATTTATAACTCTTCAGCATTTAGATTTGAACTCACGCCTCACCAAACTCATAAGCCGTCCTCATCCCGATGAGTGGCTAATGGATCTTAGCCCTAGGTATTGAAGAGCATTGGGAAAATAAAAATCTTTTTAAATAATTAAAGTCTTATTTTTTATGTTTAATTAAGAATTTAAGGTTTACCCCAGGTGTACGACACAGAAAACCACATATCGATCTGTGGGCTCTATTTTTGTTATCCATATGCGAGCTAGCTGATAGGTCGTGCATATGGACTGATCCCCCTTGGGTAAAGAGAGTTGTGTGCACAACCTGGAGAGAGGAGAAGCAGAATTCTACCGGATTGGATCCCCCCCCCCACAATAGCAAGGTTCTTAGCGTAAAGCGGACATTAAGAGAAATCTTTTGCCGAACAAGAGCTCGTTTGAATAGTTTAATGTTCAGGTGAGCGATAGCCCTATAGATAGGTGAGCTCATGCATGTGGAACCACCACGGCCAAGTTGCCTTTAATTAATTTGAAACTTAGGATCTCTAGTTATATAAATTTGTTTTAGTCCTAACATAATTCAATACCGAGCATTATTTCTTCATTGACCTTTTTCTTAATCTTTTTTCAGCTCTTTCTTATAGCTGTCTTAGTTAGTTAATCCGACAACTTTATTTTTCGGCCAGGTAATAGTCCGAGTAGAGATAATCAACCCCCCCCCCCCCCCGAGAAATATATGATCTCAATATTCCCCCGAATATCCTGTACTGCTTGTGATAGGTGCACTTGCCTCCTTTCGTCGCGCGAAATCCGAACCCAGCAAGCTCACTAGATAAATTATAGCCGGGCTTCGCGCACATCAAGTTTTTGGAGCCATTGCCGGTGAAGCTTCAAATTGTTATTTCGAATTTGGGAGTCTACTACTTTTACCTATTTTTCTAAAACTAAAAAAACTTAAAACTCTACTTAAAATCCAAAAAGGTAATTATTTTATATATATTTTAGGGTGTATGACTTGCGGACAACCTTCGGAGTCCGGAAATTTGGATTTCAATCCTGAAATCGAACGCTCTCTTGCGCGTATTTGATTTCAATGCCGGAATCCCTCTTTGGACCCCGAAGATTCCGTCGGAGAACCCTCTACCGCTGTTATGGCCGACCTTATCCCAAACGCGGCCGCGGAGAGTACAATGTCTCACTATGCCCGAACAAATTTGGATGATACTAGGCTCAGTATTGTTCACCCGATGGTGGCAAACAATAATTTTGAAATAAAATCAAGCGTTATCCAAATGATCCAAAACGCCGTGCAGTTCGATGGACTGCCGGATGAGGATCCGAAATTCCATTTATTTAGTTTTCTGGAAATCTGCAATACTTTTAAAATTAATGGCATCACTGATGACACCATTTGTTTGAGCCTTTTTCCATTTTTATTAAAATCTAAAGCTAAAGCGTGGTTGAATTCCCTCCCGCGATAATGTATCACCACTTGGGCCGAGCTTGCGGAACGGTTCTTAACGAAGTATTTTCCGCCCGCCAAATATGCAAAGTTGTGGGAGGACATTTCTTCATTTGTGCAGAACGATTCCGAGTCTCTATTTGAGACTTGGGAGAGGTTTAAAGAATTCCTCTGCAGGTGTCCACACCACGTGTTGCAGCGTGGTTGCAGGTCCAAATCTTTTACAATGGGCTTAACTACCATATGCGTTAAATGAATGACGCGACTGGCGGGGGGTACCCTTTATAACAAGACCCCCAAGTGTAATGCCCCAAATTTCTTAAGGCAGTAGATGCTTCTCTAGGGTTATCGTTCGACGGTAGCTAGTTACTGCACGACGATAGCTCCAGGGCTTGCGTCGAGAGCATTGACTTCTCGGGAAAGCGTTGAGTTCTCGAGAAAAATGTTACCGTGCGGCAGAAAGTTGTTATAGCGAGGCAGTATCAGGGCAATTAATCTAACAGACCTCTCGGGAAGCTATCGCGCGGCGATAGTGGTACCGCTGGTGATATCTGGGTCAATTTAATTGTTTTGGTTCTCTAGATCCTACAACGCGGCGGTAGAAGTTAGCGCACGAGGATAGTATCTGGTGGCATGTCGTAACCGACAACCTCTATCGCGCGGTGTTAGCGTCCTATCGCGAGGCGATAGCGAATCGAAAATGATGTGGCCATGTGTTGGCCTTTGATTGGAGTGTTTGGTCGGCTGCGCTCGATAAGTGGCATTGAATTAAGGTACCGCGCGTCAGAATCTAGTTACCACGCGGCGGTAGCTTGTTATATAAGCCTGGTTTGGCCGTTTTCACTACATTTTCTTTGCAGTTGAGGGCTAGCCAGGAATTTTTGGAGGAGAAGCTACTGCGCCAGAATAGTGATCTCACCGTAGTTGGAGTTCCGAGCTCTGATTCGCAAGACGAGTCTAGATCGGTGGAGGCAAGATTGTTTTTGTACAACCTTGGGATTGCGGGAGGCAGCTCAAGCAACAGGGCGGAGAAGCTGGCGAGAGGAATGGGAGAGGCGAGTGGAACCATGTGGTCCACTCGCAGAAGGTGAGACGGGGCTCAGCGCTGTAGGCGAGATGTTCTCTAGTACGCGTGTTGGCCCTTGAGGGCGAGACGACTCCTATAAGGCAGGAGGCCAGCGAGACGGGCAGGTGGGATCATCTCGCCCGCTTTTCATTTCCCCACTCGCCATATAGATGGAAGGTTGTTTTTACCTACTTACCCCCAAAGGGGATTTTACTCTTCTATCCCAAGTAATTTTACCCTTTTACCCTCGGTGGTCTACATATAACCCTTCAGAACAATAGAGTTTGGCTATTGGCAGACCCAACCCAGGGTATTTTGGTATTTTCAGGTCGGTTCAGTATGGTTATTTGCAGATCAAACTCAGAGGCCTATAAATAGACTGATAAATTGCCTTGAATAGGTTGTTGAACCTTTCCATATTCTTCCTCAGAGGCACCTAGCTCAGCATTGCCTAGGGAGGGGGAAAACTTCAGATTCTTCCGGGTAATTGGTGGGACCTCCGAGTTGAGACATTCGGTCTATTTCTGGTCCTGTGACTCACGTATAGAGGGTGGTTCAAGAAGAGTAAGTGTGTGTCGCAGCTTCATGTCCGAACTCTAGGTGGAACCAGGTGACTGGTTTCAACATTTTTGGTGCGGTGAGCGCGGACCGCGACCCATACAGAAGAATCTTGAGTTACCTCGTGGTGGGAGGTCACGGAGAAGGAGACAGAGGTTGGTCACATAACCCAGGAGGATTCGTTGGAAGGGAGTTCATGGCGTCAATCAAAGACATTATGGACATGTTGCAGGGGATCTCGCGATAGGTTGATTGTTTGACCCCGCTGCCTCAGGTGCTTACTCTCACACTGCAGGAAGAGCTCATCTCGGTAAGAGTGGGAGGAGATGCCCCAGGAAGGTGACCAGGGAAGGAAGTGATTTTGGAAGGAGGCGGGCGGGACATGGCTGGAATGGAGTTGTTCCCGAGTGAAAGTGAGGGTTAGGTCTACAATACTCTTGAGGGGGGGGGGGGTGAATAGAGTATGTTTAAAATTTATTAGGTCCCAATTCAAAAAGGTGTTGTTAAAGCTTTTGCTGTAAGCTGAAAATGTGCAGTAACTAGAAACCTGAAATACAAATAATATTAAACCTTATCACAGCCACACAGCAAGAACAAAAAGAAAAGATAAGCAACCAAACGACACAAGAAGTTTATAGTGGTTCCCCCTCAACTGGGTACATCCACTCTTCTACAACCCTTGGTAGGAATCCACTCAGGTTTTTTATCAGGTGCCTGACACCAATGGATTTTGATCAGGTCCCTGAAAACCAACTCAAGTCTTTTGGAAGGAGACTTGCAACCAAGAATCACTTTTGAAGGGAGATGACAACCCTTTGTACAGGTGGGGGTGAGAGAGTGATTATGTCTTCTCTGTCAACAATCAGAGAGAAGACTTATGTGCAATGATGTTAGCAAACAGCTCCCCATGAGATGTAGAATGTTTCAGGGAAGATCTGGAGCTTTGCTGTAGGGTGATAGGTCTTCAATCAGAGTTATGGACAGGCAGTGATGCAGGATCTTCTTGACTGATTTGATATCTGTTGTGCTTGGAAGTCCTGGAGAGAATGTTGAAGAAGAAGACTCTTGATATAGTATAGTTGTTCTTCTTCTGAATGAATGAATATCACTGCCTGTCACTTGTAAGCTTCAATATCAGTTTTTGTGTGAAGCTTTTCTAGTGCTGTATGAAATCCTCCAGTCAGTCTGTATCTCTGTGTTTTTCTGACTGATTGTATTTTTCTTATTCTGACGTTCTAGCACTGTGTAGCTTGCTTTCTGTCGATCTACTTTTCTTCTGTGTGTGTTCAAAAAAATCTGAATCCTCTGTAATTAATGCTGACGCCTTGAGAATAATCAGCATTAAATCATTTCCTCTACTGTCCCGTGGAAAATATCCAAGTAATATTCCTGAAGAAGACTGTAATTAATGCTTCCTCTAACGGCTACATTCAAAGAATGTTTGAGCATTTAATCTATCAGGAATTATTGCATTTGAGTGAGGATTGAATACCGGAAATGGATAAGTCTGGAATCGTCGAACATATAATAGAATTCGTCGAGCTGAGTTAACAGTTCGTCGAGCTGAGATTCTGTATTCGTCGACCAAACAGTTTCTATTCATCGAGCTGATAAAAAAACTTGCATGCTTCAAAACATTTGCCTTTTCTGTCTTAAGTTCGTCGAGCTGACAATTGCATTCGTCGACTGGAGATCAGCAACAGTACTGGACTTAGTCAAATATTCTGTGTTGACTTATCTTCTGTGTGTCGACATGAAAACTTCTGGTGTCGACACAGGTGGGTGTTGACTGATTAATCTTGGTGTCGACACAAATCTTCTGGTGTCGACATAAGTTTTCTGGTGTCGACATAAGTTTTCTGGTGTCGACATAAGTTGGTGTCGACACATGCCCTAAGTGTCGACACAAATCCTCTGATTCCAGAATTCGTCGAGTAGAGTACTGAGTTCGTCGACCTGAGAAGTTGTCTTCGTCGACCTGAGAAGTTGTGAACTTGAGGTCCAAGTTCGTCGAGCTCAGAATCTTGTTCGTCGACCAAAGCCTGAAGTTGGAATTATAAAAATCTGGAGTTACCCTGACTTTAGTTTATTGGAGTGTCCCAATTTTTGTCGAACAGAGAATGAAGATCGTCGAGCTCATCTCAGAGAAATATCTCAAGATCGTCGAGCTGAGGACGCCTTTCGTCGAACTGAGTTCGACGAACGTCGAACTCATTTTACTTGGTCTTGAAATCTTCTAAGTCTTGAGTCTCTGATGGTCTTGTTGATAGCTGGTCCATCTGATATTGACTCTAAGGACTTAGCCTAGACTCTAGGACACAAATTTGACCATGGCTATACATGTTGGGTCACATCCTAATTTAGTGAACCTAGCCCAAATCAACTAGGGATCCAACACCGAGCCCGGTGAATGCCGTCTCGCCAGGGGACGTTGTCGCGAGAGTCGGGGCGGTGAGACCAGGGTCGAGAGGGTTACTGTTCTGCGATCTGATCTTCTCAGCTCCCATCCCGGAAGGGTTCAGGGAACCCAAGATGAACTATTATGTAAGATCCCCCTCCCGGAGCACAAAATACGGCTTGGGGGGAGTCTTATGCCAAGAACAACCGCCTTGCGGTGTCACCAACGCATGTGTTGGTCTACACCACAAGACGCCTATCCGGCCAGCCATAAACAATATCATCCAATGCCAAGCCAACCAAGAATATAAAATAGAAGTCAATCCACACATAACTAAAATAGTCGAAAAGTACATCAAGAAAAGAAGCTACATCAAGCTTCTAAAATATCAGAGTACGAGTAAAACTTGCCCAACAGGGCTACATCAAAAGTCTCTCAAACTCACTTCGGTGACTGACGGTAGCGATGACACCGTCCCTTCAGCTACTATCGTCCTGGCCTGGCTGTCTTGCTGTAAAATCTGTGGCTGCTCTGACTGTAGGGTTTCCTCCTAAAAGGAAGACGTAGCAACCATTAGTCATAAAGACTAAGTGGCGATCACATCCGCTCCCCATGACTCCTCGGCACTGGGCGGAGAAAGGAACAAGGGTACAATATATATAAGTAGAACAGATGTACAAACAAGTGGTATAAAGTGAATAATATCAATGTATATATGCAACACAATAAATGGGTACACCATCTAATCTAACAATTCTACCATCTTCAGTAGTATAAGAATATAGAGGTACATCAGAAAGTAACTCAACTTATATGAATGCCCATACATACATATAAGTTGAGTATCGGCTCAGCAGAATAGTAACTCATCATATAAGAGTGCACATACAAACTTATACGATAAGAATCTTGTGTATGCAATGTAATGTAATGAAAGTGAAGGTTACATCTAAAATACTCTAGAGGGGGGGGGGGGTGAATAGAGTATTGTGCTCTCTTACACAATATTTACAACTTTTGATGTAATCCTAGGTGAACAAGTTAGCAAACAAAGTAATAAGTATAGCAACCTAACAAATCACAGAACATAGCCAAAACAAAAGAAAAAGGGCAACTAGACGACACAAGAAATTATAGTGGTTCCCCAACATGGGTACATCCACTCTTCTGCCACCTTGGTAGGAATCCACTCAGATTTTTGATTAGGTGCCTGACACCAATGTTCTTTTGTTCAGGTGCTCAAAAACCAAAACCTCAAGTCTTTTGGTAGGAGACTTGCAACCAGGAATAATTTTGAAGGAACTTAAAACCCTGTACAGAGGATGGAAAAGGGTGATTGTGTCTTCTCTTTCTCAATAACAGCTGAGAAGACTAGTGGATTGATTTCAGCAGATTGCTCCCCCTGAGATCTTGAATGGATCAGGAAATCTGGAGCTCTGCTTCAGGGTGAAATGTCTTCAAAGACTTGATTGCCTTGACCAGAGATTGCTTCAGGAACTTCTTTGACAGATAGAGTTATTGTTGTCCTTCTGAAGTTATCCTGTGAGGTTGAAAGAAGAAGACTCTTGATGGAAATTGTATGTTCTTCTTCTTCTTGATGATGATGTTCTCTGGCCTAGGCTGATTGCAGTGTAAAACTTTAGATTTCTGTAAGACTGTATTTTGTCTGCCTGTAATCTTCCTTTTTGTATATCGAAAGCTTCCTGAAAGTAATGTATATCAGCAGGATTGCTTAATTTTTTCTTTTCTATCTGACTGACTGAAGAACATACTAGAAATTTGAATTCTTGAGCAGTAAAAGCAGTCAGCCTGGGAAGGAAGCGACAATCAATGAATTCCCTAACTGTCCCATGGAAAAATGGCATGTAATAATCCATGATCAATGCTCGTTCTAACTGTAACATTCTGAGAAGATTGAGCATTAATTACTCAAGAATCATCGCCAAGAAAAGGGACGAAAAACTGGAGAAGACCTAGTCTGAAATTGTTGAATGAAGAACAGATATCGTCGAGCTGAGTTCACAGTTCGTCGAGCTGAGCTGATGAGTTCGTCGACCAGACAATAACAATTAGTCTTCAAGGGAAACTTGTCAATTTTGCTACAATCTTTGTCGAACTGACAATTATCATTCGTCGAACAGACAATCATCATTCGTCGAACAGAGATCTAAATTCGTCGACAGAAGAATGATTGTGGACTTAGTATCTGAGAAGTCTCTGGCTGAGAAGGATTCAAATAGTCGACTAGAATTCGTCGACCAAAGAATATGATTCGTTGAGCTAAGATTGACGAACGTCGAGCATATTTCCTTGAACAGAAGATTTCTCTAAGTCTTGAGTTTCTCTGGCAGACTGGAGGATGGTTGGTCCACAGGATGATGTTATAAGCACAAACCCTAGAATCTAGGAAACAACCAATGACCCTGACTATACAAGGTGGGTCAAAGACATCCTAGCTCAGTGAACCTAGCGCAAATCCAAACTAGGGATCCAACAATCTGCCCATATTTGGGTGATGTCACTAAGTGAAGACACAGATTGAAACAAAACAAAGCAGTAAAAGCATATATCTGACAGAGAATTTATAACACATGTAGCAGATATATAAAAGCTTTGTTCAGAAACATAACCAGAGAGTTGTAAGAGCAAAAACAGGAAAAGAAAGAGAAACTTGGATCATATCTTGCTCTTCTTGGATTGGTCTTTGTCTTTCTCTTTTCTGCTGCTGCTGCTGCTAGCTCCACGCTTTGAGAATTTGATCTCTCTGTTTGGATTAGCTGCCTGAGCTACAGTCATTGTCATATCAGCTATACCAAGCATATTCTGATAAGTGGCTCTGGGAACAATAGCCTCTGGATGGAGCTTCATATAGTCATCAACATTGAAAAGTTTGCTTGCTTTGTCAAACCTTTTAAGTTCTTCTTCTCTATATTTAGACATAGTTGAGTATCCCGAAATGTCCTTCCCTTCAGCTTTTGCTTTATTAATCAATGAGAGGCCAATCAGTTCCTGGAATCTGGCCATTTTAGCAGTGTTAGCTGTTTCAGGATCCTCAAAAGGAATAAGAGGAGAATATGGTCTTTTGGGACTGTCAGCCTTCTGTTCTTCAGATACATTTTGCTGTTGCTGCTGAGGTTGTTGCTGTTGAAGTTGTTGTTGCTGTGAAGATTGTTGCCTCTGCTGGTATCCTCTTGAAGACTTGCTCTGATGCCTTTGATAGGTTTGTACAGGTGCAAGCTTTGAAATTGAGGAACTGGAAGTACCAGCAGCTGGAGGAGGAGGAGGATCTCTTCTGTATCTATGAACTAGTGGAGGAGAATATCTCTTACTTCTTTTCCTCTACTTTTGCCGATTCTTCGATAGCCACATCCAAGCAGGCATTCCCATATAAGGAGTAACATTATGCAAGATGTAGTAGAGAGTGTCAGCTGTTGGATTGGGCTTAGGAGAAGGAGTAGGAGGAGCCTTTCTCTTCTTTGACAACATTTTCTTCTTCTTCTTGGCAACTTCTTCATCTGCATCTTCTTCATCATCACCTTCATCATCTTCACTGCCAGAACCCTGAGGGTTATCATATAAAGCATCCAATGCTTTCAAGGCTTTATCATCAATGACAGTCTTTTCTGTAGCAGGAGCAGAAGTTTCAAAAACTGGAGTTTCAGCATTAGTTGAAGAAGAGACTGTACAAGAATCAGAAGTAATTGGGATAGAGCTTTCAGCTGCTGCCTTATTTTCTTCTTCAATATCAGCCAAGATCAGCTCATCTAGATCTGGCATGGGTGAGTCATCCATCACAAAGATGGATGCTGAGATAGCTTCTAGAGAGGATGGAATAACTGCAGAGGTTGGAGCAGAAACTGGAATTTCAAAACTGTCACAGAGTTGCTTAGCAACTGCTGGACTAACAGGAGAAGTATAAGGCACAATAGCCAACTGTGGCTTAGTGAATGTTGCTGAAGGAGGATGCATATATATAGTATAAAAAGTTGTCAGCAATTCTTGTAAATTAACTGTGGGATTGATGATAAAATCACCAACAGTTTCATCAATGTCCATATCAGTATCAATAAAATCAATTAAATCAATTAAATCTATATCTATACAATCTGTATATGCTGTTGTGGGGACTGAAATAGCTACTGGTGCTGGAGCTGAAGTATCTAAAGTTGTTGCTGCTGCTTCATCATCAGGCATCTCCCCCTGCCTAGTTTCAGTGGGAACTGAGGACAGGCCCCTGACTGAGGAGGGGGCAGTAGTAAGAGCAGAGATTTGGGCAGATAAAGATTGAATAGTGGTAGCAAGAGGTGTAATGGCCTCTGCTATAAGGGATTTCAGAAGGGGGGTGATGATGGTGAGGATAGAGGATATGGTAGTGGGATCCAATGAGAAAGTGTGAGATAATGGTGCATTTGGTGTGGAAGAGGGAGCAACTAGTGATGTAATGGAGGATGGAACATCATGTATGTGAGGAGTGGATGGTGATGAGGATGGAATGGTGGCATCTGGCATTACAGTGTCTGAGGGTAGGATGTAAGATGGGATGGAGTATAAATGTGGGGGAAGTGGAGACTGTGGTGGTGTAGAAATGTAGGTGTCTTGTGGGGAAGCAGGAGGGGTTGGTTGTTGATTTTCATGACGAGGGGAAGATGGAGGTGGAGTATGCACATGAGTATGTTGTTGTGATTGAGGTGTTGAAGAAATAATGCGAGAGGAAGTGAGTTGTTTTGCTGGAAGGGGTGCTGGAAGAGATGGTGGAGTGGGATGAATCTCCTCAGCAGGTGTGGGAGTGGCTTTAACAGCCCTGGTGCCTTCAGAAGTTGGGGTGGAAGAGGTAGAAGCCTTAGTGGGCTTGGTGGTTGTCCTCTCCCACCTACCAAATAAGGCACATGTGAGCCTTTTACTGGCATTAAAGAATATGGTCTGGGAGACCAGTGATTCAGCAGCCTTTTCCTTGAGGAAGATCCCTAGGATCCTTCCAAAACACACTTCTTTCTTGTTATTTTTCTTCTTTATCAGATCGAAGAATATCTGAGCCCAGTCCACTTGCTTCTTATTTATTACTGCACACATGACCAAGAACTGATGTCTTGTGATGTAGTCATGGGCAGTATGCTTGCCAAGCAAGACCTTCCCAACAATATCTGCCAGGAACTTGTATGCTGCAGACAGATGCCTCTTCAACAGTTTATTTGTGTTGTCACCAGCATAACCCATCAGATTGAGCATCATAGTAAACTCTTCAGAATCAATTTCTAAGTCCTCTTCGCCATTTGTCAAACCAAATATTTCTGTTAAAACCGCGGGGGTTAAGGAGACAGTGTTACCGGCGATTGATCCTGTCATCATATTGTCTTCAGAAGTGGTTGAAGTATAGACCCATTCTTTGATTTCTGTTCCTGCCAAATTTATCCTGGTGGTCATCAGGTTCTTCAGATTCTGTTCTTCCAAAAGTTCCAGAATATAGAGGAAGATTGGATCTGAGTGCTGGAATGAGTTGAAGTCGACATCAAAGCTAGTGTCTAACTTCATTGCGGCTAGAGCTCCTGCTGTAATCGCCATTGAGATCACCTGCACGATAGACAGAGAAAACGACAATCAAGTACAAGGGAACAGAAAGCGCAGGATGGAGGTCGAAGAAAACCTAGATATAAGGTTTTCCAGAATATTAATCGACAATCTCCGTTCCACGAAAATAAAATTAGTTCTTCGAACTGAGGTCGACGAAATGATTTAATAATAAGTAATTCATCGAACTCAATCATGAGACTTGAAGACAATTCGTCGAACTCTGGTCGACGAATATCTTCTGAAGCAAGGTTCGTTGATCTCTGGTCGACGAAACTTGTTTCACTCACAGAGAGTTCGTCGAACTCCGTTCGACGAGTATCTCTTAAACTTTCCCTGTTTCGTCGAACTCCGTTCGACGAACTTTGGAAAATTCATCGAATGCAGACAGAACTTAAGATAAGTCTTCTCCATTGATCATCCCTAGCTGATTTAAAAAGAAAGCATGATTTTTCTCATCCAGAGGTTTGGTGAATATATCAGCTTTCTGTAAATCAGTGTAGATATAAACAAGCTTAATCTTATTTTTGTCTACACACTCCCTAATGAAATAATGTCTTATATCAATATGCTTAGTTCTACTATGGTGAACTGGATTTTGTGCTATGGCTATAGCACTAGTATTATCACAGAATAGGGTTGAATTATTTAAGTTTAACCCATAATCTAGAAGCTGATTCTGTATCCAGAGCATTTGTGAACAATAGCTGCCTGCTGCAATATATTCTGCTTCAGCTATTGAAGTGGACACAAATGTTTGTTATTTACAGAACCATGATACTAATCTCATACCCAGGAATTGGCAAGTTTCTGAAGTACTTTTTCTATCTACCCTGCATCCAGCAAAATCAGCATCAGAGTATCCAGTTAACTCAAATTCTGATTCAGCAGGATACCAAAGGCCTAGATCAGGACAAATCTTTATATACCTTAAAATCCTTTTTAAGAAAATAAGATGAGATTCTTTAGGGTTCACTTGGAACCTAGCACAAAGGCATGTAGCAAACACAATATCTGGCCTACTTGCTGTGAGGTATAATAGGGACCCAACAATGCCCCTATAAAGTTTCTGATCTACAGGTTTTCCTGGTATATCAGAGTCTACAACAACATTGGTTGGCATAGGAGTTTTCTTAGCTGAGGCATCAGCCATCCCAAACTTCTTTAGAAGTTCTCTAGTATATTTTGCTTGAGAGATGAAGATACCATCAGGGAGTTGTTTCACTTGGAGACCAAGAAAATATGAAAGCTCTCCCATGCTACTCATTTCAAATTTAGAATGCATGAGGTCAGAAAACCTCTTGCACAATTTTGAATCTGTAGAGCCAAATATGATGTCATCTACATAGATTTGTACTAACAAAATTTGGTCCTTATGATGTCTAGTGAAAAGGGTTTTATCTACAGTTCCTCTTATAAATTTATGCTCTAATAAGAAAGCTTGCTAAGGTCTCATACCAAGATCTTGGAGCTTGATTTAAACCATAGAGAGCTTTATACAATTTAAACACAAAAGAGGGTTGAGTTCGAGAGATAAAACCTGGAGGTTGTTCCACATAAACCTCTCCTTGAAGCACTCCATTCAAAAATGCACTCTTGACATCCATTTGGAAAACTTTGAATCTCCTGTGAGCTGCATAGGCAAGGAATATTCTTATGGCCTATAACCTTGCAGCAGGGGCAAAGGTTTGTGAAAGTGCAGGTTACATCTGATATATTATAGAGGGGGGGGGGGGTGAATAGAGTATGGTGCTTACTAAAAACTTTTTACAACTGTTGTTGTATACCTAAGTGAACAGGGAAGCAAATAACATAAAGTAAACACAACAACTAACTAAACACAGAGCAATCATAGACCACAGCCAGAAAATAAAATAAAATAAACAACCAGATGACACAAGGAGCTATAGTGGTTCCCCAATCAATCTGGGTACATCCACTCTTCTACCACCCTAGGTAGGAATCCACTGCAGGATGAGTTGATCAGGTGTCCTGGGAACCAATGAGCTTTTGATAAGGTACTCAAAAACCAAACCAGATTTTTTGATCAGGTGTCTTGCCACCACTGAGTTTTGACAAGGTCTCAGAAACCAACATAAACTTTTGAAGGGAGTTTGATAAACCCTTTACAGCAGAGAGAGAGAGAGATGATCTTCTCTATCAACAGTCAGAGAGAAGATAGTGGATGTTGTCAAAGCTCCCCCTGAGATTTATAGTTGTTAAGGAAGTGAAGCTTTGCAGTAGGGTGATAGGCCTTCAGAAGATTTGATCTCCAGCAAAAGATGATTCCAGCAGCAGCTGAAAGTGTGGTGTCTGGAGTCTTAAATGATAATGGCCTTTGAACACTGGAATCAAAAGGGATCTAGAGATTTCAGAATATTGATCTCCTTCAATGATGTGTGTTCTTGTATGAATTCTGTCTGTGAATATCTGCAACTCTTTCTCTTTCTGTTGTTGTTGTTGTAAAAATGTTGTTATTATTCACCAGCAGAATATGAATAAATCTTTTATTCCTTAGATCTGAATAGAATGATTCTCTGCCCAAGATAGCCGTTAGCCTGTCATAAATGACTTCCTTAACTGCATTTTGTCTTCTAGAGAAAAGTCCAATAAAACATTCCTTTGAAAATCCCTTGAAACTTGCTCCAGATTAATTAAAACGGCTTCAAAATCCTTGACATAAATGCTGAGAATAATTCCATAACTGTCTGAATTTGAATCTTGAAAAACGTCGATCTCTCCAGAAAAACGTCGACCTGAGCTCAACTATTGTTGAACTGAGCTCAGAGATTGGACTTAGACTAAAGCAGAAAGCGTCGATCTGAGCTCAACTATCGTCGAACTGCACTCAGAGATAGGGAAACAAACTAGAGATAGGAACGTCGATCCGAGCTCGAAGATCGTCGAATGGAGTTTGACGAATCGTTAAAGTTGAGCTCAGAGATCGTCGAATGGAGTTCGACGATTCGTCGAGGTGAGCTCAGAGATCGTCGAATGGAGTTCGACGATTCGTCGTCCTGAGCTCGATGAAATGACTTAGTCTCCTGAACTGAAATATCTGGTCTTGAGGGTCTTGATGGCAGCTTTCAAACCTAAATTCTAACCCTTAGACTCAGTTCTAATTGACTTTTAGATCTATACAAGGAGGTCAAAACAGATTTCCTAAAGTACATAGTGATCCTTGCCCAAATCAGTAATAGGGTGTTCCAACAATCTCCCCCTATTTGGGTTAGGATTACTATTTATAGACATTAGAAAAATAAAAACATACAAAGCAGAAATGTAACAAATAAAACATTGCAGAAACACAGACATTATCACAGATAGTTCAGAAAACAAAATTTACTGTCATCTTACAGAATCATTCCTTTTCCTTGCTCTTTATGCGAACTATTTCTCTGTTGGGGTTGAGAGCTTTTTTCTTGGATCTTCTGTCATCAGCGCACCTAGAGAAGTTTGATGTTTTGGCCTGGGCACTACAGCTTCTAGATGCAGCTTCATATAACTTTCTGAATCAAAGAATTTGCTGGAGGAGTATCTCTCAAGTTCTTTCCTTCTTTGATCTTATAGAGTAGTGATACTGGATGTATCTTTTCCTTGTTTTCTGGCCTTCTTGATTTGGTCTAGTGCAGCCAATTCTTTCATTCTTGCTGTCCATGAGGTGAGATTATTTTCTGGGTCTTCAAATGGAACAGGAGGCTCATATCTGTTTGAAGAATTATCAGGAGGAGCTCTGGAAGAGACTAGATCTTTAAGCTTATAAGGGAAGGGACCAGAAGTAGTGTCAGAGGGAACTTGTCCTTCCCTTTGATAAGGATGTTGCCTGGAATACACTCTGAGTCCTCTTTGATTTCCTTTGTACTGTCCTCTTCTGGACTGATAACCTCTAGACTGATTTCCCCTGTACTGGGATCTTCCTTGAGGTTGATATGAACTTTGGCTTCTAGCAATAAATTGGAAGGCAGAACTTCCACCTGCACCTGCATCAGGTGAAGGAGGAGGAGGAGGAGGATTGAAATGGGATGATCCTTTGTCATACTTTCTTTTCTTCTTCATGGCTTTCAGTTGATTCCTGGAGTACTGCATCCATGGTTCTGTAATAGGGCAATCATGCAGTATATAATATGGAATATCATTTGTATCTTTCACTTTCTCTGGGGGAACTCTCTTCATGGCCTTACTTCTGGATTTCCTTTTCCTTGCAATTGTTGTAGAGGAATCATCAGAGTCAGTTTTAAACTGATCACTGTCTGAGCTTTATGAATTATCATACACTGTATCAATCCTTTTGAGATATTCTTTCTATTGTTGAGACTGAGCAGAAGATACATCAGAAACAGTAACAGGAGCAGCAGCAACAGCAGGAATTGGAGTAGAGGCAGCACTGGCAGAAGAAACTGTAACAGCAGGTTCAGATACAACAATTTCAGAAACAGTATACTCAGACACAGCAGGCTCAAAAACAATTGCCTCTGTCATATGCATATCTTCAGAAACTGAAACAGCAGTAACAGAACTGGCTGAAACATCAACAGCAGCAGTAGGAGCAGCAGTAGGAGCAACAGAAACAGAAGGAGCACTGTCAACAGTATTGAAGGAATTTATATAAGAACTTATTAAGTTGGGGTCACAGCTGGAAATAGGCACAATGGCCTTAGAAAGATCTTCAGTATGCTGGGCTGGAAGGCAGTTGAAGTATACAGAATCAAAAACTGACAACAGTGACCTGAGGTCCACTGTAATGACTGCAACTGGAGCTACTGGAGCTTGGACTGAAGTTACTACAGCAGGCAATCTCTCAACTTCATAAGGCATCTCCACCTGCTTAGATTCAGTGATAACTGGATCAAGGCACCCAGAAGAAGGGATTGCCTAAGGAGGAAGAAAAGAGGATAGCCTGGCAGACAGCTCCTGAACTTTTTTCATAAGTGGAGCCAAAGAGGTCTCCGGCAATAGTGATAGCCTGGGAGCTATCAGCTCATATAGCCTGTCTGCAATAGCTGGAATGTCTACTTGCTCAAGAGGGACTTGAGTAGAGGTAGAGATGGAAGTTGGAGCAGCAAGAAATGTTGTTGGAGAACCAGTGGATGGTGGAAGTGATGGTTGAGATATTGGAATTGTGGAGATAGAAGAGAATGGAATGGAAATGGATGGTGTGAATGATGGTTGAGCAATGATGTCCTGAAGGAGTTGTTGATAAGAAATGGACGAAGATGGTGGCTCAGGAGGGGATGAAGGAGAATCATCCATATAGGAATCATCTAGAAGAGTGAAAGATGGAATATGATATGATGAGTCAATGTCCAGGTGTGGGTAGTGATGTAGTGGATGGAAGATTTCTTCATTTGATGTTGGAGTTGGAGAAGGGATTGAAGTTGGAGATGGGATGGAAATGGGGGATGAAATTGTGATGGTGACTATTGTAGATGAAACAATAGGTGGAGAAGGAGGAGATGAAGCAGGCAAGTCTTTTGTAGGGGCAGAAACCTGAGGGGAAGAGACTGAAGCAGTCCTTGTGCCTGAAGAAGAGATTGCAGAGGGTCTGCTGGGCTTGACAATCTACCTGTCCCATTTCCCAAATAGGGCACGGGTAAGCCTCTTGGAGGCATTGATGTGCATCCCACTGGAAACAAGCAGTGCAGGGCATCTATTATGAAGAAATAGCCCTAAAATCCTCCCAAAATTAACAAAGTTCTTGTTAATTTTCTTCTTGATTAAATCAAAAAAGACTTCTCCCCAGTTCAGTTGATTCTTGTCCACCAGAGCACCCATCAAGCAGAGCTGATACCTAGATGTGGTATCATGAGCTGAGTGTTTTGCCAACAGCACTTTTCCAACAACATCAGCAAGAAATCTGTACTCAACAAACAGATTCTTCTTAAGTAATTTACTAGGGTTAGCTTCTGAATGTCCCATCCTCTCAAGCATAAGGGAAAACTCTTCTCCAGAAAGCTCAACAGAATCTTCTCCAGAATTCAATTGAAAATCCTCTATCAAAGCATCATGTGTTAGAGATGCCTGGGTTCCTGAGATGGTTCCAACCACTGTGTTCTGATCCAGATTGTGGGCAGTATACACCCATTCCTTTATTTCATTTGCGGCTAATTTGATCCTTGTAGTCATTATTGTAACTAACTATTGGTCTTTGAAAAGTTCCAGAATGTCCTTGAAGATTTGATCGCTGTTATTGAAAGAATCCATGTCGATATCAAAGCCTGCGTCAAATTTCATTGCGGCCAAGATTGCGACTGAAACTGCCATTGATTCCTGCAAAAATGAACAAACAAACGACCAAGTGTAGAAGAGTTTGGAGGGAAAGAGAAAATTTGCAGAGAGTATGAAAGCGCAAAGGCCAAACGATGGCCGAAAATGAGTTTTATATTAGGGTTTGACGCAAAAAAGGAAAGATCATTGAACTCTATTCGATGATCTGGGCTTCTAAAGGAAATTGAAAGGTCATCAACATCGTCGATCTCCGTTCGATGATATTGGAGAGCGTCGAGCTCCGTTCGACGATCGCTGACCTGAAGACAGATAGTTTAGCACTATCTTAGAAGCGCTGAACTCTGGTCGACGATTGTTGAAATCGTCGATCTCCGTTCGACGATCTTGGGGAAAATCTTCGAGCACAGTTCAGAGACCAGAAACATACTCTATACAAAAAGAACATATTGATTTGCCTAGTCTTGGTCATTTTTATATTTTTAAAAATCTTGGATATTATTTTAGACTTCCTCCATCTAACATTCCTAACTGATTCAGGAAGAATGTATGTTTCTTTTCATCTAAGGGTTTGGTGAAAATATCTCCCCTTTGCAAATCAGTTGGGATATATTGAAGTTCAATTTTGTTTTTCTCAACATTATCCCTTAGAAAGTGATGCCTAATTTCTATGTGTTTTGTCCTACTATGGAGGACTGGATTTTGTGCTATGGAAATAGCACTAGTATTATCACAAAATATTTTTGACTTCTCAAAGTTATAGCCATATTCTAGGGGCTGATTTTGAATCCACAAGATTTGTGAACAACTACCTGCAGCCATTTATTCAGCTTCAGTAGTTGAAGTTGACACACATGTTTGTTTCTTGCAAAACCAGGAGACAATTCTGTCACCAAGAAACTGACAAGTTCCACTAGTGCTTTTCCTGTCAATTCTGCATCCAGCATAATCAGCATCTGAAAATCCAGTTAAGTCAAATGCTGAATCCTTTGGATACCAGAGACCTAGATTTGGACAACTTTTTACATATCTAAGAATCCTTTTTACTAAGGTTAAGTGTGACTCTCTAGGGCTCACTTGGAATGTAGCACATATGCATGTAGCAAACATTATGTCATGTCTACTAGCTGTAAGGTACAATAAAGAGCCAAATATTGCTCTATGTGTTGTCTGATCAACAGGTTTCCCATGTTCATCAGCATCTAATACAGCATTAGTAAGCATATGTATTTTCATACATGATGCTTCAGACATACCAAATTTCTTAACCAATTATTTTGCATACTTGGTTTGAGAAATAAATATGCCTTCAGTATGTTGTTTGATTTGCAATCCTAGAAAGAAGGATAGCTCACCCATGCTACTCATTTCAAATTTGGAATGCATTAGGTTGGAAAACCTTCTACACAAATTTGAATCAGTAGAACCAAATATAATATCATCTACATAGATTTGTACTAGTAGGGTATTGGACTTATGGGTTCTAATAAAAAGAGTTTGGTCTACTCTACCCCTTATAAAATCATTTTTCAGAAGAAAGCATGCTAGGGTCTCATACCATGCTCTAGGTGCTTGCTTTAGACCATATAATGCTTTATGCAATTTGAAAACATAATCAGGATGAATTGAAGAGATAAAACCTAGGGGTTGTCTGACATAGACTTCTTCTTAGATATCTCCATTGAGAAAAACACTCTTTACATCCATCTGGTATACTCTGAAACCTTTGTGTGCTTCATATGCTAAGAAGATTCTTATGGCCTCTAACCTTGCAACTAGTGCAAAGGTCTGGTTATAATTTATCCCTTCTTCTTGAGAGTACCCTTGAGCAACTAGCCTTGCCTTGTTCCTTACAATGACTCCTTGATCATCCAATTTATTTATGAACACCCACTTTGTTCCAACAATGGAGTGATCCTTTGGCCTTGGTACTAGTTCCCAAACTTTGTTCCTTTCAAATTGATGCAACTCTTCTTGCATTGCAATGATCCAGTGTGGATCTTGCTCTGCATCTTGAATGGATTGAGGTTCAATTTGAGAAGGAAAGCAAGTGTACATCATGTTTTGGTTGACCTGATTTCTGGTTTGCACACCAGCTGAGATGTCTCCAAACACTTGGGAGATTGGATGGTCTCTTGATGTTACTAAATAACCAGGAGATGTTGATTGTTCAACAACCTGTGTTGTTATTTCCTCTTGTGGTACAACAACTGGCTCTTCAAGAAGTTTCTCTTCAAGATGTTGAATGTCTTCTTCATCTTCACTGCTTTCATCTTTTTGAATAATTTGTAACCTGTCCAAGTCTTCAGCAAGAGAGTGTACCTGCAAAGGTTCTATGGTAGAAGTATTCTTCTCCTTGAAAGATATGTTAGATTCATCAAAAGATATATGAACAGATTCTTCAATTTTGAGAGTAGATTTATTATATACCCTATAAGCTTTACTGATCATGGAGTACCCAGAAACACTCCTTCATCAGCTTTAGCTTGAAATTTTTCTAAGTATTTCTTGTCATTATTATGAATGTAGCAAATACAACCAAAAATTTTAAAATAATCTACTTTAGGTTTCTTCCCTTTGAGTAATTCATAGGGAGTCTTGCCCTTCAGTTTATGTATTAAACTTCTATTTAACACATAGTTGGAGGTGTTCACTGCCTCTGCCCAAAAGGATAGAGGAAGGTGAGCAACTGACAACAATGTAGTAGCAGATTCAATAAGGGTTCTATTTTTCCTTTCAGCTACCCCATTTTGTTGAGGAGTTCTAGGAGCTGAGAAAGTGTGCATGATCCCTTCACTCTGACAGAACTCTTGCATAAGAAGAGAATCAAACTCTGTCCCATGATCACTTCTGATCAGGGTAATGTGAGTATTGAACTCACTCTATATGCATTTGAGAAACTCTGTGAAACACTAAAAGTTATCAGACTTCTTCCTCAGAAAGAACACCCATGTGAATCTAGAGAAGTTATCTACAACTACTAAAGTATAAGATTTCCCTACTAAGCTTTGTAATGTAATGGGTCCAAAGAGATCCATGTGTAACAGATACAAAATCCTAGGTGAATCACTCTTATTAAGTGACTTGAAACTATTTTTGGTTTGCTTGCCTAATTGACAAGCCCTGCAAAGTCCTTCCTTCTTGTAGGGGCCAGAAGGTAGTCCTCTAACAAGATTGTCCTTGGATAGCCTAGCAATGGTTCTAAGGTTTATATGTCCTAATCTCTTATGCTATAGTTCATTAGGTTTACAAATAGAGTTAAACAAGCAAATATCTACCTTGGTTGAAAGAAAATCTACAAGATAGATGTTACCTTTCCCTTTACCTGTCAGCACAGTTGTGTTGTCCTCTGATTTGATCTTGCATAAGGATTTGTTGAAAGTCACTTGGTAGCCTTCATCATACAGTTGACTAATACTGATCAAGTTGTGCTTCAGTCTTTCCACATAGGCTACTTTCTCGAATGTGATTGTGCCAATATGGACTACACCATATCCTTTTGTTAGTCCAAAGTTTGAATCACCAAATATTACTTTGGGTCCAAGCTTGGCTTTGAATGATGTGAAATTGTCCTTATTTCCTGTCATGTGCTTTGAGCACCCACTATCCAGATACCATTAGTGGTTTGATGTTGGATAGGTCTTCACCTGCACATAAAGCAATTTACTTGTTTTTGACCCAGTTTACCTTGGGCCTAGGTTGATAACCTTTGAATTCAGAAATAAAAGACATCCCTGGTTGACTCTTATAGCCTTCAGGATGATATCTCCTTGGAGGTATTATCCATTCAGTATAAGGGTTAAATCTTTGGGATGAAGGACCCCTAGGTTTGAAATTTGATTTACCTTTGAAAAAGTTTTCAAAACTCTGATCTCTGCTCGACGATCGTTGAGCTGAGTTCGACGATCTTGGGTCAGATCGTCGAGCTCTGTTCGAAGATCGACTGTGGCAGAGTTCAGGGTTTAGAGATCATCGACCTGAGTTCGACGATTTAGCCTGAGATCGTTGATCTTCATTTGACGATCGTCTAGCTCCGTTCGACGATTTCTGTTGAACTCTTGTTTTCTTGGGTAAGTCAGAATTCTTCCTAGCTACCTTTACAACTCCCTTACCTTTATCACAGATAAACTTGATTGGGGTTGTTAATACTATAGGTTGGCTAGATGAGGCACCCAAGCCCAGTGTACTATTGAATCTTGAGTTCACTGTGCTTGTGATGTCCATTAGTTTGATACTTCTCCCATTGAGGGATTCTTCAAACTTTTTGGCCTCTGATAGCTCACCTTTCAGTGAGGCTATCTGCTCCCTACAGCATTCCAACTCCTCAGAGAGTTTGAGGTTTTCTGATTTTAAAGTGCTGTGTTTAGATAGCTGATTTCTGAGAGAAATGATTTCCTTCTCAGATTTTAGTAAATCTAAACACAGTGCTTTAAACTCACACTTGAAGTCCTCAGAATTAAAATCAAAAGAATTTATTACCTGGTCCTCTTCAGATTGAGTCTCTGATTCTGACTCTGATTCTTCTGCATCCGAATTTTGTTGTGAGGCATTGATAGCCATCATACAGAATTCTTTTTCATCAGCATCATCTTCATCATCACTTGAGCTGGATGAAGCTTCAGATTCTTCTTCTGTCTAACTCCAAGTTTCAGCAACAAACCCCTTCCTTGTATTTTTGTTCTTGTTGGAGGAGGGTTTGCCATTGCTGCACTTCTTAAAGTCCTTTTCTTTTCTCCTTTCTTTCTCGTCCTTCTTGTCCTTGTTTTTATTTTCTGGACAGTCAGACACAATGTGTCCTAGTTTCCTGCATCCAAAACAAATAATCTCTTTGTTATTTGATTTGTCATACCTTGGCTTGTCATGCTCTCTGTATGATCTTTTCCTGAAATCCTTCCTGGCCATTTTGTAAAACCTTTTGGCCAGTAGGCTTAGCAGCTCTTCATTGCCTGTGACCTTGTCTTCAGGCTGATCTTCAATGGCTTTGAAAGCTATTGATTTTTCTTTTCTTGTAGCTGGTGAGGCAGCCTTCTGCTCTTCTTCTCTATTCTTGATGAGCAGCTCATAAGACTTGAGCTTGCCCAAGAGAGCTTCAGTTGTGATCTCATTTAGGCTTCTGGCATCCTTGATTGGCCAGATCCTTGAGTCCCAAGTGCTTGGGAAGCACATTAGGATTTTATCATTGAGCTCAATCAATGAGATCTCTTTGTCCAATGTTTTCAGCTCATTGACTATGAGACCGAGTCTATTATACATATCTGCTACTGACTCAGCTTCTCCTTTCTTGAAATTCTCATATTGGGTTATGAGGTGAGATCTTCTATCTTTTCTCTCATCAGCAGATCCTGAGACTATCTCAGATAACTTGTCCCAGATGTCCTTTGCTGAGTTGCATTCAGCTACCTTTTGGAATATTTCATCAGACATAGTCTGGGCTAGAATGTTCATAGCCTTTGCATCAGCCAATTTCCATTTCTTGATTTCTGCTTCTGTTCCTGAAGGAGGTGGAACAACACTTGTACTTGTATTTTCTGGGGGTCTTGGACACACTGTAAAAATAGAATTGAAAATGTCTTCATCAATAGAGTTCATGTACAATCTAATCCTTGCCTTTCAAAGTGCAAACTTAGATAGATTGAACACTGCAGGTCTGGTACTAGCATAATCTTTGTTTTGGGCCATGTTCTGTGAAGAAATAATTCTAATAACAAACTTAAACAAGCAGATCTAACTAGAGGGATCTTTGGGTTCAGGTGTTAGCCTGTGCAACCACTAAGGTGTGGTATTTAACCAGCCTGAGGTCAGGTATTTTAACCAACCTGCCTCTGATACCATTTGAAAGTGCAGGTTAGATCTGATATACTCTAGATGGGGGGGGGGTGAATAGAGTATGTTGCTTACTAAAAACTCTTTACAATTGTTGTTGTATACCTAAGTGAACAAGGAAACAAATAACATAAAGTAAACACAACAACTAACTAAACACAGAGCAATCACAGACGACAGCCAGAAAACAAAAGAAAATAAGCAACCAGATGACACAAAGCTATAGTGGTTCCCCAATCAATCTGGGTACATCCACTCTTCTACCACCCTAGGTAGGAATCCACTGCAGGATGAGTTGATCAGGTGTCCTGGGCACCAATGAGCTTTTGATAAGGTACTCAAAAACCAAACCAGATTTTTTGATCTGGTGTCTTGCCACCACTGAGTTTTGACAAGGTATCAGAAACCAACACAAACTTTTGAAGGGAGTTTGATAAACCCTTTACAGTAGAGAGAGAGAGAGAGAGAGAGAGAGAGAGAGAGATGATCTTCTCTATCAACAGTCAGAGAGAAGATAGTGGATGTTGTCAAAGCTCCCCCTGAGATCTATAGTTGTTCAGGAAGTGAAGCTTTATAGTAGGGTGATAGGCCTTCAGAAGATTTGATGTCCAGCAAAAGATGATTCCAGCAGCAGCTGAAATGTGTGGTGTCTGGAGTCTTGAATGATAATGGCCTTTGAACACTGGAATCAAAAGGGATCTAGAGATTTTAGAATATTGATCTCCTTCAGTGATGTGTGTTCTTGTATGAATTCTGTCTGTAAATATCTGCAACTCTTTTTCTTTCTGTAGTTGTTATTATAAAAATGTTGTTATTATTCACCAGCAGAATATGAATAAATCTTTTATTCCTTAGATCTGAATAGAATGATTCTCTGCCCAAGATAGTCGTTAGCCTGTCATAAATGACTTCCTTAACTGTATTTTGTCTTCTGGAGGAAAGTCCAATAAAACATTCCTTTGAAAATCCCTTGAAACTTGCTCTAGATTAATTGAAACGGCTACAAAATCCTTGACATAAATGCTGAGAATAATTCCATAACTGTCTGAATTTGAATCTTGAAAAACGTCGATCTCTCTAGAAAAACGTCGACCTGAGCTCAACTATCGTTGAACTGAGCTCAGAGATTGGGCTTAGACTGAAGCAGAAAGCGTCGATCTGAGCTCAACTATCATCGAACTGAGCTCAGAGATAGGGAAACAAACTAGAGACAGGAACGTCGATCTGAGCTCGAAGATCGTCGAATGGAGTTCGACGACTCGTTAAAGTTGAGATTAGAGATCGTCGAATGGAGTTCGATGATTCGTCGAGGTGAGCTCAGAGATCGTCGAATGGAGTTCGACGATTCGTCGCCCTGAGCTCGACGAAATGACTTAGTTTCCTGAACTGAAATATCTGGTCTTAAGGGTCTTGAGGGCAGCTTTCAAACCTAAATACTAACCCGTAGACTCAGTTCTAATTGACCTTTAGATCTATACAAGGAGGTCAAAACAGATTTCCTAAAGGACATAGTGATCCTTGCCCAAATCAGTAATAGAGTGTTCCAACAGTTTGGTCATAGTCAATTCCTTCCTCTTGACTGTAGCCTTGAGCAACAAGCCTAGACTTGTTTCTCGCAATGTTTCCTTGAGTATCCAGCTTGTTTCTGTAGACCCATTTGGTTCCAATAACTGGGTAGTTATGAGGTCTTGGAACCAAATCTCAAACTCTACATCTCTCAAACTGATTCAGTTCCTCTTGCATTGCAATGATCCAGTGGGGATTTTGCTCATCTTCAAAACATAAACATACAGATAAACAAGGCAAGAAAATAAAAAGATATATCTGGCAGAGAATTACTAACACATGAAGCAGATATATATGTACATAGGCTTTGTTTAAACAAATAACATAGTTTGAAAGCAAATGCAGAAAGAAATTGAAACAAAGTAAAGATTACTTCTTTTGCTTCTTCTGCATGGACTTGTCTTCTTTTGTCTTCTCTCCTGGCCTTGTAAAGATAATTTTTCTGTTTGGATTTAAGGCCTGTACCTGTGTCATTGTCATGTCAGCTGCCCCAATAATCTTTAGTGAGGTAGTTCTGGGGACAACTGCTTCATGGATGGTGAGAGGTTCAACCTGAGAGAGAAAAAAGGCATGCATCAAGTGTTGGTTGAGTTTATTCCTTGTCTGTACACCTGCTGATATGTATCCAATTACTTGAGATCTGGGGTGATCCCTAAGTGTGACAAAATCAGTGGGTGGAGTTGGTTGTACAACAGCATTTTGAATAAATTCCTCTTATGGGATTATATTTGCTGTTGGTTGAGTCTCATGCTCTTCAGCTTCATCTTCTTCACTGTATTCAATGACCTGTGGAGAGGGATGAGTGGGAACCTCTTGGGTGAGGTTTAGTCCATCCAATGTCTCACACAGGTGGGGTACCTGCAAGTTGCTAATGGTAGAAACTTGTTTCTCCTTGTAATACATGTTAGTTTCATTAAAAGAAACATGAATTGACTCTTCTACTTTTAATGTTGATTTATTGAAAACCATATAGGCTTTGCTTACTTGGGAGTATCCTAGAAAAACTCCGACTTCAGCCTTAGCCTCAAACTTTCTAATGTATTTTTTGTTGTTATTGTGTATATAACATGTACAACCAAATACTTTGAAATAGTTAATTTTAGGTTTCTTCTCTTTGAGCAATTCATAGGGAGTCCTATTCTTTAGTTTGTGAATTAAACTCCTATTCAGGACATAGTTTGCTGTGCTTACAGCCTCTGCCCAAAAGGTTAGTGGCATGTATGCATCAGCAAGTAATGTACCTGCAGCTTCAATGAGTGTTCTATTTTTCCTTTCAGCTACCCCATTTTGTTGGGGAGTTCTAGGAGCTGAGAAGCAATGCCTGATACCTTCCTTCTCACAGAACTCATGCATAAGAAGAGACTCAAACTCTGTGCCATGATCACTTCTGATCAATGCAACATGAGTAGAGAACTCAATCTGTATGGTCCTGAGAAAATCTATAAGAATCTTGAATGTATCTGACTTTGTTCTCAGAAAGAATACCCAACTGAACCTAGAGAAGTCATCCACAATAACCAAGGTGTAGGATTTCCTTCCTAGGCTTGGTACTGCAATGGGTCCAAAAAGATCCAAGTGTAGCAAGTACAAGATCCTAGGTGAATCACTCTTATTAATTTATTTGAAGCTAGTTTTAGTTTGCTTGCCTAATTGATAAGCCCTACAGAGACCTTCCTTCTTATAGGGAGCAGAAGGTAGACCTCTAACAAGGTTGTCTTTAGATAACCTAGCTATATTCTTAAGGTTTACATGACCTAATCTTTTATGCCACAACTCATTTAGGTTACTAGTGATATTGAGTAAACAAACATCAATTTTGGCAGAAATAAAATCTACTAGATATATGTTACCTTGTCTGGTTCCAATTAAAACAGTTTTGTTTTCATTATTAATAATAGAACATGAGGTAGAGTTAAAGTGTACCTGATAACCTTCATCACATAATTGGCTTATGGATATTAAGTTATGTTTGAGTCCTCTTACATATGTTACTCTCTTGAAAGTAACTGTTCCAACCTATACTGCTCCATATCCTTCAGACTGGCCACTATTTGAATCACCAAAGATCACCTTTGGTCCTAGCTTGGACTTGTAATTAGATTGATTGTCCTTGCTTCCTGTCATATGCTTGGAGCAACCACTGTCCAAGTACCAGGTCTGACTCACCCTTGGACAGCTCTTCACTTGTAATGAAAAATAAAAATTACTTGTTCTTGACCCAGGTCACCTTGGGTCCTTTATTTGGTTGAAATGAAAAGCTGGATATAACTGACAAGGTAGGTTGAGATTTATAACTTAAAGGGTGATATCTCCTAGGTGGAATAACCCAATCAACTACTGGAGTGAATGGTTTATTAGCTGGCTTAGAAATTCTATAAAAGAAATGATTTATGTTTGGTCCTTCTGGGTTCGACGAGTTTCTGTAAGTTCGTCGACCAGAGTTCGACGAATAGAGCTGAGATCGTCGATCTCTGCTTAGAGAATGACAATAGTCATTTTCTGCGCCCCATGTTCGTCGACCTCTGCTCGCCGAACCATACAAAGTTCGTCGATCACAGTTAGACGAGTTGTTATTACTGAAGTTTGCGTTCATCGTTCATCGATCTAGGTTCGACGAGCAGGCCACATTTCGTCGATCTGAGTTCGACGAATGCTGCTGAATCTTGTTTTTATTAGCTATTTTCTGATTTATATTGCTCTTGTCTATGTGTTTTGGATTATTTTCAGACATTTGTTCGTTTATTATCTTCTCTTTTCCCTTGGCAGAAACAAATTTAACGGGTGTTGCAAGGATATTTTTCTTAATTATGGGGGGCAAACCTGATGATGCACCCAAGCCCAGCTTGCCATTTAATCTGGCATTTACTGTGCTTGTTATGTCCATCAGCTTGAGACTTCTTCCATTGAGGGATTGCTCAAGTTTTTTAGCCTCACATAAATCAGATTTTAATTTAATTATCTGCTCGTTTGCTGAAGTTAGTTGTTCTTTTAGTTTAAGATTTTCTGAGTTAACAGATTCATGGTTTCCTAGTTTTTCTCTAAGGGTTTTTATTTCTTTCTCTGAATTAATTAAATCAAAACACATAGTTTTGAATTCAATTTTAAATGAATCAGAATTAAAATCAAAACTTGAAAGAACCTGATCTGCCTCTGACTCTGATGCTGCCTCATCTTCAGATTCACCTTCTGATCCTGAACTGCTCCTGGAGGCATCAATTGCCATAAGGCAGACCTCCTTGTTTCGTGCTTCTTCCTCTTCTTCACTTAAGCTGGAGGAGGATGATTCTTCTTCAGTATCACTCCATGATTCAGCAACAAAGCCTTTGTCTCTCTTTTTGTACTTGCTGGAGGAGGGTCTGCTGCTGTGTTTTCTTCTGGAGTCTTTTTCTCTGCTTTTCTCCTTCTTCTGGCTTTCTGGACATTCAGAGATGTAATGTCCAGGCTATCTACATCCAAAGCACACAACCTCCTTGGTTGGTGTCTTGTCAAATTTGGGCTTATCATTATGTCTGGATGATTTTCTTCTAAAGTCCTTTCTAGCCATCTTATAAAATCTTTTTGCA
This sequence comes from Platanthera guangdongensis, assembly GCA_039583875.1. Classification (NCBI taxonomy): domain Eukaryota; kingdom Viridiplantae; phylum Streptophyta; class Magnoliopsida; order Asparagales; family Orchidaceae; genus Platanthera; species Platanthera guangdongensis. The sequence continues at coordinate 72,900,214 of CM077164.1, read as the reverse complement.
AAGAGGCTCATTAGTTCTTCATTGGATGTTGAGATCTCACCTTCCTCTGATGCCTTGAAAGCTATACTGTGAACTTTTCTCACTGGAGTTGTTGATTTCTGTTCAGCTGCTTCTCTTGATTTAATCAACTGCTCATAAGACTTTAGTTTGCCTAGCAGAGATTCAGTTGATATCCCATTTAGGCTTCTGGCTTCTTTGATAGGCCAGATTCTTGAATCCCAAGAGCTACGGAAGCACATCATGATTTTGTCATTCACCTCTATAAGGGTGATATCTTTATCCAAGTTTTTAAGCTCATTGATGATTGAGCTCAACCTATTGTACATTTCAGCAACTGATTCAGCCTCATCCTTCTTAAAATTCTCATACAGAGATATGAGATTTGATCTCCTGTCTTTCCTTTCATCAGCTAAGCCAGCTACCATTTGGTTGAGGGAGTCCCAAATGGCCTTGGCTGAGGTGCACTCAGCCACCTTCTGAAATATGTCATCAGACATTGTTTGTGCCAAGATGTTCATGGCTTTTGCATCAGCCATCTTGGCTTTCCTGTAAGCATCATTATTATCTAGAGGAGGTACTGCAGTCATGTTTGTAGAGGTTCTTGGAGAAGCTGCAGGTGCTTGAGGTACTCCTGTTAAGATAGAAGCAAAAATATCTTCATCAATAAAATTCATATACAACTTGATTCTTCCCTTCCAGATTCCAAACTTTTGCAAGTTGCAAACTGGAGGTCTGGTGCTTGCATAATCTTTGTTCTGTGCCATGGCTGTGGTTCTACTTTAAAATGTGAACTAAGTGATATGTAGATCTAACACAGGATCTTTGGTTCAAGGATTAACTTGTGCAACCAAAGGAACCTTTCTCTGATACCAATTGAAAGTGAAGGTTAGATCTGAAATACTTTAGAGGGGGGGGGGGGGGGGGCTGAATAGAGTATTGTGCTCTCTTACACAATCTTTACAACTTTTGCTGTAATCCTAGGTGAACAAGTTAGCAAACAAAGTAATAAGCACATCAACCTAACAAATCACAGAACACATCCAAAACAAAAGAAAAAGGGCAACTAGACGACACAAGAAATTATAGTGGTTCCCCAACCTGGGTACATCCACTCTTCTACCACCTTGGTAGGAATCCACTCAGATTTTTGATCAGGTGCCTGACACCAATGAGCTTTTGTTCAGGAGCTCAAAAACCAAAACCTCAAGTCTTTTGATAGGAGACTTGCAACCAGGAATAATTTTGAAGAGACCTAAAACCCTGTATAGAGGATGGAAAAGGGTGATGGTGTCTTCTCTTTCTCAATAATAGCTGAGAAGACTAGTGGATTGATTTCAACAGATTGCTCCCCCTGAGATCTTGAATGGATCAGGAAATCTGGAGCTCTGCTTCAGGGTGACAGGTCTTCAAAGACTTGATTGCCTTGACCAGAGATTGCTTCAGGAACTTCTTTGACAGATAAAGTTATTGTTTTCCTTCTGAAGTTGTCCTGTGGGGCTGAAAGAAGAAGACTCTTGATGGAAATTGTATGTTCTTCTTCTTCTTGATGATGTTCTCTGGCCTAGGCTGATTGCAGTGTAAAACTTTAGATTTCTATAAGACTGTATTTTGTCTGCCTGCAATCTTCCTTTTTGTATATCGAAAACTTCCTGAAAGTTATGTGTGTCAGCGGGACTGCTTAATTTTTCTTTTCTATCTGACTGACTGAAGAACACACTAGAAATTTGAATGCTTGAGCAATAAATGCAGTCGGCCTGGGAAGGAAGCGACAATCAATGAATTCCATAACTGTCCCATGGAAAAACGGCATGTAATAATCCATGATCAATGCTCGTTCTAACGGTAACATTCCGAGAAGATTGAGCATTAATTACTCAGGAATCATCGCCAAGAAAAGGGACGGAAAACTGGAGAAGACCTACTCTGGAATCATTGAACGAAGAACAGATATCGTCGAGCTGAGTTCACAGTTCATCAAGCTGAGCTGATGAGTTTGTCGACCAGACAATAATAATTAGTCTTCAAGGGAAACTTGTCAATTCTGCTACAATCTTCGTCGAACTGACAATTATCATTCGTCGAACAAACAATCATCATTCGTCGAACAGAGATCCAAATTCGTCGACCGAAGAATGATTGTGAACTTAGAATCTGAGAAGTCTCTGGCTGAGAAGGATTCAAATAGTCGACCAGAATTCGTCGACCAAAGAATATGATTCGTTGAGCTGAGATCGACGAACGTCGAGCATATTTCCTTGAACTGAAGATTTCTCTAAGTCTTGAGTTTCTCTGGCAGATTGGAGGATGGCTAGTCCACAGGATGATGTTCTAAGCACAAACCATAGACTCTAGGATACAACCAATGACCCTGACTATACAAGGTGGATCAAAGACATCCTAACTAAGTAAACATAGCCCAAATCCAAACTAGGGATGCAACATGTAATGAAATGAATGCAATGCAATGACTCACCCATGATCACGCACATGTGACTGCTATGTCGACATAGACTTATAGTTTCCACTTTTCGAGTAGGTAGCTAACCTCTCAGGCGTCAACCGTCATGGCCAGGCGGTGACAGTGGAGCGGGCATCTCCACTACTAGGCGTACATCCACACTACCAAGCCTAGGCCTCTGTACGCCTCAATGCTAAGAAGACAACAACAGAGCTCACGTGTGTACTACGGCTTAGTGGTGTCTCGGGTAGATGTGCAACGAGAACCAAGCCCTGAACTAGCCTATGTTGTGATCCGAAAGGAGCCTCAGAAAAAGCACGAAGACCAAGCCCAACCGTCCACTTGGCAAAGAAGGAGCCCCGAGAATGAGCATTGAGGACCTAGCCCAACCGCCCAAAGTCTATCTGTCAGCTCTTGTCTGTATGACGACTAGCGATCCTCTAGAACTACCATACTATCCTTAACACAGGATTGCAACATCGCGTGTCTACTCACACCGCATATACTGTCACAACATCATGGCACGGAAGGAGTCTCGGGAACAGTTAGAACCCGCCAACCTATTAGTTCATCTCAAAACCCAGGTGTTGAGATGAAGGGTGGCGGGGTACATGAACACAAAGTGGAGAAGTCTGCGGGCGATGTGGGATTAACGCCAACCACAGGACCGCGGGGATATTCCGCCACACAAGGGGGCCCACCGGGGTCAACACCCAGACCTGGAACGCGATGGGGAAAGCCCAAACATGCGGTCCCAAACACACGTGTCCTGCTGGCTAATATAATCTCAACACAACCCCGCAGCAGGACAACCTACTTTGATACCAAGTTAGAACCCACCAACCCATTAGTTCATCTCAAAACCCAGGTGTTGAGATGAAGGGTGGCGGGGTACATGAACACAAAGTGGAGAAGTCTGCGGGCGATGTGGGATTAACCCCAACCACAGGACCGCGGGGATATTCCGCCACACAAGGGGGCCCACCGGGGTCAACACCCAGACCTGGAATGCGATGGGGAAAGCCCAAACATGCAGTCCCACACACACGTGTCCTGCTGGCTAATATAATCTCAACAGGAACAAACACCGAGGACCAAGCCCAACCATTCACTTAGCTGAGAAGGAGCCCCAGTAATGAGCACCGAGGACCAAGCCCAACCGTCCACTTACGTCTCTTCTCAACATTACAAACTAGTGCGGTCAAACACCGCACTTACACCCTTTCACAACCCCGAGCCCAGGGTACTTTGGGTTCATTATCAGTGTAAGGGTACCTCGCACATCCATCATCTAAAACCATGACCATTTGTTCATAATAGTCATTACCAATGATGTACAACATATTCAAGCCAAATTCATCATTATTCAACACATTACCACTGTCAAGAACGTTCTCAATATTTCACATATTTAAATCTTTCTTTAACCTCCACCAAATCACCTCGATCAAGTACTCTCTTCTACATCATATATTCATTAGGGAATCAATCCAACAAATGTTATTAACATGATTTAAAGCAACCACTTATAGACTACATTTCAACGAAACATTAGCATTAATGTACAACATTCTCTCTACCAACCCAAAGTCGATACAAAACAAACATGAGAATTACATGTGCAGGAATGATTACTGTACAACAACTTCAAATATGTATTCCGAAGCTAAAGGAATCCAGTGAAGGAGTTTAACCCCTCGTTGGAAAGATATCTCCAAGGGCCGTGACTTCCGTGTTCAGTCGAGAGCCCAGATCATGTTGCATCGTGTCTGAAGACGGCCTCGAAGGTTGCTGTGCCCAGAAAACAGATTTCTGTGTATCTTAAAGCAGGTCGGACGACATCGGTTCATCTTCTTCCTTCCACCAAACTTTCAAATAACTTCCAAAATTTCTCCTCACTTATTCACCCTCGTAAGGCCATCTCTCTTCACTAAACCAGTCCACAAAATCATTTGATGTGAGGGAAAGGTTAAAGACTCTAATTCCTAGGACACAAGTCCTAACATGGCCTTTACCTAGAAACCCTCTTCTCACAAATCAAGACTCTTTTGAGTCGATATCTCTCCTATAAATATCTAAAGATCTAGCACCAAGGGAGAGGGTAGGAAGTTCACATCATTTCCGGCATTTTCGGCCAAGGATCTTGTCACCCTTCTCAGCGACTTCTTCTTCTCCTCGGTCAGTGTTATTTCTTCACGGGAAGAAGCTCGGCTCCAGCACCTTCTTCCTCTCCAGCAGTTTCTTACATCAATGTCTTTGGAAGGAAGACAAGAAATGGTAATTTTTTTCTCCCTTTTCCATGTGAGAAGTTTGGCAACTGCATAGACACGTGTCGGCCTATCATTGGACCGCCAATCAACTTAGTAAAGGAGTCCCTTCGAAACGACGTGGCCAGAAAATTTGCCAAAACACGAAACTAAACTACACGGGTAGGGACACGTCCGTGTCACTACCCGTGTCCTACTTGGGAAGAATGTGGTCGATGATTCGTCGAGCTTCGCATGACGAATCGTCAAGCTGCTTGGACACAGACGGGTAGGGACACGCCCGTGTCACTACCCATGTCCTGCTCGGGAGGAGCACGGTCGAAGATTCGTCGAGCTCTGATCGACGAGTCGCCGAGCTGCTGCTTGGACACACATGGGTAGGAATACGCCCGTGTCAATACCCGTGTCCTGCTCGGGAGGAACACGGTCGACGATTCATCGAGCTCTGCTCGACGAGTCGCCGAGCTACTGCTTGGACACACACTGGTAGGGACACGCCCGTGTCACAACCCATGTCGTGCTCTGTAGGAACACGGTCGACGGTGTTATTCGAGCTCTGCTCGATGTATACACATACATACAGGTATGGACATGCCCATGTCACTACCTGTGTCATTCTCTTAAAATTTCACAAAGAAGATACAAAGACACCAGAGTACCACATGGGTATGGACACGCCCGTGTCACTACCCATGTCACTACTCTGGACCAACTTCTCCTCCCTTACTCAAGTGCAAGCGCAACTGCCAGCACTCCCTGAGCCCAAGTCGGCAATCTTAACTTAAAAGTACGCATAACAGGCATAGCGCGAATTGGGATGATACAAATCTTATAAACAAAATAAAAAGATTTCGTTCCCGAAATCAGCCTAAGGCTATGGGGAGAGAAAAGCATAAAATAAAATATGCTTTTAAAGTTACCTTGAGGAAACAACTCCGGCTAGCGCTTTTGCATCAGGTCCACCGGCTCCTATGTATATTCCTCCTTTCCATGGTTAGACGACAACACCTTTACCAAAGGAACACTCTTGCAGCGCAAACTCATTGTCTCGTTGTCTACTATCCGCACCAGCTCTTGTCGTACAGATCTATCGGTCGCTACTGCTCCATCAATGGTGGGGATATGTTGATCAGGCCACAACAGAGCCTTCCAGAGAGACGACACATGGAATACATCATGAAGGTTCTCGAGCACTTGTGGTAACTCCAACCGATAGGCCATAGGGCCAATCTTTTCCTATATGATGTAAGGTACAACGTACCTTGGGCTGAGCTTCTTCACACCACATACCCGTGACACTCCATGCATCGGCCAGATTTTCAGGAACGCTTTGTCACCCCCCTGGAATTCTACCATCCGGTGCTTTTCATTATTATATTTAGCCTGCCGACTTTGAGCCTCAAGCATGCGGCCCCGTATTAGTCTAACAACCGCATCAGTATCATCGATGTACTCAATTCCTAAAACCTTTGGGTCTTCATCTTGTACCCATGACCAGGGGTTCTACACCTTATTCCGTAAAGGGCTTCATGGGGCGCCATCCTGATGGTGGCATGGTCACTATTGTTATAGGAAAATTCCACCTGGTGTAAGAGTCTTTCCCATGGCTCCACTCTATCGAACACACAGAGTCTCAATAGATCTTCCAAAGTTCTGATGGTCCTCTCCAGCTGCCCATCCGTCTGAGGATGAAATGTTGTGCTAAAGGTAAGGCGTGAACCCAAATACACATGTACAACCTTCCATTCTTTAGAGGTAAAATGACCATCCCGTTCAGAAACGGTTGTTTTTGGCACACCATGGTACCGTACAAACTCCTCCACAAAGAGACATACCAAAATATCCACATGAGCCTCTTTCTTCATAGGGATGAACTTGGCAACTTTTGTCAGGCGATCAATGATTACCCAAACTGAATCATTCCTTGAGCGTGAGCGAGGTAACCCGTGGACGAAGTATATGGCGATATCATCGAACTTACACTCGGGGATGGGCAATGACTGTAATAATCCACCGGGGCTGTTGCATTCCGCCTTCACCCATTAACAAGCCTCGTAGTACGTAACAAAATATCTGACGTCTTTCTTCATCCCCGGCCAACACATGGTCCTTCGCAAGTCATCATACATCTTGGCAATCCCAGGATGCACAGAATACTAAGAGCAATGTGCCTCTCTTAGGATATCTTCCCGAATTTCACTGCCTTTGGGAATGTAGAGCCGGCCACGAAAATAAACGAGGCCATCTTTTAGTGTATACTCTTCGGTATTCCCATCTTCAATTGACTTGATTGCCGGGGCCAGAGCTGCATCCTTTCCTTGCTCCACCCGGATTCGGTCCCGAATATCACAGACTATACTCATGGTCACCAAGGACTCTGTATATTTTTTCGAAGGAACTTTATACACCATAGCGATCTCCATTTTCTCGAGCATTCGAGCAAATTCCATTCTCATCAACAGAGAGTCAGAGCTCGAGTCCGGTACTTTTCTGCTCAATGCATCAGCCACCGAGTTTGCTTTTCTGGGGTGGTAGTTTATGGTGAACTCATAATCGCACAAAAACTCCAACCAGCGCCGCTGCATCAAATTCAGTTCCTTCTGAGTGTGAACATACTTTAGATTTTTGTGGTCCGAAAATAACCCGCAATGGACTCCATATAGGTAGTGTATCCAAACTTTCAGGGAAAACACCACTTCCCCCAATTCTAAATCATGAACTGGGTAGTTGAGTTATTGCTTCTTTAGTTGTCTTAAGGCATAAGCAATTACATGACTGTGCTGCATCAGTATCGCTCTCAGCCCTTGATAACATGCATCCGTGTAAACTTGAATTCCTTCCTTCCCAGACGGAAGTGATAGGATGGGGGCGGAGGTAAGTCTACCTTTCAGCTCTTGGAACGCAGGTTCACACTGGGGTGTCCACTCGTATGGCACACCTTTCTTTGTCAGGGTAATAAGAGGAAGGGCAATCTTTGAGAACCCTTTTACGAACTTGCGATAATACCCGGAAAGTCCAAGGAAACTCCGCACATCGACTGCTGACTTAAAGGGCGACCATTCCTTCACGGCATGTACCTTGGACAGATCAACAGCTACTCCAGCCCCACTGATCACATGGCCCGAGAAGGCAACTTCTTGGAGCTAGAATTCGCACATACTGAACTTAGCAAACAGTGCATGCTCTTTTAGCATCCTTAGTACCAAGGTCAAATGTTCGACATGCTCTTCCTCTGTCTATGAGTAGACCAAAATATCATCGACGTAAACGATAATGAAGAAATCTAGATAAGACTCGAACATTTTGTTCACCAAACTCATGAAAGCTGAAGGTGCATTTATGAGCCCAAATGGCATCACGATGAACTCGTACAAACCGTATCTTGAGCTGAAAGATGTTTTATGAATGTCCACCTCTTGTATCCTCAACTGATAATACCTTGAGCGCAAATCAAACTTGGAAAACCAATGCGCTCCTACTAATTGATCGAACAACTCGTCGATTTGGGGTAGAGGATAACTATTTCGCACCGTCAGTCGATAGATCTCCTGATAGTCTACGCATAATCGCAAGGTTCCATCCTTCTTCTTAACGAACAGGATAGGGGCTTCCCAAGTTGATGAGCTGGGGCGAAGAAACACTGATTCCACCAGTTCTTGCAACTGAACTCTAAACTCTGCGAGTTCCTTCGGTGACATTTGGTAAGGGGTCCTGGAGACGGGCTTGGCGCCCGGTACTAGCTTAATTTGAAAATCCACCTCTCTATGCGGGGGAAATCCTGGCAATTTCTCAGGAAATACATCAGGGAAGTCCCGCACTACCCGCACATCCTTCATATCTATTTTCATCTCCTTCAGTTCAAAACATATCAGGCACACTTCTTCCCCCCTCATGTGAGCTTTCAAGGCCTGAATCAAAGATAATAACAAACAAGGTGCAAATTTTATACCTTGAAAGATGACATCAGTGTCCCCATGTCTCAAGTAAATTCGCTTCTCGAAGCAGTCAATTCTTACGTAGTGCCAATCCAACTATGCCATGCCCAGAACGAGATTGAATTCTGGCATTCTCAAAACTGTGGCAGGGGTATTAAAGGCCTTTCCCCCAATAAGTATCTCCAATTCGCACTTGGCAGTTGCAGTCATCTCAGAGCCGTCTGGGAGGCGTACTCATCGAGCAATACCAGTGAAGTATTGCGCTCCTTCTAGGTCCTTAATGAAGTCCGCAGACACAAGCGAGTGTGAGGCATCAGTATCGAATAACATATAGGCCGGTTTCCTACCGACCACCACGCTTCCTAATTACCAATAACAATATTCAAAGCTAGATCTCTAGTACATCTTAAGGAACTTATGGTTAATAATGAAGATGTGATAACTAACTGTAACATACCTGAAATCACCTCCTGAGGGTTCCGCTCCAGTTTCATGTCCAGCGCGAATACTTGATTCCGAGCAGGTCCGGGGTTTCCTCCTCGTGTTCCTCACCCTCGACCACGCATATGTCCCCTACCTCGAGGAGCTACCAGAGGGAGAGCAGGAGGAGCATTCCCAAACAGCTGCGGGCAGTAATTCCAGATGTGGCCCGGTTGGTTTCATTGGAAGCACACTCGCTCATTCCGCCCCTCGGGTTGCTGAAACTATTGAAGCTGTGGAGGGGGAGGCAATGCTGGTGGTAGTGGAACCGGGTGCTCCATTCTAAAATTCTGGTGGAAACGCCCGCAACCTCTTTGATGTCCTCTTCCTCCTCTGCAGTCATGTCTCCTTCTGTTGCTAGCTCTAGCTTCCATCATGCCCTCAGTAGGTCTCTTACCACTTCCCAAGTGCTCTGCCTCTAGCCTCTTCGCCATGTAAATTATTTCCGCCAAGCTAGAGTCCCCTATAAATAAAAGGGCCTGCCTTAGGGGTTCCTGCAGCCCTTTGTAGAAGCGCTTACCGTATCCTCTATCATCCAAGTCATATGAGGCGGCAAATCTCGTGAGATGTTGGAACTTTCGTTGATACTCCGTAACCGACTTTGATCCTTGCTTTAGCTGTAAAAATCTCTCTTCGAGTTCATCTCGAGCAAACGAGGGAATGAAGTGCTCTAAAAAGGCTCCTGAGAACTCGCTGCAGCTAATCTCCGTATAAACTAGCCCTTGAAAGGTGGAGCCCATGAGGCACTTCCACCAACTCTTGGCATACAGTTCTAGGAGTGTCACCACGAGGGTCACAACCATATTGTTCGGACATCTAATTCCCGCCAGTAGTTCTTGCACGGTGCCGAGCCATTCCTCCGTACGCACTACCGACTCTGTCCCAAGGTAGGCAAGAGGGGAGAGAGCTCAGAAAGTGCTCAAACAATTGGAGCTCGTAGCTTGTTGTTGTACGAGGGCTTTTTGGGATCTAAAGGCATCCAAGATAGTTGTGATCATCTCCCATAGCTCCAATTGCTGAAACTGTGTGGGTACGGATGCGGCAGGGGTGCCCCCCAGCAGCTTAACGTGCATTGTGATCTACATGTAAAGTATAATACTAAGGTCAGGTTGGCTAATCTTAAGGTCAAAGTTGGACATACTTAGTGTGAATTACATATGGGAACACCACTGCTTCCGCTAAGTCAGTTTGTCTCCAAACTGACTAATCGAACGGGGGTGGCACCATTGTTGAACGACTTCTTTAGTTCAGGATTGTAGCAAGCTGATACCAATTGTAAGATCCCCCTCCTGGAACACAGAACACGACACGAGTGGAGTCTTATGCCCAGAACTACCGCCTTGCGGTGGCACCAACAAAAGTGTTGGTCTGCACCACAAGACGCCTATCCTGCCGGCCATAAACAATATCATTTGTTGGATCCCTAGTTGATTTGGGCTAGGTTCACTGACTTAGGATGTGACCCAACCTGTATAGCCAGGGTCAATTTTGTGTCTTAGAGTTTAGGCCAAGTCCTTAGAGTCAACTTCAGAGTGGCCAGCCTTCAACAAGACCATCAGAGACTCCAGACTTAGAAGATTTCAAGACCAAGTAAAGTGAGTTTGACATTCGTCAAACTCAGCTCGATGAAAGGTGTTCTGCGCGCGACGATCGTGAGACAATTCTTTGTGCTGAGCTCGATGATCTTAGTTCTCTGTTCGACGAAGACTGAGGTTCTTCATCAAGCTAAAGTCAGGACAACTTCAGAATTTTTGTAAGTCCAACTTCAAGCTTCAGTCGACGAATTAGATTCTGAGATCGACGAACTTGGACCTCAAGTTCTCAACTTCTCAGTTTGACGAAGTTAGCTTCTCAGGTCGACAAATGCAGTACTCTACTCGACGAATTCTGAATTCAGAAGATTTGTGTCGACACTTACGGCATGTGTCGACACCAGAAAATTCATGTCGACACCAGAAGATTTGTGTCGACACCAGGATATCGGTCAACACCAGCTTATGTCGACACTAAATATCAGTAGACACAGAATATTTTGACTAAGTCCAGAACTGTTCTCAGCTCGACGAATTTGGATCTCAGCTTAATGAATGAAGACTATCTGTTCGACAAATGAAGATTGTTTGGTCGACGAACTATCTCAAGCTCAGCTCGACGAACTCAAGCTCAGCTCGACGAACTCAAGCTCAGCTCGACAAACTCAAGCTCAGCTCGACAAACTCAAGCTAAGCTCGACGAACTCTAACTCAGCTCGACGAATTGCGTTCTTCGTTCGACGATTCCAGACTAGGTCTTCTCCAGTTTTCCCGTCCCGTTTCTTGGCGATGATTCCTGAACAATTAATGCCAGATCTTCTCAGAATGTTACCGTTAGAACGCGCATTGATCTTGGATTATTACATGCCGTTTTTCCATGGGACAGTTAGGGAAATCATTGATTGCTGCTTCCTTCCCAGGTCGACTGCAATTACTGCTCAAGCATTCAAATTTCAAAAGGATTCTTCAGTCAAAAAGATACACAGAAGAGAAAGTAATCTTGCACACAGACAGACAGACACACAGCAATACAGACAATCAGATAGACACACTCAGATTGCACAGAAGAACAATCATACTCAAATCTAAAGTTCTACTACAATCAGCCTAAACCAGAGAACAACTTCGTCAAGAAGAAGAAGAACGACCTATCACTATCAAGAGTCTTCTTCTGTCAATTCTCAGGACAACTTCAAAAGGACAACAAATTCTATCTGTCAAAGAAGTTCCTGAGCAATCTCTGGTCCAGGCACTCTAGGTCTTTGAAAACCTATTACCCTGAAGCAGTGCTCCAGTATTCCTGATACATTCAAGATCTCAGGGGGAGCAAATCTGCTGAAATCAATCCACAGTCTTCTCAGTTGCTATTGAGAAAGAGAAGATACCATCACCTCTTTTCAACTCATGTACAGGGTTTTAATTCACTTCAAAATTATTCTGGTTGCAAGTCTCCTTCCAAAAGACTTAAGATTTTGGTTTTTGAGCACTTGAACAAAAGCACATTTGTGTCAGGCACCTGATCAAAAATCTGAGTGGATTCCTATCAGGGTGGTAGAAGAGTGGATGTACCCAGGTTGGGAAACCACTATAAAATTTCTTGTATCGTCTGGTTGCCCTTTATTTTTGTTTTGGCTGTTCTCTGTGAATTAGATAGTTTGATGTGCTTAGCTTATTTTATTTGTTGACTTGTTCACTTAGGATTGCAACAAAAGTTGTAAAAAGTTTTGTAGTGAGCACAATACTCTATTCACCCCCCCCCCCTCTAGAGTATCTTCAGATCTAACTTGCACTTTCAATTGGTATCAGAGTCAGGTTGGTTAAAATACCACACCTTAATTGGTTGTACAGGCTAACACCTGAACCACAAAGATCCCTCTTGTTAGATCTGTTTTCTTGTTTTTATTATTAGATTTATTTCTTCACAGAAATGACCCAAAACAAAGATTATGCAAGCATCAGACCTCCAGTTTGTAATCTTAACAAGTTTGCCATCTGGAAGGCAAGAATCAGATTATATATGAATTCTATTGATGAGGATATTTTTTTTTGTTATCTTGACAGGTGTACCTCCAGCACCTGCAGCTTCTACAAGCACCTCCACCAACATGACTGCAGTGCCCCGTCCAGAAAATAATGATGCCTACAAGAAAGCCAAAATGGCAGATGCAAAGGCAATGAATATCTTGGCTCAGAAAATGTCAGATGACATATTTCAAAAGGTGGCTGAGTGCACCTCAGCCAAGGCCATTTGGGATTCCCTCAACCAAATGGTATCTGGCTCAGCAGATGAAAGAAAAGATAGGAGATCCAATCTCATTTCCCTTTTTGAGAACTTCAAAAAGGTTGAGACAAAATCAGTGGCTGAAATGTACAACAGGTTGAGCTCAATCATCAATGAGCTAAAAACCCTAGATAAGGACATCACCCTGACAGATGTGAATGATAAGATATTGATATGCTTCCCCAGCTCTTGGGATTCAAGAATCTGGCCTATCAAAGAAGCCAGAAGCCTCAATGAGAAATCAACTGAGTCTCTATTAGGCAAACTAATGTCCTATGAGCAGCTAATCAAATCAAGAGAAGCAGCAGAACAGAAGGCAACAACTCCAATGAGAAAGGATCACAGCATAGCCTTCAAAGCATCTGAGGAAAGTGAGACCTCAACTTCAAATGAAGAACTCATGAGTCTCTTTGCAAAAAGATTATATAAGATGGCTAGGAAGGATTTCAGAAGGAAATCATCTAGGCAGGATGATAAGCCTAAGTATGACAAGACACCAACCAAGGAGGTTGTGTGCTTTGGTTGCAAAAAACCTGGAAACTACATCTCAGAATGTCTAGAAAACCAAAAGAAGGACAAGAGCAGAGAAAAGGACTCCAGGAGAAAACACAGTAGCAGACCCTCCTCCAGCAAATACAAAAAGAAAGACAAGGGCTTTGTTGCTGAGACTTGGAGTGACACTGAAGAAGAGTCATCCTCTTCCAGCTCAAGTGAAGAAGAGGAAGAAGCTAGATCCAAGGAGGTTTGCCTAATGGCAATTGATGCCTCCAGGAGCAATTCTAGATCAAAAGGAGAATCTGAAGATGAAGCAGCCTCAGACTCAGAGGCAGATCAGGTTTTTTCTAGTTTTGATTTTAATCCTGATTTATTTAAAACTGAATTCAAAACTATGTGCTTAGACTTAATCAATTCAGAAAAAGAAATAAAAACTCTTAGAGAAAGACTAGAAAGTCTTGAATCTGTTAACTTAGAAAACATTAAACTACAAGATCAACTAACCTTAGCTAATGAACAAATAATTAAATTAAAATCTGAATTATGTGAGGCCAAACAACTTGAGCAATCTCTCAATGAGAGAAGTCTCAAGCTGATGGACATTACAAGCACAGTGAATACCAGATTAAATGACAAGCTGGGCTTGGGTGCTTCATCAAGTTTGCCCCCCCATAATTAAGAAAAATATTCTCACAACCCCTATTAAATTTATTTCTGCCAAGGGAAAGGAAAAGAGGATAAACAAACCATTGTCTGAAAACAATCCAAAACCTATAGACAAGAGAAACAAAAATCGGAAATCAACAAATAAAAATAAGGTTCAGTAGCATTCGTCGAACGCAGATCGACGATATGTGGCCAGTTCGTTAAACCCAGATCGACGAACGCTTAACGCAAACTTTAGTTATAATAATTTGTCTAACTGTGATCGACGAACTGTGTATAGTTCGTCGAGCAGAGGTAGACGAACTTGGGGCGCAGAAAATGACTACTGTCATTCTCTGAGCAGAGATCGACGATCTCATCCCTATTCGTCGAACTCTGGTCGACGAACTTACAACAATTCGTCGAACCCAGAAGGACCAAACTTAAATAATTTCTCCTACAGAAATTTTAAACCAGCTAATAAATCATTTAATCCAGTAGCTGATTGAGTTATTCCACCTAGGAGATATCACCCCTTAGGTTATAAATCTCAACCTGCATTATCAGTTATATCTAGTTTCTCTTTTCAACCAAATAAAGGACCCAAGGTAACCTGGATCAAGAACAATTGAGTTTTGTTTTTAATTACAGGTACATGTGAAGAGCTGTCCAAGGGTGAGTCAGACCTGGTACTTGGACAGTGGTTGCTCCAAGCATATGACAGGCAACAAGGCAAATTTATCCAATTACAAGTCCAAGCTAGGACCAAAGGTGATTTTTGGAGATTCAAATAGTGGCCAGTCAGAAGGATATGGAGCAGTCAAGATTGGGACGGTTACTTTCAAGAAACTAACATATGTAAGAGGACTCAAACATAACCTAATATCCATAAGTCAATTATGTGATGAAGGTTATCCGGTAAACTTTAACTCTACCTCTTGTTCTATTATTGATAATGAAAACAAAACTATTTTAATTGGACTTAGATAAGGCAACATATATCTAGTAGATTTTATTTCTGCCAAAACTGATGTTTGTTTACTCAATATCACTAGTAATCAAAATAAGTTATGACATAAAAGATTAGGCCATGTAAACCTTAAGAATATATCTAGGTTATCTAAAGACAACCTTGTTAGAGGTTTACCTTCTGGCCCCTACAAGAAGGAAAACCTATGCAGGACTTGTCAATTAGGCAAGCAAACTAAAACTACTTTCAAATCCATTAATAAAAGTGATTCACCTAGGATTTTGTATTTGTTTCATGTGGATCTATTTGGACCCATTGCAGTATAAAGTCTAGGAGGGAAGTCTTATACTTTAGTGATTGTTGATGACTTCTCTAGATTCAGTTGGGTAGCCTTTCTGAGAGCTAAGTCAGATACATTCAAGGTTCTTACAGATTTTCTCAGGACCATACAGATTGAGTTCTCTACTCATGTTGCATTGATCAAAAGTGATCATGGCACAGAGTTTGAGTCTCTTCTTATGCATGAGTTCTGTGAGAAGGAAGGAATCAGACAGTGCTTCTCAGCTCCTAGAAATCCCTAACAAAATGGGGTTGTTGAAAGGAAAAATAGGACACTCATTGAATCTGCAGGTACATTATTAGCAGGTGCTTACATGCCTCTATCCTTTTGGGCAGAAGCTGTAAATACTGCTAACTATGTCCTGAATAGAAGTCTTATACAAAAGCTGAAAAATAAGACCCCCTATGAATTACTTAAAGGAAAGAAACCTAAAATCACATACTTTAAAGTTTTTGGCTGCATTTGTTACATTCACACAAATAATAAAAGATACATTAGAAAGTTTGAGGCTAAGGCTGAAGAAGGGATTTTTCTAGGATACTCCCAAGTAAGCAAGTCCTATAGGGTTTTTAATAAATCATCTCTTAAAATTGAAGAGTCTGTTCATGTATCTTTTGATGAAGCTAACATGTCTTATGAGGAGAAAGAGATTTCTACCAATAACTCCTTGCAGGTTCCACCACTGTGTGAGTCTATGGATGGACTAAATCTTACCCAAGGGGTATCAACCCATCCTTCTCCACAGGTTGCTGAAGACAGTGAAGAAGAACTTCAAGTGGAAGTGGCTGAACTTCCTTCAACAGCTAGTACCATTCCTCAAGAGGAATTAATTACAGAAGATGTTGCTCAACAAACTCCACCAACTGATCTTATCACAATTAGAGACAACCCCAGATCTCAAGTGATAGGAGACATTTCAGTAGGTGTATAGACAAGGCATCAACTCAACCAAGACTTGATGCATGCCTGTTTTCTCTCTCAGATTGAACCTCTCACCATCCATGAAGCAGAGCAAGATCCCCACTGGGTCATTGCAATGTAAAAGAAACTAAATCAGTTTGAGAGATGTAGAGTTTGGGACTTGGTTCCAAGACCTCATAACTACCCAGTTATTGGAACCAAGTGGGTCTACAGGAACAAGATGGATGCATAAGGAAACATAGTGAGGAACAAGGCTAGGCTTGTTACTCAAGGCTACAGGCAAGAGGAAGGAATTGACTATGACCAAACCTTTGCCCCTGTTGCAAGGTTAGAGGACATAAGAATCTTCCTTGCCTATGCAGCTCACAGGAGATTCAAAGTCTTCCAAATGGATGTCAAGAGTGCATTCTTGAATGGAGTGCTTCAAGAAGAGGTTTATGTAGAACAACCTCCAGGTTTTATCTCTCTAACTCAACCCTCTTTTGTATTTAAAATGCATAAAGCTCTCTATGGTTTAAAGCAAGCTCCAAGAGCTTGGTATGAGACCTTAGCAAGCTTTCTTTTAGAGCATAAATTTACAAGAGGAACCATAGATAAAACTCTTTTCACTAGAAGTCATAAAGACCAAATATTATTAGTACAAATATATGTGGATGACATCATTTTTGGGTCTACTGATCCAAAATTATGCAAGAGGTTTGCTGACCTCATGCATTCTAAATTTGAGATGAGTAGCATGGGTGAGCTTTTCTACTTCCTTGGTCTCCAAGTGAAGCAGCTCCCTGATGGTATCTTCCTCTCCCAAGCTAAGTATGCTAAAGAGCTTATTAAGAAGTTTGGGATGGGTGATGCTTCAGGAATGAAAACACCTATGGCTACTAATGCTGTTGTGGATTCTGATGCAGCAGGGAAACCTATAGATCAGAAACATTATAGGGTAATTGTTGAATCCCTATTATGCCTAACATCTAGCAGACCTGATATAATGTTTGCCACATGCCTTTGTGCTAGGTTCCAAGTGAACCCTAAAGAATCTCACCTTATTTTCTTAAAAAGAATTTTGAGATATATAAAGAGTTGTCCTAATCTAGGACTCTGGTATCCTGCAGAGTCAGAATTTAAGTTAACTGGATAATTAGATGCTGACTATGCTGGATGTAGAGTGGACAGGAAGAGTACCTCTGGAACTTGCCAGTTCCTGGGTATGAGACTTGTCTCCTGGTTTTGTAAAAAGCAGACATCTGTGTCAACATCAACTGTAGAAGTAGAATACATGGCTGTTGGCAGCTGTTGTTCACAAATGTTATGGATCCAAAACCAACTCCTAGACTATGGTGTCAACTTAAATAATTCAACATTATTTTGTGATAATACTAGTGCTATTGCTATAGCACAGAATCCACTTCACCATTCTAGGACTAAACATATTGAAATAAGACATCATTTCATTAGAGATAATGTAGACAAAAAGAAAATTAACTTAATCCATATTTCTACTGATTTACAGAGAGCAGACATTTTCACCAAACCCTTGGATGAGAAAAATCATCTGTTCTTTATAAATCAACTGGGAATGATCAATGGAGAAGAGTTAAATTAATTTCTGTCTGCATTCGACGAATTTTCCAGAGTTCGTCAAACGGAGTTCGACGAATTAGGGAAAGTTTGAGAGATTCTCGTCGAACGGAGATCGACGAATTCTTTGTGTGGAAAACATTTTCGTCGACCAGAGACCGACGAACTTTGCTTCAGAAGACGCTTCGTCGAATGGAGTTCGACGAACTGTTTTTGATTCTTCTGGTTGAGATCGACGAATTATTTGTCTATAATTTATTTCGTCGACCTCAGTTCGAAGAACTGTTTCTTTTCGTGGAACGGAGATTGTCGATTCATATTCTGAAAATCTTATATCTAGGTTTTCTTCGACCTCCGTCCCGCGCTTTCAGTTCTCTTGCTCTTGATCGCCGTTTTCTCTGTGTCTTTCTTGCAGGTCATCAATGGCGATTCCAGTAAGCACCTTAGCCGCAATGAAATTCGACACTGGTTTTGATATGGGTTTCGATTCTTTCCAGCACTCCGACCCCATATTTCTCTATATCTTGGAACTGCTAGAAGAACTTCATCTCAAGGATTTCATGACCAGACAAATTAAACTGCATGCGACTGAAATCAGGGAATGGGTATACACATCTACTGCTTCTGACGATGATACATTGACCGGAACTATCGGGAGTACTGCTGTTTCCCTATCTCCCGCAATTCTTTTTGAGATTTTTGGATTAGTAAATGGAGAAGATAACATGGAAATAGATTCTGAAGAATTTGGTGATATCCTGAAGTTAATGGGGTTTTCAGGAAGCAACCCTAACAAGCTGTTGAAGAAGCAACTGTCTGCTGCGTACCAGTTCCTGGCAGACATTGTAGGAAAAGTGCTGATGGGCAAGCACTCAGCGCACGAATACATCACAAGACATCAATTCCTTGTTATGTGCGCAGTGGTAAACAAGAGACATGTCGATTGGGGCATGATTTTCTTTGAGTTGATAAAGAAGAAGAACAGCAAGAAAGAAGTCTGCTTTGGAAGAATCCTGGGGATCTTCCTCCAGGAAAAGGCTGGTGAATGTATGGTCTCCCAGACCATCTTCATCAATGCCAGCAAGCGCCTCACCTGCGCCTTATTTGGCAGATGGGAGAGGACTATCTCCAAGCCCTCCAAGGCTTCCTCCTCTTCAATCCCAGCTTCTGAGAGCACCATGGCTGTGAAGGCCACTCCCCTCCCTGCTGAAGAGGTCCTCCCATCTCCACAACCTCTTCCAGCAACCCATATTCCATCATCAACCACTCTTCAAATTCCTTCAACTTCCCCCTCTCATGTTTCTTCATCACCACATCATACCTCTATGCCTACTCCACCTCCATCTCCACCTCTGGACATCACCAACATTCCAACACCCCCAGCTTCACCTCATGACACCCATATTCCTACACCTCCTCAGTCTCCTCTTCCCCCTCATTTGTCATCCATTCCTTCTTACACTCTACCCACAGACTCTATCATACCAGATGCCCCCATTCCATCTTCATCTCCATCCACTCATCACACTCATGTTATTCCATCCTCCATTCCATCCTCTTCCCCTTCCCCATTTGATCCATCTACCATCATATCCTTGATCTCTCCCCTCATCAAATCTCTCATCCAAGAGGCCATTACACCTCTTGTGACCTCCATCAATTCCTTATCTGCACAAATTTCTCTCCTCTCTACTGCCTCCTCTTCATTCAGGGGCCTGGCTCCAGGATCTCCTGAACCCAGGCAGGGGGAGATGCTCTATGAAGAAGCAGCAGCAGATGCAGCAGCAGATACAGTAGTAGCTCCCTCTACAGCAGCAGTTTCAGTTTTAGATGCATAAATTTTGCCAGAATTTGATTTTGAGATGATTGAATTAATTCACTTTATGGATACTGACATTGACCTAGACGAGTCAGTTGAGCAAATAAAACCTGTTGGTGATTTCCATTTAAATCCCACAGTTAATTTGTCTGCTTTGTTGAGAAGTTTTGATACTATTTTTGTGCAGTTACCCTCTACTAAGCCATATTTGGTTATTGTTCCTTATACCTCTCCAGTTAGTCCAGTAGTTGCTAAGCAACTCTGTGACAGTTTTGCTATCCCAGCTTCAATCTCTGCAGCTAGTCTTGAAGTCATTCCAGAAGATATTTCAGTACCAGTTTTTGTTATGGATGACTCTCCTTTGCCTAATTTGGATGAGCTTATCCAGATTGATATAGAAGAGGAGAATAAGGCAGTAGCTGAAAGCTCTGTCCCTATTATTTCTGATTCCTGTGCAGCCTCCTCCTCTCCTATTGCTGAAACTCCAGTTCCTGAACCTTCTGCCCCTCCTCCAGAAAAAGCTGTTATTTATTATAAACCTTTAAAAGCTTTGGATGCTCTTTATGACAACCCTCAGGGTTCTGATTCTGAAGAAGATGATGATGATGATTAAGATGAAGACGCTGCCAGTAAGAAAAAGAAAATGCTGACAAAGAAAAGGAAGGCTCCTCCTTATCCAGCTCCCAAGCCTAATCCCACTGCTGACACCCCTTATTACATTCTGCACAATGTCACTCCATACAAGGGAATGCCTGCATGGATGTGGCTATCCAAGAACTAGCAGAAGGATAGGAAGAGAAGTAGGAGATATTCTCCTCCTCCAGTACACAGATACAGGAAGGATCCTCCTCCTCCTCCTCTAGCAGCTGGTGCCAGTGGCTCTAGCTCTCAGAGATCTGCCCCCATGCAAACATATCAGAGACAGTCAGGGAGATCATCTAGAAGCAGCCAGCAGAGGCAACCATCCTCAGGTAATCAACATCAGCAGCAGCAGCAACATACCTCTGAAGAACACAAAGCTGATAGTCCAAAAATGCCATAATCTCCTCCAATTCCATTTGAAGATCCTGAAACTGCAAATACTGCAAAAATGGCCAGATTTAAGGAGCTAATTGGACTATCCTTGATCAATAAAGCCAAGGCTGAAGGAAAAAACACATCAGGATTTACAACAATGTCTAAGTACAAAAAGGAAGAGTTGAAAAGGTTTGACAAAGGCAATAAACTGTTTAATGTTGATGACTATATGAAGCTCCATCTAGAAGTAGTTGTCTCCAGAGCTACTTCATTGAATATTATTGGGGCAGCTGATATGACTATGACAAAGGCTCGGGCTTCAGATCCAAAGAGAGAAATCATCTTCAAAAAGCCAGGAGAACAGACATCAGAAGACAGGTCCAAGCAGAAAAAGAAGAAGTAATCTTTATTTTGTTTTAATTTCTTTCTGCTATTTTTTTCAGAACTATGCTATTTATTTTAAACAAAGCCATGTATATATATATCTGCTGCATGTGTTATTAATTCTCTGCCAGATATATTTCTTTTCTTGCTTTGTTTATCTGTTTATTTTTGTTTTGACTCTGCCAGTGACCTCACCCAAATAGGGGGAGATTATTGGATCCCTAGTTGATTTGGGCTAGGTTCACTGACTTAGGATGTGACCCAACCTGTATAGCCAGGGTCAATTTTGTGTCCTAGAGTTTAGGCCAAGTCCTTAGAGTCAACTTCAGAGTGACCTGCCTTCAACAAGACCATCAGAGACTCCAGACTTAGAAGATTTCAAGACCAAGAAAAGTGAGTTCGACGTTCGTCAAACTCAGCTCGACGAAAGGTGTTCTGCGCTCGAAGATCGTGAGACAATTCTTTGTGCTGAGCTCGACGATCTTAGTTCTCTGTTCGACGAAGACTTAGGTTCTTCATCAAGCTAAAGTCATGACAACTTTAGAATTTTTCTAAGTCAAACTTCAAGCTTCGGTCGACGAATTAGATTCTGAGATCGACGAACTTGGACCTCAAGTTCTCAACTTCTCAGGTCGATGAAGTCAGCTTCTCAGGTCGACGAATGCAGTACTCTACTCGACGAATTCTAAATTCAGAGGATTTGTGTCGACACTTAGGGCATATGTCGACACCAGACAATTCATGTCGACACCAGAAGATTTGTGTCGACACTAGGATATCAGTCAACACCAGCTTATGTCGACACTGAATATCAGTAGACACATAATATTTTGACTAAGTCCAGAACTGTTCTCAGCTCGACGAATATAGATCTCAGCTCAACGAATGAAGACTGTCTGTTCGATAAATGAAGATTGTCTGGTCGACGAACTCTCTCAAGCTCAGCTCGACGAACTCAAGCTCAGCTCGACGAACTCAAGCTCAGCTCGACGAACTCAAGCTCAGCTCGACAAACTCTAACTCAGCTCGACGAATTGCGTTCTTCGTTCGACGATTCCAGACTAGGTCTTCTCCAGTTTTCCCGTCCCGTTTCTTTGCGATGATTCCTGAACAATTAATGCCAGATCTTCTCAGAATGTTACCGTTAGAACGCACATTGATCTTGGATTATTACATGCCGTTTTTCCATGGGACAGTTAGGGAAATCATTGATTGCCGCTTCCTTCCCAGGTTGACTGCAATTACTGCTCAAGCATTCAAATTTCAAAAGGATTCTTCAGTCAAAAAGATACACAAAAGAGAAAGTAATCTTGCACACAGACAGACATACACACAGCAATACAGACAATCAGATAGACACACTCAGATTGCACAGAAGAACAATCATACTCAAATCTAAAGTTCTACTGCAATCAGCCTAAACCAGAGAACAACTTCATCAAGAAGAAGAACAACCTATCACTATCAAGAGTCTTCTTATGTCAAATCTCAGGACAAATTCAAAAGGACAACAAAATTCTATCTGTCAAAGAAGTTCCTGAACAATCCCTGGTCCAGGCACTCTAGGTCTTTGAATACCTATCACCCTGAAGCAGTGCTCCAGTTTTCCTGATACATTCAAGATCTCAGGGGGAGCAAATCTGCTGAAATCAATCCACAGTGTTCTCATTTGCTATTGAGAAAGAGAAGATGCCATCACCTCTTTTCAACTCCTGTACAGGGTTTAAATTCCCTTCAAAATTATTTTGGTTGCAAGTCTTCTTCCAAAAGACTTGAGGTTTTGGTTTTTGAGCACCTGAACAAAAGCTCATTAGTGTCAGGCACCTGATCAAAAATTTGAGTGGATTCCTACCAGGGTGGTAGAAGTGTGGATGCACCCAGGTTGGGGAACCACTATAAAATTTCTTGTGTCGTCTGGTTTCCCTTTATTTTTGTTTTGGCTGTGCTCTGTGAATTGGATAGTTTGTTGTGCTTATCTTATTTTATTTGCTGAGTTGTTCACTTAGGATTGCAACAAAAGTTGTAAAAAGTTTTGTAGTGAGCACAATACTCTATTCACCCCCTCGAGAGTATCTTCAGATCTAACCTGCACTTTCATCATCCAATACCAACCCAACCAAGAATATAAAATTGAAGTCAATCCACACATAAGTAAAATAGTCAAAAAGTACATCAAGAAAAGAAGCTACAACAAGCTTCTAAAATATCAGAGTACAGGTAAAACTTGCCCAACAGGGCTGCGTCAAAAGTCTCTCAAACTCACTTCGGTGACTGACGGTAGAGACGACACCGTCCCTTCAGGCCCTGTCGTCCTGGCCTGCCTGTCCTACTGCAAAATCTACGGCTGCTCTTACTGCTGGGTTTCCTCCTAAAAGGAAGACATAGCAACCGTTAGTCATAAATACTAAGTGGCTATCACATTCGCTCCCCCGGCGACTCCTCGACACCTGGCAGAGAAAGGAACAAGGATACAATATATATAAGTAGAACAGATGTACAAACAAGTGGTATAAAGTGAATAATATCAATATATATAAGCAGCACAATAAATGGGTACGCCATCTACTCTAACAGTTCTACCATCTTCAATAGTATAAGAATATAGAGGTACATCAGAAAGTAACTCAACTTATATGAATGCCCATACAGACATATAAGTTGTGGATCGGCTCAACAGAATAGTAACTCATCTTATAAGAGTGTCCATATAAATTTATACGATAAGGATCTTGTGTATGTAATTAAATGTAATGATATGAATGCAATGTAATGACTCACCCATGATCACGCACATGTAACTGTTATGCGGACACAGATTTGTAGTTCCCACTTTTCGAGTAGGTAGCTAACCTCTCAGGCATCAACTGTTATGGACAGGTGGTGACAGTGGAGCGGGCATATCCACTACTAGGCGGGCATCCACACTACCAAGCATAGGCCTCCGTAAGCCTCAACGCTAAGAACATAATAGCGGAGCTCACATGCGTACAACGACTCTGCGGTAGTCTCGAGTAGATATGCACAGAGAACCAAGCCCCGAACTGGACTATGTTGGGATCCGGAAGGAGCCTCAGAAAAAGCACGAGGACCAAGCCCAACCGTCCACTTGTCATGGAAGGAGCCCCAGGAATGAGCACCGAGGACCAAGCCCAACCGCCCAAAGTCTATCTATCAGCTACCGTCGGTGTGACGACTAACGAGCCCGTGACATGCCACACTATCCTTAAACCAGGATTATGACACCGCGTGTTGACTTACACCGCATGCACTTTCACAACATCATGGAACGGAAGGAGCCTCCGAAACAAACACCGAGGACCAAGCCCAACCGTCCACTTGGCATGGAAGGAGACCCGGAAATGAGCACCGAGGACCAATCCCAACCGTCCACTTACGTCTCTTCTCAACATTATAAACCAGTGCGGTGAAACCACACACTTACACCCTTTCACAATACCGTGCCCCAGGGTACTTATGGGTTCATTATCATTGTAAGGGTACCTCACACATCCATCATCTAAAAAAACGACCATTTGTTCGTAACAGCCATTACCAATTATGTACAGCATATTCAAGCTAAGTTCATCATTATTCAACACATTACCACTGTCAAGCACGTTCTCAATATTTCATATATTTAAATCTTTCTCTAAACTCCACCAAATCACCTTGATCAAGTACTCTCTTCTACATCATTTGTTCATTAAGGAATCAATCCAACAAATATTATTAACATGATTTATCACAACCACTTATAGACTACATTTCAATGAAACATTAACGTTAATGTACAACAATCTCTCTACCAACCCAAAGTCGATACAAAACAAACACGAGAATTACATGTGGAGGAATAATTACTGTATAACAACTTCAAATGGGGATTCCCAAGGCTACATGAATCCGGTGAAGGAGTTTAACCCCTAGTTGTAAAGATATCTCCAAGGGATGCGACTTCCGTGTTCTGTCGGGAGCCCACATCTGGCCGCATCGTGACTGAAGACGGCCTTGAAGGTTGCTGCGCGTAGAAAATAGATTTCTGCACGCATCTTAAAGCATGTCATACGACATCGGTTCATCTTCTTCCTTCAACCAAACTTTCAAATAACCTCCAGAATATCTCCTCCCTTATTCACCCACATAATGCCACATCTCTTCACGAAACCAGTCCACAAACTGCATTTGAAGTGAGGGAAAGGTTGAATACTCTAATTCCTAGGACACAAGTCCTAGCATGGCCTTTACCTAGAAACCTTCTACTCACAAATCAAGACCCTTTCGAGTCGATATCTCTCCTATAAATATCTATAGATCTAGCACCAAGGGAGAGGGTAGGAAGCTCACCTCATTTCCGGCGTTTCCGGCCATAAATCTTGTCACCCTTATCGGCGGCATCTTCTTCTCCTCGGTTGGTGTTAGTTCTTCACGGGAAGAAGATCAGCTCCTGCACCTTCTTCCTCTCCAGTAGTTTCTTACAGCAATAGCTTTGGAAGGAAGACTAGAAACGACAAGGGTTTTCTCCTTTTTTCATATGAGAAGTTTGGTAACTGCATAGACACGTGTCGGCCTATCATTGGACCGCCAATCAACTCAGTAAATGAGTCCCTTCGAAACGACACAGCCGGAAATTTTGCCAAAACCCGAAACTGAACTACACGGGTAGGGACACGCTTGTGTCACTACTTGTGTCCTACTCAGGAAGAATGAGGTCGACGATTCGTCGAGTTCCGCTCGACGAATTGTCGAGCACTTGGACACACATGGGTAGGGACACGCTGATATCACTACCCGTTTCCTGCTCGGGAGGAACACGGTCTACGAGTCGCCGAGCTGCTGCTTGGACACATACTGGTTGGAATACGCCTGTGTCACTACCCGTGTCCTGCTCGGGAGGAACACGGTCGACGATTCGTTGAGCTCTACTCGACGAGTCGCCGAGCTGCTACTTGGACACACACAGGTAGGGAAACGCCCGTGTCACTACCCGTGTACTGCTCGGGAGGAACAAGGTCGGCGGTGTTAGTCGAGCTCTGCTCAAAGAATAAACACACATGGGTAAGGACATGCCCGTATCACTACCCATGTCCTTCTCTGTAAATTTCACAAAGAAGATGCAAAGATACCAGAGTACCACACGGGTATGGACAAGCCCGTGTCACTACCCGTGTCACTACTCTGGACCAACTTCTCCTCCCTTACTCAAGTGCAAGCCCAACTGCCAGCACTCCCTGAGCCCACGTTAGCTCTCCCGACTTAAAAGTACGCACAAGGGGCCTAGCACAAATTTGGACGTTACATATTATGTGGGGAAAGAAGATCCCCTCCAGCACCTTCAGTGGTTCGAGGACGCAGTTTCGATCAGGCCAATGATAGACGCATTCAAGTGCAATCCTTTTGCCATCACTCTGAAGGACAAGGCTAGGGACTGGTTTCAGCCGCATTTCTCAACCTGAGCAGGAGCTTTCAGCCGCATTTCCTTTTGCCATCACGCGAAGACCTGAGCAGGAGCTTTCAGCCGCATTTCTCAACTTCAAAGAAGAGGAAGAAGAACCCAGAGTCGATTTATCTGATTAAGCAGAGGGATGACGAGTCCCTAGCTCAGTATGTAGACAAATTCTAGGAGGAGATCCTGGATATTCAGGAGGTTCCTGGATTCTCCCTCTAGATGGTATTTACCGTTGGACTACGGGAAGGCTTCTTCAAGATGAGCCTCACTCAGAATGCGCCTCTGTCATTTGAATGGTTGATGGAGAAGGCTGCGAAGGAAATAATAATGGAGGCGGTGAATCCATCTTTTGAAAAAAAGATAGCAAGGCTGACGGAGGTTGAATCAAGAGAATCAAGAGGAGGGATAAAATAAGAAGGGAGGAGAAGAGAAGAGCCGAGGGCACCGGTGTACCAGGAGTTGGAATGGAGGCAGCAGGGAGGCCCTGCCCAGGGGCAGGGGAGAGGATTTCGCCAGGGGCTAAGGAACCAACCAGGAGGACCTGGGAGATTCAACCAGTAGGGGTGGGGGAACGGTCATAGACCACCACTACCCAGGCCGCCTCATGCCATGGACATTGGCCGAGGGAGAGGTAGAGGCCGAGAGAGAGGAAGAGAAGGAGCAGGAGCGGGAAGGACGAGAAACCCTCAGGAGGGGAGACAAAGGGAGGAGGTAGCGCTGCTATACTGTGACCTCCACGAGGAGGAGGGTCACGCAATAGATACCTTTCAGGAATTCTTGGAAATGAGAAGAGCCAGGGGAGAAGGATAACAGCAGAGGCCGGTGCAAATAGTGGAGGTGACCGGTATCTGAAAGATATAGTACCTAAACACCTAGAGGGGGGGGGGGGGTGAATAGGTGACCTAATACTTTTTGAACTTTAATGGCAGCAAACAGTTATATCATAGAATCTACTCTACTTTATCACAGCAATCACACAGCAAAACACAATCACAGCACAGCAAACACAGTGTTTTATAGTGGTTCCCCAAGCTTTGGGTACATCCACTTTCCCCCTTCGCCTATCTAGCAGTGTACTAGATTCGGCCAAACTTCACCACTGTATCAGAACCCAAACTGGTTCCTACACCTCAGGCCCAAGGCCCTACAACTCAGCTTTATCCCAAAGCCTACACTCAGCCACAAAGGCCTACACTCAGCCAACAAGGCCTACACTCAGCCACAAAAGGCCTACACTCAGAGATTTCAATCTCCTACACTCAGGCTCTCAAGCCCTACCCTCAGACTTTATAATTACAGGCTTACAATTCACTCAGATCCAAAGGATCCTACAAGATAAAAATGTTTATAGAAATAATAAATCAACAACTCAGAAACAAGAGAGGGGAGTTGAGAGTTTCTTGATGAGTTCTTGGAAGAACTCAGCTGGATTCAATCTGACTTAGCTTTCTTCAAAGCTTCTTGAAAGTAGAACTGAATAAGAATGAATCCTCCTGCAGTTGATCCTTGATCTCTGCTTCTTAAGATCCAGAATAAATCTGAACCCTTCTTCTCAGCCTAGTTCCAATGGCTGATTTCTTGGATGGAGCCCTCTCTCTCCAACTTCTTAGATCTGCACTTGGACAGCTAGATCTTCTTGATTTGATACTTGATCAATAACTCTGTGAACCACTTTAATAACTTGTTCAACAACAATCTGATCCACCTTCTTAACAACAGTTTTTGTAGACTGTATGAGCCTATTTATAGGCCTTCTTCATGGTAACCGGCTGGTCCGGTCCATAACTGAATTCTGACATCTCTGACAGGTGCTGTAGACCGGTTGGAACGATAGCTGTCAAGTCATCCAGTCAATTCTTGAAAGTTCTCTAACTGTCTGAAAGTGTCGAGACTTTTTGTCTTTAAGTGTCGACACTTATAGACCAAGTGTCAACACAAGTTGTGTAAGTGTCGACACAAGTCTACAAGGTGTTGACACAACTCCTTGTGTTGTAGATACTATGTCTCGACTCAGATTCTTCTTCAGGTGTCGACACTAAAATTGAGTGTCGACACAAGTACTTGATCTTCTATCTTTTGCTGAATTCTTCTAAGTGTCGACACATCTCCCTTGTGTCGACACAACTTCTTGTGTTGAATCTGTTAAGTGTCGACACTGCTTCTTGGTGTCGACACATAGTCTTCTATGTTGATACTTGCTGAGTGTCGACACTGCTCCTTGTGTCGACACTTGATTCTTCTGTTGAGACTTCAGCTGAGTGTCGACACATTCCCTTAGTGTCGACACTTGTACTTAGAATATTTTGTTGATATTTCTGTTCTTTGCTAAGTGTCGACACAGCTCCATGTGTCGACACTTTCTTCAAGTGTAAAGTCTTCAGCTGAGTGTCGACACATTGTTCTAGGTGTCGACACTTACTTCATGTGTTGACTCTTCTGTTGAGTGTCGACACATTGTTCTTGGTGTCGACACTTTAACTTAGTCTCTGCTGACTTTTGCTGAGTGTAGACATAGCTCCTTGTGTCGACACTTTCTGATGTAGACACAGTTCTTCAAGGTGTCGACACTGCTGTTAAGTGTCGACACTTTCTGTCTGCACTTTTCTCCACTGAGTGTCGACACAGCTCCAAGTGTCGACACTTTCTGTCTGGTGTCGACTCTGCATCCCAGGTGTCGACACAATGACTGCAAGTGTCGACACTGCTTGTCTGGGTGTCGACACAAGTCTTCTTAAGTGTCGACACTTTCCCTCTGGGTGTCGACACATGGACTTAGAAACTTTTTGCTTCAGTCCAGTAATTACTTAACCTGCACAAGTAAACTCAACATACATCAAATACATTATGATGTATATCATTGAGTTGGGTGAGGCTTCTTCAAATCAGGTACATTTAACCAATGTACCCAACAATCTCCCCCTATTTGGAGAAGTCATAACCCTTAGTCAATGATATACACCATTCATAATAAAATTACAAAATGATGTAAAGCAGAATTAAGTACTGCAGGGTAAACATAAACATGTATCAATTTCACATGTATACAAATTCATCATTACAGAACAAATAAGAAATAGACATAGACATATTCACAGAAAAAACATGAAATATATTAATCATATATTGTTCTAATATCTGTCTTATACATTTTCAGTAGTCCACAAAAATGTTTTACATCCAAAAGAATACAAAGTAATCTTCAAGTAAATTCTTAATCTATTTCTGTTCTGGTTCCTTGATAACTATTCCTTTGTCAGCTTGGACTTTAGCTTGGACAGGAGCATCAGCAGTTTCAGCATCAGCAGGCTTCTTGCCTTTCAGATCTTTCTTTTTAAGCTCTTCAGCTTTGATCTTCTGCCTCTCAAAATAGTGGTATGACTTTGGAAAGTACTTGCTAGGCTCCTGAGCTGTAGGAGGTAGCTTTCCCATCTTTGCCTTCCTTCTGTATTGAACAATGGCCTCTTGTCTAGATTCATGCTTTCTCCATTCAGCTTCAGAGAACCACTTGTTCCTGTCATGAGTGTTATCCTTGGCAGCTTTCCAGGCAGTTAATATAATATTCCTAGAGGTAGGGCTCCACTGTTCAAAGTCTGGCCTTTGTTCTGCTTGTTCCCTAAACCTCTTCTTAGACAGTCTTGTCTCTTCCTCTTTCTATAATGCCTCTTGCATGGCTTCTGATATAGGCTGAACAACCTTTTCAATATGGACATTGTCCTTGCCCCCAGATGGGTTGTACATGGTCTATACCTCAGCATGAATCATTTCAAAATCTGGAGGTGGATAAATGACCTGAGCTACTTCTGGTTGCTCACCTCCAAGATAGGCAGGGTTAATGCCAGATTCAGCAACATCATTGTCATCACACAGAGGAGGATACCCAAGTGTAGCTCCGATGGAATTTGATATCCACTATGATGGAATTTGATATCCACTTAGCATGGTCAGAGCTTACCTTGACTAACACTCTCTCCCCCTTTATGACTTCTCTAGCCATATGATCTCTGACATCATCCTTTTGAAATCTGATTTGACTATCCAAGTATCTGATTCCATCTTTAAAGAATGGTTTGAGATTTTGAAGTTGGTCTGATATGGCTTTCTGGGAGGCTTGGATAGCAGTCTTAACAGCAGAAAATTCTTCTTGAAAGGCTTTGTCAAATTCAGCTTTAATAGTAGCATTGGAAGTAGAAGGTTCAGCAGCCTTGTTCTTTAACTCAGTGACAATAGCATTATGGGAAGCAGTCAAATTGTCATTCATTCTTAGCTGATTTTCAAGCACATACCCTTGCTTCAATGCTATGTCATCCACTTGTGCCTTTATCTTTTCCTGGTGGGTTGCCAAGTACACCACTGCATTGCCACCCTTGTGGAAGCAGTCTGTCATCTCCTTCTTATTTTGGTTCATTTCAAACCTTATAGATTTTATATCCTGGGCCAGATCAAATTGGAGTGATTTTTGCCCTTCATCTACATATTTCTCTATGGTCTACCTTTGCTCATCCAACTTGATTTGCATTGCCACCATCAGTGCATTATGATCAAAAGCTGGGGCTGCCTGTACTATAGACTATGGAGCAACATTTTGGAGAGCCTTTTTATAACTCTGGCTCCTTCTTTTGAAGACATAAATTTTCTTTTTCCTAGCCCTTGCAGCCTCCTCATCTTCAGATGCTGAGGAGCTGGCAATGTCAACCCTCTCCTTAGGGCTTGGAGGCTTCTCAGGTTGCACATTTGGAGCTTTCTGAGTTTCTTGCCTTATAGGCACTTCATGAACTTGCACTTGCTCCCCCTCAGCAGCAGCATTCTCTTCATCAGTAGTAGCCTTGTCCATGTTAAAGTCATGTTGATCTAGATTTAAAAATAAATCTTCCATGGTGTATTCTGGTGGTGAATGAACTGGAGACATTCTTTGCTCTTCAACCACTGGATCAGGAACCACTGCTTGTACAACAGATGTGTCTTTTATAACAGCATCTGGATCTTGACTATTCAGCTGAGTTTGCTGATGAACATCAGACAAATCAGCATCTTCTATAAGAAATTCTAAAGTATTTAGGTCAGTGAGTACCTCTAGTATGATGGTGGTGGCTTGTTCACTTTCCAGTGCAGATGGTTCTTCTACAGCTGGAAGCTCCCCCTGGCTTTGATCCTTATGGATGGGGCTAGCTTGAGGCAGCTTCCCCTGAATCTCAACAACCTCTTGAGGAGCAGGAGTCTTTTCAGCAGGCTCTTCCTCATGCTCATCTGGAGTGAAGACAACCTGTTCTTCACTATCATAACTGCTAGTGGACTCTTGTGCCACTGGAGCAGTCTTCCTTTTCTTCTTAGGAGGAATTTCTTTCTCAAAAACTAGTTTCTCAGGGGTTGGCATTTCCTTTGACAATACCCTGTCCCATCTAGAAAAGATCCTTAGATCCATCTTCCTCATATGATTTATCTTGCTTCCAGCAGCAGTATTCATTACCTTTGGTATGGTACCAGCTAGGTAGAGACTTAAGATTCTGCCCAGATTGGGCTTCTTCAAGCTTTCCTTGATTTTCTCATAAACTACTATACACCAGTCTGTTTTTAGTGTGAAGATTATCCTTGTCATTATTCCAAACATATAGGCAGACACTCTGTCATGCCCTCCTGGCTTGCTGAGTAATACTTTTCCAACTATCTCAGACATGAATTTGCCTTGATTGTTCATGCCTTTCCTATTGAAAACAGAACCTATCTTCATCTTAGGATCAAGTCCACACCAGGTTAGAGCTTCCCTGGTCCTGGATGCAGTAACTTCATCTTCCTCTTGTGTTTTTGGAAGCCGTAGAGTCTTCCTCAGACTCTTTGGTGATACCTTGTCCTTCATTCCATGAACTCTGGATTTGATTCTGTATCCAGACTCATCTACTTCAGCTCCATTTAGGAATTCAAGAACCTCTTTCTTCCATATCTTTGTATGTTCAGAAACTAAATACTCTAACCCTGAATCTGCTACTAGGGTTACGACAGACTTGATTTCTTGATCAGCATCTTCGAAAGCACCGCGCACCAGCTCATATCCTTCGTTGACGTTCTCCTCTAGCTTAGGCGCCATTAGGGTTTGTAGAATTTGTCTTGAGAGAAGAGAGGTGTCGACACAGTAGTTTTGGTCTCGAAACTTTGAAAGCGTGTCGACAAGCAAAGACAAAACCCTATTTATACCTTTCTAATTTTGAAGATGAACAGGCGGGACAACGAACATAAAATGTGTCGACACTGGAAATAAGTGTCGACACTGACTTATAATGTCTCGACACATATGTGTCGACACAAGTTTAGTCAACAGATTTTATGTGTCGACACTTGGTTATGTGTCGACACAACATAACTCGACATATTGTCGAGACTTTACTTAGAAAATTCTGAGTAAATACTAAGTGTCGACACCACATTGGATGTGTCGACACCTACTGGACATGTGTCGACACTAATATTCTGAAGTGTCGACACCAACTTCCTAGATGTGTCGACACCTTTTTCCTGAAGTGTCGACACCATTTTTCTGTGTCGACATAGACTTGTCTATGTGTCGACACCTTTTTACTTAGCCAATTTCAATTCTGTAAACTAACTCTAAGTTTATCATTCCTAGTTCAATTTTGAATCTATTGAACTTAGCTTCTTCTAGGGGCTTAGTAAACATATCAGCTACTTGATTATCAGTTTTAACATATTCAAGTAAAATATCTTCTCTTTCTACATGCTCCCTAAGAAAATGATATTTAATTTCAATATGTTTAGTTCTACTATGGGATACAGGATTATTAGCTATTGAAATAGCACTAGTAGAATCACAGAAGAGTGGAGTTCTACTTACCTGAAATCCATAGTCCTCTAGCTGATGTTATATCCACAGAAGTTGAGCACAGCAACTTCCTGCAGCCACATACTCTGACTCTGCAGTGGAAATAGCCACACTGGTTTGCTTTTTGCTACTCCATGAAATTAGTCTCCCACCTATGAATTGACAGGTTCCAGTAGTGCTTTTTCTATCTTCTTTCCATCCTGCAAAGTCTGCATCTGAATAACCTGTTAGATCAAAATCTCCATTCCTAGGGTACCAGAGGCCTAGATAGGGAGTGCCCTTTAGATATCTCAATATTCTTTTGACTGCTGTCAAATGAGACTCTTTAGGGCAGGCTTGATACCTTGCACAGACACATGTAGCATACATGATATTTGGTCTACTAGCAGTCAAGTATAATAGGGAGCCAACTATCCCTCTATACAAGGTTTCATCCACAGGTTTCCCTGCATCATCCTTGCTAAGAGACATCTTGACCCCATAGGAGTCTTCATGGTACTAGATGAATCCATACCATATTTCCTTATGAGTTCTAGGGTGAACTTGGACTGACATATGGATAAACCACTTTCAGTCTGTTTAACTTGGAGACCCAAGAAAAACTTCAACTCTCCCATACTACTCATCTCAAATTGACCTTGCATAAGTTTTGCAAACTTTTTGCAAAGGCTGCTTTCAGTAGACCCAAATATAATGTCATCTACATATATTTGGACTAGTATAACTTTGCCTCTAGATTCCCTAAGGAATAAAGTCTTATCTATTTTCCCCCTTGAGAACTTGTTCTCAATGAGAAAACTAGATAGGGTTTCATACCAAGCCCTAGGGGCTTGCTTTAACCCATATAAAGCTTTCCTAAGTCTATAGACATGATGAGGTAGAGTTGGATCAACAAAACCTGAAGGCTGTTCCACATAGACTTCTTCCTTAAGATTACCATTCAGGAATGCTGACTTGATATCCATTTGGTAAACTTTGAATCCTTGATAGGTTGCATAGGCCAAGAACATCCTTATGGCTTCCAGTCTGGCTACTGGAGCAAAGGTTTGATCAAAATCAATACCTTCTTCTTGCCTATATCCTTTAGCAACCAGTCTTGCTTTATTCTTAATGATGACCCCTTGTTCATCCATCTTATTCCTGTAGATCCACTTGGTTCCTATTATATTGTGGTCTCTAGGTCTAGGAACAAGTTCTCAGACCTTGCACCTTTTGAACTGATTAAGCTCTTCTTGCATTGCTTCAGTCCATTGTGGATCCAGTATTGCTTCTTCAAACTTCTTAGGTTCTACTTGAGACAGAAAACTGTAGTAGATTGCTGCATTCATGTATCTGCTCCTGGTTTGTACTCCTTGTCTTGGATCTCCAATAATCTGCTCTACTGGATGATCTCTAAGATGCTTATTGGCTGGTGGCATCCTAACTTCTGGTTGAACCTCTTCAGCATCTCCATCATGCTGTATTCCTTGAACTTCATCAGCAATTGGTACATGTAGTTCTCCCCCTAGACAACAGCTACTATCCTCTCCTTGCTATCTTGCAGCAGGTACTTCTTCTATAGTAAGCTTGTCCATTTTCTTTGTTAAACCTGTGGGGCTGCATACAGTACTAGACAACTCATTGTTAATAAGTTTAGTCTCATCAAAAACTACATGCACAGATTCTTCTACAACTTGTGTAGACAAGTTGTAGACTCTATAAGCCTTACTATTATTGCTGTACCCAACAAAAATTCCGTCTTGGGACTTGGCAGCAAACTTAGTTAAGTAAGACTTCCCATTGTTAAGTATGAAGCATTTGCAACCAAAGATCCTGAAGTAGTATAAGTTTGGTTTCCTGCCTTTCACAACTTCATAGGGGGTCTTGTTAAGCCTTTTAGTGATGGTAGCCCTATTTATAACATGGCATGTAGTGTTAACTGCCTCAGCCCAGAAATACTCTGGCAGTGATGTATCACTTAGTAGGGTCCTACCAGCCTCTATCAAGATTCTATTCTTCCTCTCAGCAATGCCATTTTGCTGAGGTGTTCTAGGTGAAGAGAATTCTTGAAATATCCCAAATTCTTCACATAGTTTTGTCATGCTATCAGACTGAAACTCAGTACCATGGTCACTTCTAATCTTGACCACTGTACTGTCTAGTTCATTCTGAATTTGCTTGACAAAGCTATGGAAGACACTAGGTGTTTCAGATTTCTGTCTTAAGAAGAACACCCAGGAAAACCTTGAGTAGTCATCTACAACTACAAGGGTATAGACCTTCCTACCTAAGCTGTGAACTAGCTTTGGACCAAAGAGATCCAAGTGCAAGAGGTATAAACACCTCACATCATCTTTGTTTTCTATGCTTCTAAAGGTGGATTTAGTCTGCTTGCCCTTTTGACAAGCTGAGCAAATACCATCTTTAACACACTTAACTTGAGGACCATTCCTCACTAACTCTTTGCTGAAGAGTTTGCTAATAGTCTTGTAGTTAAGATAGGCTAGCCTCTAGTGCCATTTGACACAATGAGTGACTGTCTCATCAGCTACAAGACAAACTGGAGAACCATTGTTCTCAACCATAATGTCTAGGCAGTAGACATTCCTCTTCCTATAACCTGTCAAAATGATCTCTTGATCACTTGACCTCTTGATATGACAACCATTTTTAACAAATGAGATGTCATACCCTACATCACTTAATTGACTTATACTTATTAGGTTGTGTTTCAACCCTTTAACATAAGCCACTTGAGTAATGGTAACCAAGTTGCTAGAAATGTTACCAAATCCTTTGATGATTCCTTTTTCAGAACCACCAAAGGTGACTTTTGGACCATCTTTTATTGGTATGTAGTCCTTTAGTAATCCTCTAGTTCCAGTCATATGTCTGGAACAACCACTGTCCAAGTACCATGTTGGGGTATGGCCACTTGGACTCACCTGCAAAACAGATTAATGAACCTTAGAACCCAAAGAATTCTTGGGTCCTTGGTACTTGTTAGTTTGCAATCTGACAAAGCTACCTACTGGCTTTCAAACAGGTAGTTTGGTACACACTTTGGCACTAGCATTGTGCCAACAGTCCACTGCAAAATGGCCAACTTTGCCACAGCACCAGCATTCAAACTTATTGTACCTTTGCTTAGGTACTGTCTTTGCTGTCTTATCTACAGCAGACTTGTTGAATGTTGGGGCTTTGCCCTTGGACTTGGGCTTGGACTGATCAGTCCTTGTAGGTCTAATAAAACCCAGTCCAGCCTTGCCTTTATGATGAACAAATTCATCAATTAAAGGTAGCACTGACTTAGGTTTAGAAAACCTAGCAACAAGCTCTCTCTCTTTCTGAAGATTGATCTACAGACTCTTGATTTGATCATTCTTAAAGGTGACAGTCCCTATCTGAATCACTGTTATGTATTTCAGCCTGGCTATCTCATTTAGCTTTTGATCAAATAGCATCTCAGAATCTGTTGCAGCAGCTTTAAGATCAGCAATTTCCTTTGCCTGACTTTTGGCTAGGAACTTGCTTTTCTTATAAGCTTGCAACAGTACTTTATATTCATCTATAAGCTGATGAATATCATCCTCAGACTCAGATACATTCTCATCACTTGATGATGAAGAATCTGACTCTGTACTAGAACAAGAAACTGAACTTAGAGTTAAACTTTGTACCTTACTGGGTCCTGGCTGCTCCAGGATTTTGTCACTCTCAGTCAATGCCATCAGTCCTTGGCACTGACAGTCTTCTTGTTCATAAATAGACTCCATTATCTGCATGAATTCTTCTTCTTCAGCAAACAGCCCTATGTAAGCTTCAGCCTCAGACTCAGTTTCTGAAGAAGAGATATCTGATAGAGTCTTCTCCTTCTTGGCAACAAAAGACTTTTCTTTCTTGCCTTTGAAATAAGTCTTTTTCCTGTCACTAGATTCTTTCCTCTTTTCAGGACAGTCTGCAATAACATGGCCCTGTCTATTGCAGCAATAGCATACTATCTTTGAACCAGTTGCCTTGCTAGATTTTGTCCTCTTCCTGTGTTTCTTTGAAGCCTTTTTATCCCGATAAAAATCTTCTTTTCCTTTTGAAGTAGAAGGCCTTGACCTCCACTGTTTCTTCTTCAAGAATTTCTGAAAGTGTCTAGTGAAGGCAGCAAAGTCTTCATCACTTTCACTGCTTGCAGATTTGGTACTGACTGACTCATCTGACTCTGATTCAACTACCTTTGGAGGTGGAGTTGATGACTTATTCCTGCACTTTCTGGAGGCTTCTGTCTTGAAGGCTAATGTTCTTTCCTTGTGTTCAGTTCTTGTTGATTTTTCCTCCTCTTTTCTCACTGTCAACTGCATCTCATATGACAATAATTTGCCAAACAGTGTAGGTGGAGGAATTTCTCCCAATTTAGCCATTTCTCTAATGGCACAGATCTTGGTGTCCCAATCTTTGGTTAGGGACCTTAAGAACTTGTCATTTAGTTCATAGTTACTGAACTCTCTTTCATAAGACATGAGTTCATTCACTATTCTGTAGAACTTCTTATAGCACTCAGTTATGCTATCACCCTTTCCTTGTCTAAAACTCTCATACTCTTGATTTAGCAAGGATTTTCTATCTTGTCTAACTTCTTCAGAACCTTCCATATACACAATAAGAGTGTCTCACATCTCTTTGGCTGTCTTACAGTGTATAAGATTCTGAAATGTTGCATCATCTATGGCACTCACTATAATGTTTTGTGCCCTCTTGTCCATGGTGGCTAGGACAATCTCATCCTTAGTCATTTCAGAGAAATCCTTTAGGGTTCTCTGATTTGCATCTAGAACTGATATCTTCATGGGCACATAAGGCCCCTCTTTTACTGTGATGTAAATCCTAGGGTCTGAGGCCTCCATAAACAGCCTTACCCTTTCCTTCCAGATCCCAAAGATCTCTTTCCTGCATATGTGTAATTTCATGGAACCCAATTCCTTGTGATTCTCAGAAGAACCCATGTTTCTTGATTTTCTTGAATCTGTAATTTGCCTTAGACTGAATCTGCCAATCAGGATCTCCTCAGACTGTTAGTCCTTTTTGAGAAACCTCGCTCTGATACCACTTGAAAGATATAGTACCTAAACACCTAGAGGGGGGGTGAATAAGTGACCTAATCCTTTTTGAACTTTAATGGCAGCAAACAGTTATATCACAGAATCTACTCTACTTTATCACAGCAATCACACAGCAAAACACAATCACAGCACAGCAAACACAGTGTTTTATAGTGGTTCCCCAAGCTTTGGGTACATCCACTTTCCCCCTTCGCCTATCTAGCAGTGTACTAGATTCGGCCAAACTTCACCACTGTCTCAGAACCCAAACTGGTTCCTACACCTCAGGCCCAAGGCCCTACAACTCAGCTTTATCCCAAAGCCTACACTCAGCCACAAAGGCCTACACTCAGCCAACAAGGCCTACACTCAGCCACAAAAGGCCTACACTCAGAGATTTCAATCTCCTACACTCAGGCTCTCAAGCCCTACCCTTAGCCTTTATAATTACAGGCTTACAATTCACTCAGATCCAAAGGATCCTACAAGATAAAAATGTTTATAGAAATAATAACTCAACAACTCAGAAACAAGAGAGGGGAGTTGAGAGTTTCTTGATGAGTTCTTGGAAGAACTCAGTTGGATTCAATCTGACTTAGCTTTCTTCAAAGCTTCTTGAAAGTAGAACTGAATAAGAATGAATCCTCCTGCAGTTGATCCTTGATCTCTGCTTCTTAAGATCCAGAATAAATCTGAACCCTTCTTCTCAGCCTAGTTCCAATGGCTGATTTCTTGGATGGAGCCCTCTCTCTCCAACTTCTTAGATCTACGCTTGGACAGCTAGATCTTCTTGATTTGATACTTGATCAATAACTCTGTGAACCACTTTAATAACTTGTTCAACAACAATCTGATCCACCTTCTCAACAACAGTTTCTGTAGACTGTATGAGCCTATTTATAGGCCTTCTTCATGGTAACCGGCTGGTCCGGTCCATAACTGAATTCTGACATCTCTAACAGGTGCTGTAGACCGGCTGGAACGGCAGCTGTCAAGTCATCCAGTCAATTCTTGAAAGTTCTCTAACTGTCTGAAAGTGTCGAGACTCTCTGTCTTTAAGTGTCGACACTTACAGACCAAGTGTCGACACAAGTTGTGTAAGTGTCGACACAAGTCTACAAGGTGTCGACACAACTCCTTGTGTTGTAGATACTATGTCTCGACTCAGATTCTTCTTCAGGTGTCGACACTAAAATTGAGTGTCGACACAAGTACTTGATCTTCTATCTTTTGCTGAATTCTTCTAAGTGTCGACACATCTCCCTTGTGTCGACACAACTTCTTGTGTTGAATCTGTTAAGTGTCGACACTGCTTCTTGGTGTCGACACATAGTCTTCTATGTTGATACTTGCTGAGTGTCGACACAGCTCCTTGTGTCGACACTTGATTCTTCTGTTGAGACTTCAGCTGAGTGTCGACACATTCCCTTAGTGTCGACACTTGTACTTAGAATATTTTGTTGATATTTCTGTTCTTTGCTAAGTGTCGACACAGCTCCATGTGTCGACACTTTCTTCAAGTGTAGAGTCTTCAGCTGAGTGTCGACACATTGTTCTAGGTGTCGACACTTACTTTATGTGTTGACTCTTCTGTTGAGTGTCGACACATTGTTCTTGGTGTCGACACTTTAACTTAGTCTCTGCTGACTTTTGCTGAGTGTCGACACAGCTCCTTGTGTCGACACTTTCTGATGTAGACACAGTTCTTCAAGGTGTCGACACTGCTGTTAAGTGTCGACACTTTCTGTCTGCACTTTTCTCCACTGAGTGTCGACACAGCTCCAAGTGTCGACAATTTCTGTCTGGTGTCGACTCTGCATCCCAGGTGTCGACACAATGACTCCAAGTGTCGACACTGCTTGTCTGGGTGTCGACACAAGTCTTCTTAAGTGTCAACACTTTCCCTCTGGGTGTCGACACATGGACTTAGAAACATTTTGCTTCAGTCCAGTAATTACTTAACCTGCACAAGTAAACTCAACATACATCAAATACATTGTGATGTATATCATTGAGTTGGGTGAGGCTTCTTCAAATCAGGTACATTTAACCAATGTACCCAATAGTATCAGAGAAGAAGACCGGTGTGTGGATCGAGCAGATGTAGGGACGAAGGGGGAATAGGAGTAATCCATGGGTGGGTGGGGATCGAGGCTGCCCGAAAGGCAAGCCTTCATATCATGTACCGTCGGATTGTAGCTTCGACATAACAAGCCCCTCCACTGGATGAGAAGATCTTCTTTTCTCAAAAAGATATGTAAGACCATGAAGACCCCTTCTCTGACGCACTGGTGATCTGGACCGCCATTGAAAATTTCACGATATCGCGGATCCTGGTTGAAAATGGAAGCTCAGTAAATGTTATCTTTAAAAAGGCATTTAACGAGATGAGGGTGGAGGGCCGAAGGGTGCTGGCAGTAGATGGACCATTTTTTGGATTTTCAGGATAGAGGAAGGAAGTCGAGGGGGGAGTGGGACTCCAGGTAACCCTGGGGAGACTATCTTGGAACTGCCGCTTTTTCTTAGTGGATGCCCCCAGAAGTTACAATGTCATTTTTGGGCAACCCTTGATCAGCGCTTTTAGATGTGTTCTGTCCTCTTTCCATCAGTGCCTGAAGCTCAATGTCGAAGGCACCCAAATCAGAGTACGAGGAGACCCGAAGGAGGATAGGGAAGGTTATGTGACGGCGGTAAACACCATCTCTTGGCAGGGAGAGGCCGAAGAGACGCGGAAGAGGATGGAATGATGACAGCAGGAGTTCGGTGGCGGGGCAGAGGAGAAAGAAGAAAAGTAGGACGGAGGAGAAATGGAAGTGGAGATGGCAGGAGGCATTGCAGTGGAGCCGGAGACGGCGGGAGAGAATGATGGAGAGATGGGGATGGAAGAGGAGAAATAAAACGAGGTCGAAGGAGAAAGGGAGGGGTAGATTGTAGGAGGCATTGAGGTGGAGCCGGAGACGGCGGGAGAGAATGATGGAGAGATGGAGGTGGAAGAGGAAAAGGGATTGAAGGAAGGCCGAGGGAGGAGGAAATAAAAAAGGAAGATGGAGGAAGCAGGAGGGTCGCCCGGGGGGAAGCTCGGTTGGAAAAAAGAAGAGTTTCACGACTGGAAGAAGGGTGCACTAGAGAGCTGGAGAGGGAGAAGCTTTGGGAAGAAATGGTGTTGACTATTATAGAGCACGAGGCAACAAGCCAGGAAGCCGAAGAATAGAATATGCTGGGAGAGCAGGAGAAAGAAGAGGAGTCGTCAAGGCTGAAGGCAGCCGTAGAGATACTAGAGATGGAGATCCTCACTAGAGAAGTAAAAAAAAGAAGATAAAGGTCAGCGACAAGCTCAGCCCAGAAGACCAGGAGGAGATCAAGGCATGCGTACAGAGGAATATTGACGTCTTCGCTTGGAGCGCGGCTGACATGCAAAGAGTTAATGCGGACGTAGCCTGCCACCTTCTGAACCTCCATCCCAACACTGGCCCAGTGCAACAGAAGAAGAGGGCCATCACCCCTAAGATGTTTGGACCCATTAGAGAGGAGGTAGAAAAGCTGCTTAAGGCAGGGTTTGTGTCTGCCTGTAAATATACAGGGTGGGTGAGCAATGTCGTAATGGTTGAAAAGGGGGAGGTTAAGTGGAGAATGTGTGTAGATTTCTCTCTCTTGAATAAAGCATGTCCTAAGGATTGTAACCCTCTGCCTTGAATTGACGCGCTGGCAGACTCAGCCGTCGGTTTCTCACTAAAGAGTTTTCTAGATGCATTTTCAGGATACCACCAAATACGCATGCACCCTCTGGACGTCAAGGATGTCACCTTCGTCATGGAGGATGGATGCTTTTGTTTTAACATGATGCCCTTTGGGCTAAAAAAATGCGGGGGCGACTTATCAAAGAATGATGGATCAGATCTTCTGAGAGCAGAAAGGGCGGAACCTCGAAGTTTATGTGGATAACCTGATGATCAGAAGTCGCGACCTCAGATCTCATATATTGGATCTTGAGGAAACCTTTGGAACCTTAAGAAAATATAAATTGATGCTCAACCCCCTGCAATGTGTTTTTGGAGCCAATAGGGGAAAGTTCTTAGGGCATCTCCTTACCCCATCCGGAGTAGAGCCGAATCCCAATAAGGTAAAGGCAATCCTAGAACTGGAATCTCCCAAGAATACCAAGGAAGTTCAACGTCTCACCGAAAAGCTGGCCGGACTAAGCAGGTTCCTCTCCCGTGCTAGATAAAAATACTCACCTTTCTTCCGGACGTTAAGAGGGGGTAAGAAGTTCGAATGGACCCTTGAGTGTGAGGTGGCCTTTCAGGCTCTAAAGTAGCAGCTATAACGGACGCCTCTACTCCAGTGGCCGAGGGAAGGGGAGGTCTTGTTCTTGTACCTAGGAGTGGAGATCTGTGCCGTGAGTTCAGTTCTTGTACGGGAGGAAAGAAAAAAGCAATTCCCAATCTATTACGTTAGTAGGGTCCTAAAAATGGCATAACTTGGGTACCCCATCCTTGAGAAGCTAGCATTTGCTCTCATCATATCGGTCAGGAAGCTTAGGCCGTATTTTCAGGCCCATTCGATTCAGGTGGTGAAAGATAACCCCCACTGTCACATCTTGGAGGGGGTGCAGCACTCTGGGAGGTTGGCTAAATGGTCGATAGAGCTCATTGAATTCGACCTCACCTTTACTCCTCGACTTGCCATCAAAGCACATGCGGTGGCCGACTTCCTAATAGATTATGTATTGGATATCCAAGAGGCAGAAGCACCCCCTCGAGCGGCTTGGAAGATGCTGGTAGATGGAGCGTTAGAAAAAAATTCCTTTGGAGGAGGAATGATCTTAGTAAGTCTAGAGGGGACCAGAATTGAGCAAGCATCGAAGTTCCACTTCGTGATCACCAATAATCAAGCAGAATATAAGGCGATCATCTCAGGGCTCAGGTTAGCTCGTGAGTTAGGCATAAAAGATATTAGGGTCTCCACGGACTCTATGGTGGTTAT
This sequence comes from Platanthera guangdongensis, assembly GCA_039583875.1. Lineage (NCBI taxonomy): Eukaryota > Viridiplantae > Streptophyta > Magnoliopsida > Asparagales > Orchidaceae > Platanthera > Platanthera guangdongensis. The sequence goes on along the minus strand of CM077164.1, from coordinate 72,856,768 downwards.
GGGCCACATAAAAGGGGAGTTCGAAGAGAGGGAGCCCACACTACAGCTGTACCTAGTCAAGGTCAAAGATATTATCGAGAAGTTCCGTAGTTTTTCGATTCAGCACGTCCTGAGGGATAAAAGTGCTCAGGCTGACCATATCGCAAAATACGACACTCGAGCCAGAGGAACGGTGATGGAGCTTTTCAGGCCGTCCATAGAAGATGGAGAACTCATAGAGATAAACCAACAAGGGTCTTGGATGGACCCCTTCATCACCTTTTTGACCTCGGGACAACTTCCCGAGAGCGATCTCGATAAGAAGTGTGTCAGTTATAAATCAACATACTACTTGCTAAAAGAGGGGGCATTATACCGTAAGACCCTGTCGGATCTGCAGGCTCGATGCTTGTTAGAGGAGGAGTTTCCAAAGGTCCTGGACGAAATTCACTCAGGAGAATGTGGGAGCCACTCAGGGAGTCGGACTTTAGAAGGGAGGGTGCTGAGGCAGGGGTATTTTTGGCCAAACCTCAGGAAAGATGCAGAAGAATTCACAAAAAGATGTCAAAAATGTCAGGAGTTCGCCCCCTCCAACTCCTTCCCGCCCAGAGGCTATGAACCATCATGGCTCCCTCGCCCTTCACGATCTGGGGGCTAGACCTGGTGGGTCCTTTTCCCCAGGCTAGTGCTCAGAGGAAGTTTCTATTGGGCATGGTGGATTACTATTCAAAATGGTTGGAGGTGAAGGCGTTGGCTATAGTCACATCGCAGGTGGTCAAAAATTTAGTATGGGGAGAGTTCATTTGCAGGCATGGCATACCGCTGGCCATTGTAACTGATAACAGACCCCAATTTGCTAGTAGGGAATTCGTTGATTTCATCATCCGGCTGGGCATAGATCTCCATTTTTCCTCGGTTTATCATCCGTGGAGCAATGGACAGGTGGAAGCAGCAAACAAGATCATCGTCAATCTTTTAAAGAAGAAACTAGAGAACTGATGAGTCCAATATTTATAAGGTTTTTCAGACTCATCTGGGCTTATTATCTTGCATGTACATAACTTTTTCAATTGGAAAAAGTATATTTTTGTTTAGATCTTCACTTGACCATTTTGTGCACTGTTTTGTCCCAAGGGTGTGCATTTGCGCATTCTGTTGTTGGGGGTAACCACATGGTGCTCCCCATGACTCTTTCATGCTATTTTCATTGCTGCATATTTGTTGCTGGGAGCTTGTGCTCCAATTTTCATTTTGTTGTGTAGGTGGTGCGTTTTCCCCAAGGCAGGAAATCCGTTTTGAGGAAAAACGGACTGTCGTGCATTTTATTCGCGCACGGTTTATGCCTGATCGTGTGTTTTGTTCAGCTGGAAGAACATCGAGCTGAGCTCTACGAATATTGTCGAGCTGAGTTCGACGATCCTCACACATAGTTGACGCACAGTTTCATTGTAACCGTGCACGAAAGAAACGCACGATTTTCCTGTAGCTTTCTTATTTGTTCCATTTTGCTGTTAATCATGCGATTTGTTCACGCACGGGCGTACATGCTCCTGCGCGAGTAAAATGCATGGTTTTCCTGTCTGTCCCAGCATTCCATTTTCTATCGCTACCCGTGTGATTTCCTTCACGAATGGGCGGAATCTATCGTGCGTGCGTAAAACACACGGGTCAATGTCTCTCCTCCCGCAGGCTTATCCTGTAAAGGTAATATCGCACGGTTTGCGCACGGTCGTGCGCCAAACCGTGCGTGCCTATTTTTCTGACCTGCTTATATTTAAAGCACAGATTTCTTCTTCTTAAGGGGATTCCGATCCAGTCTGACCCGGACGCCCTTTTCTACTCTTTTGAGCGAGGAAATCTTCCCTCCATCCACCTTTTTCTCTCTCCTCCTTGGAGAGTTGATCCGACCACCATTTCTCCTCCAAGAGCTTGTAAAAGCTTCATCTCTGAGGGCCATTGTCATCTCCATGCTCCAAGCTCCATGTCAAGCTCGAAGGTTGCTGCATCCATGAAGTTCTCCAGTTAGAACCAACCAGCTATTATTTGCGAAGAAGACGGGATATTCGAAGGAAGTGATAGCCCTTTTTGGTTCTCGGATATCAACCATAGATCAAGTTCGGACAAGGACCAACAACCCTTGAATCCGACCGTGAATCTCGGAGGGACTTCGTCTGTTTGGTTGTTTCTCTTCCCCTTTACTCGTAGTATTTATTTTTTTGCATATTTGGGTGTTGCAATGACGTGTAAGAACATTGATAGCTTGAATATTTCAGCATGTCTAAGTGTTGATATATTTTAGTTCTGGATATTGTTGTTGAACTTCAGATTTTCTCTTATTCAAGTTGTGATTGTGCTGTTCTAGTGATTACTAGAAGCGTGCGTTGCGAAGTGGTGATCACAACCCTCATTAGCTCATCCATCTTCTGTATTACTCTCTTGAGTAATCCACTAAAGAGATGCAGTGATGACGACCCTCAATAGTTTTCTTATTGTTGTTAACTTAGGAATCCGAACCAAAACCCCCTTTGTTTACGTTAACACTTGCAATCACCTTTTCAATAGTGAAATCACACTCCCTACTTGCACTCCTCGAGAGATTGATATTCGGGGATTCAACTCCACAACTTTATTACTTGACAGCGACCGACACACTTGCCGAAGACGCATTAAGAACCTAAGGGGGAGCTGGGTGGAAAAGCTCCCTTCAGTTCTCTGGGACTTAAGGACCACACCAAACACCGCCACGGGAGAGACCCCATTTAAGCTCTCTCATTGCTCGGAGGCTGTCATACCAATAGAGTTCGAGGTCACATCCCCAAGAGTAGTCATTTGAAGGGAGGGAGACGAAGGATGGATGGAAAAAAATGTGGAAGACCAAAAACTCTCTCTAGACATCATGGAAGAGCTTAGGGATTTGGCGTTGATCCGACAGGAGGAGGTCAAGCAATGGATGGCGAAGTACTTTGATAAGCATATAAGGATCAAGCAGTTCCAGAAGGGCGACCTGGTCCTCAAGAAGGTGGACGCAGCAGCCAGAGGGGCATCAGTAGGAAAGCTCAATCCCAACTGGAAGGTCACTTTGTAGTGAAAGAGGTCTTGAAGTCAAGAGGGTACCACCTCTAGGATGTGGACAGGGTACCCCTCGATCGTGCCCGAAGTGGCGATGACTTAAAGAGATTTTATCTGTAACATTTTTTGTTCATAAAATTTCTTATCGTTAAATACTTGAAATTTCGATGTGGCCTTTTGATATGATGAAACCGCAGGTGTCCTTTCTCATGGCATTAAAAGTGAAGTGGGTGCATGGAGACCCTGAGCAGACCCGCTGACTAGGATCTAATCTAGCTGGCAGGGCTGTAGGCTCACTCGGTAGTTGGAGATGGTTTGGAGAGGAGACCCTGAGCAGACCCGCTGACCAGGCTCTCATCTAGCTGGCAGGACTGTAGACTCACTCGGTGGTTGGAGATGGATTGGAGTGGATACCCTATACATACCCGCTGAGCAAGCTCTCATCTAACTGGCAGGACTGTAGGCTCACTCGGTGGCTGGAGATGGATTGGAGTGGAGACCCCGAGCAGACCTGCTGACCAGGATGTCATCTAGCTGGCAGGACTGTAGGCTCTCTCAGTGGTTGGAGATGATTTGGACTGGAGACCCCGAGCATACCCACTGACCAGGCTCTCATCTAGCTAGTAGTTCTGTAGGCTCACTCGGTGGTTGGAGATGGATTGGAGTGGAGACCACAAGCAGAACCGCTGACCAGACTCACATCTAGCTGGCAGGACTGTAGGCTCACTCGGTGGTTGGAGATGATTTGGAGTGGAGACCCCGAGCAGACCCGCTGACAAGGCTCTCATCTAGCTAGCAGGACTATAGGCTCACTCGGTGGTTGGAGATGGTTTGGAGGGGATACCTCGAGCAAACTCGTTGACCAGGTTCTCATCTATCTGGCAGGACTATAGGCTCACTCGGTGGTTGGAGATGGATTGGAGTGGAGACCCCGAGCAGACCCGCTGACCAGGCTCTCATCTATCTGGTAGGACTGTAGGCTCACTCGGTGGTTGGAGATGGTTTGGAGAGGATACCGCGACCAGACCCGCTGACCAGGCTCTCATCTAGCTGACAGGACTGTAGGCTCACTCGGTGGTTGGAGTTGGTTTGGAGAGGAGACCCTGAGGAAACCTGTTGACTAGGCTCTCATCTAGCTGGATGGACTGTAGGCTCCGTCGGTGGTTGGAGATAGATTGGAGTGGAGACCCCGAGCAGACCCGCTGCCCAGGCTCTCATCTAGATGGTAGGACTGTAGGCTCACTCGGTGGTTGGAGATGATTTGGAGTGGAGACCCCAAGTAGACCCGCTGACCAGGCTCTCATATAGCTGGTAGGACTGTAGGCTCACTCAGTGGTTGGAGATGGTTTGGAGAGGATACCCCGAGCAGACTCGCTGACCAGGCTCTCATATAGCTGGCAAGACAGTATGCTAACTAGGTGGTTAGAGATGGATTGGAGTGGATACCCCAAGCAGTCCCGCTGGCCAGGCTCTCATCTAGCTAGCAGGACTGGAGTCAAACTCAGAGGTTGGAGATGGTTTGGATAGGAGACCCCGAGCTTACCCACTGACCAGGATCTCATCTAGCTGGCAGGACTATAGGCTCGCTCAGTGGTTGGAGATGGTTTGGAGAGGAGACCCCGAGCATACACGCTGACTAGGATCTCATCTAGCTGGCATGACTGTAGGCTCACTCGGTGGTTGGAGATAGATTGGCATGGAGACCCCGAGCAGACCTGCTGACCAGGCTCTAATCTAGCTGGCAGGGCTGTAGGCTCACTCGCTGGTTGGAGATGGTTTGGAGTGGAGACCCCAAGTAGACCCGCTGACCAGGATCTCATCTAGCTGGCAGGACTGTAGGCTCACTCGGTGGTTGGAGATGGATTGGAGTGGAGATCCCGAGCAGACCCACTGACCAGGCTCTTATCTAGCAGGTAGTACTGTAGGGTCACTCGATGGTTGGAGTTGATTTGGATTGGAGACCCCAAAAAGACCCATTGACCAGGCTCACATCTAGCTGGAAGGACTGTAGGCTCACTAAGTGGTTGGAGATGATTTGGAGTGGATACCATGAGCAGACCCACTGACCAGGATCTCATCTAGTTGGCAGGACTGTAGGCTCACTCTGTGGTTGGAGATGGATTGGAGAGGATACCCTGAGCAGACCCGCTGAACAGGCTCTCATCTAGTGGGCAGGGCTTTAGGCTCACTCGGAGGCAAGTCAAGTGGTAGGAGCTTACAAAGAAAGGTGTCTATACTTATAAGGGAATTGGTAGAAGATTCTTATGAAAAGGAAGGATTGGAGGCAATACAAGTGAGGATGAGCATTTCAGACTGGAGCTCGGCGAGGGTGATCTCGCCCACAGCGAGTGGGTATTCATTGTCAAAGATGCAGGTCTCATATAAAAATTGGGGACTTATCATGAAGAGCAGTTTGATCTCTAAGGTCTACCCCAACCGGGTTCATCTTGCGGTGATACGAGAGCAAAAGGTTAGACGGTCTCGTGCTCGGCAGGAGCGAGGTGAAGTCCAACGACTAGCGCTCTGAACTACCTTTCAAGCAAGGCGGCAATAGATAAAGTGCAATGAAATAAAAAGAGCGAAAGGTTATAATAAAATCCCCTTGTTCATTACAAAAACAAAAGAGGGAGGTATTCCCTTGAAACATCTATATCAGAAAAATTTACAAGTATAAGAGACAAAAAAGGGGGAGAGAAGTTCCAAGACACATTGACACCCTTTCACTCCTCATCACTGGAGGTAGAGCTGTCATCCGTCTTGCCATATAGCTGGGGGACCAAGTCACGGAGTGTTTGTATCTCGACATCGTCCTGACAACCCACATCTCCTTCATCATCTTCAGGACGAGCTCGGCTGTCTTGATGTTAGCGTCTCGAAAAATGGCATCGACCTCGTCCAGAGAGTAATGAGTGGGTGTGGGAGCTTAGAGCGGATTTGGGTGAGGATGAAGAAGGGTGTTTTCTAGAAGGTGGGTGTTCTCGGCCTTTAGTCTCCTGTTCTCCTCCTCCAGGGCTGCCATGCATGAACGCATTCGATCGACCGTCTCAGCATCCTGTGAGAAGGCTATCAGTCAACAAAAGTTCATGCAGGTAATGCTAGTGAGTGAGACTGGCAAAAGGCCGTTAAAAACCTTACCACACTGCCCTAGCTTCGGGCAAGAAGGTTGTCGGCGACTGCCAGCCTCTTTTCGAGGTCATCTGACTTCTCGTGTTCGGCGACAAGGCTGGTCTCGACCTCGTTCCACTTCTTGTTGTTGAAAACAAGACGACACGAGATTCTATGCGAGAGCTCCATGGAGTGAAATTGGGCGTGAGCGGTCTTCAGGACGAGGTCTCGCGATGGCTCATTGTCCGCGGGCTTAGTCCCAAGGACACCATATAGCCCATACCAGAGGGAGAAGGCATGACTGGTGGGTGGGTCTCGCTACTTCCATGAGGGAAGAAGAGTGGACACTGACGCGCGGTTGGAGTCCTTCTCCCACAAAAGAACTGGCTTGCCGGCGACAATGTTCGTCATGGGCCCCATATTATAATTCAGAAGCGAGGAGGGGGTCGGGCGGCTGGAAGAACCAGCTTTGCGAGGGGGAAACTCGGCAGACTGGGCAGAGGTGCTGGTAGTCCGATCGGCTGGAGCCGTCTCCCGAGCAGGAGAGATGCCTTAATGGCGAGGCGATGGAGAGCCTTCCACAGAAATGGGGGTTTGGGACCCCGACATCTCCTTCCTCTTCTTGGGAGCAGCTCCTTTCTTCTATTTTGCCTGCGACACCACCTTCTTCATTTTCTTTTTAGGACTGTGCCGAGGAGGGGAAACATCGTCCCCAGCTCTCTTCTTTGGGTCGGGGGTTAGTGTTTCCTTTGCCGCCCCCACCACCATGCCTGCAAGGGCGAGACCCTTATTGCTCTGGTAAGGGGGATGGATGTGGATAGTCCTCTCTCCTGAGCAAGAAAATGGTCAGAATGAAACAGGAAGACGATAAACATAATATTAAGAGAGCGTGAGTATACCTTCACCGTGGAGGACGGGAAGGAGCGTGTCATCATCTCACCATAGGTAATTGACTTCGAAATATTTCCCTGCAAAGAAGTCACAGAGAGCCTTTTCAACACCCCCAACCTTGTGGGTCTCGTAGTACACCTCAACAGGCGACACCGGGTATAGAGGGACGGCTCCCAGGTTCCCGCGAATGAAGACAAAGCGGGTGAGCCAGTGGTTTTTTTTGTTAGGCATCCCGCATAACTTTAGACCCTAGCTGGTGAAATATGAGACGGCATCGTCTTTGCTATGGTAGAAAAACAACTTACGAAATATGGTGAGACTAAATTCGATGCGCTCGCGGCGCAGATAGCTGGCGAGGGTGACCAACATCGAGATAGCTTTTGGGTTGAGCTGCACGAGAACAATGCCGAAATATTTCAAAGCCTGTTTTCCCTCTGGCGAGAGGGGGAGTCTTTGCCCCTCCTCGAAGTACAAGATGGGGAAGGCGTGTTCGCCGGAGTAGAAGGTGCTAATCGCCTCGCCGACCTTTGACGGGCGAGACTCATACCCCACAACTAGGAACTAGCTGGCGAAGCTGTTGTAATCCTCTTCGGAGATTTTGCAGGGAGGGAAGTCATGGTCAACAAATCGCCTTCCGTAGTGGCGGCGGCCCTCGCCATCTTCTGCTCTCATCTTTCCCATGGCGAGCGAGGCGACAAAAATAGAAGGGGGTAGAAAAGAGTGAGGCGGAAGCGGGACGCGAGAAGAGGTAGGCGAGGAGCAGGCCAGAACTCCGGATCTCAGCAGCGGCAGGAATCGATAGCGCAAGTGTAGGACATCTGGATCCGGGTGTATTTATAGCAGATAGAGAGAGAGGAGAAAAATGGGCGGGAAAGTGAGAAGGCGGAAGCCAAAGGGCAACCTGGCGGTTCATCTTCTCCCTCTCTCCTGACCCCGAGGCGCGGAACTCCGCGATGACTTTTCCGATGATCCAAAAAATAAAATAAAAAATAGATTAATTAACACAGTCATAATAAAAACCCAGCATGAAAGAGGTTGAAAAAATATCATAATAAATTATCATAATAAATGATTTTGTTCCGCATGTTGGATCCCTAGTTGCATTTGGGCTAGGTTCACTAAACTACGATATTTGACCCAACATGTATAGCCAGGGTCATGTTTGTGTCCTAGAGTATAGGCCATGTCCTTAGAGTCAACATTTCATAGACCAGCCAGCAATAGACTGCAGAAGACTCCAGACTTTGAGAAATTTCAAAGATTCAAGAATGTAAGTTCGACGTTCGTCGAACTCAGCACGACGAAAGTCGTGCTCAGCTTGACGAAAGTCATGCTCAGCTCGACGAACTCAGAGACAATTCTCTGAATTGAGCTCGACGAACTTAGTTCTTAGGTCGACGATTTCTGGATGCTCTACTTCAACATTCTAAGTCCAGAAACATTTCTCTGAACTCCAGTCGACGAAGTTAGATTATCAGCTCGACGAACTTAGAGCACCGAATTGAGAAGTTTTACCAAAATGCAGTTAGCAGTTCTCAGGTCCATAATTTTGGATCTCAGGTCGACGAATAACAATTATCTAGTCGACGAACATGACTTCTTAGCACGACGATCTTTGATCTCTGGTCGACAAATTCTGTTCTTTGCTCGACGATTTCATTGCAGTTCCACACATAGATTTTTCCTTCCTTCTGTCCTTATTTTATTGTAGTAATTCCTAAGTAATCAATGCTTAATATTCTCTGAATATTACCGTTAGAAGCAGCATTGATTATGGTATTCATCAGGATTATTACTTAGCGTTTTTCAACATGACAGTTGGGGAAATCCAATTAATGCAGTCATTCTCTCCAGTCGAATTTTATATTCTTCAGGTCGTCTGCAATCAATGCAGGAAGGAATTCAAAATTTCAAATGAGAAATTCCATTAAGAATATAAAAAGTGATTCTCTTCCTTCCTCTCAATACACATGAACACGATAGGGAACATTACAATACTGACCAGAACAAGAACACAAGGCACACAGATAAGATACACAACAACGATATTCACATTCTTCTTTATGCAGAAAAACAATCTAGTCATCACCTTAACACTGCTAAAGAAAAAGAAGAACATCCATCCAAATCAAAAGTCTTATTCATTCCAGGATTCTTTAAGGACAATAAATCTTTATCAGTCAAGAAGTTCCCGGATCTCTTTTGTTCAAGGCTAAAGATAGAAGACATACTCACCCGAAGCAAAGCTCCAATCTTTCTGAACAACTCAATAACTCAGGGGGAGCTTTTATAACATCAAAGATCCACTAGTCTTCTCAGTTGTATTTGAGAAAGAGAAGACACTATAACTCTCTCACCCCCTCACAGCACAAATGGTTCTTTAACTCCTTTCAAAAGTTATTCCTTGATTGCAAGTCACCTGATCAAAAGACTTGGCTTGATTTTTGAGCACCTGATCAAAATCTCATTGGTGGCAGTCACCTGAGCAAAATCTATTAGTGGATTCCTACTAGGGTGGTAGAAGAGTGGATGTACCCAGGTTTGGGAACAACTATAAAATTTTTGTAATGTCTGGTTTCCCCCTTTCTTTTGTTCTTGCTGTGCCTGTGTTAGTTAGTTTAATTTTGCTATGCCTGTAGTAGATTAGTTTATCTTAGGTTACTCTTTTACTTGCAACAAATTTTGGTATCAAATAGCTGCCCTACTCTGAAGTGTTTATTAACAGCAAAAAGATTTTAAAGATACTCTATTCACCCCCCGCCCCCTCTAGAGTATATCAGGTCTAACCCTCTCTTTCAATTGGTATCAGAGGGGTGTTCCTTTGGTTGTACAAGCTAACCCTTGAACCAAAAGATCCTATGTTAGACCTGACTTTTTATTTCTCTTAGGATTATATACACAGCATGACATAGAACAAGGACTATGCAAGCAACAGACCTCCAGTGTGCAACTTAAATAAGCTTGCCATCTAGAAGGCAAGAATAAAACTTTATATGAATTCTATTGATGAGGACATCTACAATTCTATCTTGACAGGTCCTCCTCAATTATCTGCATCTACATAAACATCAAGCACACATGCTGTTCCACCACCTGAGTGGACAGATACACAGAAGAAGGCCAAGATTGCTGATGCAAAGGCCATGAATATTCTGGCTCAGACTATGTCTGATGACATTTTACAGAAGGTGGCTGAATGCACATCAACCAAGGTTATTTGGGACTCTCTCAACCAAATAGTGGTTGGCTCTGCTGATGAGATGAAAGATAGAAGATCAAATCTCATATCCCAGTATGAGAACTTCAAGAAGGATGAGACAGAATCTGTTGCTGACATGTACAACAGACTGAGCTCAATAATCAATGAGCTGAAAACTTTAGATAAGGACATTACCCTTACTGAAGTAAATGATAAAATCCTCATGTGCTTCCCAATCTCATGGGATTCAAGGATCTGGACAATCAAGGAGGCCAGAAGCTTAAATGAGATTTCCACAAAATCTCTATTGGGAAAGCTCAAGTCCTATGAGCAGCTGATAAAGTGCAGAGAATCTGCAGAAAGAAGGACTCCTCCACCAACAAGAAAGGAGCACAACATAGCTGATGAGTTGTAAATATACCTATTTTTATGTACATTAATTAAGTCGTTTTCAATTCCTTTCATTATTTTTAGTTAATTTTCTTTAATAAATTGTTTCTTTTTTGTAAATTTTATTCTAACTTAGTTTTATTTTTGTTTCCTGAATTTTTGTAGGAAATTGTCAAATTTTGCATGGCTCACGCCCGTGTACTTTGGGTCACGCCCGTGACCAGGGCGTGACAATTCAATTTCCCGAGAAATCAGCCAAAGTTCAAGAATTGATGAACACGCCCCCCAGACACGCCCGTGTCATTTGACACGGCCCATGAACCCAGCCCGTGTCATGCAAGCTCGACGAAACCATGCTCGACAATCGTCGACCAACCCAACACACCCACGATCACGCCCGTGACCTAGGGCATGACTCCTCCACCTGGCTCGACAAGACCCGTGCAGAAACCTTTCGACGCGACCCGCGCCCAGATCCACCTCCCCGACACGCCCATAGTCACGCCTGTGACTTGGGGCGTGACCGCCGCGTGACCGCCACGTGTCCAGCCAGAAGTTAACTTTGCCATCAATTTGCCGGATCGAATCATGCACAGTGCTGACACGCCCCCTAACACGTTTGTGTCAGAGGGCGTGTTCCATGAAATTTTCTTCTATAAATAGCTAGTTACTGTAAGGATTTCTGTTCTACTTTTTGAGCCATTTTGCCTAAGGGGATATGCTGCTTGGATGCTTTCAAAGCCTTGTAAGGGAAATTTCCCTCTCCCTCACTTTAGCTTTTCTTTTCGTTCCTTTGTAACATGTGTTTTTAGTTAATAAAATGTGTTTTTTTTCCTTGTCTATATAAGGGTTTGGAATGGATCTAAGCAACTCTCTTTAGGCAATCTTATCTTTATTTCTTTGATTTATCTTTATTTTTGTCTTTTAAAAATCCATGTGTGTGTATGTTTTCATATTTTTTTGAAGAGATTTGTTTTCATATTTTTATGTTTAGTTATTTTCACTTAACTTTGTTAGACTTAGGATTTTTATAGCCTTTTATGCATTCTTATAGATCCATAAAAATACGTTCAAGGTTATTTTCTTTTTTTTACTAACTTAGATTTTCTTGTTTAGGTCGTAAAAGTTCTCGTTCTTTTCACTTTATTCTCACTTGTTAACGACTTTTACGGAGTTATAGGAATGAATATATAGTCATTTTAATTTTTCAAGCATTCTCATTTTGCTTTATTTTCAAAAATCTTTTCGCTCTTTTAATTTTTATGTCTTCATTTTACGCATTTCTACCGCATTCTAGCGGTAGAAATGTAATTGTTTTAATTTTTAGAGCACTTGCATTTTGTGTTTATTTGCAAAATGTTTTGCTCCATTTATTTTTATTTTTACTTTTTATTCATTTCTACCGCATTCTAGCGGTAGAAATGCAGTCGTTTTAATTTTTAGATAACTTTGTTTTTCACATTTTTGTACGTGTGCACATTTATTTTCCCTACTCGTTAAGAGTTAAATGACGCATTGTTTTTTTCATTCAGTAGAGTGTGTGTGTGCGTATTTTACTTTCATGTCGAGTGTGTGTGTGTTTTACCTTTTATGTAGTGTGTGTGCGTTTTCATTTCTGTAGAGTGAGTTTTCAATTCTGTCGATTGTGTGTGTGAGTTTTACTTTTTGTCGAGTCTGTGCGTGTGTTGCATTTATTTACTCCTACTCGTTTGAGTAGGCCTAAATTGGGCAGGGTGCCCTAACTAAGGGCAATGTGCCCCTAATAAGCCCAACCTACCCTACCAAGGTCTTCCTAGACGTAAAGTGGGGTCAATGGGTCACCAAGGATCCATTAAGGTCAACTCTAGAGCTTGAGTTGACCTAAGTCAACTCTAGCCCTAACTTGGTCAAAGTACCCTTAATAAGGGACAAGTGACCTTCAAGGTGCCAAGTAAACCCTACCCATCCCTACCTAGACCCTAGGGGAGGCTAATAGGTCACCAAGGACCCATTGATGGTGATACAAAAGCTCAATTTGACCAAAGTCAACCCAAGGCTAGGTCAAGTCAAACTTAGCTCAAAAAGGGCTAACCCAAGCTCAAGCCCCTAGCCACTTGGGCTAACCACTCCCTAACCACTTTATAATAGCTTAGTGGGCTGCATTTAGGCTAGTTCCATGATATAATTCGGCCATGAAGCACAGGAGAGAGAAAACTCCAAATTCCTCTTTAATGTAGGAGAGAGAAAAGGAGGTAAAGGCCATTCATGGCATAGGGAATCCACGGGCCCTTCTTCTTTGCTTGCTTCATCTCCCCTAACAGCACTGAGAAGATCAAGTGCTTTTTCTAGCCCTTTTCATTTACTGGATGCTCAGAACCACCATGGCCGAGAAATCCTATTCATGGCCATTAATGGTGCCATGAAGGAAGGCCCTTATCCTCCCTCCATTAAGGGATGGGTTCAACTCCTCTGGGGAAGAGGAGAAGTTTCCAGCCGTTTCCTGACTGAATTGAGCCCAATTCACCTCCCCCACCATGGCTGACCCATGCTATTCATGGCAATTAATGGCATTGATGGCATTACCCCCCCCCCTTCCCCATTTTATTATTTTAAAAGCTTCACTGGACTCGAAGGAGTTGTTCCCATTCTTGCCCCAACAATTTCGAGTTACTCAACTCTGTAGTTGCAGAAACCCGAGCGGCGCCACCACCACCATGGCATCCCGGCGATCGGCGCGTCTCCAGCATGCAAACAAGGTCCTCCCCTTCCTCTCTCTCTCTCTGTGTAGATCATAGGAACTGTTAGGGCCAAGATTCGGGCTCAATTGAGACCAATTGGGAGAAGCTTTCTCCTGATTTTTCCGCAAATTTGAGCTCGCCGGGAATGCCTGAATCCGCCCCTCTGGCGGCTGTGCCGCCGCCTGGCAATACCCACCACCTCAATGGTTGTGGTGGTGGCGGTGGACGGCCAGGGAGGTGGACGGATGGTCGGGAACTGGGCTAGATATAGCTCTAGACGGGCTGGATCATGGCCGTCGGCCGGAGGAAGAAGACTACCCAGCCACCCTTGGACCTTGCTTTAAGATTCGTGCGAATCATTTAATTTATGTTTGGATTATTATAGTTTTGTTCCTTATAATTAGTCATATTGTAAAATTAACTAAAAATATCTAGATGCTTCCTCTGAGAAAATGATCATCATATAAAGTGTAGCTCTTTGGGTTAACTTTGTTTTAAAATTTACTTCAATCAATTTCGATAATAAGTCTGTCCACTGTGGTCATTTTGGTGCAACCTATACATAGGTGTGACCAGACAAAAACTTTAATTCCCACACCTAGCCACTCACCCAAATGCTTTGAAATTTTGAACATAGGCTTTTCATAACCTTCCCCTTATACGGTCCAAAAATCAGAATTTTTGGACAAACTTTTTCAATATTTTTAGGAATTATTTAATAATTATATGGTAAATTAATTTAGGTACCTAAGACCTCCAAACCCTTCCAAATTTTGTTGAGTGGTCCTTAGAGACATCATAAGATCCTTTAAAACGTTTCACCTCATTTTGAATTGATTTGGTTGGGAAATGAGTGGACCCTAGTTTTGCCCTAAAAATGGAATTTAGGTCAAAAGTGCACCTTGTGGGATAGGGTGGCCAAACCACCTCAACAAAGGCTTAAATTTGGTCCACTGGTTTGACATGGCTTTTTACACCCTCATATGGGTTATGGGGTGGTTTGGGGTTGGATTGCCCTAGGACCCAAGTTCAAACCCTAAGTTTGGACTTTGGGGGTTTGAGAAGGGCATGGGGTCAAATGCCCTTGTATGGACTTGAAATTTGGTAGAGAGTACACTATGGTAGCTAATGTTCTCTGGTAAAAATCTTAGAGGAATTGGAGATGGTTAAACCCCTCAAAACTCTAACCCTATCTTGGGACCCAACCCTTATACATGTAAGACAAGCCACCAAAACTTAATGAAAAGTTATGAAACTAGGGTAGTATGGTTATAGGGTTAATAAGAGCATCTGGTGATTTTACTGGTAATTTTGGAACAATACATTTAGTACCTCCTTTATATTACTTGGAATTGCCCTTGATAGTCTTTTATTTGTTATGATCACACTGTTTAATCGGAAGTTATGAAAATTGGGCAGAGGGTATTTTAGGCTAATATAGTCATACTTGAATTTTATTGTAATTTTTAGATTTGTATTTTTGGTACTTTCTTCACAAATGTTTAAGAATGCAATTATATTCAAAATTAGATTCAGAGCTCAATAATGGTTTGAAAATTGTGAGACTCATGTAAAAGTGTACTTAGGTCAATGTGTACATGAGAAAATTTTACCATAATTTTTAGGTGAATAATTTCAGTAGTTGTTTCATTAATGTAAGAATGAGGATAATTGTTTTAAATGAAAATTTGTGCTCATTATTCACTGGGAAGTTTGGAAACTTTGTCATGAGTGTTTTTAGGGAATATTAGCCATGCATAAATTTTATTATAATTTTTGGAAGCTTATTTATAATATTTACATCTTTAGTTGTTAATTATGTGATTATGTTTAAAATTATGGATCAAGGACTAAACCTAGCAAAGAAAAATTGGGGAACTTGAATTTACTATTAATTTTCTGCCTAGTATTTATCATAAGCTTATGGAGCATTTTGCATGAATGTAAGGGCCACTTCATATTCAAATTGCGGCATTTGGATTTTTGGGAGAAATAAATAAAATGTCAGACAAATTAGGAAAATTCCAAGTTTCTGGATTTAGGATATAAATGTCATGATAGGCCTCCATTAATTACCTTAGGGTGTTTGGATGAGGATTTAGAGTAACTCCTATCATGCGCGTCATATAGCATAAGATGGTCTGCATTTAGTAAAACTGCGTAAATCAAGTTAACATGGGGAATGATCGTAGGGAGATGGGATTGTGGGTTACTGATTTTAATGAAGTGGATTGGAGTATACAATTGTAAGATGGGATGAGTAGGTTGTAGAGTCGTCTAAGATTAGGTGGTGCTCGGGATGGACGAAAGATCGTATTTCCTGTGGAGGGAGAGAGCGAGTCAAAACACATTAGGGTTAGAACCAGAGTAATACTAAAGGGATCGGGAATCGGGTATCAACCAATAATAATAAGTGCCTAGCGAAAGAGAACGATGGGCTTCAGCTACCATCATAGTTCCAAGTGCCCTTTGAGAGCCCTTCACGGGGAATACCGAGGGCAGTCCTGGGCTAACCTAAACTGTAGGAAAATAAACTGCAAGAGTGACTAGTATAGATAGGTATTCACTTTCACTCACCTCGATGTCTCGGGATATTAGGTTGGGTCACACAGGCAGTAGGCTCGGTGGATTTGGTGATGGGCAGGTTGGCCTGGCGAGCTTTGGCTCGGTTGTTGTTTGTGGCGGACGGGATGGTCCGGGGAGCATTGGCTCGATAGCTGATACATAAGGTTCCATGTGCATAAAATATAATGTGGTGGGTCTTCGGTATTGGAGGGTCGATGCACCGACGCCAATACGTTGGCTCGGCAAGTGTGGTTTTGCACTTCGCCAAGTTAGGTTCGGTGGACTTACGAGCAAAGAGTATGCAGGAGCTCTGCTTAGTGCACCAACGTCGAGTCGTACGATAGGTCTGACTGGTAGTGCTATTAACAATTTAGAGGTGGGTGAGGCCCAACACACCGCTTCCATTTGCCACTACGGAGCTATCCTGGGAGGTTAGGCTCCAGAATGGGGGAACTAAAGGTCTATCTACACAGAGTTGGGTGGGTGTGTTGCACTTGCATGTTCACATCATGACATACTTGCATGTCATAACATCATCATTGCATATAACCCCTGACACCTATTGTATAAAGTGGTATGGGACGCATTATACAATAGGCCCTGCAAAACGACCCATGATTAATAAGCATGCATGAGCGTGCTTAAATGTTAAGGTTTTTATTCTGTAGATATATACATGCTTGCTAGAAAACCGACACCCTATCGTATAAAGTGGTATGGGACGCTTTATACAATATGTAAGACCCCCCTCCCGGATCCCAAAACACGGCACGAAGGGGGGTCTTATGCCCGGAACAGCGCCTTGCGGTAGCCTTAGCACACGGACTAACCTGTACCACAAGACGCGTATTCTGCCGGCTATAACCAATATCAGAGTAAACATGCCAACCCAACCATAATATAAAAGAGAAGTCAGATCCACACCAAGTACATAGTCCAAATACATTAAATAAGAAGCTAAAACATGCTTCTACAGTATCAGAGTACAGCTATAAAATTACCCAAACGGGCTACATCAAAATCTCGCGACACTCGCATCCGTAACCGACGGTAGCGATGACACCGTCACTTCAGGCCCTGTCGTACAGGCTTGGCTGTCCTGCTGTAAAGTCTGCGGCTGCTCTACCTGCGGGGTGACCTCCTAAAAAGGAAGACGTAGCAACCGTTAGTCGAAAAGACTAAGTGGCTTCACATCTGCTCCCCCGACGACTCCTCGGCACCGGGCGGAGAAAGGAACAAGGGTAATATATATATACAAGTAGTAAAGCAGGTACAAGCAGGTGGTAATAGTACATGAATAACAATATTATAAACTAGCAGTTCTACTTGAATAACAATATTATAATCTTGCAGTTCTACTTGAGCAATTAGTAAATCAACAAGTACAAGTAACTACAGTAGGAAAGTAACTTAACTTATAAGAATGCCCATAAAACTTATAAGTTAAGGATCGGTTTACATAAAGTAACTCATTGTATAGGAGTGCCCATACAAACTTATACGATGAGGATCTCACACATGCAATTGCTATGTCGACATAGGCTAGTAGTTCCCACTATTCGAGTAGGTAGCTAACCTCTCAGGCATCATCCGTCGTGGCCAGGCGGTGACAGTAGAGCGGGCATCTCTACTACTATGTGGGTATCCACACTACTTCACCTAGGCCTCCTACGCCCCAATGCTAAGAATACAACAGCGGATCCCATGCGTACTATGGCCTAGCGGGGGTCTCGGGTAGATGTGCACCGAGAACACAGCCCCGAACTGACCTTGTGTGACCCGGAAGGGACCTCAGAAAAAATCACGAGGACACAACCCAATCATTCACTTGACACGGAAGGGGCCCCGGGACATGATCACGAGGACACAGCCCAACCGCCCAAAGTCTAACTGTCAACTCCCATCTATGTGACGATCAGCGAGCCCATATACCTGCCACACTATCCTTAACCCAGGATTACGACACCACATGTTGACTTGCACCGCATGCAAATTCCACATCACCGTGGCATGGAAGGGTCCTCAGAAGTAAGCATGAGGACACAGCCCAACCATCCACTCGGCACGAAAGGAGCCTCGGGACGTGAACACCGAGGGCCAAATCCAACCGTCCGCCTATACCTCATTTCAACATTAACCCAACTAGTGATGACCAACGCCGCACTTACATCCTTCCACAATACTACCCGTAGGGAGACTACGCTCTAAGTATTGGACTACTAAATTTCATTCCAACCATCATATATACTCATGGCCATGATTTATCCTTCTATTTGTCATTCCAAATGATTTCAACATATTACAAACATGATGCGCATAAATATTAATCCACCAATTTGTATCTAGTCATTTCATTCATCATATTATAAACGTGATGCACATATATAATAATCTATCAATTTCTAACATGTCATATCGTGCAATAAAGCTTGCTTCACAATTCAGTTACATGAAATCTAATTAACAAGATTCATCATTCATAGCACTACGGTGGTTAACATAAAATAGTTCATCAAAATCTCGAGTTAATTTGCAACATCGATTCCACCGATTCCAAATCCACATTATATAAAAACCCCAGAATTTAAGTGGAGAATAAATCTGGAAAGCAACTTCAACCGGAGATTCCCGAAGCTACAGGAATCCAGTGAAGATGTGTAACCCCTCGATGGAAAGGTCTTTCCATGAGTTACAACTTTCATATTCAGACCACAACCAGATTTGAGTGTATCTTATTTGAAATCGGCTTCGAAGTCCGCGGCGCACAGAACAACATTTCTGCATGCAGGATTTATCGGACGTCATCTTCATTTAGCCTTCCCCATGGCTATATACTTCACCTAAAGTCGTGCAACCAATCGTTGGAAAGGTATTTTCAAGGGCGTCAACTTTCGTGTTTAGTCGAGTGCCCAGATCTGGACATATCCTACATGAAAATTGCCAAGAAGATCGCTTCGTGCAGAATACAGATTCTGCACGCTTCATAAAGAGGAATAAACGGCATCGGTTCATCTTCGTCTTCAAGTCGATCTTCTAAAATCACACCAGAAATTCCTCCTCCCTTATTCACCCTCATGAGGCCATGATTATTCACGAAACCATCCACCCATCATCATATAGAAGAAAGGGGAGGTTGAAGAGATCTAAAACCTAGACACATGTCCTAGCATGGCCATCCCTAGAAAACTCCTTCTCTCCATCAAAACTCTCTTGAGTCGATATCTCTCCTAAGAAAATAACTAAAGATCTAGCACCAAGGGAGAGGGTAGGAAGCTCACCTCATTTCCGGTGTTCCCACCATTTCCGACCATGGATCTCGTGACTCTTTTCGACGACATCTTCTTTTCCACAACGGCGGCGGTTCTCCTCCTCTAGAACTTGCTCTAGCAACTTCTCTCAATAGGAGTTTCTCTCAGAATTTAGGGGATGAAGTGAGCATGAAAATGGCAAGGGTTTCATTTCCCCTTTTATATAAAAAGTGACACGGGTAGGGACATGCCCGTGTCCTCACCCGTGTCCTGCTTGCGCGAAGCGTTACAGACGGTTTCAGTGTCGGTTCATTATTCGACACGGGTAGGGACACGCCCGGGACACTAGTGTCCATGTTGGGTACATTGGTTTAAATGTACCTGATTTGAAGAAGCCTCACCCAACTCAATGATATACATCAAAATGTATTTGATGTGTTTTGAGTTTACTTGTGCAGGCTAAGTATTTGCAGGAAATGATGAAAAAGTTTCTAAGTCCATGTGTCGACACCCAGAGGGAAAGTGTCGACACTTAAGAAGACTTGTGTCGACACCCAGGCAAGCAGTGTGGACACTTGGAGTCATTGTGTCGACACCAGGGATGCTGAGTCGACACCAGATAGAAAGTGTCGACACAAGAAGCTGTGTCGACACTCAGTGAAGAAAAGACTGTGAAGCTGTGTCGACACTTAACAGTTGTGTCGACACCCAGAAAAACTGTGTCTACATCAGAAAGTGTCGACACTTGGAGGCTGTGTCGACACTCAGCAAAAGTCTGCAGAGACTAAGTACAAGTGTCGACACCCAGAACAATGTGTCGACACTTAGCAGAAGAGTCAACACTGGAAGTAAGTGTCGACATCAAGAACAATGTGTCGACACTTAGCTGAAGACTCAACACTTGAAGAAAGTGTCGACACAAGGAGCTGTGTCGACACTTAGCAAAGAACAACAAAGATCAACAAAATATTCTAAGTACAAGTATCGACACTAAGAGCAATGTGTCGACACTCAGCCAGAGTCTCGACAGACGAAGAAAGTGTCGACACCCAGAGCAATGTGTCGACACTCAACAAGTATCAACAATGAAGATGTGTCGACACCAAGAAGCAGTGTCGACACTTAACAGATTCAACACATGAAGATGTGTCGACACAAAGATGTTGTGTCGACACTTAGAAGAATTCAGCAAAATTCTGAAGTACAAGTACTTGTGTCGACACTCAATTTCAGTGTCGACACATGAAGAAGAAGTAGTGTCGAGATACAAAATCTACAACACAAGGAGTTATGTCGACACCTTGTAGACTAGTGTCGACACTTAGACAACATGTGTCGACACTTGGTCTATAAGTGTCGACACTTAAAGACAGAAAGTCTCGACACTTAAAGACAGTTACAGAATTTTCAAGAACTAACTGGATGACTTGACAGCTGCTATTCTAGCCGGTCTACTGCACCTGTCAGAGTTGTCAGAATTCAGTTATGGACCGGACCAGCCGGTTACCATGAAGAAGGCCTATAAATAGGCTTATGCTGTCTACAGAAAATGTTGTTCAAATCATTGATCAAGTATTCAACAAAGAAGATCTAGCTATTCCTTGAAGAATTAAGTGCAGATCTAAGAAGTTGGAGAGAGAGAGCTCCATCCAAGAAATCAGCTGTTGGAACCCAGCTGAGAAGAAGGATTCAGATTGGTCTGAATCTTAAGTAGCAGAGATCAAGGATCAACTGTAGAAGGAGTCAATCTTATTGAGTTCTACTTTCAAGAAGCTTTGAAGAAAGCTAAGTCAGATTGAGTCCAGCTGAGTTCTTCCAAGAACTCATCAAGAATCTCACAACTTATCTATCTTTCATCGAAGTTGTTGAGTTTATACATTTTGTATTAATTATAACTTGTAGGATCCTTAGGGATCTGAGATTGTAAGCCTGCAATTATAAAGGCTGAGTGTAGGAGAGTTAAATCTCTGAGTGTAGGCCTTGGTGGCTGAGTGTAGGCCTTGGTGGCTGAGTGTAGGCCTTTGTGGCTGAGTGTAGGCCTTTGTGGCTGAGTGTAGGCTTTGTGGAAAAGCTGAGTTGTAGGGCCTTGGGCCTGAGGTGTAGGAGCCTGTTTTGGGTTCTGAGTTAGTGGAGCAGTTGGCCCGAATCTAGTACACTACTAGATAGGCGAAGGGGGAAAGTGGATGTACCCAAAGCTTGGGGAACCACTATAAATCTCTGTGTCTACTGTGTGTTTGTAGATTGCTGTGATTGGTGAATGTGTGTTGTGATATAATTAGATATAATTCTGTGATATTATCTGTTTGCTGCTCAAAAAGTTAAAAAGATTCAAGTCACCTATTCACCCCCCCCCCCCTCTAGGTGCTTAGGGACAATATCTTTCAAGTGGTATCAGAGCGAGGTTACTCAAAAAGAGACATAACTGTCTGAGTAGGAAGGAATTGGGATCAGAGCAGATTTAGTTTAAGTTAATTACAGATTCAAGAAAATCAAGATACATGTATTCCACTGAAAATCACAAGGAATTGGGATCCATGAAACTACCTATATGTAGGAAGGAAATCTTTGGCATATGGAAGGAAAGGGTAAGGCTGTTTATGGAGGCCTCAGAACCTAGAATTTATATCACAGTAAAGGAAGGGCCATATGTGCCAATGAAGGTATCAGTCTTAGATGCAACTCAGAGAACACCTAAGGATTTCTCTGAAATGACAAAGGATGAGATTGTCCTAGCCACCATGGACAAAAGGGCTCAGAACATTATAGTGAGTGTCATAGATGATGCAACTTTTCAGAATCTAATAAACTGTAAGACAGCCAAAGAGATGTGGGATACCCTTATTGTGTATATGGAAGGTTCTGAAGAAGTAAGGCAAGACAGAAAATCCTTGCTAAATCAAGAGTATGAAAGTTTTAGACAAGGAAAGGGTGATAGCATAACTGAGTGCTATAAGAAGTTCTACAGAATAGTGAATGAACTCATGTCCTATGGCAGAGAGTTCAGTAATTATGAACTCAATGACAAGTTTCTAAGGTCCCTAACAAAAGATTGGGACACCAAGATCTGTGTCATTAGAGAAATGGCTAAGTTGGCAGAAATTCCTCCACCTACACTGTTTGGCAAACTGTTGTCTTATGAAATGCAGTTGACAGTGAGGAAAGAAGAGAAGAAATCAACAAGAAATGAACACAAGGAAAGGACAGTGGCATTTAAATCAGAAGCCCCCAGAAAGTACAGAGGTAAGTCACCAACTCCACCTCCAAAGTTTGCTGAAACTGAGTCAGAAGAGTCAGCAAGTACAAAGTCTGAAAGCAGTGAAAGTGATGAGGACTTTGCTGCCTTCACTAGACATTTTCAGAAGTTCTTGGAGAAGAAACAGTAGAGGACAAGACCTTCTACTTCATAGGGAAAAGAAGACTTTTATCAGAATAAAAAGGCTTCAAAGAAGGACAGGAAAAAGACTAAGTCTAGCAAGGCAACACTTTCAAAAATAGTGTGTTATTGCTGCAATAGACAAGGCCATGTTGTTGCAAATTGTCCAGAAAAGAGAAAGGAGACTAGTGACAAGAAGAAGACTCATTTCAAAGGCAAGAAAGAAAAGTCATTTGCTGCCAAAAAGGAGAAGACCCTGTCAGATATCTCTTCATCAGAAACTGAGTCAGATGCTGAGGCATATATAGGGCTGTTTGCTGAAGAAGAAGAAGAAGAGTTCATGCAGATTATGGAGTCTATATATGAACAAGAAGATAGTCAATGCCAAGGGCTAATGGCATTGACTGAAAGTGACAAAATCCTGGAGCAGCCAGGACCTAGTAAGGTACAACATTGTTCTTCCAGTTCAATTTCTTGTGCCAGTACAGAATCAGATTCATCATCATCAAATGATGAGAGTGTATCTGAGTCTGAAGAAGATATTCATCAGCTGATAGATGAATATAAAGTACTGTTGCAAGCTTATAAGAAGAGCAAGTCCCTAGCCAAAAGTCAGGCAAAGGAAATTGCTGATCTCAAAGCTGTGGCAACAGATTCTGAGAAATTGTTTGATCAAAAGATAAATGAGATAGCCAGACTGAAGCACATAACTGTGATTCAGATGGGGACTATCACATATAAGAATGATCAAATCAAGAGTCTGGAGATTAATCTTCAGAAGGAGAGAGATCTAGTTGCTAGGTTTTCTAAACCTAAGTCAGTTCTACCTCTAATTGATGAATTTGTTCATCACAAAGACAAGGCTGGACTGGGTTTTATTAAACCTGCAAGGACTGTCCAGTCCAAGTTCAAGGGCAAAGCCCCAACACTCAACAAGCTAGCTGTGGATAAAACAGCTAATACTGTACCTAAGCAAAGGTACAATAAGTTTGAGTGTTGGTGTTGTGGCAAGGTTGGCCATTTTGCAATGGACTGTTGGCACAATGCTAGTGCCAAAGTGAGTAGCAATCTGCCTGTAGGAAAGCCTGCAGGTAGCTTTGTCAGGATGCAAACTAACAAATACCAAGGACCCAAGAATACTTTGGGTTCTAAGGTTCATTAATCTGTTTTGCAGGTGAGTCCAAGTTGCCATGCCCCAATATGGTACTTGGACAGTGGATGTTCCAGACATATGACTGGAACAAAGGGATTACTAAGGGACTACATTCCAATCAAAGATGGTCCAAAAGTCACCTTTGGTGGTTCTGAAAAAGGAATCATCAAAGGGTTTGGTAACATTTCTAGTAACTTAGTTACCATTACTCAAGTGGCTTATGTTAAAGGGTTGAAACACAACCTAATAAGTATAAGTCAATTAAGTGATGTAGGGTATGACATCTCATTTGTTAAGAATGGTTGTCATATCAAGAGGTCAACTGATCAAGAGATCATTTTGACAGGTTATAGAAAGAGGAATGTCTACTGCCTAGACATTATGTGTGAGACCAATGGTTCTCAAGTGTGTCTTGTAGCAGATGAGAAAGTCTCTCATTGTGTCAAATGGCACAAGAGGCTAGCCCATCTAAACTACAAGACAATTGGCAAACTCTTTAGCAAAGAGTTAGTGAGGAATGATCCTCAAGTTAAGTGTGTTAAAGATGGTATTTGCTCAGCTTGTCAAAAGGGCAAGCAGACTAGATCCACCTTTAGAAGCATAGAAAACAAAGATGCTGTGAGGTGTTTATATCTCTTGCATATGGATCTCTTTGGTCCAATGCCAGTTCACAGCCTAGGTAGGAAGGTCTATACCTTTGTAGTTGTAGATGACTACTCAAGGTTTTCCTGGGTGTTCTTCTTAAGACAGAAATCTGAAACACCTAATGTCTTCTATAGCTTTGTCAAGCAAATTCAGAATGAACTAGATAGTACAGTGGTCAAGATTAGAAGTGACCATGGTACTGAATTTCAGTCTGAGAGTATGGCAAAACTATGTGAAGACTTTGGGATATTTCAAGAGTTTTCTTCGCCTAGAACACCTCAGCAAAATGACATTGCTGAGAGGAAGAATAGAACCTTGATTGAGGCAGGTAGAACCCTATTAAGTGATACATCACTACCAGAATATTTTTGGGCTGAAGCAGTTAATACTGCATGCCATGTTATTAATAGGGCTACCATTACTAAAGGCCTCAACAAGACCCCCTATGAGGTTGTGAAAGGCAGGAAACCAAACCTATCCTACTTCAGGATCTTTGGTTGTAAGTGCTTCATACTTAACAATGGAAAGTCTTACTTGACTAAGTTTGCTGCCAAGTCCCAAGAGGGAATTTTTGTTGGGTACAACAACAATAGTAAGGCTTATAGAGTCTACAACTTGTCTACTCAAGTTGTAGAAGAGACTGTACATGTAGTATTTGATGAAACTAGGCTTATTAACAATGAGTTGTCTAGTAGTGTATGCAGCCCCACAGGTTTAACAAAGAAGATGGACAAGCTCACTCTAGAAGAAGAATCTACTGCAAGACAGCAAGTAGAAGACAGTGGCTGTTGTCCAGGGGGAGTACTACATGTACCAAATGCAAAAGAAGTACAAGGAGTATAGCAAGATGATGAAACTGAAGTGGTTCAATCAGAAGTCAGGATGCCTCCAGCCAATAGGAATCTTAGAGATCATCCAGTAGAGCAGATTATTGGAGATCCAAGACAAGGGGTACAAACAAGGAGCAGAAATCTGAATGCAGTAATCTACTCCAGTTTTCTATCTCAAGTTGAACCAAAGAAGTTTGAAGAAGCCATTCTAGATCCACAATGGACTGAAGCAATGCAAGAAGAGCTGAATCAGTTCAAAAGGTGCAAGGTCTGGGAACTTGTTCCTAAACCTAAAGATCACAAAATAATAGGAACCAAGTGGATCTACAGGAATAAGATGGATGAACAAGGTGTCATCATTAAGAATAAAGCAAGACTGGTTGCTAAAGGATATAGGCAGGAAGAAGGTATTGATTTTGATCAAACCTTTGCTCCAGTAGCCAGAATGGAAGCCATAAGAATGTTCCTGGCCTATGCAACCTATCAAGGATTCAAAGTTTACGAAATGGATGTCAAGTCAGCATTTCTAAATGGTAATCTTAAAGAAGAAGTCTATGTGGAACAACCCTCAGGTTTTGTTGATTCAACTCTACCTAATCATGTCTATAGACTTAGGAAAGCTTTATATGGGTTAAAGCTAGCCCCTAGGGCTTGGTATGAAACCCTGTCTAGTTTCCTCATTGAGAATAAGTTCACAAGGGGGAAAATAGACAAGACTCTATTTCTTAGGGAATCTAGAGGCAAAGTAATACTAGTCCAAATATATGTAGATGACATTATATTTGGGTCTACTGAAAGTAGCCTTTGCAAAAAGTTTGCAAAGCTAATGCAAAGTCAATTTGAGATGAGTAGTATGGGAGAGCTAAAGTTCTTCTTGGTTCTCCAAGTAAGACAGACTGAGAGTGGTTTATCCATATGCCAGTCCAAGTTCACCCTAGAACTCATAAGGAAGTATGGTATGGATTCATCCAGCACCATGAAGACTCCTATGGGGTCAAGTATGTCTCTTAGCAAGGATGATGCAGGGAAGCCTGTAGATGAAACCTTGTATAGAGGGATAGTTGGCTCCATATTATACTTGACTGCAAGTAGACCAGATATCATGTATGCTACATGTGTCTCTGCAAGGTATCAAGCCTGCCCTAAAGAGTCTCATTTGACAGCAGTCAAAAGGATATTGAGATATCTAAAGGACACTCCTTATCTAGGCCTCTGGTACCCTAGGAATGGGGATTTTGATCTAACAGGTTATTAAGGTGCAGACTTTGCAGGATGCAAAGAAGACAGAAAAAGCACTACTGGAACCTGTCAATTCCTAGGCGGAAGACTGATTTCTTGGAGTAGTAAAAAGCAAACAAGTGTGGCTATCTCCACTGCAGAATCAGAGTATGTGGCTGCAGGAAGTTGCTGTGCTCAACTTCTGTGGATACAACATCAGCTTGAGGACTATGGATTTCAGGTAAGTAGAACTCCACTCTTCTGTGATTCTACTAGTGCTATTTCAATAACCAATAATCCTGTATCCCATAGTAGAACAAAATATATTGAAATTAAATATCATTTTCTTAGGGAGCATGTAGAAAGAGAAGATATTTTACTTGAATATGTTAGAACAGATAATCAACTGGCTGATATGTATACTAAGCCCCTAGAAGAAGCTAAGTTCAATAGGTTTAAGATTGAACTAGGAATGATAAACTTAGAGTAAGTTTATAGTATTGGAAATTGGCTAAGTAAAAAGGTGTCGACACACAGAGATATCTGTGTCGACACAGAAAATTGGTGTCGACACTTCAGGGAAAAGGTGTCGACACATCTAGAAAGTTAGTGTCGACACTTCAGAATATTAGTGTCGACACATGACAAGTTGGTGTCGACACAACCAAGGTGGTGTCGACACATAGTGTTTACTCAGAATTATCTAAGTAAAGTCTCGACTATGTGTCGAGTTAAGTGGTGTCGACACATAAACAAGTGTCGACACATATAATCTGTTGACTAAAACTTGTGTCGACACATAGGTGTCGAGACATTATAAGTCAGTGTCGACACTTATTGCTAGTGTCGACACAATTTAAGTTGGCTGCCCGCCTTTTCATCTTCAAAATTAGAAAGGTATAAATAGGGTTTTGCCTTAGTCTATCGACACGCTTTCAAAAGTTTCGAGACCAAAACTTGTGTGTCGACACCTCTCTTCTCTCCAGTCAAATTCATCAAACCCTAATGGCGCAAAAGCTTGAGGAGAACGTCAACGAAGGATACGAACTGGTGCGCGACGCATTTGGGGATGCTGACCAGGAGATCAAGAACGTTATAACCCTAGTTGCAGACTCGGGGTTAGAATTTCTGGTTTCTGAGCCTACAAAAATATGGAAGAAAGAGGTACTGGAATTCCTCAATGGAGCTAAGGTAGATGAAACTGGATTCAAGATCAAATCCAGGGTTCATGGTGAGAAGGTGAAGGTATCACCTAAGAGCTTGAGGAAGATTCTACAGCTCCCAAGAACTAAAGAAGAAGATGAAGTTACTGCTTCAAAGACCAGGGAAGCTCTAACTTGGTGTGAATTAGATTCTAAGATGAAGATTGGTTCAGTATTCAATAGAAAAGGAATGAACAGTCAGGGGAAATTCCTGTCTGAAATTATTGGGAAAGTAATATTGAGCAAGCCAGGAGGGCATGACAGAGTGTCTGCCTCAATGTTCAACATTATGACAAGGATAATCTTTACTCTGAAGACAGATTGGTCTGTTGTGATATTTGAGAAAATTAAAGAAAGCCTACAGAAGCCCAATCTGGGTAGGATCATCAGTCCATACCTAGCTGGTACCATACCAGAGGTTATGCAACAAGCTGCTGGAAGCAAAATCAATCACATGAGAAAACTAGATCTGAGAATATTCTCTAGATGGGACAGGATGTTGTCAAAAGAGATGCCAACACCTGAGAAGATCACTTCTGAGAAGGAAATTTCACCAAAGAAGAAGAGGAAAATTGCCCCAGTGGCTCAAGAGTCCACTAGCAGCTCTGAAAGTGAAGAATAAGTGGTCTTCTCACCTGATGAAGAGGACACAGGAACTGCTGTGAAGTCTCCAGCACAACAAGTAGATGCTGAGATCCAGGGGAGCTACCTCAAGCTAGCCCCATACACAAGGATCACATCCAGGGGGAGTCTCTAGTTGTAGAAGAACCAACTACACTAGAAAGTGAACAAGCAACCAACATCATTTTAGAGGTAATTACTGAGCTTAATGCTTTAGTTTTTCCTATAGAAGATACTGATTTGTCTGATGTTTATCAGCAACCACTGACTGATAGTCAAGTTCCAGAAGTTGTCATGGCAGACACTTCTGTTCCAGCTCAGTTTGTATATGTTCCAGTGGTAGATGAGCCCAGAATTTCACCAGCTCATTCTTCACAAGAGTATACCATGGAAGATTTATTTCTAAATCTGGATCAAGCAAACTTTGACAAGTACAATGCTGCTGCTGAAGAGGAGAATGCTCCAATTGAGGGGGAGCAAGTAGTACAAGTTAAAGAGCCTGCAAGGCCAGAAACTGAGAAGGCACCAGAAGTGCAGAAGGAGTTACCCACAAGCCCTAAGGAAAGGGTAGATATAGCCAGCTCCTCAGCATCTGAAGATGAGGAGGCTGCAAGGGAAAGGAAAAAGAAAATTTATGTCTTCAAAAGAAGGAGCCAGAGTTATAAGAAGGCTCTCCAAACTGTTGCTCCACAGTCTGCACTACAGCCAGCCCCAGCTTTTGATTATAGTGCACTGATGGTTGCTATGCAGATCAAGCTGGATGAGCATAAAAAAGCAATAGAGACTTATGTGAATGAGGGGCACAAATCTCTCCAATTTGATTTGGCCCAAGATATCAAGTCAATAAGATTTGAGATGAATCTTAATAAGAAAGAGATGACTGACTGCTTCCACAAGGGTGGGAATGCAGTAGTCTATCTTGCTACACATCAGGAAAAAATAAAGGCTCAAGTAGATGACATAGCACTGAAGCAGGGATATGTTCTAGAAAATCAAATCCGAATGAATGACAATTTGACAGAATCCCACAATGCTCTTGTCACAGAAATGAAGAACATAGCTGCTGGACCTTCTACCTCTACTGCTACTGTTAAAGCTGAATTTGATAAATTATTCCAGGAGGAAATCACTACTGTTAAGACTGCCATTCAAGAATCTCAAAAGATCATAACTGACAAACTCCAAAGGTTAAAACCTTTCTTTAAAGATGGAGTTAATTATTTGGATAATCAAGTCAGATTTCAAAAAGATGATGTCAGAGATCATGTAGAAAGAGAAGTCATAAAGGGGGAGAGGGTTTTAGTCAAAGCTAGCTCTGATCATGCCAAGTGGATATCTAATTCCATCAGAGCTACCTTGGGTTATCCTCCTCTTTGTGATGATGGCAATGTTGCTGAATCTGGAATTCATCCTGCATATTTAGGAGGGGAGCAACCAGAAGTGGCTCAAGTTATCTACCCTCCTCCAGATTTTGACATGATTCATGCTGACATACAGTCCATGTACAACCCACCTGGTGGTAAGGACAATGTAATTATAGAAAAAGTTGTTCAGCCTATTTCTGAAGCTATGCAAGAGGCACTCCAGAAAGAAGAAGAGACAAGATTGTCTAAGAAGAGGTTTAGGGAGCAAGCTGAACAAAGACCAGACTTTGAGCAGTGGAGCCCTACCTCAAGGAACATTATATTGACTGCCTGGAAAGCTGCCAAAGATAACATTCAAGACAGGAATAAGTGGTTTTCTGAAACTGAATGGAGGAAACATGAATCAAGGCAGGAGGCCATAGTTCAATATAGAAGGAAGGCCAAGATGGGAAAGCTACCTCCTACAGCTCTGGAGCCTAGCAAGTACTTTCCCAAGCCTTATCACTACTTTGAAAGGCAAAAGATCAAAGCAGAAGAACAAAAGAAGAAGGACTTGAAAGGCAAGAAGCATGCTGATGCTGAAGTTACTAAAGCTCCTGTTCAAGCCAGAGTTCAAGATAGAAAAGGAATAGTCATTAAGGAGGCTGAACAGAAATAGCTTAGAAAATTTCTTAAGTTTACTATGTATTCTTTTGATATAAAACATTCTGTAAACTTTAGAATTTTGTATATGACAAAGTATTGGAACAATGTTTTGTGTGATAAATTAGCTATGTGTTAAATTTATTTCATAATTGTTCTGAGATGTTATCTGTATATGCATGTTTGTTTTATACATGTAATGTACTTTCCTGTTTACATAATCCTGTCTTACATCATTTTGTAATTTAATTATGAATGGTGTATATCATTGACTAAGGGTTATGACTTCTCCAAATAGGGGGAGATTGTTGGGTACATTGGTTTAAATGTACCTGATTTGAAGAAGCCTCACCCAACTCAATGATATACATCAAAATGTATTTGATGTGTTTTGAGTTTACTTGTGCAGGCTAAGTATTTGCAGGAAATGATGAAAAAGTTTCTAAGTCCATGTGTCAACACCCAGAGGGAAAGTGTCGACACTTAAAAAGACTTGTGTCGACACCCAGGCAAGCAGTGTCGACACTTGGAGTCATTGTGTCGACACCAGGGATGCTAAGTCGACACCAGACAGAAAGTGTCGACACAAGAAGCTGTGTCGACACTCAGTGAAGAAAAGACTGTGAAGCTGTGTCGACACTTAACAGTTGTGTCGACACCCAGAAAAACTGTGTCTACATCAGAAAGTGTCGACACTTGGAGGTTGTGTCGACACACAGCAAAAGTCTGCAGAGACTAAGTACAAGTGTCGACACCCAGAACAATGTGTCGACACTTAGCAGAAGAGTCAACACTGGAAGTAAGTGTCGACACCAAGAACAATGTGTTGACACTTAGCTGAAGACTCAACACTTGAAGAAAGTGTCGACACAAGGAGCTGTGTCGACACTTAGCAAAGAACAGCAAAGATCAACAAAATATTCTAAGTACAAGTGTCGACACTAAGAGCAATGTGTCGACACTCAGCCAGAGTCTCGACAGAAGAAGAAAGTGTCGACACCCAGAGCAATGTGTCGACACTCAACAAGTATCAACAATGAAGATGTGTCGACACCAAGAAGCAGTGTCGACACTTAACAGATGCAACACATGAAGATGTGTCGATACAAAGATGTTGTGTCGACACTTAGAAGAATTCAGCAAAATTCTGAAGTACAAGTACTTGTGTCGACACTCAATTTCAGTGTCGACACATGAAGAAGAAGTAGTGTCGAGATACAAAATCTACAACACAAGGAGTTCTGTCGGCACCTTGTAGACTAGTGTCGACACTTAGACAACATGTGTCGACACTTGGTCTATAAGTGTCGACACTTAAAGACAGAAAGTCTCGACACTTAAAGACAGTTACAGAATTTTCAAGAACTGACTGGATGACTTGACAGCTAATATTCCAGCCGGTCTACTGCACCTGTCAGAGATGTCAGAATTCAGTTATGGACCGGACCAGCCGGTTACCATGAAGAAGGCCTATAAATAGGCTTATGCTGTCTATAGAAAATGTTGTTCAAATCATTGATCAAGTATTCAACAAAGAAGATCTAGCTATTCCTTGAAGAATCAAGTGCAGATCTAAGAAGTTGGAGAGAGAGAGCTCCATCCAAGAAATCAACTGTTGGAACCCAGCTGAGAAGAAGGATTCAGATTGGTCTGAATCTTAAGTAGCAGAGATCAAGGATCAACTGCAGAAGGAGTCAATCTTATTGAGTTCTACTTTCAAGAAGCTTTGAAGAAAGCTAAGTCAGATTGAGTCCAGCTGAGTTCTTCCAAGAACTCATCAAGAATCTCACAACTTATCTCTCTTTCATCTAAGTTGTTGAGTTTATACATTTTGTATTCATTATAACTTGTAGGATCCTTAGGGATCTGAGATTGTAAGCCTGCAATTATAAAGGCTGAGGGTAGGAGAGTTAAATCTCTGAGTGTAGGCCTTGGTGGATGAGTGTAGGCCTTGGTGGCTGAGTGTAGGCCTTTGTGGCTGAGTGTAGGCCTTTGTGGCTGAGTGTAGGCTTTGTGGAAAAGCTGAGTTGTAGGGCCTTGAGCCTGAGGTGTAGGAGCCTGTTTTGGGTTCTGAGTTAGTGGAGCAGTTGGGCCGAATCTAGTACACTGCTAGATAGGCGAAGGGGGAAAGTGGATGTACCCAAAGCTTGGGGAACAACTATAAATCTCTGTGTCTATAGTGTTTTTGTAGATTGCTGTGATTGGTGAATGTGTGTTGTGATATAATTAGATATAATTCTGTGATATTATCTGTTTGCTGCTCAAAATGTTAAAAAGATTCAAGTCACCTATTCACCCCCCCCCCCTCTAGGTGCTTAGGGACAATATCTTTCAGTCCACATGACACGGCCATGTTCCCTAGCCGTGTCCTCCTCTGGATATATCTCGACGAACTTAACTCGACACAACGACATACTGGTAGGGAAACACCCGTGTCTCTACCCGTATCATACATTTCGTCGATCTCGACTCGCTCTGTCGAGTTAAACTTGTCTCTCTCTCTCTCCCTCTCTCTCTCTCTCTCTCTCTCTCTCTCTCTCTCACACACACACACACACACACACACACACACACACACACACACGGGTAGGCCCGCGTCTTACATCATTGTGTCGACACCAAGTGTCGACACCTCAACATCTGGGTGTCGACTCCTGGTTCCAGTATGTCGACACGGTGTGTGTCGACGCACAGTGTCGAAACCAGTGTGTCGACACCTCAATACCAGGGTGTCGACACACTGTATCGACACCTGGTTCCAGTGTGTCGACGCAGTATGTGTCTACACACTGTGTCGACACCAGTGTGTTGACACCTCAACACCAGGGTGTCGACACACTGTGTCGACACCTGGTTCCAGTGTGTCGACACAGTGTGTGTCGACACACTATGTCGACACCAGTGTGTCGATACACGGTGTCGACACCAGTGTGTCGACACCTCAACACCAGAGTGTCGACACCTGGTTCCAGTGTGTCGACACAGTGTGTGTCGACACACGGTGTCGACACTAGTATGTCGACACCAGTGTGTCGGCACCTCAACCTGAGTGTCGACACACTTTGTCGACACCTTGACCTAGTGTGTCGACATAGTGTGTGTCGACACACGGTGTCGACACCAGTGTGTCGACACCTCAACTTCAGAGTGTCGACACACTGTGTCGACACCTTGACTCCAGTGTGTCGACACCTCGACACCAAAGTGTTGACCAAAGACTCGGGTGTTACAAATCCTATTCACATGTGCTGCCCAGTTGTCAGCACTCCCCCGAACCCAAGTCAGCTCTCCTGACTCAAAACACGCACGAGGGGCCTAGTGCAATTCGGGACGTTACAAATCCTATAAAAAAATAAGAGATTTCATCCCCGAAATCAGGCTTAGGCTATGGGGAGAAAAGCATAACAGAAAATACAATATGCTTTTAAATAAAATTACCTTGAGCAAATAACTGTGGATAACGTTTTTGCATCAAATCCATTGGCTCCCATGTATATTCCTCCTTCCCATGATTAGACCATAACACCTTCACCAATGGAACACTTTTGCGGCACAACATTCTTGTCTCATTATCTACGATCCGCACCGGCTCTAGTCGCACAGACCTATCAGACACCACAACACCATCAGTTGTGGGGATGTATTGATCGGGCTGCAACTGCACCTTCCGAAGCGACGACACATGGAACATGTCGTGGAGGTTCTCTAGCTCGGGCGGTAACTCCAACCGATGGGCCAATGGGCCAATCCTTTCCAATATAGTATAAGGCCCAACATACCTTGGGCTGAGCTTTTTCACACCACGCACACGTGACACTCCACGCACAGGTTCTCTAGCTGAGTTGGTTCAAACAGTTACAAAGGAAGATGTTGACATGATATCTGCAAGGATGGACGAAGATGCCTCCAGACTGGATGATACAGATAGGCATCTGACTATGTCTGATGATGATAATGCTCCTAGGCCTCAGAGTGAGGGGGCGATCAAATTAGCTTCAGATAAAGAGATTATTATGTCTGAAGATGAGCATCCACTAGATGAAGTCAAGGAAATTCTAAGTGTAGAGGAAAGGAATGATCTAGTTGATGGGGAGCAACTGACAAAAGAGATAATGCAAGAAGCATTATTGTGGGAGAGAAGCTACAGGTTCCTCCAATAGTAGTACATACTGCTGCTGCTGACCTATATACAAATAAAGACATGGCAGAGGTGGAGGGGGAGATACCATCTGATCTCCCTGCTCATGAAGTACATGATTTAGTTTCCTCAGAATCTTAGAAAAAGGAATATAGTCATGCGAAAGCACACTCCTCATCACATCCAGATAATGAACAGTTCAAGAGTGACACTTCTCAAGGAACAAGGAACAAGCAAGCACAAGAGGCTCTAGATGAGGGCACATCTGTCAGTGTTGATTAGCGACCACCAACATTCCTAGCCTAGCAAAAGGGCTGCTGGATGAACAGAGGAGAGCTTTAGAAAATTATGTGGATGAAGCTCTGAAATATATCAGAAATGATCTTGCTATTTAAATCAAGTCAATCATTTTTGAAGTAAACTTGTTGAAAGGTGAAATAGTCAAATTCTTTAAAAAAGATATTCCAGTTGTAGATTATACCATGGAAAAGTTGAATGTGTTAGGCCAGAATATTATTGTCATCATAGAAAATCAACACATTCAGGGTAAAAACTCAGTGACCATCCATGAAAATGATAAAGTTCTGAGAAGTGAGCAAAATAATGAAATCTTCACCAAGATAGATACCTGCACTAAGTTACTCGATGACCATATGTCAGAAGTCAAGAACCATGTTACTGCTAGATTTAACTACCTGGAAACAAAAAGAAGGAAAGCTTGTAGCTCCCAGACCATTCAAGTAATTGAAGAAGTCAAAATGGGGGAGAGAGAAGCAATAAGGACTAACACAAAAAACATGGTTTGGGCAACTAATATGGCAAGAGGCTCATTGGGATTAGAGCCAGTGTAATATGATAACATCCCAAAGATGACTGTTCATATGCTAGAGACTTTGAACAAAGAACCTACTCAAGATAATCAGGAGTATGGGATATATAAAGAAGAGTGTGATAGTGCTGGTAATCAGTGGGGAGTGCAGTCCACTGCTGCTGAAATTCCTTCTTTTAGCCCCACAATTGTCCAGGAATTACATAACAAAGAACTGATCACAACTGCTAACACTGAAGAAGAAATCAGGATGAGGAAAAGGAAATACAGAGAAGAAATATAGAAAAGGCTTGATTTTGAGTAGTGAGCCCAGAGTCCGATCTATCATCTTGCTTGCTTAGGACCAAGTCAACAATAAGAGATCAGATAGAGGAAAATGTTATTGTTGGGTATTGCATCCACAATAACCCAAATTTATATGAAGTCACCCTTAAACTAAGATGAATTAAGTTTGTATTTTGTGTCCTTTCTAGTTGAGTGTTTGCAGGATATATTTGCCAAGTGTAGACCAATGTCAGTCTACAATGAGTCACCAAACACAGGATGACACAATGTAATCGCTCATTGTGTGATCCATGGTGTTGACTCATGTGTAGCCTCTCTATTGGGACACGCTTCTTTTTCAAGAACTAATGACATGAGAGATAAGTTGGTTGCTGAATTTATTGAAGAAAATAAGTTTTCAGACTTTCAGAAAAATTGCAAAGTCTTTTTCTCGAGTAGGAACTTTTGTACTCGAGTAGAACTTAAGTTTATACTCGAGTGAGATCAGTCATGTACTCGAGTTGTAGAAGCTGTTTTCGAGAAAGCTTAGTGTTGTTCTCGAGAAATCCATGTGTACTCGAGCACTCCATGACTCTTCATCTCGAGTTACCTCATTTCCAGTCAATATTTTTTTCTAAGTTTTTTTCTTGAGAAGCCACATGTTATTTCTCGAGAAGGTCAGTATTACTTCTTGAGACCCAGAAGTCATTTCTTGAGTAACAAATTCTCTTCTCGAGTAACAACTTTATTTTCTCGAG
Organism: Platanthera guangdongensis; assembly: GCA_039583875.1. Taxonomy (NCBI): domain Eukaryota; kingdom Viridiplantae; phylum Streptophyta; class Magnoliopsida; order Asparagales; family Orchidaceae; genus Platanthera; species Platanthera guangdongensis. The sequence continues at coordinate 72,820,568 of CM077164.1, read as the reverse complement.
ATGTATTATTTCTCTTGAGTAACAGCATAATTTTCTCAAGAACAGAAGTTCATTTTTCTTGAGTAACGGAATAATTTTCTCGAGAACAGAAGTTCGTTTTTCTCGAGGACATCTTCTCTTTCTCGAGATACCTAAATTCCACCTTTACATTTTTACCAAGTCTTTTTCTTGAGAAGCCAAAGATTTTTCTCGAGAAGGCCATGTATAGTTCTCGAGAACCAGAAAATTTTTCTTGAGACCTTGAATACTCTTCTCGAGAGTCAGAACTCTTTTCTCGAGATGTTGCCTTGTTCTCGAGTACCAGGATACTTGTTCTCGAGAATAAAATTTATTCTTCTAGAGTACTTACTCTCATTCTTGAGATAGGTGGATTCCATGTAAGACCCCCCTCCCGGATCCCAAAACACGGCATGAAGGGGGTCTTATGCCCGGAACAGCCGCCTTGCGGTAGCATTAGCACACGAGCTAACCTATACCACAAGACGCCTATTCTGCCGGCTACAACCATTATCAATATACATATGCCAACTGTTGGGTACATTGGAAAATGTGTACTAGATTTGGAGAAGCCTCACCTAATTCAATGATATGCATCAAGTTGTATTTGATGTTGTGTTAAGTTATCATGTGCAGGTGAAGTAAATGGAAAGGAAAATTTTCTAAGTACAAGTGTCGACACATGGAAATGGTTGTGTCGACACCAAGGGCCAGATTGTGTCGACATCCAGAATTTGTGTCGACACACAGACATTCTATCGACAACGTTGTGTCGACACCAAGGGCCAGATTGTGTCGACATCCAGAATTTGTGTGGACACACAGAAAAATCTATCGACAACGCAGTGTCGACACTAAGGGCCAGACTTGTGTCGACATTATCAGGAGCTATGTCGATACACAGAGAAGCTGTCGACACTTTCTAGAATTCTGTTGACAACGACTGTGTCTACACACAGAACTTGTGTAGACACACACCGGAATTCTGTCGACACCAAATTTGTCAAGACAAGGAGTGTTTGTGTCGACACATAGGACTTGTGTCGACACATTCCACAGAAGCTGTGTCAACAACAACAAGACTTGTGTCGACACATGGACTATGTGTGTCGACACATATGAAGAATTCAGTCGACATTCTTTGCTGCTGAGTCAAAGTTCAATGAAGGCTGAAGTAATACAAGTGAAGACTTGACAGCTGTCATTGCTGACATTGCTGTCACATCTGTTAGAGGTGTCAAAAGACAGTTTGAAACCGGAACAGCCGGTTACCATAGATGAATCCTATATATAGATGCGCTCTCTCAAAAATCATAGAGGTGAACAAGAAATACAAGAACAACACTTACAGAACATAGAGAAGTTAATCAAGCCAATCAATTATAATCTCTGAAGGATTGAGAATCCAGAAGAAGGGAAAGAAACAATCAACAGATTGTAGAGAGAGAAAAACAAGAAGGAGTGAAGTTCTCATCCAGTGAAGGCAGATTCTGAACAGTCTGCCTGAAGAATTCAGATCAAGTCTGAAGAAGAATTTAGATTAGTTTCTGAAGGAATGTGATTGAAGATCAACTCCAACATCAAGAAGATCAACCCTACTGTGTTCAGATTCAAGAAGCTTTGAAGAAAGCTAAGTCAGGTTGATCCTTAAGAAATCAGTTCTATCAAGAACTGATCAAGAAGTATTCAACCAATTCTCTCTCCATCTAGTTGAAGATATCAATAACTTTTCATCATTAATTTTTGTAGGATCTGTAATAGATCTGAGTGTAGGAGATTTACATCTCTGAGTTGTAAGCCAAAATTATAAAGGCTGAGGTAGGGCTGAGTGCCTGAGGTAGGGGAATCTGTTCCCTGAGTTGTAGGCCCGTGAAAGAGGCTGAGGTAGGGCTGTTGTCTAAGTTGTAGGAGTGGGGTGTCACTCTGAGTTGTAGGCCTGTGGAAGAGGCTGAGGTAGGGCTTGTGCCTGAGTTGTAGGAGTGTGGATTCAGTCTGAGTTGTAGGAACCATTCTTGGTTCTGAGCTGTAAGATCTGTGGATCTGAGAAGAAGGAAGGAAGTTAGGCTGAATCTAGTACACTGCTAGATAGGCGAAGGGGGAAAGTGCATGTACCCATCATTTGGGGAACCACTAAAAAACTGGTGTACAATCTGTGAATGCTGTGTATGTGAATATTGTGTTATACTTACTGCTGAATTCATTGCTGAACTAGATAGAATTATCTGCCTTAGTTAGAAATAGAATTGAACCTATTCACCCCCCCCTTTAGGTATTTAGAACATCTTGAAACCAATTCTTTCAAGTGGTATCAGAGGGAGGTTACTCAAAGAATAGACCTAACAGTCTGAGTAGATCTCCAAGGCAAAATCTATTAGATAAAATGGGTTCCATAGAGAATCATAAGGAGTTTGGTTCCATGAAGTTACCCATATGCAGGAAAGAGATTTTTGGCATATGGAAAGAAAGTGTTAGATTGTTTATGAAAGCTTCAGATCCAAGAATCTACATGACAGTCAAAGAAGGGCCATTCATCCAAATGAAAGTCTCAGTTCTTGATGCAAATCTCAGGACACTAAAGGAATATTCTGAAATGACAAAGGATGAGATCATCTTGGCTACTATGGATAAGAGAGCACAGAATATAATAGTCAGTGTCATAGATGATTCAACATTCCAAAACTTGATGCACTACAAGACCTCTAAAGAAATGTGGGACACCCTTATTGTCTATATGGATGGTTCAGAAGAGGTGAGAGAAGACAGAAAGTCTATGCTGAATCAGGAGTATGAAAGTTTTAGACAATCTAAAACAGACACCATAACTGAATGTTACAAGAAATTCCTCAGAATAGTTAATGAACTGATATCATATGGAAGAGTATTTAGCACATATGAGTTAAATGATAAGTTTTTGAGATCATTGACTAAAGACTGGGACACTAAGATATGTGCCATTAGGGAAGTGGCCAGACTAGTAGAAATTTCAGCTCAAACATTATTTTGCAAACTGCTTTCATATGAAATGCAGCTGATGGTCAGAAAAGAGGAGGAGAAAAGTAATAAAATTGATTACAGATATAAGTCAGTGGCTTTCAAGACTGAAGCCATAAGAAAGGATATAAGTATGTCTCCATCACCTCCTAGGAAAGCTGCAAAAGTTGTTTCAGAAAGTTCTGACAGTCAAACATCAGATAGTCCAAATTCTGATGAAGACTTAACAGCTTTCTCAAAACAATTTCAAAGGTTTTTGAAGAAGAGATAGTGGAGATCCAAGCCATCATCCTCACAATCCAAGGATGATTATTATTAGAAAAAGAAATCCTTTAGGAAGGACAGGTATAACTCTAAACCTAGTAAATTATCTTCAACTAAGATTGTTTGCTATTGCTGCAACAGGCCTGGACATGTAATAGCTGATTGTCCTGACAAAAGGAAAGAATCTAATGAGAAGAAGAAACTAAAAATCAAGGGCAAGAAGGAGAAATCCTTTGTTGCAAATAAGCAAAAAAGCTGGTCAGATTCTTCATCATCAGATTCTGACGCTGAAGTTGAAGCTGAAGCGTATATAGGACTGTTGGCAACTGAAGAGGATGTAGAAGAAGCTGAGTTCTTGAAGTGGCTGGATTCAGTAAATGAAATTGAAGAACCTTGTTGTAAAGGGCTGATGTCCTTGAAAGAAGAAGATCAGTGTCAGGATCAGCTTGGACCTAGTAAGGTAAATAGTTCTTTAATAGATTCTGATTACTATACTGGTTCAGAATCAGAAGCATCTGCATCAAGAGATGTAGGTGAATCTGAATCTGAAGGAGATGTTCATCAAATAATTGATGAATATGGTAACCTGCTGCAATCACTTAAGAAAAGCAGAATCCTTAATAAAGCACAGGCCAAGGAGATTGCTGATCTTAAGCTGGTTGCATTAGATTCAGAAAAATTGTTGGATCTAAAGTTGAATGAAGTAGTCAAACTGAAAAACAAAATTGTTATTCAGATGGGTACTATTACATTCAAAAATGATCAAATCAAAAGTTTGGAAGTCAAACATCAGAAGGAAAAGGATCTGGTGGCTAAGTTCTCTAAGCCAAAATCAGTTTTACCTTTAATTGATGACTTTATTCCTAAAAACGGTAAGAATGGATTGGGCTTTGAGGGAAATATAAGGGCTGACAATTCCAAAAGAAAAGGCAAAGCCCCAGTACATCCTCTAGCCTTCAAACCCCCCATTTCCTTCAAAAAGGTATGGCAGCCAACTAATAGATATGATCATGATATCATACATGGTTATGGTAAGCCTGAGATTCTGAATGACAAGGGTGTAGCTCCAGCACTCAAGCAAAGAACTACTGTACCAACTGTGTTAAGAACAGCTGACAGCAATGCTGTTAAAACTGTACCTAAAAAGAGGTATAATAGATATTAGTGTTGGTGTTGTGATAAGATAAGGCATTATGCCATAGATTGCTGGAACAACACCAGTGTCAGAAAGAATGCCAGCTTACCTGTGAGGAAGGCTACTGGTAAGAATATCAAGTTTCATTCTAACATGAACCTAGAACCAAATAAGAATTGGGGTTCTAAGGTAAATTAATTTTATTTGCTGTAGGTGGGTCCAAGTTGTCATACCCCTATGTGGTACTTGGACAGTGGATGTTCCAAGCACATGACTGGAACAAGAAGAATGTTAAAGGACAAGTGATCAGAAGCAATCCTTGTAGCTCAACATGTTTAAAAGAAAGGTTGGACATGCTGACCATTAATGAAGACCAAACTGCAAGGCAGGATGTGGAAAATGATGGTTGCTGTCCAGGGGGAGTACAAGATCCACAAGTTGACAGCGAAGATAATGAAGTTCAGCATGGTAAAGAAATTGAAGAAGTTCAAATTGCTGATAGAATGCCTCCAGCAATAAGGAATCTAAAGGATCATCCTGCACACCAAATCATTGGTGATCCCAGACATGGTGTGCAAACCAGAAGCAAACACATGATTGATGCAATGCAGGAGGAGCTGAATCAACTCACAATGTGTAAAGTATGGGAGCTGGTTCCAAAACCAAAGGATCATAACATTATTGAGACAAAGTGGATCTATAGGAACAAACTGGATAAAAATGACATCATAGTAAAGAACAAAGTAAGACTGGTTGCCAAAGGTTATAGACAGGAAGAGGGCATTGACTTTGATCAGACTTTTGCCCCAGTGGCAATGTTGGAAGTAATAAGGTTATTCCTTGCCTTTGCTGCTTTCCAAGGTTTCAAAGTATACCAAATGGATTTCAAGTCAGCTTTCCTAAATGGTAATTTGAAAGAAGAAGTCTATGTTCATCAGCCCTCAAGTTTTGTTGATCCACTTTATCCTGATTTTGTTTATAGACTTAAGAAAGCCTTATATGGTTTGAAACAAGCCCCTAGGGCTTGGTATGAAACATTGTCTACTTTCCTAATTGAAAATAAATTTTCAAGGGTGAAAATAGACAAGACTCTATTCCTTAGGGAGTTAAAGGGCAAGATGATCCTAGTACAGATTTATGTTGATGACATAATCTTTGGAACTACAGAAAACAACCTTTGTAGGAAGTTTGCAAAACTTATGCAAGGGAAGTTTGAGATGAGCAGTATGGGTGAGCTCAAATTCTTCTTGGGACTCCAAGTAAGACAGACTGATGATGGATTGTCCATATTATAGTCTAAGTTCACCAAGGAGTTAATTAAGAAATATGGTATGGAGTCATCCACTACCATGAGAACTCTAATGGGGAAAAGTATGCCTTTAGGCAAAGATGATGTAGGAAAACCTGTAGATGAGTCTTTGTATAGAGGGATAATTGGCTCCCTCTTATACTTAACTGCCAGTAGACCAGACATTATGTATGATACATGTGTCTGTGCAAGGTACCAAGCAAGCCCTAAAGAATCTCATTATACTGCAGTCAAGAGAATATTGAGATATCTTAAGGGTACACCTAATCTTGGTCTTTGGTACCCTAAGAATAGAGACTTTCTACTGACAGGTTTTTCAGATGCAGACTTTGCAGTTTGAAAAGAAGATAAAAAGAGCACCACTGGTACATGTCAGTTTCTAGGTGGTAGACTTGTATCATGGAGCAGTAAGAAGCAGACTAATGTGGCAATTTCTACTGCTGAGTCTGAGTATATTGCTTCAAGCAACTGCTGTCCTCAGCTTCTATGGATTCAACATCAACTTGAAGACTATGGTCTCAAGGTAACTAGAACTCCACTATTTTGTGATTCTACACGTGCTTTTTCTATTGCTAAAAACCCTGTATCACATAGCAGAACAAAACATATAGAAATTAGATTTCATTTTATTAGAGAGCATGTTGAAAAAGAAGATATTTGTTTGTAATTTGTCACCACAAATAATCAAATTACTGACATGTTTACTAAACCACTAGACGAAACTAAGTTCAATTATTTCAAAATTGAATTAGGCATGTTAAACCTAGAATAACTTGGTAAATCTGACTAAGTAAATCAATGTTGACATATAGAAGTTTATGTCGACACGAAAGGAAATTTGTGTCGACATATAGTAGTTTGTGTCGACACTTAAGATAAGTTGTGTCGACACAACAAAATAGTGCTGAGATAGTGGTGTTGACACTCAGAGGTTGGTATTGACACATATAAGTTCTATCGATTAGATAGTTGTGTCGACATATACAGAAGTCTGTGTCGACACAGATATATTAGAGTCGACTATTAAGAAGTCTGTGTCGACACATCACAAACTGTGTCGACACATAGTGTTGTCTGACTCTATCGAGACATTAGAAGTCTGTGTCGACACAATCACTACAGTGTCGACACATTAAGTATCTATTATCCCGCCTTTTGGCCTTCTATGTTGACAAACATATAAATAGGTCACAGAACAACTTTGTCGACGAAGCTCTCAACATTTTCGAGACCCAAACCTTGAGTCGACAAACCTTCATCCCTCTTCTTCTCAAATTTCTCGTCATCAATGGCGCCAAAGTTGGAGACCAAAATAAACGAAGGTTATGAGTTAGTTCGCAATGCTTTTGAAAGTGCGGCGACTGAGATTCGAGATGTAATAACCCTAATCCAAGATAATGGTTTAAAATATCTAGTCTCCGAACCTACAAAGATATGGAAGACAGAAATTCTTGAATTCTATACAAAAGCAACCTTGGATTCAACTGGATTGAAGATTAAGTCATCAATTCAAGGCAGCAAGGTGAAACTTACCCAAAAGCGTCTGAGGAAAACAATTCAATTTCCCAAGACTCAGGAAGATGATGAAGTTACATCTTCAATGACCAAAGGATCTCTTCAATGGTGTGGCATGAATCCCAACACTAATATTGAATCATCCATGCAAAGGAAAGGAATGAACTCACAAGGAAAATTTCTCTCAGAGATTGTGGGAAAAGTAATTCTCTGCAAACTAGGTGGACATGACATGATCTCCTCATATATGTTCAGCCTGATGACCAGAATTATTTTCAAAATAAAGACTAACTGGTCTGCAGTGATCTTTGATAAGATCAAGGAAAGTCTGAAGAAACCTAATCTAGGTAGAATTCTGAGTCTATATTTGGCAATAAATATTCCTGAAGTGCTCAACCACACAACTAGATCTAGAATAAACCACATGAGAAGGATGGATATGAAAATATTATCCAGACGGGAAAGAGTTTTGACAAAAGATGGTTCTACACGACAGAAAGAACCACAAATGAAAAAGAAAAAGATAACCCCAAGGAAGCCTGAATCATCTAGTGATTCAGAAGAACAAGTAATCTTCAGTTCAGATGGAGACCACCAAGAATCTATAATGAAATCATCTGCTCCTAAGCCTGTTGATGATAGCCAGATGTAGGGGGAGTATATTTTGGAAAGCACCATCCCACTGGATCAAGTTCAGGATGTGCCTCCTCTACGAGGAGCCACTGAACTTTCCTCAGTTCAACAAGAAATCTTGCCTCCAAAAAGTGCTCCTGAGAAAGAGCAAGCTGCCTTAGAGAGTGAAACAGCCACTCAAACAATTCTTGAGGTAATTGGTGATATTAATCAATCAATACTAGATACTGAGCTAGATACATTAACTTTACTTCTATCTGATGTTGAACAGACACATGATAACAACATCCCTGCATAGAATATATCAATGGATGATACATCTGCCTTAGATGATACTCTATTAAATGTTCAAGATACAAATATTCCTCCAATTCAACAGCTACAAGAATTTACTCTTGAGGAATTATTCCCTGATTTACAAGAAGTAAGAACTGAGGAAGTTGTGCCAAGAACTGAGGGGGAGGAGCCAGGGACTCAAGGGGAGTTGCCAAGAGCTGATAAGGAGCTGCCCTCAAGTCCAAAAGACACAGTAAATCTAGAAAGTTCTTCAGAATCTGATGATGGAGAAGCACAAAGAGCAAAGAAGAGAAAATTGATGGTTTACAAGAAGAAAAGCTCAAATTATAAGCAAGCTTTACAGATAGCCTCACAACCCTCAACACCAACAGTTGATTTCATTTCATTGTTGGTTGCTATTCAAATTAAAATGGATGAGCAAAGAGCAGCCATGGAAAAATATATGGATGAAAGTCATAAGGATCTTTAGTTCTCTTTGGCTCAAGATATAAAATCCATCAGATTTGAAGTAAACCAGAATAAGAAGGAGATGACAGATTGCTTCCATAAAGAAGGTAATGCTGTAGTTTTTCTGGCAAAAGAACAACAAGAGGCAAGGACACATATTGATGATATAGTGGTCAAGCAAGGCTATGTCTTAGAAAATCAACTTAGAATGAATGATAATCTTACTGAATCACATAATGTGATTGTTACTGAATTAAAGAATAAAGCAACTGCATTAACTGAGGAAAGGGCTAAAGAGAAGTCAGAGTTTGATAAGAAATTTCAAGAAGATTTAGCCACTTTCCAATCTGCACTTCAAGCCTCTCAGAAGATTATATCTGCTCAACTACAAAAGTTTAAAGCCTATTATACAGAGGGAACCAATTATCTGGTTAATCAAATAAGGTTCCAAAAGAATGATGTCAGGGATCATATTGAAAGAGAAGTCATAAAGGGGGAGAGGTTGATAGTCAATGCTAGTTCAGAGAATGCTAAATGGGTAACAAATGCTGTTAGAGCAACTCTGGGATATCCTCCCCTATGTGATGATGATAATACAGCTGAGTCAGGTATTCAATCTGCAAGATTTAAAGGGGGTCAGCAGGAGGTAGCTTAAATCATATATCCCTCTTCTAACTTTGAGGAAATTCAACACCTGGTTATCTTAGAGAAAGTGGAAATGTCAGAAGCAGTACTGAATAAAGAGCAAGAAGCTCAACTTTCAAAGAAAAGATTTAGAGAGCAGGCTGAACTGAAGCTTGATTTTGAAAGATGGAGTCCAACCTCCAGAAATATAATACTCACTGCCTGACAAGCTATCAAAGACAAAATACATGATAGAGGCAAGTGGTATTCTGAAGTTGAGTGAAATAAATATCTGCAAAGACAAGGTGTTATTCAGCAGTTCAGAAGGGATCACAAGGCTGGGAAACTACCTGCTACAGCTATAGAGCCCAGTAAATACTTTCCCAAGCCTTTTCACTATTTTGAAAGGCAAAAGTTAAGGCTGAAGAACTTAAGAAAAAGGATCTCAAAGGCAAGAAGTCAGTTGAAGATACTGAAGCTCCAGTACAAGCAAGGATCAGTTTGGAAAAGGCATAGTGATCAAGGAGCCTGATCAGCCTTAGGATAGATTAACTAGATTATAAAACTTTATAATTTTCAGTTTTAAACTCCATGTAATCTATTGTCAACAAACTATTGTGAAGTTTTAAACAAAACAATGATTCATGCTTGTTATTATTATATCATGATCTGTGATGATATTATTTACTTGTTTTGTTTATATGTTTCCCTGTCAGTGAATGTTTTTATACATCATATTATTAACATTATTATAAGTGATGTATATCATTGACTAAGGGTTATGACTTCTCCAAATAGGGGGAGATTGTTGGGTACATTGGATAATGTGTACCAGATTTGGAGAAGCCTCACCTAACTCAATGATATGCATCAAGTTGTATTTGATCTTGTGTTAAGTTATCATGTGCAGGTTAAGTAAATGGAAAGGAAAATTTTCTAAGTACAAGTGTCGACACTTGGAAATGGCTGTGTCGACACCAAAGGCCAGATTGTGTCGACATCCAGAATTTATGTCGACACACAGACATTCTGTCGACAACACTGTGTCGACGCCAAGGGCCAGATTGTGTCGACATCCAGAATTTGTGTCGACACACAGAAAAATCTGTCGACAACGTTGTGTCAACACTAAGGGCCAGACTTGTGTCAACATTATCAGGAGCTGTGTCGACACATAGAGAAGTTGTCGACACATTCCAGAATTCTGTCGACAACGACTGTGTCGACACACAGAACTTATGTCGACACACACCAAAATTCTGTCGACACCAACTTTGTCAAGACAAGGAGTGTTTGTGTCGACACATAGGACTTGTGTTGACACATTCCACAGAAGCTATGTCGACAACAACAAGACTTGTGTCGACACATGGACTATGTGTGTTGACACATATGAAGAATTCAGTCGACATTATCTACTGCTGAGTCAAAGTTCAATGAAGGATGAAGTAATACAAGTGAATACTTGACAGCTGTCATTGCTGACATTGCTGTCACATCTATTAGAGGTGTCAGAAGACAGTTTAAAACCGGAACAGCCGGTAACCATGGATGAAGCCTATATATAGATGTGCTCTCTCAACAATCAGAGAGGTGAACAAGAACTACAAGAACAACACTTATAGAACAGAGAAAAGTTAATCAAGCCAATTAATTATAATCTCTAAAGTATTGAGAATCCAGAAGAAGAGAAAGAAACAGTCAACAATTGTAGAGAGAGAAAAACAAGAAGGTGAGAAGTTCGCATCCAGTGAAGGTAGATTCTGAACAGTCTGCCTGAAGAATTCAGATCAAGTCTGACGAAGAATTCAGATTAGTTTCTGAAGGAAGCTGATTGAAGATCAACTCCAACATCAAGAAGATCAACCCTACTGTGTTTAGATTCAAGAAGCTTTGAAGAAAGCTAAGTCAGGTTGATCCTTAAGAAATCAGTTCTATCAAGAACTGATCAAGAAGCATTCAACCAATTCTCTCTCCATCTGGTTGAAGATATCAACAACTTTTCATCATTAATTTTTGTAGGATCTGTAATAGATCTGAGTGTAGGAGATTTACATCTCTGAGTTGTAAGCCTAAATTATAAAGGCTGAGGTAGGGCTGAGTGACTGAGGTAGGAGAATCTGTTCCCTGAGTTGCAGGGCTGTAAAAGAGGCTGAGGTAGGGATGTTGCCTGAGTTGTAGGAGTGGGGTGTCACTCTGAGTTGTAGGCCTGTGGAAGAGGCTGAGGTAGGGCTTGTGCCTGAGTTGTAGGAGTATGGATTCACTCTGAGTTGTAGGAACCATTCTTGGTTCTGAGCTGTAAGATCTACGGATCTGAGAAGAAGGAAGGAAGTTAGGCCGAATATAGTACACTGCTAGATAGGAGAAGTGGGAAAGTGGATGTATCCATCATTTTGGGAACCACTATAAAACTGGTGTGCAATCTGTGAATGCTGTGTATGTGAATGCTCTGTTATACTTACTGCTGAATACATTGTTGAACTAGATAGAATTATCTGCCTTAGTTAGAAAAAAGAATTGAACCTATTCACCCCCCCCCCCCCCTCCTGTAGGTGTTTAGAACATCTTGAAACCAATTCTTTCACCAACCCAACCAAATATAAACAAGAAAAGCCAAATCCACACCAAGCATATATATCCCAAAAGTACATCAAATAAGGAAGCTAAAACATGCTTCCACAATATCAGAGTACAACAAATAAACTCCCAACGGGGCTACATCAGAGTCGCTCAACACTCACATCAGTAACCGACGGTAGCGACAACACCGTCACCTTAGGCCCTGTCTTCCTGGCCTGGCTATCCTGCTATGTAGTCTGTAGCTGCTCTACCTGCGGGGTGACCTCCTAAAAAGGAAGACTTAGCAACCGTTAGTCGAAAAGACTAAGTGGCTTTGACTTCTCTTATTTATATTTGGTTGTGTTGGCATATTTATATTGATAATGGTTGTAGCCGGCAGAATAGGCGTCTTGTGGTACAGGTTAGCCCGTGTGCTAATGCTACCGCAAGGCGGCTGTTCTGGGCATAAGACCCCCTTCGTGCTGTGTTTTGGGATTCGGGAGGGGGGTTTTACAAATGGTATCAGTTTGCCACGATCCTCAACTAAAGAAGTCATTCAGCAATAGTACCACCCCCGTTAGATTAGTCAGTTTGGGGACAAACTGACTTAGCGGAAGTAGTGGTGTGCCCATATGTAATTCACACTAAGTATGTCTAACTTTGACCCTACGATTAGCCAACCTGACCTTAGGTACGTACATTTATACTTCGATCTCCTAAAGTTTGGACGACCCTAGGTATGTAAACCTATTGTATAAGTCTTGCGAGATCCCCTAGGGCAAGCACTTTTGTTTACAACGGATTTTGAATCTAGCGGAGATAATAGATATGACAGATTTCCTAGGGCAACCACTTTTGTTTATAGCAAACTCAAGCATGGTGGAGAGAATGGATATGGTAAAGTGGTTGGAAGCGGGTCTTTTGGATGTTCAGACAAGCGTTAAGAGACTCGTTGAAGGAGTAATTGAAGCAGGACCCAGCTCCAGGACGAGGACTAGGAGGAAGAAATTAAGCATTCGTCCTTAGTCTACCTAAGTTGTTCTAGGAATCTGGCTTGAGCCTTCACAATTGTGATACTTACGCATAATGGTCAGTGAGAAACCGGTGCCTCACACTCTTTTGTGTCCGAGGACTTCATTAAAGACATGGTGGGTGTACAATACTTTACTTGTATAGCTCGACGTGTACGCCTGCCGGACGGTTCTGATATGACCGCAACCGCTAAGTGCGAGCTAGAGATAATCATAGGGGGAAAGGCCTTTGATACGCCTGCCACGGTCTAGAGAATGTCGGAGTTTGACATCATTCTGGGCATGGCGTGGTTGGACTGGCACTTCGCAAGGATTGACTGTGCAGAGAAACGAATCTACTTGAGGCATGGAGACACCGATGTCATCTTCCAAGGTATTAGATTCGCTCCTCGTATGTTGTTATCTTCAGTTCAGGCTGTAAAAGACCATACGAAGGGAGATGAAGTCTTCATGATATATTTCGAGTTGAAGGAGATAACATTGGATATAAAAGACGTACGAGTAGTGCGGGACTTCCCCGAGGTATTTCCTGAGAAATTGTCAGGATTACCCCCGCATAGAGAAGTTGATTTTCAAATTAATTAAGTACCGGGTGCCAAGCCTATGTACAAGGCCCCTTACTGAATGGCTCCAAAGGAACTCGTGGAGTTTAGAGTTCAACTGCAAGAACTGGTGGAGTTAGGGTTTGTTCTCCCTAGCTCATCACCCTGGGGAGCCCCTGTATTGTTCGTCAAGAAGAAGGACGAAACTTTACGGTTATGCATAGACTATCGAGAGCTCAATCGACTGACGGTGCGGAACACTTATCCGATACCCCGGATCGACGAGCTGTTCGATCAACTTGTGGGAGCGCATTGGTTTTCGAAGATGGATTTGCGCTCGGGATATTATCAGTTGAGGATACAGGAAGGGGACATCAAGAAAATGTCATTTAGTTCAAGATATGGGTTGTACGAGTTCACGGTAATGCCGTTTGGGATCACCAATGCCCCCTCGGCCTTCATGAGCCTGATGAACAAGGTGTTTCAGCCTTAATTAGACATCTTTGTCATCGTATTCATCGACGACATCGTAGTCTACTCAAAGATGGAGGAGGAGCATATTGAGCACCTGACCATGGTATTGAAGAAATTAAAAGAGCACGCCTTGTTCGCTAAATTTAGAAAGTGCAAATTCTGTCTTAAGGAGGTTGCTTTCTTGGGCCACGTGATCAGTGGAGCTGGATTAGCAGTGGATCCGGCCAAGGTGCGTGCCGTGATGGAGTGGTATCCCTTGAAGTCGGCCGCCGATGTGCGGAGCTTCCTTGGAATTGCTGGGTACTACCACAAGTTCGTAAAAGGATTCTCAAAGATTGCCCTCCCTCTAACTTCCTTGACAAAGAAAGGTGTGCCATTTGAGTGGACACCCCAGTGTGAAGCGGCGTTCCAAGAGATGAAGGATAGACTTACCTCCGCCCCCATCCAAGCACTTCTGTCTGGGAAGGAAGAATTTCAACTTTATACCGACGCGTCATATCAAGGGATGGGAGCGGTATTGATTTAGCACGGCCATGTAATTGCCTACGCCTCAAGACAGCTGAAGAAGCATGAGATAAATTATCTGGTTCATGATTTGGAGCTGGGAGTATTGGTATTCGCCTTAAAGGTTTGAAGGCACTATCTATACGGCATGCACTGCAAGATCTTTTCGGACCATAAAACTTAAAGTACGTTCATACACAGAAGGAGTTGAATTTGAGACAACGGCGGTGGTTAGAGTTTCTGTGCGATTATGAGTTTACCTTGAACTACCACCCCGACACTCAAGTCAATCAAAGATGGGACTACTGACGTGTATACACTAAAATACGGCCTCGTTTATTTTCACGGCCGGCTCTGTATCCCCAAGGGCGGTAAAATCTGGGAGGATATCTTGAGAGAGGCACATTGCTCTCAGTATTCAGTGCACCTGGGTATTGCCAAGATGTACGCCGACTTATGGAAGACCATGTGTTAGCCGGGTCTGAACAAAGATGTCAGATATTTTGTTACCCATTGTAAAGCCTGTCAAAGGGTGAAGGCGGTGTGCAAGAGTCCCGGTGGTTTGTTACAGTCATTGCCCATCCCCGAGTGGAAGTTTGAGGATATCTACATAGACTTTGTCCATGGGTTACCTCGCTCACGCTCAGGGAATGATTCGGTGTGGGTGATCGTTGACCGACAGACGAAAGTAGCCCGGTTCATCCCTATGAAGAAAGAGGCTCACGTGGATGTCTTGGTACGCCTCTTTGTGGAGCAGTTCGTACAGTATCATGGCATGCCTAAGACAATCATATCTGATCGGGATGGACGTTTCACTTCAAAGGATTGGAAGGCGGTACAGGCGTATTTGGGTTCGCGCCTTACCTTTAGCACTGTATTTCATCCTCAGACGGACGAGCAGTCTGAGAGGACCATCATGACATTGGAAGATCTGTTGAGATTATGTGTGTTGGATATAAGAGAGCTGTGGGAAAGGCTCTTACCACTGGTAGAATTCTCCTACAACAACAGTCATCAAGCTAGCATCGGCATGGCGCCCCATGAAGCCCTTTACGGAAGAAGGTGTAGAACCCCCTTGTCATGGGTGGAAGATGAAGATCCGAAGGCCTTGGGAATTGAGTATATTGATGATACTGATGCGGTGGTTAGGCTAATACGGGATCGCATGTTGGAGGCTCAAAGTCGGCAGGCGAAGTATTATAATGCAGAGCACCAGATAGTGGAGTTTCAAGTGGGTGATAAGGCGTTTCTGAAGATTCGGCCGATGCATGGAGTGTCACGGGTGCGTGGTGTGAAAAAGCTCAGCCTAAGGTACGTTGGGCCTTACACTATACTGGAAAGGATTGGCCCGTTGGCCTATCAGTTGGAGTTACCGCCAGAGCTATAAGATCTCCACGACGTGTTCTATATGTCGTCGCTTCGAAAGACGCTGTTGCGGCCTGATCAATATATCCCCACTATAGATGGTGCAGTGGTGACCAATAGGTCTGTGCAATTAGAGCCGGTGCCGATTGTAGACAACGAGACAAGAATATTGAGCTGTAAAAGTGTTCCCTTGGTGAAGTGTTGTGGTCGAATCACGAGAAGGAGGAGTATACATGGGAGCTGGTGGACTTGATGCAAAAACGCTATCCGGGATTGTTTGCTCAAGGTAAATCTTAAAAGCATATTTTATTTTCTATTATTCTTTTCTTCCCATAGCCTTAGCCTGATTTTGGGGACAAAATCTTTTATTTTGTTTATAGGATTTGTAACGTCCCGATTCGCACTAGGCACCTCGTGTGTGTTTTTCAGTCAGGAGAGTGGACTTGGGTCCAGGGGAGTGCTGGCAGCGGGGCTGCACTTGTGATTGAGAAGAGAAATCAGTCCCAATAGGACACAGTTAAAGACACGGGCGTGTCCCGAACCATGTGGGAGAGAGCAACTCTCGAGTCGATGACTCAAGTGTGTCCAAAGAAGGACACGGGTAGTGATACGGGCATGTCACTACACGTGTGCATGATGATTTGGTAGGGACACGACATGTCCCTACCCGTGTATGTGAAACCACTGTCCTGGGAAGGACATTGGTAGAGATACGGGTGTGTCCCTACCCCTGTCAATTCACTCAGCTTTTGTGTCGATAAGTCGAGTTATGCCAGAGAAGGACACGGGTAGTGACACGGGCGTGTCACTACCCATGTGAAGATTACACGGGTAGAGACACGGGCATGTCCCTACCATGTGCGTCAAGTTGAGATCGACGAAGTGTCCACGAGAAGGACACGGGTAGAGACACGGGTGTGTCCCTACCCGTGTACGTCGAGTTGAGATCGATGAGGCGTGTCCAGAGAAGGACACGACCAGAGAACATGGCCGTGTCATGTGGACACGGGTAGGGACACGTGTGTGTCCCTACCCGTGTCGATTATTGAACCGACACTAAAAACCGTCGTCACACTTCGTCCGAGCCGGATACGGGTAAGGACACGGGCGTGTCCCTACCTGTGTCACTTTTCATTTATAAGTGTTGTGAAAACCCTAGCCATTTTCACTCCTCATTCCAGCCATTTTTCTGAGAGAAACTCTTGTAGAGAGGGAGAGCTGCTGGAGCAAGTTCTAGAGGAGGAGATCTGCCACCGCCATGAAGGAGAAGATGCCTCCGCAAAGAGTTACAAGGTCCATGGCTGGAGATGGTGGAAATGCCGGAAATGAGGTGAGCTTCCTCCCCTCTCCCTTGGTGCTAGATCTCTAATTATTTTATTAGGTGAGACATCGGATCAAGAGAGTCTTGATGGAGAGGAGAAGTTTTCTAGGAATGGCCATGCTAGGACTTGTGTCCTAGGTTTTAGATGTCTTTAACCACTCCCTTCTTCTATGTGATGATGGAGGATGGTTTCATGAAGATTCATGGTCTCATGAGGGTGAATAAGGGAGGAGGAATTTATGGAGGTGATTTTGGAAGATCGGCTTGAGTAGGAAGATGAACCGATGTCGTTTATTCCGCTTTAAGATGTGCGCGGAATTTGTGTTCTGCGCGCAATGATCTTCTTGACCATTTCCAGGTGTGATAGGTCCATATCTGGGCTTTCCCCTAAACATGAAAGTTTAATTCCTTGAAAATACCTTTCCAACGAATGGTTGCACGACTTCAGGCGAAGTCTTTAGCCACGGGAATGTCTAAACGAAAATGACTTCCGATAAATCCTGCATGCAGAAATTGTGTTCTGTAAGCAACAGACTTCAAGGTTGATTTCAAGTATGATACTTTTGAATCTGGGTTGTAGTCTGAACATAGAAGTGGTAGCCCATGGAAATACCTTTCCATCAAGGGGTTACACGTCTTCACCGAATTTTTGTAGCTTCAGGAATCTCCGGTCGAAGTTTCTATCCAGGTTTATCCTGTACTTAAATTCTGGGTTTGGTATTATATTGGATTTGGACTCGGTAGAGATAATGTTGAAAATTAACTTGAGGTTTGATGAACTCTTTTGTGTTAATCATCTTAGTTCTATAATTGATGAGTTTAATAAATGGGATCCCATAAAACTGATTTGTGAAACGAAGCATATTTACATAAAATGTATTGATAGAAATTGGTAGACTAATATAAATGCGCATCATGTTTATAATGTGTTGAAATCATTTGGAATGACATGTAGGAGGATAATATATGGCCGTGTGAATGTTGATTAATAGAATGAATTTAGCAGTCCAATGCTTAGAGTGTCGTCTCCCTACGGATAGCATTGTGGACGGGTGTAAGTGAAGTGTTGACCGTCACTAGTTGGAATTACGTTGAGATGAGTCAAAGTCGGACATTTGGGCCTGGTCCTCGGTGTTCATTTCAGGAGGCTCCTTCCGCGCCGAGTGGATGGTTGGGCTTGGTCCTCGTACACTCTCCGAGGCTCCTTCCATGTCATGGGGATGTAGAATTACATGCGATATGAGTCGACACGCGGTGTCATAATCCTGGGTTAACGATAGTGTGGCAGGACTACGGGCTCGCTGATCGTCACATTGACGGGAGTTGACAGTTATACCTTGGGCAGTTGGGCTTGGTCCTCAGTGTTCATGTCCCGAGGCTCCTTCTGTACCAAGTGAACGGTTGGGCTGTGTCCTCGTGCTTAATTCTGAGCCCCCTTCCGGGTCACATAAGGCCAGTTCGGGGCTGTATTCTCAATGCACATCTACTTGAGACCCCCGCTGGGCCATAGTACGCATGGGCTCCGCTATTTTGTTCTTAGCATTGAGGCATACGGAGGCCTAAGTGAAGCGGTGTGGATGCCCGCTTAATAGCATATATATCTCAAAAGTACATCAAATAAGGAAGCTAAAACATGCTTCCACAATATCAGAGTACAACAAATAAACTCCCAATGGGGCTACATCAGAGTCGCTTAACACTCACATCAGTAACCGACGGTAGCGACAACACCGTCACCTCAGGCCCTGTCTTCCTGGCCTGGCTATCCTGCTATGTAGTCTGCAGCTGCTCTACCTACGGGGTGACCTCCTAAAAAGGAAGACCTAGCAACCGTTAGTCGAAAAGACTAAGTGGCTTCACATCCGCTCCCCCGACGACTCCTCGGCACCGGGCGGAGAAAAGAGCAAGGGTACAAAGTATAATAATTAATAAGCAGGTACAAGCAGGTGGTAATAGTACATGAATAATAACATTATAAGCTAGCAGTTCTATATGAGCAATAACAAATCATCAAGTACGAGTAACTATAGCAGGAAAGTAACTTAACTTATAAGGACGCCCATACGAGCTTATAAGTTAAGGATCGGTTTACATAAAATAACTCATCGTATTAGAGTGCTCATACAAACTTATATGATGAGGATCCTGTTGTGCAATACTATGTTATGGTATGTATGATATGCAATGACTCACCCATGATCACACACATGCAATCGCTATGTCGACACACACTATAGTTCCCACTATTCGAGATGGTAGCTAACCTCTCTTGCATTAACTACCGTGGTCAGACGGTGATAGTAGAGCGGGCATCTCTACTACTAAGCGGGCATCCACACCGCTTCACTTAGGCCTCCATACGCCTCAAGAATAAAAACACAACAGCGAAGCCCATGCGCACTATGGCCCAGCGGGGGTCTCTGGTAGATGTGCACCGAGAACACAGCCCCGAACTGGCCTTGTGTGACACAAAAGGGGCCTCGGAAGTAAGCACGAGGACACAGCCCAACTGTTCACTTGGTACGGAAGGAGCCTCGGGACGTGAACACCGAGGACCAAGCCCAACCGCCCAAGGTCTAACTGTCAACTCCCGCCGGTGTGACGATCAGCGAGCCCGTAGACCTGCCACACTATCCTTAACCCAGGATTACGACACCGCGTGTCGACTAACACCGCATGCAATTTCACATCACTGTGGCATGGAAGGAGCCTTGGAGAGAGCACGAGGACCAAGCCCAACCATCCACTCGGCGCGGAAGGAGCCCCGTGAAATGAACACCGTGGACCAAGCCCAACCATCCGAGTTTAACTAATCTCAACGTAATTCCAACTAGTGACGGTCAACACCGCACTTACACCCTTCCACAATGCTACCCGTAGGGAGACGACACTCTAAGCATTGGACTACTAAATTCATTCCCTTAATCAACATTCACACGACCATATATTATCCTCCTACATGTCATTCCAAATGATTTCAACACATTATAAACATGATGCGCATTTATATTAGTCTACCAATTTCTATCAATTCATTTCATGTAAATATGCTTCATTTCACAAATCAATTTCATGGGATCCCATTTATAAAACTCATCAATTATAGAACTAAGACGATTAGCATAAAAGAGTTCACCAAACCTCAAGTTAATCTACAACATTATCTCTACCGAGTCCAAATCCAATATTGTACCAAACCCAGAATTTAAGTATAGGATAAACCTGGACAGCAACTTTGACCAGAGATTCCTGAAGCTACATAAATCCGGTGAAAATGTGTAACACCTCGATGGAAAGGTCTTTCCATGGGCTACAACCTTTACGTTCAGACCACAACCCAGATTCAATAGTATCATACTAGAAATGAACCTTGAAATCCGCTGCATACAGAACACAATTTCTGCATGCAGGATTTATCGGACGTCATTTTCGTTCAGACTTTCCTGTGGCTACAAACTTTGCCTGAAGTCATGCAACCATTAGTTGGAAAGGTATTTTCAAGGGCTTCAACTTTCGTGTTTAGTAGAAAGCCTAGATCTGGCCATATCACACCTGGAAATGTCCAAGAAGATCGTTGCGCGCAGAACACAGATTCTGCGCGCATCTTAAAGCGGAATGAACGACATCAGTTTATCTTCCTCCTCAAGCCGATCTTCCAAAATCACCTCCAGAAATTCCTCCTCCCTTATTCACCCTCATGAGGCCATGACTCTTCACGAAATCATCCTCCATCATCACATAGAAGAAGGGAGTTGTTGAAGACATCTAAAACCTAAGACACAAGTCCTAGCATGGCCATTCCTAGAAAACTTCTACTCTCCATCAAGACTCTCTTAAGTCGATGTCTCACCTAAGAAAATAACTAGAGTTCTAGCACCAAGGGAGAGGGGAGGAAGCTCACCTCATTTTTGGTGTTTCCACCATTTCCGGCCATGGACCTTGTAACTCTTCGCAACGGCATCTTCTCCTTCACGGCGGCGGCGTATCTCCTCCTCTAGAACTTGCTCCAGCAGCTCTCCCACTCTACAGGAGTTTCTCTCAGAAAAATTGTTGGAATGAGGAGTGAAAATGCCTAGGGTTTTCACAACCCTTATAAATGAAAAGTGACACGGTAGGGACACACCCGTGTCCTTACCCGTGTCCTGCTCGGGCGAAGCGTTACGATGGTTTTTAGTTTCGGTTCAATACTCTACACGGGTAGGGACATGCCCGTGTCCCTACCTGTGTCCACATTACACGGTCGTGTTCTCTGGTCGTGTCCTTCTCTGGACCTGCCTCGTCGATCTCAACTCAACGAACATGGGTAGGGACAGGCCCGTGTCTCTACCCGTGTCCTTCTCGGGGACACTTCGTCGATCTCAACTTGATGCACACGGTAGGGACATGCCCGTGTCTCTACCCATGTCATCTTCACACGGGTAGTTACATGCCCGTGTCACTACCCGTATCCTTCTCTGGAACAACTCAACTTGTCGACATAAAAGCTGAGTGAATTGACACGGGTAGGGACACGCCCGTGTCTCTACCCGTGTCCTTCTCGGGACAGTGGTTTAACATACACGGGTAGGGACACCCTGTGTCACTACCGTGTCATCATGCATACGGGTAGTGACACAACCATGTCACTACCCGTGTCCTTCTCTGGACACACTCGAGTCGTCGACTCGAGAGCTGGTCTCTACCACACGGGTAGGGACACGCCCGTGTCTCTTCCCGTGTCCTATTCTGGACTGATTTCTATTCTCAATCACAAGTGCAGCCCCGCTGCCAACACTCCCCTGGACCCAAGTCCGCTCTCCTGACTCAAAAACACACACGAGGGGCCTAGTGCGAATCGGGACGTTTCATTCCACCTCTACATTTTTTCCTAAGTACTTTTCTCGAAAACTTCATAATTCTTCCCGAGAAACAGAAAAATTATTCTTGAGTACAAGTAACTCTCTCGAGAAATGCAGTATAGATTTTTGAATTTTTCATAAGTCCCGACAGAAGTAATTTCAAATATGATTAGCACTTGATTGGTCCATGTGGCATGCATTTAATGTTATTATGACCATTAGGCAAGTCCTATAAAAGGTCTTATCATAATCGACCAACCATAATAAGAAAAACCTAAATATTCTGAATCGCAAATTCTCTTTCTAAATTGGGAGCCACCACTGTTGATTGCCTTCATCGCCGATCTACTTTCGATCCAAAGATTCATAACAAGAGTTTCAACAGGTCAAGATGTTCTACATCGACAGATTCTTTCCTTGATCGTGTTGAGTCCAAAGTTTTCAGATCCAGAGATTTAGCCTTGTCTTCTTCGATCTATTTCTGACAGAGCTTCAAAGTTTAAGAAGGAAGAAAGGCTGAAGATTCAGATCTGGAATAATATTATTTATATATTTTTCTATTAATCATTTGATTCTTGTAGGAGATTCTTCTCTGAGTAGTAGGATCTTTGTTCTCCAAGATTTTTGTAGGAAGTTTCTCTTCAGAGTGTAGATCCTGTTTTGAGGGATCGAGTTGTATGAACTTTGTTCAGAGTGGCAGGATTGTTTTCAATCTGAGAATAGTGGAGTAGCTGAGTCTAGTGCGTTGTTATATCGGTGAGGTGGAAAGTGGATGTACCCAATGTTGGGGAACCATTATAATTCTTGGTGTCGTCTGTGTATGCTTGTTTATTTTTTGTGCATCGCTCGCTCAAATTTTTATTACGCAAAAAGACGCAGAACTCACATATTCACCCCCTCTATATGATTTATGTAGACAACTTAAATATTTTCAATTAGTATCAGAGGGAGGTTGTTTATCAAAAGGTTAACACCTTGAACAGATCTAAATTATAAATTTCTGAGGTCCCTGACTAAGGAATGGGACAACAAAGTCTGTGTAATCCAGGAGTTTGGTAAGCTAGTAGAGACTGACCCTCAGAATCGCTTTGGAAAGCTTATGTCCTATGAGCTGCAAATAAATTCAAGAAAAGCTGAAGAAGAGAAGTGCCGATCTTCATCCAAGGAGATGTCTGTCGCTCTAAAGGTAGAAATACCAAGGAAGTCAAAAGTTGTATCTCCTACCCCCGCAAGGGAAGTGAGTGAAGTAGAAGCTTCAGAACCAAGTAACTCAGGATCAGAGCTATCTGAAGGATAGTTTTCTCTTCTTTAAAGGAAGTTCAAGAAGTTCTTGAATAAGAAGAAATAGTGGAGAGGCAAAGATGCCTCATTCAGAAGATCATCTCATGATGGTGATCGTCACAAGAAAGGCTCAAGTAGACAAGACAGGTATCATTCTAAATAGAACAAAAATATTTCTCCTGACATCATTTGTTATTGTTGCAATAAGTCAGGACATGTCATAGCTGATTGCCCTCACAAGAAGAAGGAGGGTGGAAGAAGAGAGGAGAAGAAATCTCCTTATAATAAGAAGAAAACTGAAAGAAGCCTGGTAGCTAAGAATGGCAAGACTCTCAGCGACTCTAACAAATCTAAGTCAAGTGAGGAAGAGGAAGCCTACTTTGGTCTAATGGCATAGACAGACGAGGAAGAAGAGCCCCAGTACACTGGGAAGGTAAACTCTCATACTCCTCTCTCAAAATCAGATGCTTCTGACCATGATCATGAAGACTGCTATTCTGACGATGAGTCTGAACTCATGGCTCAATAAAAAGTGTTAATCAAGGCTTACGACAAATGTCAAAAAGTTGTGAAAACTCAGGACAAGGAGATTAATTCTCTCAAGGCTGAAGAGAGCACTTTGAGGGAGGAAGTTGCAATGACGGACTCACTCAGAGAGAATTTCAATGCTGCAATTGAAGAATATAATAAGGCTCTCGAGCACCTAGATCTGAAGGAGAAAATCATCAAGGAATTGGAAGAACAACTTGCAGCTGAAAAGAAACTTGTTGAAAGTTTCTCCAAGCCTAATACAATCCTTCCGTTTGTTGCTGAGTTCTATGCTCATGCCAAAGGTACTTGCTTAGGCCATGTGGATGCTCCCAGTAAATCTTCGAGGAGAAATAAGGCTCAATGGAAGAATAACGCCGCCAAGAAGGCTTTGGACAAGGAGAAGGGAAAAGCTGATTATGCATCCAAATTGCATTATCATATGTGTAAAGCTTTGTACTCTTAACTTCTTTGAGCGCTGATGCTTGAATTTCATTCATTTGATCATCCCACTGATTTTTCATTATTTAAACTTTTTTCTAAAGTTCTTCTTTCACTAAATCCTCAACCTTTCTGGCTTCTAGAGATAGGGTGCTGATTACAGCTTCTTTGAACTGCCCAACTTCTTTACAAGTCTTGAAGTTGTGTTCTTGAGCTTTCTTTTTGAATTGAATTTGATTGCTTGCAAGAGTAACTGACTGTACCATTATTGTACTGATGAATTTAAAAGGCTTTTACAAATTAGAGGAAAAGTAATAGATCACACTATCACCAGCATTGGTATAGTAATGGAACAGTTAGTTACTCTTGCAAACAATCAAATTCAATTAGAAAAGAAAACCCAAGAATGCAACTTCAAGACTTGTGAAGAAGTTGGGCAGTTTAAAGAAGCTATAATCAACACCCTATCTCTAGAAGTAAGAACGGGCGAGGATTTAGTGAAAGAATAGCTTGAGAAGAAAGTCCAAACAATAAAAAATCAGTGGGATTATCAAATGAAAGAAATTCAAGATTAGTGCTCAAAGAAGTTAAGAGTACAAAGCTTTACACATATGATACTGCAATTTGTATGCACAGTCAACTTTTCACTGATCTATCAATGGACACTTCTACACCCCCTCCTACATGCTTGGATCTAAACAGACCTACAATCTCTCCAAGGACTGAATACTTTGAAGTACCACCTCCTGAAACCTATTAACAAGTATGAGAATCTGAACAAGCAAATGTGCCTCCTCATATACCTCCTGAGATTCAGAAAGCTAAAAGGAGAAAATATGGTGATGGTGCCTCTACCAGCATATCAACTCCTTATCCTGAAGCTAAAAGAAGAAGAGCTCAAGAATTTTCTGAAGAATGAAGTCCAACCTCCAAAGCCCTGACTATTGATACTCTTAAAATTGTTGATTTTAATGAAGACAGAAACATTCATTATATCTCTTATGAATGGGATTTATATGAGAAATCTCTTACCAAGAGGGGATTGTATGAGAGAGAGTATGGAAAGAAAAATCCGAAGGCTCCACCCAGACCTCCCAAACACTTTCACAAACCTTAAAGTTATGAGAAAAGGCAACAAGAGAAGCAGGGAAGACAGTAACAACAGTAGAACTAGAAGAATTTGCAGATGATTAGAAAATTCATTTTTGAGATCTTGTGGAATTGATTTTTTCTTGGACAATATCTATTAATATAATCCTTTAGTTTTGATGATCTGATTTTTCTATATCACATCATTTATTTTATTTTATTATGGTTATTGGTTTCCTTAGTTGTTTATCTTGATGTAATTCACCTTTGTGTAGAAGGTTCTGACTTTTACAAATAGGGGGAGATTGTTGGGTATTGCATCCTGATGACTACTTTTAGTCATCATTTTTGGGGGTAGTTTAGTATGCAAAATGCCTAAGTTTATTTATATTTTATGCTTGTTATGTTTATAATATATTAATTCCTAGTTTAATTATGTGTTTTATGCTTTTTTTATGTTCTATGTCTAGTTGTGTTTTGTTATAAAATATACATATTATTTTATTATTATGGTTAGTTTTTTATTATGTTATAAAATATATGTTATGTTATAAAATATATCTAATATTTTGTTTATTTGTTTTGTTTTATTTGTAGGTTCAAGGCCTTTGTTGCGGTCCAAGTGCAGCCCACCATGCAAGACAACCCGAGCCCTTCCATTTGGTGCTACCCGAGCCTATGATGCAGCCCACAAATAATATTTCAGCCCACATAATGAAGCCCAACATGCATGGACGGCTCCTTCTCTCCCCATTCATGCATGTAGCCTCTCCCCTCTCTCCCCCCCTTTATTATTTTCTCTTCTCTTTTTTCCTCATGCATCTCCCCACTCACTCCTTCTCTCTTATTTATTTCTCATTCACACCACTTTCCCTTTCTCTCATTCTCATTTAAACCCATCCATCCCCCCTCTTTTATTTATTTTGTTCTTTTTATTTTCCAGAATGAAAATTCATGCATGTAGCCTCTTCCCTTTCTCCCCCGTTAATGACATTCATGCACCTCCTCATACATGCATGGCCGGCCACATCCTTCTCCCATTTCATTTCCACCACTTTCTAGAATCTTCCTCCTCTCCTATAAAAGGAACTAATGTCTCATGCTTTGAGGAGGAGGATTTTAGAGAGCAAGTGAGATAGCTAGTTCATGAGAGTTTTTCCTTGTCGTAGTTTTTATTGTAATTTCCTTTTTGTAGTAGAATATCATTGTCATATTTTAATTTTTGTGTATTTCCTTTTCTTAAGCAATGCAAATGACTTCTCTTTCTTCTATTTTGTTTTCTTCCTTTATTATGCTTAGCTAATTATATTTTGCGCCCGATCGCGATGAGCTTTGCGACAAAATAACGCATCTTTAATTTTATGTTTGCATTTGTATTTTCCCTATTTTGATCCTTCTTTGATTTTTATCGTGTCGACTCCGTATTCCGGTATACGGTAGTAGGTAATTGATCTCATTTCATAGAAGTCGAGAGACTCATTTATTTGAAAGATCACTCAAAGAAGGAAGGAGTTGAATGCAACCCTAGAGATAGGATGACGTAAATCCTCCGGATTGGAGTCAAATCCAATAGTGCGGGTCACTTCGGTAATGCAACTTTAGGCTTTTTTGACTTGTAAAGAGATTTCGGTCAAAACGTCTATAAGTTAGGGGATTTAATGCTCTAGCGAGATTACTTCCTAATATCGGATCCGTCACGGTCTTAATAGTATTACAAATGCTAAACTAATTTATTTCGTTATTTTATTTCAAAGTGAATCGTCGATCGAGCACTCTTTCGCAATATTTTTATTTCTCTTTTAATTAAGCTTAGTTCATTTTAATTTTCAAACCCATCAATCGTTCGGTAGGATAATAGAATCGTTGTGAGTAATAATACTTGCCTGCCCCGAATTTTTATACGTCCTTGATATATTTTTATCACTATACTATAAAATGAAAGGTACACTTGCCTATTTGGATTGTAGTCCGTGAGACGATTTTTAGTCCATCACATCCACAATAACCCAGATTTGTATGAAGTCACACTTGAACTAAGATGAATTAAGTTTGTATTTGATGTCCTTTCTAGTTGAGTATTTCTAGGATATATTTGCCAAGTGTAGACCAATATCAGTCTACAATGAGTCACCAAACACAAGAGCACACAATATAATCCCTCATTGTGTGATCAATAGTGTTGACTTATGTGAAGTCTCTCTATTGGGACACACTTCGTTTTCAAGCACTAAAGCCATCGGAGATACGATGGTTGCTGAATTTATTGAAGAAAATAAGTTTTCAGACTTCCAAAAAAATTTCAAAGTCTTTTTCACAAGCAGGATCTTTTGTACTCGAGTAGAACTTAAGTTTATAGTCAAGTGAGATAAGTCATGTACTGGAGTTGCAGAAGATGTTCTCAAGAAAGCTTAGTGTTGTTCTCGAGAAAGCCATGTGTACTCGAGTACTCCATGACTCATTCTCGAGTTACCTCATTTCTAGTCAATATTTTTTTATGTCTTTTTCTCGAGAAGACACATGTTATTTCTTGCGAAGTTCAGTATTACTTCTCGAGAACCAGAAGTCATTTCTCGAGTAACAGATTCTCTTCTCGAGTAACAAGTTTTTTTTCTCGAGATGCATTATTCCTCTCGAGTAACAGAATAATTTTCTCGAGAACAGAAGTTCATTTTTCTCGAGTACTTCTTCTCTTTCTCTCAGATACCTAAATTCCACCTTTATATTTTTACTAAGTCTTTTTCTCGAGAAGCAAAAGATTTTTCTTGAGAAGACCATGTATAGTTCTGGAGAACAAGAAACCTTTTGTCAAGACCTTGAATACTCTTCTCGAGAGTGAGAACTCTTTTCTCGAGATGCTTCCTTGTTCTCGAGTACCAGGATACTTGTTCTCAAGAAGAAAAAAATTATTCTTCTCGAGTACTTACCCTCATTCTCGAGATAGCTGGATCCCACATCTAAATATTTCCTAAGTACTTTTCTCGAGAACTTCACAATTCTTCTCGAGAAATAGAAAACTTATTCTCAAGTACAAGTAACTCTCTCGAGAAATGCAATACAGATTACTGAATTTTTCTTAGGTCCTGACAGAAGTAATTTCAAATATGATTAGCACTTGATTGGTACACGTGGCATGCATTTAATGTTATTATGACCATTAGGCAAGTCCTATAAAAGGACTTATCATAATCGACCAACCCTAAGAAGAAAAACCAAAGTATTCTTAACTGCAAATTCTCTTTCTAAATCGGGAGCCGCCGATGTTCATCACCTTCATCACCAATTTGCTTTTGATCCAGAGATTCAGAAGAAGAGATTCAACAGATCAAGATTTTCTACATCGAAATATTCTTTCCTTGACCGTGTTGAGTCCAAAGTTTTCAGATTTAGAGATTTAGCCTTGTCTTCTTCGATCTATTTCTAACAGTGCATCAAAGTTTAAGAAGGGAGAAGGGCTGAAGATTCAGATCTGGAATAACACTATTTGTATATTTTTCGATAAATCATTTGATTCTTGTAGGAGATTCTTCTCTGAGTAGTAGGAGCTTTGTTCTCAGAGATTTTTGTAGGAAGTTTCTATTCCGAGTGTAGATCCTGTTTTGAGGGATCGAGTTTTATGAACTTTGTTCTGAGTGGTAGAATTATTTTCAATCCAAGAATAGTGGAGTAGCCGAGTCTAGTGCGTTGCTAGATCACTGAGGTGGAAAGTGGATGTACCTAAGGTTGGGGAACCACTATAATTCTTGTTGTCGTCTGTGTATGGTTGTTTATTTTGTGTGCATCGCTCGATCAAATTTTTATTCCGCAAAAAGACGCAGAACTCACCTATTCACCCCATCTAGGTGATTTAGGTAGATAACTTAAACATTTTCAGGTACAATAAAATGGAATGGGACAAGATGGAGAAGAGGGACACAGAAAGAAGAATCTAATGGAAGAACAAAAATACCAACCTTCTTTCTCCTGATACTGTTGAACCCTCTAAGTACTTTCCCAAGCCTCATGGCTACTTTCAAAGGCAGAAAGAAAAAGCTGAAGCTGAAGCTGAAAAGGATAAAGCAACTAAGGCTAAGGCTACTAATGATGCAGACAAAAAGGGAAAGAAGATAGCTCGACCAGAAGACAAACCTGCTAAGAAATCCAAGGCCAGTGGGATTGTGATATGGGAACCTGAAACTTGAAAAGTTTCAGGTTCTGCTTATAGGGCTAAGGATGTGAAATTTTGTTTAATGCACAAACATTATAAATCCTTATAATTTGAATAGAACATCAGTTACTATGATTTTGGTTTATCTGAGTTATCATTTGCTATTTTTATGACTTATCTGATTCATGTTGTGATAATATCTTTGTATATATAGCATAAGTGTGCTAATGTTTACATTAGTATAGGTATTGAATTCTTCAAATAGGGGGAGATTGTTGGGTCCATCGATCTCAATGTCCTGGATTTGAAGAAGGCCTAGTAAACAATGTATACATATTTGGTGATCTAACTTGTGCTCAAGTTTAATTATTGCAGGATGTCCTAGTAATAATGCTGGGATAGATAGCCTAAGTGGCTAAGACAGGTAAACACTTACCTAATGTTTGGAAAGACATAAAACTGTCAGTCGACAGGCATTGAGTGAAGGTCATTCACTCAACACCAAATGACTCATAGTGCTGAGTGAAGCCTATACAGTCAAAGACATGAAGTGACAAACTGAGAAAGTGTCTAAGTCCACATGCGTTAAGTAAAATCAACTCACACAATGACATACAACAAAAGGCTGTGAGATAGGCTAATGCAGTCAAAGCCTAAGAAGAAATGGGCAGAAAAGTGGCTAAGTCTACAGATGTTGAATGAAGATCATTCACTCAACGCCATAGCTCCATAATTATTGAGTATAGCTTAGTCAGTCAACGCCACAAGAAAACTGTGAATATTTACCAAGTACACACACGTTGAGTGAGGCAAGCTCACTCAACGCCATGTGATATTTGCATTGACTAATTCTCAAAGGAAGTGTTCATCTTGACATGAAAATTTGGCTAAGTCAAAATGTGTTGATTGCTTTCACTCTTCGTAGAGCTGAGCTTTCAATTAACGTAGAGCTGAGATCAGAGTTCGTCGAACTAATTTCTAAGTTCGTCGAACTCAAACTGAGTTCTGAGTTCGTCGAGCTGAACACTCAACGCTATAAGGCATAGAATATTTCTAAGTGATATGGCGTTGAGTGAAGCTTACTCACTCAATGTCAAGTGGTTGACAGAGTTGAACACACTCAATGCTCTCAATGCTTAAGATGCTGAAGAAACGGAAATGGCTAAGTCAAAAAGCGTTGAGTGAGTCATGCTCACTCAACGCTCTCAACGCCTAAGTTATAAAATGTGGCTAAGGCACATGGTGTTTAGTGAGGTATACTCACTTAACGCTCTTAACGCCAGTCATGCAGTGGTGGCGACGACGGCCCCCAAGTTGACGACGGCCTCCAAATTGATGACGGCCCCCAAGTTGATGACGGCCCCCAAGTGGTTGATGACGGCACTCTAACGGAAGACCCTCCTTCGTCTCCAACAAAGGACTCGCGTCGCCGAGGTGTTCGTATGGAGCGGCGCTACAATTTCCGCCCTCGGCGCAAGACAAATATATAGTTAAATTTATCTTTAGATTTATCTTATTTTCTTTATGCTATTTTATTTGGGATATTGTATTGTGGGCTGCATGTAGCCATTTGGTGTGTTGTTTTATTTTTATTTTGGGCTGCATATAGCCTAGACTTATTTTTAAGCCTATATATAGGCATGTATGTTTAGTTTAAATTAAGTTGAATGAGAAAGAAAAAACCCTAGTCTTTTCCCCTCTAAACATTCTCTCCCTCTCTCTCTACATATCCTAGCCGCCACCCTCACTCCCCCTCTCTCTCTCTCTAAAAGTTCGGCCAGCACTTTCCCTTCCCCTCTCTTCAACAAGCTGCCACCCTCATCTCTCACTCTCCGTCTAAAAGTTTCGGCCAGCCCACACATCTCCATCTTCCAAGCCCCACCTCCTCTCACCACCCACAACCCGGCCTCCACCTTCTCCAAAACCGACCGGCCACCCTTCTCCTCGTGAAGCTTTGTCCGGAAAGGTCTCCTTCTACGGCGAGAAATCTGGACTTTGATGTGAAGCGGCCAAGGCGGACGATCTATCTCTCCATCCGGCGCGACTCCGGCGGAACCGTGGAAGAGCGACCCTTCAAGGGTAGTCGGAATCATCTATTCCGACTTGGGTAACGATCCTCTCCACTCACGTGTGATTCCCTCTTGATATTCTAGTGGACGGAAAAATTTTTGCGTTAGATTTGAATCGTTAGATTCTTCGTGGGTTTTTCTTTGGATTTTTGCATAGAGCCTAACCGCGTTATTTCCGAACAAGGGTTTGGCGAACCCCGTTTTTTTTTGTTGGGAGAGATCTACCATTTTTCGATCGCATTTTGGGTAGATCTCTTTTGGTACAACCTTCGCTCGGTCGGACCCAATATTGGTCCTTTTAGCTTGGGAGAACGTCGGCCTATCGCCGTTCGCTCGACCTTCCCGCGGAGTGGCTACCGTACGTTGGTGAACTGTGATAATACGCTTGCGAGTGCGCTGCGATTAAATCTAGTGCGTGAGAGATTGTGGGTTGAGCGTGGCGTTCGTTTCTTCCCCTTACCCGTCTAGTGTCCGCGGTAGTGGCCTACATCAAATTTTGGTATCAAAGCGAGGTTCTTGTCAATTTTTTAATTGGCACCCTCCCCTCTTTTTGCACGTTAACCTGCACTTGTGTTTGCGCGTTAGTTGTCACAAAAAAAAAAAAAAAATCTCCAAAAAAAATTATCTTTGGTCTGCCAATAGCGGCGTAGTTTTCTTAATTTTCAGCCAAAAAAATCAAAATAAATTTTTTAATAATCCTCTTTTTATTTCCTGTAAGAAAATCAAAAAAAAAATTATTTTCCTATAGTCATTAAGCGGGATTAATTCCTTCTTCGTTCTGCCTGAAATCTGTTGTCCTCCATTTGCATGCGTACTAGGCTCGGTACGGAATATCCTCCATCGTCGTCTAATATGGATGATGACCGGGGTGAAGGTCGTCCCCTCACGGAGATTGAGGAGCTCCGTCAGGATTTCACGGAGCAGTTGACGGCCATTAGGGAAGCACTTCACGGATTGGGGTTACCACACGGGGCACCCCGTAATCAACCCGGTCACCCACGGGTGGGCGAGCATCACAACCCTTACCCCCACCCCCCTAATGAGAACGCCCCACGAGCACCGTACGAGTTTGACCTTACTCGGGCCGTCCGAGTCAGGCCACCATCCTACGATGGTTTAGGAGATCCCCAAGTCTTCCAGGACTGGATCATGGAGATCGAATGTTATTTCGAGTGGTATACCCTGAACGACGCGGATAAGGTGCGAGTAGCGAGAATGAAGTTGCTAGGGCGCGCCAAAATATTTTGGCTGAATGAGGAGCGGCGTATGAGGGTCGAGAACGGAGCGTTGCCCATAGGATGGGATGCAATGAAGGCTAGGCTAACGGAACAGTACGTCCCTACTTACCATCGAACACAAATGTTCGATGATTTAGCCACCCTTAAGCAAGGGACTAGGTCGGTGTCTGAGTATATGAGTTTGCTGAAGGACATGATGGTTAGGTGCGACGTGAAAGAGATGCCCGAGGTCACTCTCTCCAGGTTCCGTAAGGGACTAAACCCCGATATCCAAGGAAAGCTTCTGCGTTATGGTCACACCGATTTGCACACCACTTTCAATGCCGCATTAGATATTGAGCAGCACAACGCGATTAAGGGCAAGTCTCGCTCGTTCCAAAAGGGGAAGTCCATTTTAGGGCCGCCTCCCACCGCCACCTATAAGGCTAAAGGAAAGTATCAGTCCCCCGACTCGACCTCCATAGTCGTAACGGCTAGGAATGATAGAAACCCCTCTGGTGAGAGAGTCCCGGTGGGTCGGGTCAAACAGAACGAATGTCACCTGTTACGCTTGCGGGATCCAAGGGCACTATGCTAGTGATTGTCCTACTACACCCAGACCATTAGCCCTGTTAGATTCCGCCGGTGGGGCCGACGACATTACTTACGAGGCGGGCGAAGAGAGCGAGTCGGACGGAGTGCCTAGTGATATGGAGGATGACCCCCGTATGATGGTTATGAGGTGTATCCTGGCGACCCCTCGAGCATTAGACGATTGGAATAGGACGAACATTTTCACGTTGAATTTTAAGAGTGGTGAAAAATGGTGTAGGTTGATCATCGATAGCGGTAGTTGCATGAACGTAATTTCTGAAGCCGCGGTGAGGCGAATGTCTCTTGTTGCCGAGCCACACCCTCACCCTTACAAAGTGGCATGGGTAGACAAGTCGTCCCTCCCTGTGACGAAGCGATGCTTGGTACCCCTTACCATCAAAGCTTATTCTGAGCAGATTTGGTGTGACGTCATCCCTATGGATGCGTGTCATGTATTGTTGGGTCGCCCTTGGTTGTACGATCATGACGTCACCCACTTTGGTCGGGCCAACACTTACGAGTTTAAATTTAATGGCAGGACCATACTCTTAAAACCCGCCTCGCCAAAGGATCCTTCGGCCCCCTCGAAGGATACGGTCGTCCCGGTCGAGAAGAAGACGTTGAGCCTGATAGGAAGGAAAGAATTGAAGCGTACTACCTTCGTAGATGGGGTCCTCTATTCCTTAGTGTGCCTACAAGTTAAGGAAGACGCAGTCCATTTTGAGGACTTGCCGTCGGCGTTGAGAAAACTCCTAGAAGAGTTTGTGGACGTATACCCGGAAGAGCTACCGGCTGAATTACCCCCGTTGCGGGAAATCCAACATGCCATTGATTTCATTCCGGGCTCTTCATTGCCCAACCTCCCACATTATCGGCTAAACCCCTCCGCGCACTTAGAGTTGCAAACCCAGATCTCGGATTTATTGCAAAAGGGTTTTATCCGCCACAGCAAGAGCCCGTGTGCCGTGCCCGCCTTACTTGCCCCCAAGAAGGACGGCTCTTGGAGGATGTGTGTGGATAGTAGAGCCATTAATAAAATCTCTATTAAATATCGCTTTCCCATCCCACGCTTGGATGATTTATTGGACATGTTAGCCGGTGCCACGATTTTTTCGAAATTGGATCTTAGGAGTGGCTACCATCAAATCCGAATTAGGGAAGGTGACGAGTGGAAAACCGCCTTTAAGTCTAAGGAAGGGCTCTACGAGTGGTTAGTTATGCCGTTTGGACTTTCCAATGCGCCGAGCACGTTTTCAAGGATGATGACCCACGTCTTCCAACCCTATATGGGAAGATTCATCGTGGTATATTTTGACGATATTTTGGTATTTAGCACCTCCACGATTGATCATGAGTCACATTTACGAACCATCCTTACCACGCTGAGATCGGAAAAATTATTCGTGAACATTAAGAAGTGTACCTTCCATGTGACATCGGTTGAGTTCCTCGGTTATATTGTGAGTTCGAAGGGGATCCACGTAGACCCCAAGAAAGTGCAAGCCATTAGAGATTGGCCCGAGCCCGCCAACATTCGGGATGTTAGGAGTTTTCACGGGCTCGCTACATTTTATCGGCGATTTATTAAGGATTTTAGTAGTATTATGGCCCCTATTACCGAGTGCATGAAAAAGGGTGAATTTACATGGTCAAACTCAGCCGCTGCGGCGTTCCAATTAATTAAATCGCGCATGTCGGAAGCCCCCCTTTTGCGGCTACCGGATTTTACCAAGGTTTTCGAGTTGTCATGTGATGCGTCTGGAGTGGGAATTGGTGGAGTGTTGAGTCAGGAAGGCCATCCTGTGGGGTATTTCAGTGAGAAACTAGCAGGTCCAAAATTGAATTATTCCAATTATGATCGGGAGTTTTACGCGGTCATTCGATGCCTCCAACATTGGCGGCATTATTTACTTCCTAAGGAGTTTGTCATCTTATCCGATCATGAAGCGCTAAGGTTTCTTAACTCTCAAACTAAGGTTAGTCCTAGACATGCCAAATGGGTCTCCTATCTACAGGAGTACACTTTCATTATCAAACACCTCAAGGGGACTCTCAACCGCGTAGCCGACGCCCTTAGTCGTGTTTCGTTATTGCTCTCCACGCTAGAAGTAAAGGTGATTGGCTTCGATAGGATTAAGGACGAGTACGTCCACTGCCCAGATTTTAAGGATATCTATTTCGCCACCCAAGATGACTCGCCGACGACCATTACTTCTTTTTACATTCGGGACGGCTACTTATTTAACCATTCGAAGCTTTGCATCCCCCGTTCCTCCCTACGCCACTTCATAGTGTGGGAATTGCATGGAGGAGGGTTAGGGGGACACTTTGGCCGTGACAAGACGATCACGTTAGTTGAAGACAAGTTTTTTTGGCCCGGTCTTAAGTCCATGGTTAGTAAGATCGTGGGTAGTTGCCGAGCGTGCCAACTGGCTAAGGGGAACAAAACTAATGCGGGGCTTTATACCCCTCTTCCGATTCCGTCTATTCCTTGGGAAGACGTTAGCATGGACTTCATTCTCGGCCTCCCAATCACATTTAGACGTCACGACTCTATCTTAGTTGTTGTCGATCGTTTCTCTAAAATGGCTTATTTTATCGCGTGTAATAAAACCAACGACGCGTCACACGTCGCGCAATTATATTTTAAAGAGGTGGTAGGCCATCGAGGAGTTCCGAAGTCTATTGTTACTGATAGGGATGTGAAATTTACTAGTTATTTTTGGAAGACCCTGTGGAGGATTATGGGCACCAAACTTCTATTCTCTTCCGCGTACCATCCGCAGACGGATGGGCAAACAGAAGTTGTGAACAGAAGTTTAGGTAGTTTGCTTCGATGCCTTGTGGGAGACCACAAGGGTACATGGGACCTTATCCTCCCTCATGCTCAGTTAGCATATAATAATTCCAAAAATAGGTCCACGGGTTTGTCCCCGAATGAGATCGTGCACGGTTATAAAGCTCTTGTGCCCCTTGACTTGCTTCCGTTACCGCCATCGTTTAAGTCAAGTCAATTTGCACAGGACTTTGCCTCTCACATCCATGATCTTCACAAACGCATAAATGAAACGCTTACCACTCAATACGCGTCTTATCAAGTTCATGCCAACGCCCATAAGAGAGTGTCTCCCTTGAAAGTGGGCGATTTAGTAATGGTACGTCTCATCCCTGAACGGTTGCCTACGGGCACCTTAAAAAGGTTAGCGGATCGGCGAGCTGGCCCTTTTCGGATTTTAAAACGGTTGGGAGACAATGCTTTTCTTTTGGAATTGCCCACTGATTGGGGTATTTCCCCTGTTTTTAATGTTTCGGATTTAACGCCATATATTGCTCCGCCACTAGAACTATCTTCCTCTCCGTTTAGTTCCACTATAGATTCTCATGGGTATGGGGTTGAGGGGGGTAAGGGCTCGCTCTCTCCGTCGGTCTCCAACGGAGGTACGCTACATGTTGATGATATAGATTTTCCCCCTTTGCTGCCTAATGCTTTTCCCAGGTTTGCCAGGACCGCATTTTTGCCCGACAGGATTCTCCAGGA
The DNA here is from genome assembly GCA_039583875.1 of Platanthera guangdongensis. Taxonomy (NCBI): domain Eukaryota; kingdom Viridiplantae; phylum Streptophyta; class Magnoliopsida; order Asparagales; family Orchidaceae; genus Platanthera; species Platanthera guangdongensis. The sequence continues at coordinate 72,783,821 of CM077164.1, read as the reverse complement.
TGACGTGTTTCCCACTGCTGATGGTGATGTGCGCCGCTACTTGATCCGCTGGCGTGATCGCCCCGCCTCTGATGACTCTTGGCTCCCGGAGGCGGACATGGCTCTCTTGGATGGTGTTCTTCTCCGCCGGTATCTTCAAGACAACTCATCGGTGATGAGTCCTTTCAAGCGGGGGAGGATTGGTGGCGACGACGGCCCCCAAGTTGACGACGGCCTCCAAATTGATGACGGCCCCCAAGTTGATGACGGCCCCCAAGTGGTTGATGACGGCACTCTAACGGAAGACCCTCCTTCGTCTCCAACAAAGGACTCGCGTCGCCGAGGTGTTCGTATGGAGCGGCGCTACAATTTCCGCCCTCGGCGCAAGACAAATATATAGTTAAATTTATCTTTAGATTTATCTTATTTTCTTTATGCTATTTTATTTGGGATATTGTATTGTGGGCTGCATGTAGCCATTTGGTGTGTTGTTTTATTTTTATTTTGGGCTGCATATAGCCTAGACTTATTTTTAAGCCTATATATAGGCATGTATGTTTGGTTTAAATTAAGTTGAATGAGAAAGAAAAAACCCTAGTCTTTTCCCCTCTAAACATTCTCTCCCTCTCTCTCTACATATCCTAGCCGCCACCCTCACTCCCCCTCTCTCTCTCTCTAAAAGTTCGGCCAGCACTTTCCCTTCCCCTCTCTTCAACAAGCTGCCACCCTCATCTCTCACTCTCCCTCTAAAAGTTTCGGCCAGCCCACACATCTCCATCTTCCAAGCCCCACCTCCTCTCACCACCCACAACCCGGCCTCCACCTTCTCCAAAACCGACCGGCCACCCTTCTCCTCGTGAAGCTTTGTCCGGAAAGGTCTCCTTCTACGGCGAGAAATCTGGACTTTGGTGTGAAGCGGCCAAGGCGGACGATCTATCTCTCCATCCGGCGCGACTCCGGCGGAACCGTGGAAGAGCGACCCTTCAAGGGTAGTCGGAATCATCTATTCCGACTTGGGTAACGATCCTCTCCACTCACGTGTGATTCCCTCTTGATATTCTAGTGGACGGAAAAATTTTTGCATTAGATTTGAATCGTTAGATTCTTCGTGGGTTTTTCTTTGGATTTTTGCATAGAGCCTAACCGCGTTATTTCCGAACAAGGGTTTGGCGAACCCCGTTTTTTTTTGTTGGGAGAGATCTACCATTTTTCGATCGCATTTTGGGTAGATCTCTTTTGGTACAACCTTCGCTCGGTCGGACCCAATATTGGTCCTTTTAGCTTGGGAGAACGTCGGCCTATCGCCGTTCGCTCGACCTTCCCGCGGAGTGGCTACCGTACGTTGGTGAACTGTGATAATACGCTTGCGAGTGCGCTGCGATTAAATCTAGTGCGTGAGAGATTGTGGGTTGAGCGTGGCGTTCGTTTCTTCCCCTTACCCGTCTAGTGTCCGCGGTAGTGGCCTACATCATGCAGAAAAGGCTGTAGAAATGGTTAATGAAAAAAGCAATGAGTGAGACTTGCTCACTCAACGCTATCAACGCCTAGATAGATAGAATTGTCAAAGCACTTTGGTGTTGAGTGATGCTCATTCACTCAACACCTATTCTACTGATGCTTGGTTTTTGACTAAGTCCTCAAGTGTTGATGTCAGCAAGTCAAAAAGTCAACCGTATTCAAATTTTTAGTGGTAAATCCATAGTACATAACAAAAGGAACCTCAGACCTACTGTACGACAATTAGGCATTAAAGCAAGGTTGCAGCTAACATTAAATGTATGGGGCCCACTGCTCAAATAGCCATTGGGACATAAATGATAAATGGAAAAGCCTTTACAAAGGAAGACAACTCTTGGAGTAGAGCCGTTGAGAAAGTTATTCTTCATCTCCATTGTTGTTGTGAAGAGAAGAACATAGAGCAAAAAGACTGGAGGTCTAAAGTCTGAAAAAGTTGGTTGTTGGTCTTCTTCCACAACTACATCAAGATCAGAGAAAATATCTGAAGAAACTAAATTGGTGCCATTTTTCATCTACACCAGCAGATTCTACACAGATCCAGAGGCATAACACTAAAGAACTACTACTAGAGTCTGTGGAGAAGAAGTTAGAGCTGAACTCCCTCAGCCCAGGAAATAATAAAGAAGTAGAAATCATTCTACCAGTTACTTCCAGCACAAGATAAAACAGTCTGTATCACAGTTGCTGTTTAGAAGTTGAGCTAAGAATACTTCAGCTCAAGAAGTAGCAAGCATTGTTGTAGTTACTTCACAAATCCAGCAGGAAGAATCCCTGGTGCTGTGAAGAAAAAGCCAGGACTGTGTGTATCTCAGTTCATGTAAAGGAAGACTCAGGAAAAAATTTCCTGGAGTTATAGTTGGGCTGAATCTAACACAGTCAAGGTAGAATGGCACAGAGAAATTTCTCTTGTGTCTAATCAAGAACGTCACCAACTCACTTCCATCCTATAGGATCCTTTTGGATCTGAGTTGTAGGAGCAAATTTACTCTGAAGTAGGATCCAGAAGTAGATCTGAGTGCTAGATCTCTTTAGATCATAGCAGTAGGAACACTTATTGTTCTGAGTTAGGTGATTGGTGAATCACTAAACTATAGGATCCAAGTGTGGATCTGAGAGTAGGGCTGTCCTCCCATCCTGAGTTGTAGGGACTTTCGGCCTGAGGTAGGTGATCTTCAGATCATTGAGTTGCAGGCTCTTGTGCATGAGCTTTAAGTCTTGGAGGAGACTGAGAGATCTTGAGTCATCTGAGGTGTAAGCTCTTTGGGCATTATTTTGGAGAAGTGCCTTGACCAACAGGATGTTGGCAAGGTAGGAGGAGAGTGGATGTACCCAAACATTAGGGAACCACTATAAATTTGTGTGTATTTTGTTGTGTTGCTTTTCTTTGTGCAGGTAACTTGTCTTGAAAGCAGAACTTAATCCACCAATAAAGTAGCTAACTAAAAGAAAATAAATGATTAAAACTAAGGACTAAGAAATCTATCCCCCCCCCCACTCTAGGTGATTTAGCTATCCTTGAAATAAAGACTTTCAAAATCTCTAGAGGCGAAAAACAAATCCTCTCTCTTCTTCCATACAATTTTCTAATACCAAGAATTTTGGGGGCAATTGATAGGAATGAGATGCCTTTTATAGAGTTTTGGGGATGGATAGCCCACTCCGCATGATGACCATTATCTTAATGGGGGCATGTGTTTGACCTCCACGCACGTAATCTGCATGCACAATCGCATTGAATCCAGACATGTCAGGATCCCACTCTCCCTTGCAAGGCGAGCTGACCAAGGAGGACAGCCCCTCTCTTCCTCTGTTGACTGGCCCGCTCATGCTGGCTTTGTTTTTGGCCAGCCAAGAGACCACACATCTCGGCCGCGCACCTGCAGCCGAGAGGTGCGGCAGTCCCGTCAGCCAACCTTGTCAGTGGGAGTCCACCTTCCTGCGGCCTCCGCGGGAGGGATCATTTTGCCGACTGCACCCCGCTCGCACCAGTCCTGGATGGCTGATCCCTATGGCTGGCCGGTGCTGGTCTTGGGCAGGCACTCGGTGGTGGCATCGTGGTCGCGCTTAGCATGCCACTCTAGTACGATTGGATGGCCCCCGCAGTCTTCAGCCGACCGATCACATGCTAGGACGGTGCTGTGTCGGTGGCCTATTGCCATTGCTAGGAGAAGGTGGTCGTGCACCCCTCTCACCATCCTTGGGCGGCATCCAGGCACCCTCCCTCTCCCATCAACTTGCTTTACTGTCTGATCAGCCCCTCCAAGATTATGATCGTACATTGTGCTAGTAACCACCTGCCGGTAGTTAGGGAACCATCTTTTTAGTGGGGGAGTGAATTTAGTAAAATTTAATATGCAGATAATATGCTCTTACAACTAGGCTTAAAATAATAATGTTGGTTGTTACAGAGTGCCGATAACCGCATAACCACCGTAACCACCTCTTGGAGGCTATAAAAAGGCCCCCAGGTCTCCTAATTTCTCACCTTTCTCTTCCGCGCTTTCTTCTTCCTCGTGCTAGAGCTTTTCTGGAACTCACCTACAAGCCACAACTCCTCCACCAGAGTTCACCTACGAGCCACCGCTCCTCCACTAGAGTTCACCTACGAGCCACCGCTCCTCAACTAGAGTTCACCTACGAGCCACCACTCCTTCACCAGAGTTCACCTACGAGCCACCGCTTCTCCACCAGAGTTCACATACGAACCATCGCTCATCCACCAGAATTATCTTACGAGCCACTACCACTCCGCCAAAAATTCGACTATGTGCAGCAAAACCATGAAGAAGACGTTTCGCCGATTGTAGGATGAAAACCTCGTTCGTGGATAGCCTCCAACAAGCCCGCTCTAACCTCATCTTACGCGTTCTGCACCCATCCTTGCACTAAGATTGTGAAAGCTAAGCCTCGCGTCGAGTAGCATGTTTCCCGCCGAGCACCAAAGATCCTCTCTCACCTCCAAAGTTTATCGAGTAGCGGTCTGTCGTGCTTGAATCTTCAACAAGATTTATAACTTCGACTGCCCATAGTGAAGTTTGACCAGCGCAGATCCGTTCATGTGATCTATTTCCCAATTGAGGGGTTTTTCCACAAAAAAATCACCTTGTGCACTTATTTTTCTAATCTGTGACTAATTGCGCGCTCGACCTCCCCCGGGCTATGATGGTCGCATCTAGACCGGTTTAGAGAGCTAAGTTAGACCGCAACAATTATAAATACTTTTATTATGGAGTAAGAAGTCCAGTTAAACTGCAGGTTTTGTTCTATGGAACCAAATGTTGCAACAATTGATTGGAAATAAAAACTCACAAAAAGGATGGTGTAGGTCCAAGAATCGAGGTTAATGTATGCATGTTTCTTTCCTTCTAATTTTACCCCGGGTAAAAGCTGATTGTTTCAGGCCTAGTATTGCTTCTTAGACCCACTTTCTATTGTAATTGTCATTTTTTAGATGGATGTGTTAAACAGTTTCCCTCAATAATAGTTTTTCTTACATGAAAAATTCATCCATTTATTGGCCGGATAAACATTTCCATTCATGTCTTACATTACGATGTGTTGTGCATATGCATGCACAATTATGTTCAAGAATGGTTCTACTAAATCCAACCTGTATTTTGTAAGGATGATAACTATTTGCGCACTAAATCCAACCTATATTTTATTAGGATGATAACTATTTGCACACGACGTGCATGAAAAATATTTGTTCACAATGTTTTAATTATGTCATCGTTTCCAATCATTTTGCACATGGTGAGAACTTTGTTGTATATATTTTCTCTTAGGAATAGTTGAATTGGATCAGGGCAATCTCTTAAGTTTCTATGTTTTGTGCACCTTCTCTTATTACCATTCCTAGCCCACATCCATTTATTCTATTTTTGATGGTGTGTTTGCATGTTTTAATGTATTCTTGTTTTTATGGGTGTGTTTACGGATTGTATATGTATGCATATGAGTGTATGAATATTTCTAGTCTTGTATTTTTTAAACATTAACAATTGCTCTCTTTTTTAGGGTGTTGGAGCATTGATCGGAAGCTGGTGGAAGATTCATTAGTTGGAAAGTGGTAGAAGATTTATTTGTCGAAAAGTGACGAAAGATTCAATACTCGATAAGTGACAAAGTTGATGTGATATTTAAAACATGTTGATCTTACTGTTGTTATGTAATATTGTGTTGTATTTTAAATGTGATGAATCTAGCTTTACTCTATGTAATACTTTTTTTATAAATAAATACATGTTCAAACTTAATTGTAATATATATGTTTTTTAAAAATTTTATATTGTCTTCAGCTATGGCTTTAAGAAATTTGATGTGATGATTAATAAAATAAGGCGTAGATATAGGAATTGAAAATTTTATATATAGATAAATTTGTTTTAGTGAGGAAAATAAAAAAAAACTGTAACGAATTATTCGTTACTATCTTACAATTTATTGTAATAAAGTAGTGCTTATAAAAATTTATTATAATGAAGTAAACGTATTTTTTGTGAGAGAAAAGTTTTGTAACAAAATAATATTTATCATATCTCATTTTTTGTGAGGAAAAAAACATTTTTAACGAAATAGTATTTATTGTTTATTGTAACTCTTTTTTTATGAGGAAGAAATGTTGGTTATAATTAATTATTTGTAAAGACACATATACATTCATTATGAGAAGCATTCACGTCGGGCTTTAAAGAACGACTGTTACATAAAGTTTTTCATTACCAAAGAGTTTTTAAATAATTTTAGTTTGTTATTGTAACAAATTTGGTTCTTACTAAAGGTGCAATTTGTTGTAGTTACCCAATTATAAGAGAAAGAGCACAACTCAATGTAGGGTCAAACGGGAGACCCAACAATAAAAGTTTCTTTTACTTAACATACGAGCTAACATGAAAAAGGGCGCGGGATGGGTTTGTGCCCCTGTATCACCAAGGGATGTTTAAATTTCATCTTCTCTTCTTATCACTAGATGGTAACTGAAAAGAAGTGATATCCACAACTCAATAAATTTCCACTAGTTATTTACATAGCCAAAATGTGTCCCCATGACAATTGTTGACGTTTTCCTCAGAAGACAGATCTTGTTTGTTTTTTGCACGTCTCAATTTTTTCTTCAATATTTGAATGCACCTCGTGAAAATCTGGAAAGTCAGCCTTGATTGTTCTCCTGAAAAAATCTTATGATGCCTATAAATCTAATTATCCCGGACAAAGAAAACTAAATAATAGGGGCTCCGCAAAATTTGAGATTCTACAAAGACTCCTCCGACGGGGGAATTTGAAAACTCGTATTGAGACCCGTCAGAGATCCTAACGGACCCTCAAGTGGGGACTGGGAACAATATTTTGGAAACGGTGTTCTCACCTCTATGCTAGTAGGGATACCATAGGTTCACAATCAATGTTTAATGAGGATCCCCTGCCTTTAATTGATTGGCCTAACCAGACACTGGATAAGGCTTGTTGATGTAATGCTTCCATGTTCTCAATATCTCTCCCATTCTGCAAGGACGATAAAAGCTAAGTGCATATTTATGCCTGAGCAGGGGAATTTGTTGGAGAGCAAAAGGTCTTATACATAGAATGAAATATCGGGCAAAAGGGAATATTTTATTCCATATTATTTGCATGATGTTCATATTAATGGAAACGTATCGCCTTAATATCTGCATGATATTTCATATTGTTGGCATTGTATCTCTCCAAAATATACAGAATATTTGTTGGGAAAAAACCCTTATAATTAACCTTAATAAATTATATTCTAAGTGATTTTACCTCCTAGGTTATTTACCAGATGCAGGATTCATCACCCGACGAATCGAGACGGACAAACGACACCAAACTACTCTCTCATGCTCCAATTCTACGCTCGCACAAGTAAAAAACAGCACACTCAATTTGCAATATTATTAATCCGATACTAACGTATGAGTTCGCCACACCCTTAGAGATCAAATAAAAGTTATGAGCCAATATTCTCTCAAGCTAAAAGGATCTACCCTATTCCTTCGAGCGTGTGTTATACCAAAAGAGATCCACCAAAAAATAACGATTCAGAAATGGTAGATCTCTCCCAACAAAGAAAAACGAGGTCAGCCAATCCTCACGAACTTAAATAGATCAAGAGAAAACAACGATAAACGATTGGATCAAAGCCACGATGACATCAAGATTTGCAAACAACGCAAAAGCTAACCACCACAAGATTTATCTATGAGGGAACACACAAGAGTAGAGATTTTTATTACCCCAATCGGAAGATGATTCCTTGGAAGAGGATCACTCTTCTACGGTTCCGCCTGAGTCACAACGAACGGAGAGAAACAAGTTCGCCTTCCCCACTTCACACCGGAGAAGGTTCTTCATTCCAAGAGAGATTGCCATTGGCCGAAAATCCACCAAGAGGAAGAGATTTAGGTTGGCCGAAATCTCTAGGTGGGGTCCGTGGTGTGGCCGAAACCATCTACGGGAGAGCCTTCATTGTCATAAGAAATATGAGAGGAGAAGGGAGGTGTTATGGTGGAGAAGAGAGGAGGGGAGAGGGGAAGATTGGTGGCCGAACCACAAAGGGGACGGGATGAGAGGCCGACGACCAAGGAGAGGAGCAAGAGAGGGAGGGAAATTAGAATTCAGATTTAGGATTTTCTTTTCTCATTCAATACTAAATAATCAACAATACATAGCCGTATATATGGCTAACAAAAATGCAGGCTATATGCAGCCCAACTTAAAAAACCAGGTGGCTAAACTCATGCCAAACTTAAAAATAATAATCTGGATAAATACAATCCATATTTTAAAACAAAAAACAAGGAAAATTGAAAGTCTTTGTTATCAAGGTAGCTTGCAATCTCGGGGGGGAGGGTGAATAGGTTTATTGATGTCTTGTGACTTTCTTTTAGTTTCTTCTTTAGTTACTTAGTGTGTTAGCAGGTATTAGCTTTCAAGAACATGCAAAAGAAAAACAACACAGAAAAGCACACACAGAAATTATAGTGATTCCAAGATTATGGAATCATCCACTCTCCTCCCACCTTTGTAACTTTTAGTTAGACAAGGAGCTTCTCCAAAACTCAGATCAAAGAGCTTACACCACGATCCCGCAGAACCACTTGATCTCCTCCAAGACCTATAGCTTAGGCACAAGGCCCTACAACTCAGTGATAAACAGATCACCTACATCGGGCTGTTAAGCAATACAACTCAGGCTGGGAGGATAGACCAACCTCAGATCCATAAGGGATCCTAACTCAGAGAGAATGACTTTCCTACCTCAGGCTATTAAGCCCTACCTCAGATCCAAAGGATCATACAGCTTAGGCACAAGTGCCTTACAACTCAGTGAGAATGACTCACATACCTTAGGTTGTTAAGCCCTACAGCTTAGTGATCAAAAGATCACCTACCTTAAATCCAATCTGGATCCTACACTCAGAGAGTATAACTCTCCTACCGCTCTGGCAAATTTACCTTGCCTCAAGCCAAAGGCCATATAGCTCAGACCCAAAAGGATCCTATAGAGAAATAGTGGTTTAATTAATTTGACACAGATAAATTTCTGTGTCAACAACTAGATCTGAGTTATCTCAGCTCTATCTTTCTTCACAGCAGTAGGAAGAAATTCTTCCTCTGCTAGACGATTCTCAGAATATAAATTCTGAACTTGCTGAAGAAGATGGAAGAACAGCTAGGTCTTGAGATCTTTAATCAGCTAACTGAACCCGCAGAAGACTGAAGGCTCTCCTTTCTTTCTTTATCAGAAGTCTTTCTAATATTGCTATAGCAGAAGAAAAGTGCTACAGCTAACTGAGCTTTTCGTTCTGCTGGAAGGCTTCAAGCTCTTTATCGACAGCAATGGCATGGAAGATGAAGTTCAGCCGCTCTTTTTCATTTTTGGATAAAACCCAAAAAAGTTGAGTTCAACATCTGAAGATGTCCCTTTATATCTTCTGCCGATTAACGACTCCAAGAAGCAGTGGGGACCACCTACAGTGGACAGCTGCATCTTGCTTTAAAGGAAGAAGTCATACAGTAGACTTCTGGTAGTGTTTATCGTGTTCTGTAGCTTTCCTACACTTAATTTGAACACAGTTGACTTGTTGACTTTGCTGACGTCACTATCCTGTGGACTTAGCCAAAATCAAGCATCAGTAGTATAAGCGTTGAGTGAGTAAGGATCACTCAATGCCAAAACACTTATACAAAATTCTGTCTATCTCTGGCATTGAGTGAACAAGCTTCATTCAACGCTTTTGGCCTTAGCCAATCATTCTATCACTAGGAGTTGAGAGAGCAACCTTCACTCAATGGAAAAACACTTAGAAAATATTTCAGTCATTAGGAATTGAGTGAGTAAGCTTCACTCAATGCTAAAACACTTAGAAAAATCTTTCTGCTTCTTGGCGTCGAGAGAGTAAACTTTACTCAACGCCATAACACTTATAAATGATTCTAGTCACTTGGCGTTGATTGAGCAACCTTCACTCAACTCATCTAGACTTAGCCGAATTTCTTGCTTAGGAAGAGTTGAGTGTTGCTTCTTCACTCAATGCTTTCAGCATCTGTCAATTATATTGCCATTGCATTGAGTGAGTATA